>JAJHSJ010000016.1:52227611-52827611 GCA_021015155.1 Magnolia officinalis
CTTCGCATCGGGAGCTTCTCCCTCCTCCTCCTCCTCCTCCGCAGCAGCAGCAGCAGCTTCGACAGCATTGAAGTCGTCTCCATTATCGTCAGACGCGTCTGACCGAACGGGCTCCTCGTCTTTCTCCACAGTCACTTCGGCAGCTTCTTCTACTTCTTCATCTCCTTCGGTGATTGCTTCCATCTGCTGCTGCTGAGCAGCAGCAGCAGCGAGGAGTCTCTTCTTCTCCTTCTTCATCTTCTTCCTCTTCCTCCTCTCTCTCTCCATCTCGATTTCTCCTGTTTCAGTCATCGCAGCTGATGCTAGTTTCATTCGTGTCGCTGGGGTTAGGGTTTCCTCCTCCTTTTCCTCTGCTCGCGTATCGTTTCTTTCGTCCTTCTTCTTCCTTCTTCTTTCCGCTTTAAGTAGCCGTAAAAGAGTTAGCTAGAACCCTAGAAGAGAAAGATCATTTTGCGGGAAGCGGATTGGCTGGTGTACCACACACCAGCTATATAGCTGGTGTATTGACGCCAGCAAGTTTTGTGGGTATGTTTGTGTTATATCCAGACCGTCCATCCATTTGACGAGCTCGTCTTAAGGTTTAAGATGAAAAATAAGACATCTAAATATCAAGTGGACCACATTGAAAAAAGCTGTGGGGGATTGAACGTCTACCATTGAAACCCTTTCAGGGTAACAGATGTTTTAGATTGATATGAAATTTGTTTTTCCTCCTCATCCAGATCTCTAAGACCCCGTAAACAGATTGGATGGAAAATAAACTTCAGTCATGTTGGGCCTACAAATTTTTTAGTTGTGAAAATCATTAACCCATTGTTATTTGTGGTGTGGTCTAGTTGTTCTTTGGATATGATTATTTTTTGCATAATGCTCTTAAATGATCTCGAAAAATGGATGATGCTGTGCGAAGATGAACGTCAACGCGCCTCGAGCTTCAAGTTATATGAATGATTCAAATGAGATCAAAGTTGTATGAGCCCCGCAATGATGTATTTATTATATCCACAAAGTCCATTTATTTTTCGATATCATTCTAGAGCATTATGAAAAAAATGAATCATGTCGAAAGCTCAAATGAAGCATACCAAAAATAGCATTGGGGATAATGATTTTCACCGTTAAAAAATTCATAGCGTCCACAATAACATTTATTTTCCATCCAATCGGTTAATAAGGTTGAAAATACATGGATTAAAAGGAAAAACAAATTTTATATTAATCCGAAACTTTTGTGACCCCCAAAAGGGTTTCAATGATAAACATTCATCCCCAAAAGCGGAGTGACTGGTGTACCACACACCAGCTATATAGCTCTTTTTTTTTTTTAAATGCGCACACACCCCCACACGCTCACGCCATAGTGGAATTTCACCACCTGTGGGTACTCGAACTTTGACCAGGTGTTGAAACTCCTGAGAGTCTACCATCAAAGCGAGAGTAAGGACCCACCAGCCATATAGCTGGTGTATTGACGTCGGCAAGTTTTGTGGGTCACATCACGAGGTATGTGTTATATCCAAACCATCCGTCCATTTTTCGAGCTCGTCTTAAGGTTTAAGACAAAAAATAAGGCAAATCTAAAGATCAAGTGGACCACACTAAAAAAAGGAAGTGGGGGATTGAACGTCTACCATTGGAACCCTTTTGGGGTCACAGAAGTTTCGGATCAATATGATTTTTTTTTTCCTCTTCATCCAGGTATTTTTGACCTTATGAATGGATCGAATGGAAAACTAAACGTTATGTTGAGCCTTATGAATTTTTTAACAATTAAAATCACTATCCTCATTGTTATTTTAGGTGTGGTCTGTTTGAGCTTTGGATATGATTCATTTTTTGGCTAATGCTCTAAAATGATCTCGATAAAATGGATGAATGGTGTGGATAAAATAAATATATCATTGTGAGGCCCATGTAACTTTGATCTCCTTTGAACCGTTCGTACAACTCAAAGCTCAAGGAGCGTCAACGCTCTAATACACCAGCTATATAGTTGGTGTGTGGTACACCAGCCAATCAACTTTCATTTACTTTATAGTGCCAAACAACCAGGAGATTTGAAATCCCTCATATCCCCCCCAATCCATGGTGTCAAACGACTCCTTACACTCGCAGATTGTTTACCCCCATTTTGGTCACACCAATGGATCAATGAGAAGTCACCATATGCCTATGTTAAGGTTCCACACCAGTGGAATCATATTCAAGTATTTCTTTTAACGCTTTTTCTATAAGATCGGAATGCTAAATGCCACATTGTTATGATCCATGAAAAGACCTATTAAAATAGGAAATCTATTATGAATTTATATATATGACACACTCAAAAATATCATCTCTCTCCATTCTTTTAAAATATGAGATTTTCATATTGATGTTTGGAGCGCTATCTGCCATCACGAGAATTTTGAATATCTAAATATTGGACCATATGTAAATGGATGGACATCAATCAAATAGGGACGTATTGGAGTTAATATAAATCAAGAGAATATGAGACCTAGATTTGGTGGATTTGATCCCAACAATTCCACAAATCATAAGGGACGATGGGTGAAGATGTCTCTAATCAAGTTATTTTTATATGCGACATTATCTTGAAGATTATATAAAATAGTATTTACATAAAAGTAGAGACTTGAAAACCAATTATTTTAGATTTAAGGCGATCTCCCTATCCATAATGCAAGTCTTAAATGTGAAGGATTTTGGATCGTCAATGAAACTCAGCAAGAGTTTTACTGACTCGACAACTTGTAAAGGGAACATACAATAACAAGCTCGAAACCCACTCCAGACATAATCTACTTTCTTTTTACATTTATTACGTCATGATCATTATTATGTTTGGTGGTTGTATAACATTCAAACGAATCTATAATACCACAGTTATTATTGAATCAAATTCATTTATGAGCGTTAGTACATTACGATCATACAAAAACTCGTGAAGTGAACATCGTGGTATGAGACATCATTCTGAGCTGTTGACTTATACTGGAGTGATATGCTTGCCATATTGGTTTAAAAAAAGGGGGGGGGGGGGGGGGGGGGGGGGGGGGGGGGGGGTTGATTGGAGAGGTAGGAGTGTACAATGGTGATAAGGGTCCCCCGTAATGACAATTAAGCACTAGTGATGCCTATGAGCCTACTATATTGCTAATGAAATTGATGTTATGACTTTGACACATTCGTGTTTTGGTGACGAACTTTGCATTATTTGTGGTCGTTTTTAGATGACGAATCCTAAAATAGATTAAGGGACACGGGCGAGGATTCATTATGACCACATCGAGCTTTATGGTTTGAGTAGGACTCATGATACAATGACACTATTTTGGCTTCGTCAAATTACTGCTTATAAATAGAATTAATAATTATTTGGCTAATCATACTACACCGCGACACTCGTTAATATACTTTGTTTATAAAAAGTAATAGAGTTGCGTGATGAGCGAGTGCTGACATTTTACGGAATATATGTTGAAGTCGCTTCTGTTGATGGAGTATTGGATTGTGATGATAATGCATCATCGTGTCATATCATCCATTCATATTAAAAGATTAGATATGCAATTGTTTGTTTTATTACACTGGCACTGCCCACACTTGATTGTTTTGATGATATGTATAACTTATATAATGGTACCACTGAATTGGCTACTCACTCTTACCTGAGACGGTATTTTAAAACACCAAATAGATGATATTATAGATGGAGGTACCATCGAAATCCCAAATGGACAGGCTTAGACTAACTTACACTATCATCGCGATGTTTTGTAGTATTGGATGAAAATATAATATTCTACATTTTCATTTCGTTATGGACACATGTGTTACAGCTTGCGTAATTTTCAATTGAACGAATATCACTTTTAGAATTGTACATTTTGAATATTAGCTATATATTTATAAGTTTTTGTTATCTCTGCTTAACTTTTGATGTTGTCAATTTAAAACTAATATAATAATCAATCATAAGTGAATGTTAATCAAACTACACGAACATGTAAGAATTTGTCTACGTACATTTTTGTTAGGCTCACACTCACAAACTTGGTTTGTATACAAAATTTAGAGGCATGACATGTGCACACCACCCTCACACCCACACATGCCATACACTCACACACCCGTGTGAATTAAGAATTATTATTACAGGCGTCAATGGACCAAGTTGGGGCCTAAAAATAAAAAATTTGAATATGCTTGGCTTAACGGACCGGCTCAAAACAGTTCAAATTTGCCTCAAGGACATTGACAGCCCTGACTACCCTGCATGTCCCAACTCGGAGTAGTCTGAGCTAGGAGGAACCCACCATGATGCATGGTTCTATCCACACCATCTATGTATTTGGCCATGTTAATGTATAACCCAAAAAATTAGGCTGGTCAAACGGTAAAGTGGATCATAGGAAACATTGGTGATAATGCTCCTAATGGCTACCTTGATGTATTTTTTTTTTTTGCCGCATCCAACCTGTTCACGAGGTCACGTCGACCTGGCCCAAGTCAGTAGACAAATATCAGATTGATCCAAGAATTCTGTAGCTCCCGATAATTTTCAATCGTGGAGTTTAATCACCACTTTGTGATCCACTCGAGCCTTGGATATACCTAAACTTGTTGTCTAAAAACTAACTTGACATAAAAAATGGATGGACCGTGTGGATAAAGCCACACACAACGGTGGGCCACCTCTGAGCCCCGGCTTGTCCCGCGTGTTACGCTAGCGCGACTGGAAGCGGATTGGCTGGTGTACCACACACCAGCTGTATAGCTGCTGTAAGTACGAGCCGTGCGAGGACGAGCACTGACGCTCCTCGAGCTTTGAGTTGTACAAATGGTTCAAAGGAGATCAAAGTTACATGGGACCTGCCGTTCATATATTTTTAGGGATCATTTTAGAGCGTTAAACAAAAATTGAATTATATCCAAATATCACATGGACACACCACGAATAGCAGCAGAGAATGATTTTTGTCTTTAAACAACTTGTATAGCTAATCATAACGTTTATTTTCCATCCAATCTGTTCATAAGGTCTTGAAGATCTGGGTGAAGAGGAAAAACAAATTTTGTATTGATCCAAAACTTCTGTTACCCAAAAAGGCTTTCAAGGGTAGCCGTTCAATCCTTACAGTGTGGTCCACTTTATATTTAGATATATTTCGTTTTTAGTCTCTATTCTTAAGATGAGCTTGCAATGGATGGATGGGCTTGGATATAACACATATCTCATGATCAGACCCAGAGCACTTGCTGACGTAAATCCATCTGACGTAAATCCATACAAACATCACGGTTGGGCCCAACTGGTCCCAGTGAAGGAACTTCCTGTGAAAGGCTTTCCCAGGAAGTTTCAGCGCTGGGAACCTAGGTGGGGCCCACTGTGATGATTTTAAGAAATCCTTTCCATCCATCCGTTTTGTGAATTGATTTTAGGACATGAGGACAAAGATGAACCGTACCTAATTCTCCAGTGAGCCGAATGTATGAGAATTAAATTTCGACCGTTGAAATATTCGTGGGCCATAGAAGTTCTGAATCATTCTAATATTTTTTTTTTCAGTTCATCCCGGTATGAATGACGTTATGAACTGTATGGATGACATGTAAATATCACTGTAGGACCCAGGACGGTTTCAACTGTTGAATTTCCTGGCCACCTTTTTCTTTAGTACGACCAACTTGAGTCGTGGATCCTTCTCAATTTTACTCTCATAGGCTAAAATGAGCTCGCAAAACTGATGGACAGGATAGATTCCATACAAACATCACGGTTGGGCCCAACTGGTTCTCAGTGCAGGAACTTCCTACGAAATGGGAACCAGGTGGGGCCCACTATGATGATTTTAAGAAATCCTTTTCATCCATCCGTTTTGTGAATTGATTTTAGGACATGAGGACAAAGATGAACCGTACCTAATTCTCAAGTGAGCCGAAAGATGAGAATTAAATTTCGACCGTTGAAATATTCGTGGGCCATAGAAGTTTTGAATCATTCTAATATTTGTTTTTTCAGTTCATCCCAGTATGAATGACGTTACGAACGGTATGGATGACATGTAAACATCACTGTAGGACCCAGGAAGGTTTCAACGGTATGAATTTCCCTGACCACCGTTTCCTTTAGTACGGCCATCTTGAGTCGTGGATCCTTCTCAATTTTACTCTCATAGGCTAAAATGAGCTCACAAAACCGATGGACAGGATGGATTCCATACAAACATCACGGTTGGGCCCAACTGGGTTCCCAGTGCAGGAACTTCCTGCGAAAGCCTTTCGCAGGAAATCCGCGTCCATAAGAAAGCAGCAGAAAAAAGGAAAAATTAAAAAAAATAGAAGAAGAGAAAGAGAAGAAAAAAAGGACTTACTACTACTCCGCGGCATTCCGGAATTTGCAGGAGAACGCGTTCGATCTTGCAGCAATCATGGTAAGAATTAGGGTTTCAATCCAATTTCTCTCCAATTCCTAATATTTACAATTTTCGATCTTTACAATTCGCAATACTTCCCCTATCGATTTGCGAAATTCGAAGGAAAATTAGGGTTTTTCTTGTTGGCGTTAGTTTCCATAAAGATCTACAAATCATCTCTCGTTCCTCAATGTTTTCCTAATTTCTATCTCAATATTTCAAGAGAAAGAACAAAAATCATTCTCATCTGAATTTTTAGGGCGAGAAAGAGCAGAAATCATTCTCATCTGAATTTTTAGGGCACGAGGAGCATTCTTCTTGTTTTATACCATTTTCTCCATCCACGAATTGAGTGTACAATTATTTTCATCCGCTTGAAATGATTTCCTTCTTCCAGTTTTTCATTTGCGTCCCTGTGAATCTTGGAATCGGTAGAATTGATTTGGTGAATTGCATTGTTGACTATAAATTGTAAGATTGGAGCCTGTATTGGTCAATCTGGACCATCCAATTGATAGGCCCCCCGTATGGATGGGATATGTCTCATTATGCCACTGATACGGTGTATAAACCTGTTCTTTCTCGGTTTTGCTCTGGACTTCCTTACCATCCAAAATGGTAACAGATTGGATAGTCGTGAACTTTCCTTCAGTGTAATTTTTGTACCACTGCACATCGAAGAGGTGTTGCTGATTGGATGGTCTGGAGTCATTGGCATGTACATTGATCCAATGATTTGGTAGGGATTGATGTAAAGGGTGTGCTTCAGTGGTACCAGTGCCACCGTAAGCTATGGTGGTACCGGGCAGATATTGGGCACACATGAAGCATGGATAAAATCCAACCTGCCCATCATATGCTTCAGTGCATTTTAATTTCAGGGCCCTAAAATCTAGCTGATCCGTGAATCACACCACAGGGAACAAGTTGGGAGGGAACTTCCGCCCTTGATTTGGGTGGAGAGCCTATGTTTTTGTGGATATGAAATCCAGGCCATTCAGACCCTTCATCTGGTCCGCATGATGGGTCAATCGGAAAATTAGGCTGTTTTGAACTTCAGGTGAGCCCCTATGTAAATCAAGGGTGGGCATCCTCTCTCACATCTCGTATCTCGTTACCATATTCCCATTTGACTGAGTGTTTGATCATGATGATTTTTTGCACCTGGGGGTAATATGAAGTTACACATCTGATGGACGGATTAAATGGCCTGCATACTTCATGTGGGCCCCACATTTGCCCGCTACTACCCTAAGCTTATGGTGGTATACCGCTCGAGCATGCCCCCTTGATGTAATACGCTATATGGGACCAGAGGTAATGCAGGGGCATTTTCACATTGGGCTCGAGTGGGGTCGCTTGTGGGATGCAGGGGCACACTTGGGGTGGGTGCGGCCTACGGAGGAGGTCTCGTGTTCGAGACTCCTCACCAGGGGTGATTAATGCGCATTTCACACCGGGCTCGAGTGGGGTAGCCCGTGGGATGCGGGGACACACTCGGGGTGGAGCGGCCCATGTGATTTGGGGCCCACGAAGGCGGGTTCGGCCGAGGTCCTAAAAACCCATGAGATGTGGGGCCTGGGCTATGAGATAAAGAGATTAATTCGCCATACTCTAACAGTTCGAGCTTTTACAGCAAGTGGTTAATTGTCCTGCATCAAGAGGTGCACGGGCTATGAGTGCATTATGGATAGCAGATATTATGACAAATAGGCATGGTTTGGTTGTTTTCATGAAGCTTTATTGATGTTTGAACTACATGGGGAAGAAAAAGAAACAAAATTCTAGCATTTCATTAGAGAGCTGCAGCATTTTTTTGGAGCTAGTTCTTTTTTAAATAGAGGATTCCACGTTCTGGTGAAAAAGTATAGGGTTATGTGAATCACAGATGCCATTGATCTCACAGGCCCCACTGTGCATCTGGGATGGGGTTGAGGGCGTGGTGCCAAGAAAATGTCCTTATATTTGAGGTTTCGGGCTCCTTTATCTTTGGACCAATCCGTGGAATGTTGCCCCGTTTCTCCTCAACCATCTATCCGTAGACCATTAATTGAAGGGGTAGGATTGCCCATCTAATAAAAAAAATTCAAAACATAAAACCATAGCCCCCACATATATTGAATCCTCATCAGCAATGTGCACGCTTGCTGATATTGTCAGGCCTTAAATTTCCTTATATAGAGATGTGTCATGTGTGGTGAATTTTGTAAACAATCTTATCTTCTGCACATAAGTTGTAACTAGGTCTCGAGGTGCAACCGGTTTTACATGAATTTTAAATCTACTTAAACATGTGGAAGTTGCTTTTTCGAACAGTTTGGTGCATTTTCTTTTTCCTTCTCTTTTCTGGTGTTGTGACTTGCTAAACTCATTTCATTTTCTTCGTTTTCAGTCTTCCCTTGCAGCTGCCCGAGCAGACAACTTTTACTACCCTCCAGAATGGACCCCAAGTCAGGTATATGAGTCATGTGGAAAGTTCGCTATCAATTACAAAATTATAGATGTCTTGGCATGCTGTATTCTCATAAATGTTTTTCAAAATACAGGGTTCTTTAAACAAGTTTCATGGCCAACATGCTTTGAGGGAAAGAGCAAGAAAAATAGACCAGGGCATTCTCATTATAAGGTGTGAAATCCTATAGTTTTTAAAGATATCAGTAGGCTAATTTTATCTCGTTATGCATGCCAACTTTGTTCAACTTGTTGAGGGCCTGAAGTTAGGCTGCGGACCCATGGCCATACACATAGATCAACTTAATTAGTTTTGTAAGTTAGTATGCTGTAGACTTTAGTCATCAATTTGTAGAATCTTCATGTGAAGTACTAATTAGGATATTCTTATTTGGGGAAGATAGGTGAGAACTTTACATGGAAGGGGCCCTTAAATTATCGCCCTGTTTATCTATGCTCTCACTGTTTTGTTCATCCAAATGGTCCTTAAATGGTCACTACATTGCTTTTTACTGGGTTTGGGAGGATGCTACGTGTATTTTTCCATGGGTTTGGGGAGGATAAGCTAGGTCCTTGGCATCTTGCTTATCGTATAGCTGAATCTAAATATTTAGTTTGTAAATAAGGAGTGTTGTGCTCCTAGGTAGCCTCAAGTCTTGCGAGAGGAGGTCAGATGAGAGGGTCACTCATTTATGGGGCCTTCTTGCCTTAATTTGTTTTCGAATAAAATGTCATCTTCTAAAAAAAGTTGCCAGATTGGAAGTTGGACAGCAAGCTCATAAGTGTTTGTTTGTTTTTTTTTTTTTTGGTTGAAGAGTGATGAGAATTTTATTGAATTGTGAGAGAGAGAGAGAGAGAGAGAGAGAGAGAGAGAGAGAGAGAGGAGAGAGAGAGAGAGAGAGAAGAGAGAGAGAGAGAGAGAGAGAGAGCAAAAAGCAGGAAAAAAAATACAGAAAGCCCAGCGGGCACGAAAACAACTTAACTAATGGTGAAAAAATTACAGACGTTTCCAATCAGAAACCAACACCTCGACCCTTTCCGAAACAACGCCAATAGAACAAGATGGGTATTCTAGGGGTAGGATAATTTGTTTTGCTCCATAAAAGCCAAGGTTTTTGTATTGTATCCAGTATTTGGATCCCTGGTACAATCTACTAGGCATATGCATTTTATGTCAAGGTTTTAAGACTTGGACTGTCCTGAGTTGAGTTGTACCAGACGAGTTAGGGCAACTTAGCTAAGTCGGGCCAGGTTGATCCCTATTTCCAATTGTGACAGATTGCCCATAGTTCAGTAATTTGATTCACATCTTCGATGGAGCATGCTCCCCCCCCCCCCCCCCCCCCCCCCCCCCCCAAAAAAAAAAAAAAAGAAAAAAAGAAAAGAAAAAAGAAGAAGAGCCTTATCCTTGCACATCAAACATAATGTGGCCTTCATTTCGTTCTCTGAGATTGGTTTTTCTAACAACATATCTTCCTCAGAATATATCTTATTATTGAACTCAAGGTTATCCAACTTCGGTCTCTCCCACTGCTCACTAGATAACAACATTTTATAAAAAGAGTTGATCACAAATCTGACTCTTACCCGAAGTTCTCGACCCACCGAAATTCTGTTATTGTAAGCCTGAGAGCTAGCGATGATCAAGGCAACTAAAAGAATTATAGAAATGGGTTCAAATGGAATATAAAAGTTTGTTGATAAATGAATTCCAATTTGTTGAACGTTACTTCTCAGGCCTTGCTTTATAATCTGGTTTAATCTTGTAGTCCGAGTAATCCCATACCATGACATATCTGAGATAGTAGTAATTAGTGAAAAAATAATACTTGTACATACCAATGAAGTAACTCCATCTCCAACTGTCCAAAGATATAAATCTTTGTAATATTCTGAACCATTCATGAACATCATAGCAAATATGATTAAGACATTTACGGCTTTCACATAAATAAGGAGCTGTGCAGCAGCTACAAAATAGGAGTTAGATGAAATATGGACTATGTAAGTAATGGGTGTTCCTATTCCCTTCTTTGATCTATAACAGTAGAATTTTGGTGCCATTTGATTTCCTCTTCCTTAGCCCGATTGGCTTGTCTAATAGATAGTTCAGACCTCTTTACTCTACCCTCATCCGATAGGCCACCCCTTTCTTCCAATAAATCAAGCTCATGAATTTCTTCCTCCAACTAGTCAAATCTTCCCTCCAAACACCTAGAACCTCTTTCTTCCACAGCTTGAGCCTTTCTTTCGACAGCGTTTGCTTGCTGCTGATCCTGAAGCCAGCATAGCCATCAGCCTTTAAGGACCACCAATCAGCTACCAACTGCTCGAAACTGTCGACTTCCAACCAAGCCTTTTCGAATCTAAAGGGTTTAGGACCCCAATTCTCTTCTTCGACCGTGAGATCAATGGGCTGATGGTCAGAAATAACTCTCAGATGACCATTCTAATTAAGCAGAGGGTGTTTCTCACGCCAACTCGCAGAAACCAAAAATCCACAGTGTTTTAAGACCTGCGGTATTGAGCTTTATCGGGTCTGACCAATTCCTAGTCAACTCGGATGAGTTGTATCAGACTTGTCCAAGTTTTAAAATCAGGATTTTATACACAAACTGATGCCGTAACTTCCAAAAGAAACAAGGAATCCTTGTTGAAAAGGACCTAGATTCCACCCACCAATTTATTAACTCAAGGAGAAACCATCAAGGATCCGATAAAAACTAAGCAGGTGGAAGAAATGATCCCACAAATCCCTAGGCTTTTTTTGAAACAATTAATTCCAGGCTCCTTGATAGAGTGGAAAGGTGGACAGGATTCATGTAGCTAGCCCCAATTAATTCCAGGCTCCTTGAAGAAACAAGCAATTTCACACTTTGTTTTTGTGGCACATGTCACATGTTAGACAAGGGCATCTAACGCTTCACATTGTCCACTGTGAGAATCTTATTAGGCTTAGCAATTGTGATAATCTTATTGGAATGAGAATGAAGTGAAGGGAACTAACACTCAATAAATTAACTCATTTGAAGTAGAATTGTAGATTCCTATACAAATAGTAAAGGTTAGATTTACTATGTATATCCTTTCAAATTCGCATTTGACTCATTCAGTTCTTTTTAATTATTTCAGGTTCGAGATGCCTTTCAATATATGGTGTGGAGGATGCAATTCTATGATTGCCAAGGGTGTGAGATTCAATGCCGAGAAAAAGCAAGTGGGAAATTATTATTCCACAAAGGTAACTGTGCATCTGATTGAAGTTATTTTCTCAACTTTTTAAATTATACCCAATCAGTAATCCGGGTCAACATTGACATAAGCAGTGATCAAAGAGGTTAGATATTGGGATCAAATTCAGACAATGCATACAGAATATATATATGTTTAGATATACATCCGGGCAGGCGGCGGCACGGCTGGTTCCACTTACGTCCCCATTCACATTGCTTTCTGGAACAAAATGGCTTAGCCTCGATGCTGGCTTTTTGGAGAAATAAGATATAGCCTGTTTAGCTATATCTGTTCTAGGCAAGTGCATTCTAGCAACCCACCAGTAGCACAACATCATTGTCACCACTTACCATCATCATTGCCTTGTCGGATTTTGTTATTCTTAACATAGATAGATAGATAGATAGAGGGAGGGAGTGAGGTCTTGAATGATTTTTAGTTTAGTTATTTAGAGCATTACTATTTAGAACATTTACTTGGCACTTCATCAGATCTGATTCACACATTTTATTCTAATGGCCAATCATTTACTCTCTTTTTATTTCTTTCCTTTTTTGTCCTTTTTTTGGTGTGCACAACCAGTAGTGTTTGTATGGGTTGCTGGTTTGGGTGTTTGCACATTATCACAGCTGTGGGGGTGCTTTGCAATCATGTTTATCGTGGTTCAGCTGCAAATACAACTAGCCTGTATGAATAACTTCAAACTGTATGTTTGCTTCATATGCATGCTTTTGTGCCCTTGCATGTGTTATCTGACCACAAAGGTTCGGTACAAGGTATAATCTGGAACCTGGATATGACAGATGTGGTCTGGTAGAATCCCATTAGTCAGGTGTGGGAGTATGGCTACTGTACTAGGTAGATATAGGTGGCATTCATTGTTTTGCAAGTGGTGCTGGAAGCACATGTATTGTGCTTGCCAAAAGCTATCTCAATAGTCAATACTGAACAATCAGTTATCGTAGAGGATTCCTTTCCGGGAATGTAGGCCATCGGCATTTGATGCGCTTGTGGGGGAGCATCTGTCCAGTTGTAATTGTCCATCTCCAACCTTTAGAGGCTCAAACCTACCCTACAGCAGATCACTGAGGTCATTTATATTGGCAGGTTTAGTCAGGTGAGGCCAAGGTCATCCCAAACAGGAACCACTTGGTTAACTGGCCACATGTTCTGGTCCAAAGCTGGCCCAATCCAACAAAGGCCGTTCAAACCTGGCCATTAAGCGGGCCGGGTTGGCTGTGTGCAGGCTAGCCAATCCATTGCCAACCCTAGTTGCATGGATGGCTTGAACAGCTGAATGTTTGTTCCCCATGTGTCCGTGGACTGTCTGTCGTTTTGAAACAAATACAACACTGCCATGTTTCCCCTTGTGTTTGGAGTTCTTCTAGATATCTAACGATTCTGATTTCAAATTCATCATCAGATATGGAGCTTTACCATGAAGTCGGCATGCTGCAAACATGAGATTGTTATCCAGACAGATCCAAAGAACTGCGAATATGTGATTATTAGTGGGGCCCAACGTAAAACAGAGGAGTTTGACATTGAGGATGCAGAGACATTTGCCCTCCCAGCAGACGAAGGTTAGTGTATTTCTCATGGAAACAATTCATTCATGTCATGACATGTATTCTTCCAAATTTTCAATTGCTGCATATTGGATATCTCACCTCAATTAAAATTCCATGTTGCAGAGAGAGGCAAGCTTGCAGATCCATTCTATCGCCTCGAGCATCAAGAAGAAGATTTGCAGAAGAAGAAAGAAGCTGAGCCGCTGCTGGTGCGCCTCCAGCGAGTTTCTGATATCAGGCATGCAGATGACTACACCCTCAACAAGGCTCTACGTGCTCGACTAAGGGTATGTTATTCTGTGTTGGGTTTTCAGACGCGGCCTTGCAGAGAATAGTTTAAGGGGTCTTGCTCTTCTGCAAATGTATAGTTTGCTGGAGTGGAAGATTTGTCGGGCCCATACTTTTGGTGATCTGAGCCATTCTTCAGATGTGCCTCATTGTGCATAGGGATGTCGAGAAATTTCCCGGATTGTAAGATACCGACCCTTGAATTTTGTCCTCTTTTCCCACTGAGTGTGGATTCTTTCTGTACCTTTTAATTGTCTATGTGCAGGCTATAATATTGAACTGTTAGTATCTACAATCCTAGTCTAAGAAATCCCCTTTCTAGGTTGGGCTTCATCAGACCAAAAGTTTCGATCACCAAAAATGGGCCCCTATGGATGGGATCATTTGTGTCAGCAGAACCTTCTAATTCCTCTTCATTTGCTTATGCTACTTTTTTAAAGAGGTTATGTATTAGAGATGCACCTTCAACTTGATGCTCCTTATTATGAGCATTGACACATGTAGACGTGAATTGCTTATAATCTCTGGTTACAGGAATCCCCTGTTAACCTGATGTGGCCCAATAATAACATGCCTTGTGTGCTTGTCGAATGTGAGGTTAGCAGTGTAAAGAGGAGATTCGTCTGTGTGAAATGACGATTTATTCTTTTCACTGTGGGCCTGCATCTGACAAGTGCACATGATGCTTTTTCATTGGGCCATGTCGGGGAGTTATAGGGGAATCTTGTAATCCCTGGTTACAGGCAATTCATGTCCTACATCTGCCCATGATCAGATCCAGCACTGTTCATCTAGTGTGGTCCTAGACTTTTATTGGCCAAGGTAGAAAGCTCTTACCGTTTGGACAATGTCAACTGTCTCTGCATGTCCTACAAATTGGATGGCCAAGAATGGTTCCCTGGATGGGACAGGCAGAATTGTCTGATCTGCTTCGTTTTAAGAGGAGGTCCATCCACGGTGGACAAGCTAATGAAACAAACAGTCTGGACTGTTTTACTGTCGTGCCATGCGGCGGCACACGGTGGATAAGCGAATTAGTTCACCCCTGGCTTAGATTAAGCTTCCAGCAACTTTGAAATCGATAATCCTCTTTTTGTTTCTTATGCATGCAGGGTCAAAATAAAAGGGTTGCTGAAGAAGAGGCTGCTGCTAGGAAGAGAGGCCTTGGGATCCGACTGCTCCCAGCCTCATCAGAAGATGCAGCAACTGCAGCACGTGTGAGGTTTGCTTCCAAATTCGAGAAGAACAAGAGGGACAAGCGGGCAGCAATCAAGGCTGCCTCAATCTTTGTGGAGCCGACCTGTTCTGCATCTGAAAAGAAGCGGTTGGAGCTTGAGTCAAAAAGAAGGAAAATAAAGGCCGTGGCAGCAAATGCCCTGTTGACGGGGAAGTTCAAACCGTCATCATGGTCACAGAGTTCTGTTTCCTCGGTGGGAAGGCCTGCAGGAGCGACGGTGGCTGCGAGGCTTAGGTAAATCTTGTCAGTAGAGAGCCAGTGAGCGACCGTTTGATGTGCAGCTGAAATGTGATTTTGGATGATGCGGGCAACGGTGGCCATTGATGAATCCATGTATTGTCAGGCAACTCGATTGAGATTGGGCGGGTGTTAGCTTTTGAAAGGAGATATGGCGTTGAATTTGCTAGCATTGGATTTAGATGTTTGTACAGATAGGATTTAGTTTCTCCTTAAGCTGTTTTCTTCCGAATTATAACTTGCTATGTTATTGTGCTCACAGGGTCGGGCTCCATGGCTCAGTGGTAGACAGACTCTGTTTCTATGCACAGATCATGGGATCTCAGTGCCCGTGTGGTGTGGGTGTAAAGGAAAAGAAAAATGTTATTACGCTCATATATATTTGGTGAAGGGGAAGAATCTGTCTATATACTTATATATACTGCCCTTATTTTTTATGTGAGGCGTAAGAAAGAAGCTTTTGCACATTTGTATCCCCACCAGTTAGTTTCCTTGGAGCAAGAATTTTTGAATTTTCAAAGGACATGGAAATCATTTCAAAGGATGGCAAGGGCTTTTTGTTTTTTCAGCAAAAAGCCTAGGGTATGGTGTCTGATTTACTGTCCCGGATTGCATCAGTAGATTGATCCGAACAGTTGTTCATGTTCTCAATATCACCATATAGAAGTTTTTTTTTTTTTTTTTTCTCCCTCGTTAAAATCATGTTTCAGCCATTATCCAGACCATTGAATCTTGAATTTGGTTACGAACCATTGAATATTCATCTTTATACACAATCACCTGTTCCTCAAAATATTTCATATCATCGCTTGGGTAGCATAGAATCCTGAACATGAATGGTTCATATCATCACTTAAAATGCAATATGAGGTCCCCCCTTTCTGAAATTTCGAGCAAGCAAGTCTTAGGGATGAGACGCCCGAGCAGGGACCTCAATTCTCATTAGGAGGTGGAACCCAGGACCTATGGAAGTCGGGGCTACCCCGTCCCCATGGCACGGACCTCTTTTTCTTTCTAGGTCATACGAAGGGGGCTCCCTCTACGTGTATTAGGACATAAAATGAGATTTTTCCAATGAAGATAAGGTATTCAGGGATTTTCAAAAATAGTGTGCTTAATCTGTCTCTAACATTCTTTTCTTCCTATGACCTCTCTATATGTTTTTTGGGCTCATGATAGGCGTCTGTCGTATCTGCTTTGGTGGCTTGTCCTATAGGATGCCATTTTTTTTATTTTTTATTTTTAAAATTTATAATTTAAATTAGGCAGATTTAAAACTTGAGTGGGCCACAGCCTTAAAAAAAAGAGGCAGATCTAAAACGTAGTGGGGCCCAGCGCATGAAAGGAGGATGGATCTTCTCTCCTCCTTTTTCCCTCCCTAACTCTCTGTATAAGAAAAAAGGTCAGTGGTGTTAGGAAATATGGTTTGCCTATCATTTAGGTTTTCGGGTCCTATCAATCTTGGTGCCCTACAGTTTCTCAAGGTTAGGATCATGGTTCATCCACGGTGGGCCCCCACGGGCTAATATCTCGATCACTGAACCGTAGGCTGCACCCAGGACAAACTCAGAACTTTTAGTAGTTAACAGCCGCTTGTAAATGGTGGTGACTTATCCCCATTCCTTGTGTCACACACATGTACTGCAATCTGGACCCTTCAAATTGTGGCCTAAGACCCCACATTCAATGATGTGTGCCCCCGAAAATGCTACAATCAATCCAACCGTTGTAATTTTTTGGGTTATAGCTTCATCGTGGTGGCCCATCAGATCAACAATCACCATACTCGTGTC
The DNA here is from genome assembly GCA_021015155.1 of Magnolia officinalis. Taxonomy (NCBI): domain Eukaryota; kingdom Viridiplantae; phylum Streptophyta; class Magnoliopsida; order Magnoliales; family Magnoliaceae; genus Magnolia; species Magnolia officinalis. The sequence continues at coordinate 52,244,845 of JAJHSJ010000016.1, forward strand.
CAAAGCATTTTCCCTTAAAAATGCAAACAGAGATGGATTCCATCATCTCCTAGTATAAATGGCAAAGCTTGGGACACATATGGTGATTGTTGATCTGGTGGCCCACCACAGGTAAGATAGTAGCGTTGCCTATGCATAGATTTCACATTGATGGGCCATCACCTGAAATTCAGATTGATTGGATGCCATACCTTTCTACTGGCCAGTTAAAAGAAGTTTATATATATAACGGTGCACATCCATCTACCATACCATAGATTTTCTTGCAATTTTTGGGCCATGGCTTATAAAAAAGGTGGCCCACTTATTGGACCATTGAATCAGAGGGATATGCTCGGTTCAGACACTTTAGAGAGTGGGAAGGCCATATTCTCAATGGAATTATAACGATTGTCCAACATCTTCAAGGGATACGTGACACACGGTAATAAAACAACATCTAGACCATTAATCAGCAGTGCCCGTCGTTGATGCACAATAGTCAATGACCACACCAATCAGATGATCCTAACCGTTGGATGTAAGAAATTTTGAGGAGAAAATGGGAATGTTAAAAAAATAAAATAAATCCTACCGTTTACATTCAAAAGGACAAAAGCTCTCCATCCAAGCAACCAGGATCATACAACTGATATAATCTTCCAGTTATGGTCTTCATTGATGTATCAACATTCATGACGAATGTGATCGTTGATCACCGCCGTCCATCAGAATGCAGCTGTGAAAATGCAACTGCATGCGTATCATTCATCATACTCTACCAGAGTATCAATGAAATGCTCAATAAATAAAGGGAACTCATTACACAGACAGAGCGTACCATATGCCACATGGGACATGCAAGCATGTTTTCATATCAATGAGTTAGGCGTGTAGGGTATCTGGACCATGAGAACGTTGGGCCCCATCATGAATGTAACCTGGCTGAAAAATCAGAATGATCCACCCATCAGATTGGCCAAACATGTACTTTAAATCTCGCCGTCCATAGGTAGTCGCTTTTTCTGGATGGTGTGGCCCACCTGATGAATGGAATTAGCAAACCTTTTATGTGAAGAGAGAATCATATGATCCTCGACCGAAGAATATGCACATTTTCCTCGGATCCCTAGCATGTACACATGGCCCACCCTAGTAGTCCACGTCCAACAGAATAAGTCCAAAGATTGGATGGCTGGGATCATCCCGTCTGGAAAACTTTTGGTGTATTATCTGATCAACGGTCTAGATCATCAAATCGATGGGCCCCAATTATAGAAACAGCGACCATATAGACCTTGGATCGAGAATGGTACAACTTCCACAGAGTTATCACTTCTCGAGAAGAAACCAAATTAGATTCTGAGTGGGGTCCACGGTGGTGGAAATCACTGGCCCATTTGATCAACGGTCAGGATCACATGTGAGAGCTAGTATCCTGAGGACGGTGCAGATATCCTCACAACATGTACTTCCTCTTGCAAGAAGGCCATCATCATCACTAATAAGTGGGGCCCACTCAAAAATACACATTCATGGCTTTCATCATATTTAAGAATGAACAAGATCTTAGTGGGACGCATTGCTTCTTTCTTATTATTTTTCTTCAGTGAAAAGGCTTCCGAATCTTTCAAAAATAATAATAAAAAAAACATCCTATGATTCGTACAAATCTAGAACCTTGATAATTCCAAGGGAAGGACTGCATGTCCCAACGCTGTCACACGTGCGTATATTCAGCACGTACGAAACATCTGAGCTATCCATCAGGTTGGAGTCAATGTTTAGATCTTCTAGTTCAAAAATAAGTCCAGGTGGCCCACAATGTACAAAGTAAACTGACAGTTGACAAATATCATTCCAGCCATCCATTTTTTAAAATATGCTGTGGGCCATCTGTCATTTTAAATGACCTGATTTTTAGGCCAGATGATCTAAATAATCTGACCCACCTGATGGAAAGCTCAGATCACATGATCGTGTGGACGTGAAATGCTCCACGCGTGCGGGATTATTAGGATGACACGTATGGATGCATCGCAGGATTGAATTGTAATTATGAATTTCTCAAAGTGAAAACGACCAGATTGTGATTTCCATAGGACCATAGCATTGATTAGGTTCTGAATTCCAAAGGGGAGTTATTTGATACTCCGGCTGCATATCTTGCTTGATACACCGGCGTAAGAAATGTATACGTGGCATAAATTAACTGCAACTAAATCGAGTAGATTATGGAACTCACTGTCGCCGATACAACATCCCAAAATCAGATTCCGACGACCAATCCTAACCTCTTATTTGTGGACACTTGTTTGCTGAATGGGACCATTCGATAATTCTCTATTTTAGCTGTCCAATAATTATTTCCAATCCACTGGTCGTCAGATAAGCTGAATTTTTGGGTAATGATATATTTTCAACAGTGTAATTTGAATAATTTGTACTCCAATTTTGTAATTTTTAAGCACGTGTATCATCCATCATACTCTGCCAGAGTATTTAACTTTTTTACCAACTCCGCAATCACAGTATTTCTGTGGCGTGGTCCACCTGCAATTTTAGCTCACGCCTGAAAATGATACGGAGAAATTGATGGATACTGTATATGTAATACCCATATGTCAAGCTGGCTCCAAAGTAGACTCTCAGGAGTTTCAACACCTGTCAAAGGATCTGAGTATGCAGTGGCGGTGAAATCCCACTAAAGTTAAATTTACACCCTATATCTAATTAGGCAGCTCATTTTAGGATATGAGCTAAAAAATGAAGCATATCCAAATCTCAGGTGGATTACACTATAGTAATTATGGTAATTGCCATTAAAGGCTTTCAGGAGGGAACAAGTTTTTTTGGATCAAGCTGATATTAATTTGGTTGCTCCTTTTGTTTGGATTATTGTAACTTTGTCAATTGGCTACATGACGAATGAGCATTTTGGTTGCTCTCCAATAGTTTTAATGATGGGCCGTCCATCTCTACAGTTTGTGGGGTAGTTCACTTGAGATTTGGATCTACTGCAATTTTAGCACATGCCCTAAATTGAGCCCAAAAGTGAAGCAGGTCTAAATCTTAGGTGGACTACACTAAGGAAATTGTTACATTTTTAGCTCACTCTATGGATTACTTGCTCAATTAATTGTATTTTTTATGATGTATATTTTTGGATCCATTCCACCAAGTTGATTAAGTGATTTAATTGGTGAATATTCTAAGTGGTTCTATTCACTATACCTTTAGTATTTAGCTATAATTGTAAGTTCAATGAGATTCATCATGTTAGATAACCACTTAATTTCACCGAGTAATTTTTAACGGTGGGCATTTAATCTCCACTATTTTTGTGGTGTGGTCCACTTGAGATTTGGATTTGCTGTATTTTTAGCTTATGCCCTAAAATGAGCTAGAGATCAATTGATGGATGGTGTGGATGTAAGACACGTGTGTCAAGGTGGGCCCTTGGTGAGGGATCCACCCACCTTTCTGGATCGGGATCCACCGAAGCCGTGACCATTGGGTAGTTAGGCACACACGATGAGGTGTAATCGGTTGGGCTGGTTAGGCAGTCCACAACAAAAGCAGATTTTTTTGGGAAAGGCTCTCACATGAAGTTCTTGTGCTGGGAAGCTAGGTGAGGCCCATCATAATTTTATTTATTATTATTATTTTTAAAATCCACTTAATTTTATTTTAAGACTTGGACACACCACACGACACAAAAATGAACTAAATACAAAACTCAAGTGGGCCACACAAGAGGAAATAATTGTGATTGAATGACTACCGACAACTGCCAATGAAACATTTGTATGACTATAAAAGTTTTGTATTATGCTAAGTTTTTATGTTTTTAATAATGAAAATGACCTTATAAAGGGTTTGAATGCTCCAAACATCAAGGTAGAGTCTTAGAAAGGTTTCAACCGTAGTAATTTCTACTTCGCAAGTACTGGATAAGAGGAAATTGGGTAAATAAATGCCCACCATTGAAATCTTCTTGCGCTCTCAACCATAATGTTTATATTACATCCAAACCCTTTATAAGGTCATTCTCATTGGGATGAATTGAAAACACATAAAACTTAGCTTGATACCAAACTTTTCTGGCCATATGAATTTTTCAACGGTGGTTGCTCAATCTCTATTGTTTTCCTCTGGTGTGACCTACTTAGTCTTGGATTTGGCTCATTTTTGGTCATATGTCCGAAAGCATTAAAAAAATAATAGACAGTGTAGATTTATTACAAACCCACCGCGGGGTGCAACTTCCCCTGGTAACGGAGCTTTGCTAAGCCCGCGGGCATGTGCACGTATATCCTGGGAAAGCCTTTCACAAGAAGCTCCTGCGCGGGAATATGGGTGGGGCACTGTGATGTTTGTTACAAATCCAACCGTCCATTCGTTTTGAAAGCTTAGGAAAGGCAGCCAAAAATGAGGCAGATCTAAAACTCTTAAAACTCAAATAAGCCACGCGAGTTGGAAACATCGGGGAAGAAATGTTTACTCTTAAAACCTTCCTGGTCTCCACCTTGATGTTTATATGCCATCCAAACCGTTTATAAGGTGGGATGAACTGAAAACACGAAAAACTTAGACTGATAGAAAACTTTTGTGACCATTCGATTGTTTCAATGGTGGTCATTCAATCCCCACCGTTTCCTCTCTTGTGGTCCATTTGAGTTTTTGATCTATCTTATTTTTTTTTTCACATATCCTAAAATGACCTCAAGAAATGGATAGACAGGGTGGATTTTTCACAAACATAACGGTGGCCCACCCATCTTCAAGTGCAGGAACTTCGTCCGAAAGTCTCTCACCGGAAATCTGCGTCCCACGGGCCTTGTATGACAGCTCATGCACATGCCATCACATGTGCTAGTGTGCCATATAAATAATAGATCCCATCCATTCAACTACGGGTGTCCCACCGTGCTGATGTCCTGGCCCAAGACTTCGGTTGTCCATCAATAGCTATATATATATATAAATATAATTTTTGATTTTTAATTTTAATTTGATTTTTTTTACAATTCAACCCTCTCTTTTGTCTACCCAGGGTAACAAAACTCCCTCCCCATAACATATTTAAATTTTGCTCCCTCATTCACAAATTCCCAAATCGTCACTATTGTCAATGACGGCTTATCTAAGTTGAGAAATTACATATTTGCCCCATGAATTGGAAAAAGCTGTATACTCTGATTAGGTGTAAAGGTTGATATACAGGACGTGAGAAAAAAGACATAAGGTATGGTCATAACTTAGATTAAACCATGCATAGTGTTGGTCGAACCATGGCACACTGATAAAATGAACATGCAAACAACAGAAAGGGTTCTAAGTATATAAACAATAATAATCTAAAGTGGGCCCCACTAGCTAATTAAACGGCCAGATCGGGTTCTAAGGAAAAAAAATAAAATCTGTCGGTTGAACCATGGTGCACTGATCAAATGAACATGCAAACAGCAGAGAGGGTTCTAAGGAAAAAAAAAAAAAAAAAATCTCAAGTGGGCCCCACCAGATAAACGACCAGATCCCATGTGCAAATGTTACGTGGGCTCCGTGCTCCTTGTGAGCTACTCAAGACTAACTCCATTTAGCCATCTTCACATCATTAGCCGACGGAATTTTAACTATAGGTGGATTTTAGCACAACTATGAAAAAAATAAGGCGTTATATATTAATAAATAAGGTATTATTATTACTTTTTATTTAAAAAACCAGACATAAAGAAGCAGTGTACATGAAAAACTCAAAAGATTGTTTTCGACATGATGGCTCACTTGATTAGTAGATCGGATTAGGTGCGCTTCAGCTTCACCTACGGCTGTACAGCCTTTACGGTGGGGCTGACTTTGACACATGTATTTTATATCCACATTATCTATCCATTTTGATAGATTATTTTAGGACACGATTCTAAAAGTGGAACAAAAACAGTAGCAGTTGAATGCTATGTGAATATCATGTATATGAGTTATTAGAATATTATATATATGAGTTGTTAGGTGTAAAATATCAGGTATAGAGAAGCTTTAAATAAGCTTCCTTGTATATAGCCTTGTAGCGTGGTTATTTAAACCTATCTTTCGGTTGAAGAAAATATGAAATACAAAAGGAGTAATTCACTAGATTCTTGAATTATCATGCTAAACTATTAATTAAATCCTGCGTAAAGCGTGTAGTGTTTCTGTAAAATTTTGATTTGCCATCTAACCTATTGATAAGGTCCCATAAATTAAAATAAAAGAAGCTTCCATGTATATAGCCTTGTAGTGTGGTTATTTAAACCCACATCCGGGTTGAAGAAAGTATGAAATACAAAAGGAGGAATTTACTAGATTCTTGAATTATCATGATCAACTATTAATTAAATCCTATGAAAAGCGTGTAGTGTTTCTGTAAAATTTTAATTTGCCATCTAACCTATTGATAAGGTCACGTAAATTGAAATAAAGGAAAAAGCAAATATCAAATTAATTTAAAACTGTGGCCCGTAGGAAGGTTCTAATGGTCAACTATCACCATTTCTTATGGCATGGCCCACCTGAAATTTGAATCTACTTTATTTTGTGCTCATGCATTAAAATGATATCTGTATGAACAAGGCGGATATACAATACATACATCAAGGTAAGCCTAAAGGTAAGGGCTGTCTTATTGTTGCGGGCGAGTACGGGTTACACCTAATCTTCTGCCCAGTGGATAAGCCTAACTTCTAGATGAGAGCATTTACACATTTTGGTCCACCTAAAGGACGGCTTGGATGTTGCACGTGTCTACCACTTTATCACACTACTCATGGATAAATCTTGTAATTGCAATTTGGTTAAATTGAAATTTGGTGCATCCAAACACAATCTTAAACCCTGCGACATTAAAATAAAACGAAGATAATACCACCATGATAACTCATATTCATATACTTTTCCACATTATCATCATTTACCAACTTCACAAATTTCAACGCAAATGTCAAATCGCACTTTTTGGTCTCTCTTCATTATTGAAAATGATGTTATTAACCACTTTTGTCCAAGTTAAAACACACCCGTATCTTATTCGAGCTTCCCTTCATGTTAATGAGACGGTGTCTTTTGAAATACCAAGAAATCCGAACAGTGATAAAATTCTTATACTTGGTATTAGAGCATAAAAGAATAAAAGATTGAATTTGTTTAAAATATGGAATTACAATATTATTATTAAGACTTGAGAAAGAGAGGAGAAAAAATAATTATAAAATTATTATACTTGGCATCAGAGCTTGTGTAAAAGATAGTAAAAAAAAAATGTTGTGTAAGAAAAATGATTAATTTTTTACATAATGGAGGATAGAGGAAAAATATAATGGAACAATTAGAACTATTAGGTTCAAGACTCGACTTGAATAGTTAGTTTCTTAACACAGACTTGCTGTCATTTTTCTGGTAGTTCTAGCAAGTGCAAACGAAGTAAATATGTAAATTGCCTTTAGGATACAATGAACTCTCAATCCGAATTTCAACATAAAATTTTGCACATTTAAGTGTTGAACAGATATCTAGTTTTGACACCGAAATGCCTTTAAAACGTTAAAAAAAAAAACATAGCGAGAGGTTAAATTGAAGAGGACTGCACAGAAGATGATTTTTATCTTTAAAAAAATGAAGAGTTTCTCCTCTGGATTATAGTATCTAAGATTTATAGCAATTGAATGGTCATGGAGTTCTTCCTGAAGAGATGCTCATGTGCCTCTTCAAGACATCCATACCCATTCACAACAAATAAATTTCTTCCATAAAAGGATACGACCATTTGTCTTATGACAGTTATTTTTGTATCCTTTCAGACTGAAATGTTTATCCAATATTATAAAACTGTAGCCACATGTCCTAATTATCTTAATTGTTGCCACATGAACGACACGTGGCATAGGTGCCACATGTACAATCATGTCACAATCATTTTTGATCAACACTAAGGTTAAAATACTTCATGGTAAACCCTAATTTAATTCAAATTGCACCATGACTCAAAAAGGTTTGAACCAGTGCCAAAAAGACTAAGGCTCTTTTGGCTCCATGTGATGACGGGCATGTGTGAAGTACAAAATGTGCCTAATAAAGCGCCCAAGCAACCCTACACCCATGCCACATGCACGAGCGGTGTTTCGCACTATCGTTAAGGAGATTAGAACCCTGGTTGTAGAAGTAAAAACCCATTCTCTTACTATCTAGTTATACACACTATTTATGATTTATTTTTAATAATCAATATATTTATTTACTTACTAAAAATAAATTTTTATTTTTAAAAATTATTTTTTATTATAAAAACACAACGAATCGATGGATTAATCCTTTCACTAAGGTCTGATCAATATTGTCTTGTTGTGATTAATAATGTTACATCGTTTGCCTCTCATTTTAGGTCTCCCCACGATGGTGATTGTAACGCCCCGAATTTCAGGGGCTGAGTAGGAACTTGACTTTTGAATTCCCATGTGTCACGTATGCCCTATTGTGCTTCAGAATTTGATACATTTTATTTACTTCATAAGCAATGGGGGAGTATAGCAAACCATGAAGCATAAATCAAAACAACCGAATAATATCAAGTGCGGCTATATATAAAAAATCCATGTCCAAAGGCAAAATAAAGTAAAAACAGGAGGGACTAGTCCCACTAATACATCATCCCTAAAATGACTAAAACCCTGGCCCGTGCCCCACGGTCATCCCTACAACAGACTAAGAGGATTCGCCGAAGATCCGGAAGTATGACAACTCCTCCTTATCATTCACGCTTACTCCATCAAGTGCGTCTAGGTCCGTAATCCCTACATCTAAGAAAGGTTCTGGTTGATGTTTTAAAATACCGTCCCAGAGTGGGAGTGAGTAGCTAACTCAGTGGTATCATTAACAATAAGTTGCACATGTTATCATACACAGGAGCAAATTTAGTGAAAGACAGACATTCAAAGAAGCCTAATTACTCTTGTTAATGCAAATGCATATTTTAATGACATGATGCATGCCCTTTCTTTCAACACTCCCTCGAGCGACAACATCTAACGATCGCAATGCCCAGAAATCCCTCAATGCGACCTCAACTGCTAAATCGCCAATTCTAGCTAATACAATGTGATGTAAGATGTTAGCCGAGTTGATTAACTACGTCCATTCATCCAGCAGTTTGGGGAAACCGGGACACCCTGACAGATCAATGCCCTATCCTGATCGCGCGGCTGTGACAGTATTGCTCTTGCGATCCTTGGCCCGTTTGGGTTTGTCACTCCCAATATTAAAATTATACGAAGGTAGTTTGAGAAAGAGTCTTTGCTAGCTCGCTGTTACTACGGGGGGGCTCGTCACCTCGGCCTAGGCCGACAGCTCGGGTATAGTGTCCCATACCACCATGCTCGGCTCTCGAGACTTGTGGGATGCAACTAGCGGTTTATCAGTGGGTGCAAACAGACACATGATGTCTCAGGTTCAAGCAGGCGTGTATAAACATGATTAATGTATATGAATGACCAACTGGTGGGCCAATTTGTCCCCACAAGACGAACTACGAACTGTACGACTTTGGGATCGACGTCTCGCGTAATCCGACTATAGCGGACAACACGCAGTTTGACTAGTTGGGCCAAATTTCCTCGTGGGCAGGCCCATCAGAAGGGCTGCCCAAATAAATTTTAAATTTGTTGGCCGAACCGAAGAGGGAAACATTGTATAAATGCAACATAATAAAGTAGAAATCCATCTACTTGTAGTTGTGAGAGAATTAGGCAATGCATAATGGTAAACCGCATTCATTAACAGAAGATGAGTCATTAATGTTTTGTAAAATTCAGGGTATTTCTGGATGAAATGTGCATGGGTCCAAGATTAAAAGAGAACATAGGAGGAAATGGACACAATAACTGATTACAAAAAGAATTAACATACATGGAGTAATGTTGACAGTTAATTAACCCAATCCACAAATATAAGAGACATGCAACCGAATTCATCTTGTTAAATCTGCAAATTTGGGGATATCATGCTTGGAATTCCACATTTATCAAACAAATCAAACAATGTAAACAGTTAATTAACCCAATCCACACATATGAGGGACATGCAACCGAATTCATCTTATTAAATCTACAAAATTGGGGATATCATACTTGGAATTCCACATTTATCAAACAAATCAAACAATGCAAACATTAGGGTAGTTAAAATTAAAATTTCTTCCCCAATTTAGGAAATTTCCATACACAATTTCTAATTCAACCATTTCACTCCATGAAAGCAACATGCAAGGAAAATTATCAAACATAATCACTAAAATTTATTCTAGGTGTGATAAAAGGCCACCTAGAGATAATGGTCTGCACCTATGGTCTGTTGGAGGTTCGTGGAGTTGCTCTAACAATGCTGGGTCCGTGAGTTGATGCGTCGGGCCTTGTGCCGATTGAATTTGCATGTCAGGACACATGAAAGTGGCCTAACCTATAAAAATATGAGGAGAGTTCGAGTGGTTACCTTCCGATTAGTGCTACTTCACCTCTATGGTGGTGGGGCCGTGGTTTCTGGCGAATGGTGGTAGTAGGAGGGGGATTTCTCAATTCCCAGCTCCCTTCCACACTCTACTCCCCTTCCTCTCTCACTCACTCTCTTCTCTCTCTCCTCTCTCTCTCTCTCCTCTCTCTCTCTCTCTTTTGCTGGAGACTGTTATGGGAGTGAGGGAGAAAGAGTTGAAGGCTTATATAGCCTGGGTTTTTGCCCTACTGGCCCTGGGGTAGTAATTTCTACCACATGTGACCTTATGGGGCACACTTACAGTTTTTGGGGGTGTCCCAGTGGCCCTCTGGCCCTTCCGTGCCATGGGATAAGTGGCCCATGATCTGATGAGGGGCTGTCTAAAATTTAGTGGCAAATGGATGCAGAAATTGATCGCAGGGGTCCGATTCACAATCAACGGTCACTGTCCTTCGATCAAGGGTATGATTCAGTAGATGAGGGCAGAGAAATATCTTTGATCTACGGTGCGAATTTGGGTGAAATCTAACGGTCAGAATGTCATAATTTATTATCTTAAGTGGCAGGGCTAATTGTTTTAAAATTCAGATTTTTAGGCTATTAACTTGGGAGAGTTGCGTTTCATAAGCGCTGGCTGGACGAGGCAAATCGTCCATTTTCAGGCGTTGTTTGAGTCCATTGTTCGCAATGGACCACAAGCCCAGTGAGGTCCATAGCTTCCCACGGTTTCGGATTTATTTGCCCCTTTTTGGGCATTGCACGGCCTGTACAGGCTGTCGCCAAGTATTATTGGGCAGACCGACTCTACAGCCCGCGCTTGACTCGAACATGTTCAAACTCGATCGCATTAGCGGCTTAATTTGTTTTAATTTATTGGTGGTGGGCCTCGCACATGCGATCAAATTGTGCGGTCCTACGACAATCTGCTAGCAAACTCCTTAAGACACTGCTTTGATTGACCCGGGTGTTATAATCTACCCCCCTTATAAATAAATTTTGTCCTCGAAATTTGTACATAATTGTACTACTTGAGCAGGTTTGGGTAATGCTTGCGGATCTCGGCCTCCTCTTCGTCGTGGTGCGTCCACCGCACCTTTACTAGTGGGATTACTTTGTTTCGAAGCACTTGCTCTTTCTTGTCCAAAATTCGAGTGGGTCGGAGGATATAAGTGGCATTTTCTTTAAGCTGTACGTGCTCCCATTTGATGACATGAGTGAGATTGGGGACGTATTTCTTCAACATGAAGACGTGAAACACATTGTGTACCCCGGCAAGGAGCATGGGTAAGGCCAAGCGATACGCGGCAGGGCCTATGCGGTTAAGGATTTGGAAAGGCCCAATGTACCGCGGAGTGAGCTTCCCTTTCTTGCCAAATCGCAGGACTCATTTCATCGGTGAGATCTTTAAGAATATGTGGTCTCCTGCTTCGAATTCTAAGTCCTTCCTCTTGTATCAGCGTAACTCTTCTGCCTACTTTGGGTTGCTAAGATGCGGCGTCAGATAATTTTAATATTCTCGGTGGTTGTTCGTATCAAGTCAGGCCCTATTAGGCTTTTCTCGCCAATCTCTGCCCAACAATGTGGAGCCCGACATGGGCAGTCATACAAATCTTCATAAGGAGTCATTCCAATACTAGTTTGGATGCTATTGTTGTAGGAAAACTCGGCATAGGAAGACAATCATCCCAACTGTCCAGGAAGTCCAGTGCATAGGCTCGTAGCATATCCTTCAATATCTGGTTAACCCGTTCTATCTGCCCATCTGTTTGAGGGTGGAAAGCAATGCTGAATTTCAATTTCACCCCCATTGCCTCCTGTATTCGTGTCCAGAACAATGAAGTAAATTGAGTATCTCGGTCCGACACAATCTCCAAAGGAACGCCATGAAGCCGTATTATTTCCTTAAAATATAATTTAGCTAAGTCGTCGGCTGAGTTAGAAGCTCGGATCGGGAGAAAGTGAGCTGATTTTGTCAATCTGCCCACGATCACCCAGATTGAATCATGTCCCTTCCTTGTCTTAGGCAAGCCAGAAATGAAGTCCATAGATATGAAATCTCATTTCCATTCGGCTACTGGCATGGGCTGCAAGAGACCCGGTGGTCGGCAGTGCTCAGCCTTGACTTGTTGGTAGGTGAGACATCGAGACACGTAGTCAGCTATCTCTCTTTTCATATTGTCTAACCAGTAATTTCGCTTAAGGTCTCGATACATTTTGGTGCTTCCTGGATGTATTGCTAATTTGGAGTTGTGGGCAGTACTTAGAACATCTTCCTTCAGTTCGGGAAGGTTTGGGATGCAGAGGCGACCCCGGAATCGTAAGCCCCCATCGGAACTGACTCTCCATTCGGACTCATCCCGGTCTGCTGCTATTCCCCTTATTCTCTTTAGTAATTCATTGTCCCCTTGGGCCTTAATGATTTGACTATCAATTAACGGTTGAACATGGACGTGGGCTATGACCTCGTAAGGTTCTTCTATCATCAACTTCATGTCGAAATCTCGTACGAATTTCACCATGCTCAATACTTCTACCATCAATGGGGTCGCAAATTCTAGCGCCCTTTTACGACTCAAGGCATCCGCCACCAAGTTGGCCTTGCCTAGGTGGTATAAAACATCAAAATTGAAATCCTTTAACGTCTCCATCTAGCGATGTTGTCTCATATTCAAGTCTCTTTAGGTAAAAGTGTATTTGAGGCTCTTGTGATCGCAGAAGAGCTTAAATTTTTTCTCATAGAGATAGTGCCTCCATAGTTTAAGGGCGAAGATGACTGCCACCAACTCAAGGTCGTGGGTGGGATAATTCTCTTCATGCTTTCTCAATTGTCGGGAGGTGTTGGCGATGACTGTCCTTTTGCATAAGTACGCAGCCTAAGCCCACTCGAGAGGCGTCCGTATAGATGGTGTATTTGACTCCTTGCTCAGGCAAAATGAATACCAGTGCCGACGTCAACTTATCTTTCAGTTCTTGGAAGGCCGCTTTCGCTCTTTCGTTCCAGGAGAACTTGATATCTTTTCGGGTGAGTTGGGACAACGGTCGGGCTATTTTTTAGAAATCTTTAATGAATCGGCGCTAGTATCCCGCCAATCCAAGGAAATTAACTTCTTAATTCAGTAACCAAGCCCGGTTGCTTCCAATCTTGCACTGCCACGACCTTGGCCAGGTCCACGGAGATGCCCTCCTTGGACACCACATGTCCCAAGAATTTGACTTCCTCTTTCCAGAAGTCGCACTTCTAGAATTGGGCCAACAATTGGTTTTGCTTGAGCGTCTCGAGGACCGCTCGTAGGTGTTCTTCATGTTCCTTTCGACTCTTCGAGTACACCAGTATGTCATTGATGAACACGATAACGAATCTATACAGGAAGGGTTTGAAGACTTTATTCATAAGATCCATGAATACAGCCGGTGCGTTTGTGAGTCCAAAGGGCATGACTAGGAACTCGTAATATCCAAAGCTAGTCCTGAAGGCTATTTTCTGTACATCTTCTTTCCTAACTCGCAGTTGATGGTACCCAGATTGCAAGTTGATCTTCGAGAAATACTGGGCACCTCTCAGTTGATCGAATAGATCATCAATTCTTGGCAATGGATATTTGTTTCTCATGGTGACTTGGTTCAGCCTCTTAGTCAATACACAACCGTAAGGTGCCATCCTTCTTCTTCACAAACAAGACTAGGGCTCCCCAAGGTGAGACATTGGGTTGGATGAAGCCTGACTCTAGAAGGTCATCGATTTGAATCCTAAACTCTTCCATTTCGCACGGGGGCATGCGATAGGTCGGTAGGGAGATAGGCGTGGTGCCCGGCACTAAGTCTATGGTGAAGTCGATCTCCCTTTGGGGAGGGAGTCTCGGTATGTGTTTGAACACATCGATGTACTCCCGGACGATGGGTGTGTACGTTAGTGAGGATTCGTCGTAGCCTTTTTCTAAGGAAGCATAACACAAGACTCGATGCGGATAGTGACTTGGACCGAAAACTTAAAGGACAAATTATCGTATTTGTGGATTGTCACCGTTCGAGTTTCGCAATCGATCTCGATCCTATTATGGTGAGCCAATTTATGCCCAAGATGACGTCGTAATGAAAAACCTTTGTGACAATTAGATCCACATGTGCCCTCTTTTCCCCCAAGTCGATGGGGCAGCCTCAGCACATTGATGTAGCTTTCGAGAAAGTCCCGGCTACCACGATAATTCTTACTCCCAACATGGGAGTGGTGGGTAGTCCTAGATGCTTGACGGTCATGCATGAAATTAGTGACGTAGTGGACCCAGTGTCTACTAGAAGAAATATAGGAGTACCTCGATATGAGCCGTCGCTTCAAATGCTGTGGGTGTGGGCGTGGCTGCATTTAGGCCTTTTGCCGCCAATGCATGAACTCGGGCTTATTGTGGCAGGTTGGGCTGATGCATAGGCCGTTGTGGCGGCCTATTCTAAGGCGCAGGCGGCCTGCGGAACTGTTGGGCTGGAACAAGGCTCGTTGAGGGGGGGTGATGTATGGCTTGCTGAGGTAGTCGATTGATGCGCTGAGGGGGTGCGTAGCTGTGGTCCCTCATCCTGAAAAAACATAAGGCCTCCGAATGGTCCATCTTCTTGCAGTACTTGCAAATGCGATCAAGTCATGCATAAGTGGGTGGCGGAGCTGCATGTCTGGGAGGCGAGCTTGGGCGCGGCCTCTTCCCTACGAATGATGAAGACTGTCTCTCTGCCCTGCTTCGAGAGCCTAGTTGAAGGTGGGCTCGAGAGACCCGCTCTCCATCCTGCTCAGATCGTAGGGACATCTCCACCAAATTGGCATATGAACGAACGTTCGCACAACACATTTTGGTGCGAATGTCGGCCCTTAGGCCTTCAGTGAAACGTTGCATCCGGGT
Source organism: Magnolia officinalis (assembly GCA_021015155.1). NCBI lineage: Eukaryota > Viridiplantae > Streptophyta > Magnoliopsida > Magnoliales > Magnoliaceae > Magnolia > Magnolia officinalis. Next base: position 52,260,222 of record JAJHSJ010000016.1, read on the forward strand.
CTCCTCATCAGCGATGATTCGGGGGGCTTGGCGCAATAATTCGGTAAAACGATTTTCTTACTCGGCTACCGACATCTCTCCTTGTTGGAGGCACATGAATTCGTTCTCCTTCTCGTTCTTGTAGGTCTGTGGGAAGTATTTTTGGAAGAAACGCGCCTCAAATTCTTCCCATGTCCAGACAAAATTTGCAGGGACAACTCTCAACACACTCTCCTACCATAGATCGACTTCCTTTTCAAATAGGTAGGAGATCAACTCCACTTGCTCAGCTTCTGTGCAATGGAGGGTCCGAATCGTCTTGGTGACTCGGTTTAGCCAAAACTTTGCTTCTTCAGGGTGATGTGTGCTGGCAAACGTGGGCGGCCTAAGTATTTGAAATCACTCAAATAGACTGCTCGGAGTGGCAATCGTCCCGGGTGCTCTGGCTAGTGTACATTCATGTGGTGAGCCATGGTTCCCATCAGAGTAGTTAAAGTTTGCTGCTGCTGTTGCATGACGAGCAACATTTGCTCCATAATTCCTGTAGCTGGGGTTGCTCGGTATGCAGAAGTTGCGCTCTGAGTTGGTGGTACTTCTGTAATGTTGTCTGGGATGACATTCCCTATATTAGGCTGATCGGTTGCCCCCAGGCAGCCCTGTTGCTCATTTGGAGCAGTGCGGTCCCTTTCGTCTAATCCACCAAGAGATAGGTGAACTAAACGGCCGTCACCCTGAGGCTTCATTTCCTGAAAGATATTCCTGAGGGGTTTAGTACAATTGAGTATACAAATATAAACATCCAAGCATATACGCATTTCAACGGAGACATCATCTGAGTATTAACAACTACCATAAAAAATTTCAAACATCATGCAAATTTTAGCAACTCTAAACATTTTCATTATGACCAAATGCCAGTGATACATAAGTCGACACATTACATGTACGGGAAAAGAAAAATGTGAGAGTCACCGGTAGACGGAAAACATAAAGAAACTATGACCTAGTCAAGCAAAAATTTGCTCCTACAGTCAAACCAAAAGAGTACTATCTACTACAAACAACCTGGGAAACTAACTCCTACACTACACTACTAGTCTTCTGAGTCGGGCGAAGGAGGGGGTGCTCCCTCTTTCTGAATACAACATAATATCGCCTTCACAGTGCGCGACAACTTTTTAATTCTCCTCTCTAAGTTCCCTGATTTTCGTCAATCTTGGCCATTCAGGCATTGAGCGCATCCAGGCCCTTAAGTTCACTTTGAGTGACAGGTGGCTCCCTGTCAGTTCCCTGAGTCTCTTCTTCTCCTTCTCCTTCGTCCTCTTCTTCCTCCTCGTCTTCTTCTTCGTCTTCACATCCCTCTTCTTCTTCGTCTCCAAATTCTTCGATGTGGGCCCTACGCTGCATGGGGCCCATCTTCATGTGATTCAGGATTTTTTCATTGATCATTTTAATTGGGCAGGGAAGTTCATCCGGTTGCCTGTACCCGTACTTGTGTGATATTTTGTAGATTAAACGGCCAAACGAAAGTGCCAGTTTCTCATGGGGAGCCAACGCAACCTTCATGATCTAGGTTAGCACAAGTGTGGACATGCAAACTTTTTCTCCTTGTCCCACTTGGTAGAGAAAATCTACCATGAACCAGGAGCACTTTGTACGATTACTGGCCCTCAGGTATACATTATAAGTACATATGTGGTGGAGTAGGCGGTAGTCGGGGGTCAAGTCTGACGACCTAATACCGTTTCCTTTCCTCCACTTAACAAGCTTGCCACACAGGTGGCAAGTATGGCGGTCTCTCTGCCGCTTTTCCTTCAAGTTATCCTCAAGGGCATGCACATTCTCGCGCTCCACTCTGAGGATTCGAGCAATGACTTCTACATTGACGTGGGCCTCTTGCCTGCCGAGGCCAATGCTGAATCCGAGCAGCTCGAGTGTAGGCTTCTGCATGTGTGCATAGAAGGTTCATACTAAACCTTCATTGGCCCGACACTTCCCTTCAAACATCAGGCCTTAGCCGTTCTCTAGGAGGTGATCGAGCAATTGATGTTCGTCGAACAGTTTCTCGTCCACATGCGCCTCAAATACGATCTTTCGGTCTTTAAACATATCGAATTCTATGCCTGGCAGTACTGCTCGTGCGGGCGAAGCTAGAGGGTCGAAGTCTCGTTTCAACCTCCGCTCAAAGCTCGACCCCGCACCACCGTCTTATTTCTTCTTTGATTTTCTCTCGCGGCTCGGCCTCACTTGATCGGGGGCCGCTTTCTTCTTTCCCATGAGAGACAAGACCATGGAAATGGAGAAAAGCAAAGAAATTACCTCGAGGAAGGCCATAGAGACGGGTTTCTTCTTCCTTGGGCGAGGATGGAGCAAAGGATTGAAGGTTTTTAAAGAAAAGAGCCTTGGTTGGTGGGTTTGGAAAGATGAGGTGTGTGGGCCCTTGAGGAGATGAATTTTGATTCAAAATGGGGTAGAAATAAGTGGCCTTAAGTTGTTGTTGGAAGGGGTTAGTGATTTTGGAGGTTGGGATGGATTTGAGAGAGGGTTTGGGACAGGAATGGGGTGAGAAATGAGAGTGAGTGGGGTAGGAATGACCCTAGAGAGAAGCCCCTATGGCTTTTAAGAGGTTAGGAGAGGAAAAGAGGGGGGGTCCCCATGTGTGGGAGGGCCCACCCGAGTTGGGGGTCGGTGGCGGCCCGTCGCCCTAGCGGTGGCCCCGCTCCCGCTGGCAACATCGGTGGCGGCTTGCCGATTCGCTGGTGTCTCCGCCGTCTGATGGAGGTGTTAGCGGCGGCCCGCCGATATGGCGATTTTCCCACCATTCCCTGTGGTGTTTGGCGGTGGCCCGCCATCGCCTTTGTTATTTTCTTGGGTTGTGGGATAGGGGTGACCCCTTTGTTGTGTTGGTTCGACCCGCTAATGATCGGGACCATAAATCGTGTCTTAAATGCGCCGAGAGGATTGATTCGATGTTGGTGGTGGCCCTTTGGGTTCGAGGGGCCGTTCGTTTGATGGTCCAAGTAGGCCCGAAGTCCCTCATGCTCGAGGTAAAGACGACTTGGCCCATCGAAATTGAAGCGGGGTACGTCTCACATCCGAACGGACTACCGGACGTGTGATACACACGTTTGGGGAATGGCGAGCTACTTAGCTACTTAACTCTTCTATATGGGGCTGTATCGCTCCCAATTTCTGTATTCCCAAGGGACTTGAGTTAGATTATCCCTTTTTGGCTTAAATTCCCTCTAAGCCTAAAACCTAAGCCGAGACTTTGGCGTTCAAATTAATCGGAGCGCTTGGTCCTAGGATCCTACAATGTCGCTAAGTTCGATCGATCCCTCTTAAGTTAAATGGCGTTATGATAAACTTACTGTCCACGACCCAACTTAACCTCGAACCATGCTTTGATAGCAAGTTGTAATGCCCTGAATTTCAGGGGCCGAGTAGGAACTCGGCTCTCGAAATCCCGGGTGCCACGTATGCCCTATTGGGCTTCAGAATTTGATGCATTTTATTTACTTCATAAGCAATGGGGGAGTATAGTAGACCATGAAGCATGAATAAAACAACAGAATAATATCAAGTCCGGATATATATAAAAATTCATGTCCAAACGCAAAATAAAGTAAAAACAGGAGGGACTAGTCCCACTAATACAACATCCCCAAAATAACTAGAACCCTAGCCCGTGCCCCGCGATCATCCCTATGACAGACTAAGAGGATCCGCCGAAGATCCAGAAGTATGGCAACTCCTTGTCATCCACGCTTGCTCGATCAAGCGCGTCTAGCTCCGTAATCTCTGCATTTAAGACAGGTTTTGGTTGGTGTTTTAAATCACCGTCCCAGAGTGGGAGTGAGTAGCTAAGTAAGTGGTACCATTAACAATAAGTTGCACATGTTATTATACGCAGGAACAAATTTAGTGAAAGACAGACATTCAAAGAAACTTAATTACTCTTGTTAATGCAAATACGTGTTTTAATGACATGATGCATACCCTTTCTTCTAACACTCCCTCGAGCGACAACATCTAACGATCGCAATGCCCAACACTCCCTCAATGAGACCTCGACCACCGAATCACCAATTCTAGTTAATGCAATGTTATGTAAGATGTTAGTGGAGTTGATTAATTATGTCCATTCATCCAGTAGTTTGGGAAAACCGGGACACCCTGACAGATCAATGCCCTATCCCGATCGCGCAGCCGTGGCGGCATTGCTCTCGTGATCCTTGGTCCATTTGAGTTCGTCACTCCCAATATTAAAATCATATGAAAGTAGTTTGAAAAAGAGTCTTTGCTCACAGTCACTACGGGGAGACTCGTCACCCCAGCGTAGCCGATGACTCGGGCATAGTGTTCCATACCACCATGCCCAGCTCTCGAGACTTATGGGCCACAACTAGCAGTTTATCAGTGGGCATAAACGGACATGGGGTGTCTCAGGTTCAAGCAGAAGTGTACAAACATGGTTAACGTACATGGATGGGCAACTGGTGGGCCAATTTGTCCCCACAAGACGAACTATGAACTGTACGACCTTAAGAGCGAAGTCTCGCATAGTCCGATTACAGCCGACAACAGGCAGTTTGACTAGTTGGGCCAAACTTACCCATGGGCGGGCCCATCAGAATGGGTTCCGAATTTGTTGGTTGATCCGAAGAGGGAACAATGTATAAATGCAACATAATAAAGTAGAAGTCCATCTACTTGTAGTTGTGAGAGAATTAGGCAATGCATACTGGTAAATCACATTCATTAATAACAAATGAGTCATTGTTTTGTAAAATTCAGGGTATTTCTTGATAGACATGTACATGGGTCCAAGATTACAACAGAACATAAGAGGAAATGGGCACAATAACTGATTGCAGAAAGAATTAAACATACATGGAGTAATGTTGATAGTTAATTAACCCAATCCACACATATAAGAGACATGCGACTGAATTCATCTTGTTAAATTTGCAAATTTGGGAATATCATGCTTGGAATTCCACATTTATCAAACAAATCAAACAATGCAAATAGTTAATTAACCCAATCCACGAATATGAGGGATATGCAACCGAATTCATCTTGTTAAATCTGTAAATTTGGGGATATCATACTTGGAATTCCACATTTATAAAAAAAAAAATCAAACAATGCAAACGTTAGGGTAGTTAAAACCAGAATTTCTTCCCCAATTTAGGAAATTTTCATGCACAATTTTTAATTCAACTATTTCACTCCATGAAAGCAACATGCAAGGCAAATTATCAAACATAATCACTAAAATTTGTTCTAGGTGTGATAAAAGGTCATCTAGAGGTAATGGTCCGCACCTATGGTCGGTTGGAGGCTCGTGGAGTTGCTCTAGCAGTGCTGGTCCGTGAATTAATGTGTCGGGGCCCTGTGTCGATTGAATTTGCATGTCAGGACACATGTAAGGTGGCCTAACCTACGAAAATCTGAGGAGAGTTCAAGTGGTTACCTTCCGATTAGCGTTACTCCACCTCTATGGCGGTGGGCCTGTGGTTTCCGACGAATGGTGGTGGTAGGAGAGGGGGATTTCTCAACTCCCAGCTCCCTTCCACACTCTACTCCCCTTCCTCTTCTTTCCTCTCTCTCTCCTCTCTCTCTCTCTCTCTCTCTCTCTCTCTCTTTCTTTTGCTGGAGACTGTTATGGGAGTGAGGGAGAAAGAGTTGAAGGCTTATATAGCCTGGGTTTTTGCCCAACTAGCCCTGGGGTGGTAATTTCTACCACATGTGACCTTATGGGCACACTTATGGTTTTTGGGGCTGTCTTGGTGGCCCCCTGGCCCATCCGTGCCATGTGATAAGTGGCCTATGATTTGATGAGGGATTGTCCAAAATTTGGTGGCAAACGGATGCGAAAATTGATCGCAGGGTCTGATTTGCGATTAACGGTCACTGTCCTTCGATCAATGGTTTGATTCGGTGGACGAGGGTAGGGAAATATCTTTAATCTACAGTGCGAATTTGGGTAAAATCTAATGGTCGGAATGTCATAATTTATTGTCCTAAGTGGCGGGGCTAATTGTTTTAAAATTTAGATTTTTTGGAGAGTTGCGTTTCACAAGCACCAGCTGGATGATGCAAATCGTCCATTTCCAGGCATCGTTTGAATCCATTATCCGTGATGGACCACAAGCCCATGAGGTCCATAGCTTCCCACGGTTTCGGAGTTTATTTACCCCTTTTTAAGCGGTGCACGGCCCGTACAGGCTGTCACCAAGTATTATTGGGCAGATCTACTCTACGGCCCGCGCTTGACCCGAACACGTTCAGACTTGATCGCATCAGCGACTTAATTTGTTTTAATTTATTAGTGGTGGGCCCTGCACGTGCGATCGAATTGTGCAGTCCTATGATAATCTGCTAGTGAACGCCTCAGGACACTGCTCTGATTGGCCCGACTGTTACAGTGACACAAGTCACAACTGGCATGAAATTGGTGTGAAGTGTCTTCATTCAACCAACATTAATGCAAGATAGGGATGGTATTGGGAAATGGGACCCACTTGATCCCTCTTATATAGTAATAATTCAAAGCAAGTCCACCAACTTCTAATTAGGGTTGTCAATGGGTTAGGTATAGGTTGTTTCCTAGATACATGTACCTGAGCATGGGTTCTTGTCTATTTTTGGTGTATTAGACCTACATATGATCTTGTACTCATTCAGTCCTTGAATTTATGTTTTAAGTTGTGTTTATGAAAAATGAGAGCATTTACATGATAAGGCCTACCATAGGGATGAATTAGATTGCACGCCCTTCTACCACTTTAACTTTGACACGCGCGTGGTGTGTAAACGGGCTGTCTTACATGCGTATGCTTTAACAAATCTCGTAATCAAAATATATTTAATACTTTATATTATTATTTACTAAACATGACTCATGATTCATATACCTGCCCCAATTAGTATTGATGATGATATGTGATATCATGTTACTATTAAAATTAATATGATCTAATCCAACTTGCTTTTAACCGAGTCTAAGTTGGTAGATCGGCCTGCAGCCATTTTATAATCAGTTTTGAAAATGAGAGATTTGAACTCAACTCAATTTCTTAGCGGGTCAAAAAATTAAAACTGGTTCAAGTCGTATGGGAAGGTGGGTGGGACCCCTGGCTATGGGGCCACCATGACTTATGTGACTACATACATTCCGTCCATCCATACTAAAAGCTTATCTTGGGGCATGATTCAAAAAATGAAGTAGATCTAAATTTCAGATGGACCAAACAATTGTAATTGACCATTAAAAACTTCTTGTGGGCCACAAAAGCTTTGGATGAAGATGATATTTTGTGGTCTCTCTTCATCTAGATCTTTGTGACCTTGTCAACAGGTTGGATGACACATTTCGGTAGAATCCATGAAGTTTTTAACGGTGAGGATTCAATCTTGACGGTTTCCTGTGGTGTAGTCCACTTAAGATTTGGGTCAGCTTCATTTTTGGAATCATGATCTAAAAATTACTATTAAGATGGTTGGACGGTGTGGATTGAAGGCACATACATCACTGTGAGCTCCACAGTCTGTGGATCCGGGTGCCCTACTTCAATGGCGGTTGGATCTTGATTAAATAAAAGTGGTACGAGTGACCAATAGCGGAATCTCACTATGGGAGTCTGAAAGTGCTACCCACCGATCATCATTTCCTATCTACCCACTCTTGATTTGAACGGCATTTTCATCTGCCACGTGTCATGTGGCCACGTGATACATCACATGGTGTATCGTAATATGGACGCGGATTGCGTACTACCCCCGGCAGGGCTCTGTGGGGCCACCGTGACGTAAGTATTTTATCCACGCCGTTCATCGTTTTTCGAAGATCATTTTAAGATATGAACTAAAAAAGGGGCAGGTAAAGGGCTTAAGTAGACCACAGATTGGGGATTGAACGTCCACCATTAAAAACTTCTTGGGAGCTGGAGAAGTTTCGGATCAAGCTGATATTTGTTTTTTCACTTCATCCACGTCTACATGACCTTATGAATAGGTTGATGGTAAAAAAACATCACGGTGGCCCTTAGAAAGGTTTCAACGGTGGGTGTCATTATCACGGCAGCTTCCTTTGGTGTGTTCCACTAGAGCTGTAGACCTGCTTCATTTTTAAAATTATATATTAAAATGGTCCGAGAAAAGCGATTAACGGCGTGGATAAAACACTCACATCACGTTGGGCCCCACAGGTCCCTGCCCGGACGGATTACCGTCCGGGCGGGGGTAGGACGCAATCCGCGTCCATCGTAATATAGCATGTCATGGTGGCGCGCACCTTTGTTACATGGCCACGTGGTATCTTCCATGAATCCCTCCCTCCCTTTGACTCTCCATAAAAACCATGGAGTGGCTGCCACTAATGTCAATGGGCTTGTGAGCATGCACAAAAAGATGTTGAAAATAAAGCATGATGGTGGGCCACATCATAGAAAGAATGCATCCACACCACACCATACAAACCCTCCGTTCCAAGGACTAAAAGGACGGTTCTTCTCCCAAGTAATGATGTGATTCTGGGCTCTTCCTTAGGGTGGTTAGTTTGTCCACGTGGGACCCATTGTTTGGTGATCCAGACCATTGATTCCACAATCTGAAAAAGTCCCAAGTAGAAGATCTCAGCCATCCATTATGTGACTGCCTGTTCAGTACTTCAATGTGATCTTTGGTGTATTTCTTTTGTAATCGTCTACTTGCAGGCCATCAATCAAAGGCTTATGATTTGACCATTTAAGATGTATTTGGGGACAGTTAATCGGCTGTAGGACACAAGATATCAGTGATTCGGATCACCCAATGGTGGGCCCCACTTGTACAAACTGAAACTAAGTATATCATTTGGTGGATAATCACATGATATAGTATTATAGTCACAATATAGAATAATCTCTTCCCAATACACGTTCCAAACCATCATTTAATAATTAAGATCCCATGTTCCTGCCACATCCCATGTATTGCTCTAAGATAGTATTGGTCGTTGGATCTCGGGTCATGCTTCAATAATCAACAATCCCGACCGTTCATATGATGACATCTCTATGGATGAATAATACCCAAAAACAAATACTCTCAGATTGGAATATTTTCTACTTTTCAAACGTGTGATCATTTTTCTCCTCAATGTTGTTTCTGGCCTATTCGATGAAAGTTTACGATCTTCCAAACATATCAATGGTTTGGATCATCGAACATGACCCCGGATCCAACGGCTATGGTCCCGATGTATCCGTATAAGAATATCTCGAGGCCCATTACAGCAAACCTTTATTCTATCCATCTTCCACCATCAAATAAAGCACATGAAATTCCACTCCATGTGATGAATCGTGCCGTTTAAGCCACTCATTGTTTAATATAGAACATTATAATACACTCAACTCAAAATTTCAACGCTATACCAAACAAACAGATCAAAACATGTTTTCTTTATGGCCGTAAAATCTACCAAAAAAAAAAAAAAACCATTTTTCATGCAAGAACTGAAACCGTTAAAAGAAGGTCATTTGAACGGAGTCTACTTTGATAGTTCACCACCATTTTAAAAGAGTGCCGACCCATCCATCGTGGCCATCACTTATGTGCATGGTGATCCGGACCATCAAAGTTATAGTAGGCTCCATGAAGGATGAGCATGATCACGTCGAGTCTGAACTGTCATCTATCGGATGGTTAGGATAATTCAATCACTTCATAGTGTGATTTGGACAATGGATGAGTCACAACCATTTAGAAGATGGTGAGGAACTATCACCACCATGTTGTCAATGCTTGAAAAGAACTTGAAAACTAGTTTTACATATTACATGTACATTTCCACTCACCAAAAAAATACACATTTCCAACAATGTATTGATGGATCTCTCTACCAGAAAAAGAATGAGATTATGCAAGTGATCTGACCACTCACCAATCATGTCCACACACCAATGTCCCACCTTTGATCAATCTGATCAATGGTGCAACGGGTTCGGACCCGTCGGGACGAATCGCTTCTCGACGCCGTACCGGGGGTCGATCTCACCGTTGATCGGGTCCGGCTCGGCGACGACAGGGTAGGAGTAGTAGTTGTGCCGTTGATGCCGGATGCCGGACGTGCCGATCGATACCTTCCGGTTGATCATGACCATCAAACTAGGATGAGTTGCACTAGTGGGCCTCAAGTGTGTCAACCCATGAAAGAGCAACAAAAGGAGTGGGGTCCACAAGAGAATACACACTGGTTGTGATATCCTCATGGCCATGGAGAAGGAGAATGAGAAGAGGAAGCATGGATTTGAAGGGGGGGATATGAGATATGGGAGTGTTTTAGATGTGGGAAGGACTCAGGACTTTTTGTTGTGACAGCTTGTATTTGGGTAGGAGCATAGGTGACCAACATATGAGATATGGGGTGCGTTTGCTTCCATTTTATTATGATTTTTATACTAGTTTAAGTGAGGTTTTGGGAGTTGTTTCAGCACCAAACAGGCTAATCTTTTTCCAATGAAACTTCCTTTGCGTTCAAGGAACAATGGCCTATTAAAATCGTCAACGGAGGGGATTGTATGATCCTCGGCCCGAGGATATGTATTTCTCTCCTTGGACGTGCAGATATTGATAGTGGTGGGCCAGTGGTTTGGTGATCTAGACCTGATGGGTCCCTTGTTTGTGGACAATGGCCCAGTTTATTTCAAGATTAATGGGAGGTGCTGATATGGAGGTGATTTTTGTATTTTTTTCTCCTTCTTTTCACAGACTATCTGTACGGTAGTGATTGAAGGGTAAGGATTGTCCCATCAGGGAGACTAGTGGGTTCATCAAATGGATGGTCCAGATTATTTAGATGAGGTAGTAGTGTTTTACAAGTGGGCCTATGTTTAGGAAATCAGGACCGTTGATTGGATGGCCTACCTCAGTTGGACAATGCCCACGTAAGCTCCCATAATAGGGGCGCGGCTTCGGTGGACCCCTGATCTACCGTGGTAGGTGGATCCCTGACTGTGGGGCTCACCGTGATGTATTTAACTTACATCCACACGGTCCATCCGTTTTCAAAGATTATTGTAGGGCGTAATCCAAACAATGAGTCAGATCCAAAGGTCAGGTAGGCCACACCACAGAAAACAGTGGTGATTAAACATAAAAAACATTTTGTCGGCCACAAAAGTTTTGGATCAAGCTGATATTTTTGTGGTCCCTTGATCCATGTCTTTCTGACCTTATCAAAAGGTTGGATGAAAAATGAACATTCCAGTAGCCCCCAAGAAGCTTTAAACGATGGGTATTCAATCACTACTGTCTCCAGTAGTGTGGTTAACTTAAGGTTTGGATATGCTTCCTTTTGGGATGTAGCCCTAAAATAATCTTTCAAAACAGATGGACGTCATTGATGTGAGGCACATACATCCAGGTGGGCCCCGCATTCAGGGATCCACCCACCTTGGCGGATCCGGGTATCCACCGAAGCCCCGCCCTCATAATTGAAAATCGGACGGTAACTCCTTCTCGAATGTTGTTTAGGGTAGTGCGTGAGAAACCCAAATATGTGAGGCTCACCATCTGGAAATGTAAAATCCACTCCGTCCATCAAATTTTATCCTCGATATTAATCCCTGAGGTAAGAAATCGGATGGATCTATAACTCATATGGGCCACACCACATGGAACAGTGGGAATAGATGCAGACCATAGGTTTGTGTGTAGGGCCACCATGTGATGTATCTTTCATCAAAACCCTTAATCAGGCCCAACTCACCATAATGAAGAGAATATAATAAAAAATTCAGGCCGCCCACACCACTAAAACTTAGTGTTTTTTGAAGTAACGTTGAATTTCTCCCATTGTGGCCCATATGAGTTTTGATTTGGGGTTGTATTTTTCATGAACCGTTAAAATAGTGGTTCACATCTGATGAACGGAGTGGATTTCATGTACACAACATGGTGGACCCCACAGAGCTTGGGTGTTTTGGGCGCTGGGTCAAACAACTGTAGTAGACGATTTCCTGTCCTAGAAAATCCTACAATCAAAATTCTTCAGCCTATTTGACACTGAAAGTGGACCATTTGTGTAATTATTGTCTAAATCGCACCTTTCAAACCAATTATCAATGGGTTATGATTATTCTCTGATAGAGATATTTCGTACGTATTCCATCGGGAGCTGGTCCCATCATATCAACGGTCTGGATGATCCAAATATGCCCCACTCATGCAGAAACAAGGGATGAGGATGCAGTAGAAATACACTGTCCGAGGATACTATGATTCCTTTGCTAAATTATAATTATGATCTTTTTGAAATTGTTCGGGAGGCATGATGCATGGAACGCTCCTTCATATTACATACAGCGGCTGTACTACTGGTTATAATACAGCAATCATTTTCCACTAATATTTCATTTTTATACCAAATCTAATCCGTTAAAATTGTATATCAAATTATAATATTACGTAAAGATAAAGTATACCTATTTTTATATATTTTTGTTTTTAAATGAATGGAAAGACAATGGTATTATAGTGTTTATTTATGACCTACCGAATGAGAAAATCATCATTAATTTCATTATAGTGATAATAATAGTTTTTTCTAATATTTTGAACGGATTTGATATTATATAAATATGATATATTATCAGTAATAAATGTATGTATTTTAAATTATGAGACATCCGCTGTATCTGATCATTTCCCATTGCACTGAATCAAGAACCAAAAACCCAAAAGCCTCTGTCGTAGAAACGCATCTGCACGCGCTAAAAAACAAGATTCATACACTTACCAACATGGTATACGTATTCTCGATCCGTGACGTTCATCATCTGATATCCTAGATAAGTATCTTCTCTCATAAAATTCGTTTTAAACGGTGACTATTTTGACCATACTTCGAAATTAAATATAAACCGTTGGATATCTACTTTTTGTATTTTTCGACGAACCTGATTAGTGTACTACTCTGATTTTTCTATAACAGCGTCTAACATGGGGCTCCTCTTTATTAACGGTTTATTTAGTGTACAGGTATGCCAATTCGGCATGTGAGGCCTTCTTGTGTGTGGTCCATGAAGTCGCCGCTTGCAATCCCATTGTTCTGCTTTGACTCATACGGTAATCGAGTCGTCGGTGTGTACTGTGTCTTGATTCGAGCCTTGGTTTGGAAAGTGGGGTCCACAGATCAGCTATCCGAATGGTGGCCTAATGAGCCCAAACGTGAATAAGGGACTAACAAATTCTCACCCAGATTGGAATAAGCTAGCTATGTAATTTTTAACTATTTCTCCGATGAATATGGTCCGTTGATCGATTCATCTTAATTTTGGGATATTGAATAAAATATTAAGGTTTTTTCTTTTAAATTTTTTTTAGGAAGAACCAGATAGGTGGGTCCCATCTTATAAACGGTTTGGATCACAGCACATGAAGTTCTACTTGTACAATCTCAAGGCTGGAGTATACCGTGCACATGGTCCGGATGAAAAAGTGGAGCGCACGGGTGTTGAGTTGGGAGCTGATGAATACAGACGTGGGTCCCATTAATTCCCTCCAACAATGGGGTGGTGGGGCCCACCCAAACAGTTAGCCCAGAAGACTTCTGCCATTCTCGCCAAAATTAAAAAATTGAAGAAAAAATCATAGGTGGGCGCTTTCTGACCATTAGATGTATAATTGGACGGTGATGGGATGTGGGGCCCACCATATTTGTTCTGATTTTCGTCGGTGATATGATATGACGGACCGAACAGTGTTGACATCCATTTCGGTGGAGTCTTCCGGAATAATCTCTTTCAAGACCCTTTTCGCATTCGACTCTGCACGTGGCAACGTGGAACACGTATGTGAAAGCCAAAGCCGCACATCAGATGGGCCGCCGCGCATATCTGTACCGTCTAAAAATTCAGGGTGGAATGATCAGGAGTTGGGCACGCGTTTACGTAATAGACGGGCGTTTAAGATATTGACAAACGGTCCACATTCAGCATACCGTGTGGCCGTCTGATGGTGCAAACATACTGATTTTCTAGACGATCATCTAACGGGTGGGATCTTCCCGATGAACGGATTGGATCTAACACACATGTTCCACGTATCCACGTGTGAAAGTGAGTGTGCAAAACCATGATATGGCTCGAGTTCACTGAACATAAGGTTTGCTAAGCATCCAGGGAATCCCTGCCATCCAAGAGCATGCACACGTGGCAATATGGCACATATTTGAGAGATCCCAGCTTTCCATGAAGTGGGGCGGCAGTGGTTCTAGATCTTTTGGCCAAACAAACGGATGGCTATAAAAATATATTTTAGCAGTACATATGATTTTATTTTTTCTCTTCCACATTTGCTGCAGGGAGCCCGCAAAAACAAAAATAATGTGGGGCCCACCGTGATGTGTGTGTGACATCTCCTCATCCATCAGTTGGGGAGACAGCCCAAAAATTTGGGTATACAAAATTACGTGGGCCATACCATAAAGAGTAATGGGAACGGGGACACACACCATCCAAACCTTCTCGTGGCCCACCTTGATGTTTATATGTAATCCAAACCGTTCATTAAGTGAGTCCAGCCAGAAAGAACAGAAAAATGAAATATCAGTCTGATCAAAAAATTTCAGTGGGCCTCAAAAGGTGGCCTGATTTTTGGGTCACGTCCAAATATGAGCTGGCACAACGAATGGACAGATTGGATGGGGTCCACAAAGCTTTTTGCTACACACTCAGTTAGGTAGTAGAAAATTCGCGACAGTATAAGATGCGGTTTGGGTACTTCCCATCGGCTGTTCAAAACTCGGGACGGGCTGGGGCTCAAGGGGAGCGGCTATTGCAATTGATGGGAATCAATACGGATGGATGTGGCGAAGAAATAGAATTGGAGTGCTAACGTATGAGTTTCATCCACACCGTTTATCTATTTTTCCATACAATTTTAGATTACAAATTAAAAAATAGGTAGATCAAAGGCTCAAATGGATCACACAATGGGGATTAGTGCTTATTCATCCACACCGTCCATCCATTTTTCCATACAATTTTAATTTACAAATAAAAAATGAATCAAATCAAAGGATAAAGTGGATCACACAAGGGAGATTAACGCTTACGTTGAAAACTTATTGAGAGCCACGAAAGGTTTGGATCAAACTAATATTTACTTTTCTCCTTCATGTCTATAGTACCTTATGAGCAGGTTGTATGGCAAGTAAACATCACAATGGGCACTAAAAAGATTTCAGTAGTAGCATCATTAACACCGTTGCTTCTATAGTGTGGTCCACTTAAGCCTGGGATCTATTTCATTTTTGGACACATAATATAAAGTGATATGAAAAAAATAAATGGACAGTGCAGATAAAATTCATGCAGCACAATGGCCCTCAAAGCCCTAGCCTGTCCCAAGTTCGAAAGGGGTATGTTGAGCCCACTATTTTAGTGCTAAGTACTTTTATTTTGACTGATCATCTTTAGGGCATGAGCCAAAAAGATAGGCAAATTGAAATCTTGAGTGGACCACAACATAGGAAGCAACAGTGACAATAACACTTGAAACCTTACTAGAATCATTATGATATGTATTTTTCATCCAACTTGTTGATAAAGTCGCACATAACTACTGTGAGGTATTCAATTGTAGGCATTCTATCCTCTCTACTCCATATGGTGCGGTCTATTCCTCATTTTTTAGCTCACGCTTAAAACATGATTTATAAAAACGGATGTGCAACATGGATAAAATATACATATTACGGTGGGCCGTACAAGGCCCTATGCGGACCATCGGTCCGTAGCTAGGTCCTGGTTGGAGTAGTACTTAATCCGATATATGTATATTGTCCATCCGGTTTGCCGGATCATATACGGCATGAACCAAACAAAAAGAACAGATCCGATTTTCAGGCAGACCATATCATAAAAAAGAGTGGATACAAAATAAATACATCAAGGGCACCACGACAAGCCGCACCGTCTTGCACGTGGATATAGAATAAATGAAGGGAGCGGATTAGGTGATGAGGGACGCGGATTGCGTCCTACCTGTCTTTAGCTGGGAACCGGCAGGGTACTTTTTTGTATCATTTTAGGCTATAAGCTCAAAAATGAGGCAGATCCAAAGCTCAAGTGAACTAGAAAATGGGAATTAAACTCTTACAGTTAAAAACTTCTTGGGCTCATAAAAGTTTTTTATATGGAGCTGATATTTGTGTTTTCTCTTGATTCAAATACGTGGAACTTTATGATATTTGTGTTTTCTCTTCGTCCCGGTATATGTAACTTCATGAATAGGTTGGAAGAAGCGTATTGCGTGGTATTTATGTTTTCTCTTCGTTTACGTCTATATAACTTAATAGACTTTACGATTAAGTTGTATTACAAAAAATTTACAGAATAGATTTTTCTGTAAAATATGAAAACCGAAAATCTAAATGATCTAGAATTAGTACAGGCTGAAGCACGTCTGGGACACGATGCGGACGTGTGAAGCGCAAAGTGCGCCACTAGCGCCTCTACAGCCACACTGCCTTATATGCCCACGCCCTCGCACCGAGCCCGTGACCGAGCCCGTGCCCGTGCCCGTGCCCGAGCCCGCACGTGGGTGTTCCAGTGCTACGCACTGGAACAGATAAGTTCCATGGTCCATGGACTATGTATGTAAATAATAAGGTATTCCATTGTTTTCATTTAAATCACAAAATCTTCTTTTCCCTTTCGCATGTGGGATTATTCTCAAAACTCCAAAAAAGCTTTTGACAAAACTTTTTAATATATTATATTTTATTTTAAATATATTTTATAAAATCATTTATTTTAAAACAATCCCCCACTGATTTTTTTAAAATATATTTTCTCGATTAAACATTTCTACCAGAATAATCAACTTATATGCATAAAGAAAGATATCTTTCGATTTTAATCTTCCCTTAGTATAAGTATCTCAAAACTCTATCGAAATGACTGGTAGCAGCAGCGTTGAACCAATTATTCCTAGATAATAGAGTCGGAGAAACCACACACATATTCGCTATGTGTTAATTAGAGTTCCCACAATCTTACTCATCACAATTAATGGTCATGTGTTTATCCTAATTCATGAACGATCCCGAAACAAAATTCCTAACTCTCATGAGAGACGACACCAACTCTACGTTCATATAGGTGAAATTCTTCCAGTGTCTTCGTTATTTTAAGACACCAGTCCTTTAGACTGAATTTCATGAGAGTTCTGAGACTCAACTTTCTTTCGTAACGCTCGACATTTATCTATTATGGATAAGGTTTTATT
Organism: Magnolia officinalis; assembly: GCA_021015155.1. Taxonomy (NCBI): domain Eukaryota; kingdom Viridiplantae; phylum Streptophyta; class Magnoliopsida; order Magnoliales; family Magnoliaceae; genus Magnolia; species Magnolia officinalis. Next base: position 52,277,487 of record JAJHSJ010000016.1, read on the forward strand.
ATTTAATGCTGAAAACTTTTCACATATCAGTGACTTGTTCTTACCCATTAAACCCGAAGTTAGAGATTTTCTAACTTTAGGTTGGGTTACCATCACTGGTGGAACATTGGTTGAAGAGTTTCAACCCCATCCCTCTAGATGTAGCCTTTACTACCTCTCTCGGTAGAGGTTTAGTGAAAGGGTCTGCTAAGTTATTACTTAATTTCACATAGGGAAATAGCAATGATTCCATTTCGAATCAATTATCTGACATAATCATATCGAAGACTTATATATCTGAACTTACCATTATATGTGCCGTTATAGGCTATAACTAATATGGCTTCACTATCACAATATAGTGACACAACCGATATGGGCTTTACACAGAAAGAGATTTCTAATAGAAGATCCCTTAACCACTCAGCCTCTTTGCCTATTACAGCCAGGGCTATAAATTCAAACTCCATTGTCGAATGCGTTATGTAGGTCTATTTCTTGGATCCCTAAGATACAACTGCATCTCTTAGGATGAATATCCACCTTGTAGTAGACTTATTGTCCCCTGCACTCGATATCTAGCTCGCATCGGTATATTCTTCCAATACGGCAGAAAATTCTGAATAAAATAGTCATAAGTCTTTGGTTGCTTTTAAGTAACCAAAGGCTCTACTGATTGCATTCCAGTGTTCATTACTGGGGTTACTAGTAAACCTACTAAGTTTACTCATAACATATGCGATTTCAGGTTTAGTGCATTGCATAACATACATAAGACTCCCTATAGCACTCACATATTCTAATTGTGCAACCATTCTTCCGTCATTCTCTTTTAGCTTGATACTTGGATCAAATGAGATTTTTGTTTCTTTTTATCTAAAATCCTTAGCTACTAGTCGAGCTTTAAAGGTTTGGATAGTCCCATCAGTGTGATATTTCTTTCTAAATACCCGCTTATAACCTATGGGTCTAGAACCTGGAGGTAAGTTAACTAGTTCCCATGTTTGATTTGACATTATAGATTCAATTTCATCGTTTATAGCTTCTCTCCAGAAAGCTGAGTCTCTAGAGGATACAACTTTTTATATGTTTTAGGATATTCTATAGTCATTACTATAGGTATTTTTCTTATAACATTTTCTCTATCTCCTTTACAAGATGAAAAAGTTGCGCTGAGAGTATATATAGTCATCTCCTACACTCTTCTTTATTCGTGTATTTTGACTCCTACGAGGTTCGACAAGTGCTTCCACTATCTATGGAGCTGTGCTATCTGGTTCTCTATCAGGAGTTTGGACTTCATTATCCTTTGATTCTAAGGATAATGAGTTCTCAAAGAACTCAACGTCTCTTAATTCTATTATTGTATTAGACTTTACATCTAGAAGTCTATAAACTTTATTATTTTGTGCATACCCTATGAAGACGCACTTAATAGCTCTTGGTACTAATTTAGTTCTTTTTGTATTAGGAGTTCTGCAGTATGCAAGACACCCCATACTTTAAGATATCCTAGGTTAGGTTTTCTTCATTTCCATGTTTCATATGAAGATATTTTATATTTTTTAGACGAAATTCTATTTAGTATATGACACGTTGCAAGCAGTGCCTCACTCCACAGACTTAGTGACAACTTTACTCTTATTAACATTGAGTTGACCATCTCTACTAATGTTTCATTCTTTCTTTCAGCTATTCCGTTTTGTTGAGGTGTGTATGGCGCAATACATTGATATATTAGTCCATGTTCTTCACAGAAGTTATCGAATTCATTGGAGAAATATTCTCATCCTCTATCGCTACGGAGAACTTTTATCTTCTTATTTAGTTGATTCTCTACTTCTGCTTTATATATTTTAAACATGTTCAATGCTTCATCTTTATTTTTTAACAGATAAATATACGCATATCTAGAGCAATCATCAATAAAGGTTATGAAGTACCGTTTACCTTCACGAGTAAGAATGTTGTTTAACTCATATATATCACTGTGCACAAGATCCAATACTTGAGACGATCTTTCAACACTTGAAAAAAGTTTTTTTCGTTATTTTGGATCGTATGCACACTTCACATTTTTTAGTTTCATTATCTGTGTATGAGATTAAACCATTCCTAGCCATGAACTTCAAGGTACTAACCCTATATGGACTAGTCTATCATGTCACAGTTCAACGGATTCAACCATATACGCAGAAGTGCTATTTTCATTCAAAGAAAACTTGACCATACCGTTACAAGCATATCCATTTTCGACAAAGTTCTAATTCTTTGACAGAATCAGTTTTCCTGACTCATATACCACCCTTATTCCTGGTTTACCAAGAATGGCCCCACAAACTAAGTTTCGTCTCATGTCTGGGACGTACAAGATATTTGTCAGAATCACTTTCTTTCCAGAGGTGAATATTAGTTCGACGGTTCATTTACCAACAACCTTTGATCGGTCTTCATTAACCATTTAGACTTCTTGACCATCGGTCAATTCCTCATAGGTTTTGAAGGTTGATCTGTCGTAGCACACAAGTACGGTAGCGGCAGTATCATACCACCAATCAGGAACCTTTCCTTGGATAGTATTCACCTCAGTGATCATGGCCACAATATCGCATTCTTCTACTGCACTTATCTCTTTTTTAGACTTGCGATATCGGTATACTCGAGAATAGTGTCCGTTTTTTCCACAGACATGGCATGAGCTTTTGAACTTTCTGCTATTCTTTTGGGCGGTTTTCTTGAATTTTCCTTTATTGGGTTTCAGGAAATCGTCATTCTTGAAATTCTTGTTATTAGTGTTCTCTACTGCATGTACCTTGGATGAGGCATTTCCATTTTCATTCTTTTTGTCGCGATTACGAGATTCTTCCTCAATTCGAAGATGTTTCTGGATTTATTCCAGTGTATAGTCCTCAGTCTTATGCAACAACTTCTTTCTATAGTCTTTCCACATCGCTAACAATTTACCGATTATAGCCCCGACTTGGAATGATTCAGGAAGATCAATTTTGATGGCTTTGATTTTGTTTACTATTAGCTGCAGTTCTCTAATTTGGGGTAGCAGCGGTTTGTTATCTACCATGTTGAAGTCAAAATACCTGGCAATGAGGAATTTATTGATACCTTCTTCTTCGGCCTTGTATTTGAACTCCAGAGCGGTGCAGATTTCCTTTGTTGATGACGTTTGTGTGTACAGATCGTACAAACGGTCGGAGAGCGCGTTCAGAATGTGTCTACGACACAAGAATTCATCTTCAGCTCGTTTGGTGTAGACAACCACTTGTTCAGAAGTGTCCTTATCAGTTGCTTCAGGCAACAACTACAAATTTGGATCTAGGATGTAGTAGATCTTCAGCGCCGTTAGAAGAAATTTCAGTTTGTCTTGCCATCTAATGAAATTGGTTCAATCGAACCGGTCAAGACGAATCAAGTCCTGATTTATCAACTTGATGGATGATACAATATCGGCTTCCATTAGAAAATAACGTTTTAAGATTGTTACAAAAAATTTACAGAATAGATTTTTTTGTAAAATATGAAAACCGAAAATCCAAATGATCAGGAATTAGGACAGGCTGAAGCACGTCTGAGACGCTGTCCTTAAAATGTTATTTGCCCCTACTCAAGTGAATTGAGTATGCTGAAAGGTAATAGGCAAACAACTTCTAGGATATGACGAGCCTAATGTGGGTCTGTGTTCAGCAAACATGAAGGCCCACTACTGGAACTCTGTTACACAGTCTGATAGAAATACAAAAAAAGAAAAGAGATAAGAAGATTTCTAAATAAGACCACTGCACTGGTTTGTTCTTCTTATTTTTCAGCTATTGGTTCAGTTGAACCGTTCTAGACCACATTGCTGGTCTGTTCTTCAAGCAATGGTTCAACCTAGTTGTCTTGCTGGAGATGAGTAGTTATGGCTCAGTTCGTATGAGTCTGTTGGAGTGGGTTGAGTGATGGTTGGGAAAGCCATCCAGGCTCTCTTATATAGGCATTGGTGGCTGGGGGGTTATGGTCCAGGGATATAAATCTCATTAAACCATTTTCTAGCTGTTGAGAAACTAGCCATTTATGGCTGTTTTCTGACTGTTGTGCATGAGCCATAACAGCTGTTGCATGCTGACTGTTGTGAGACAAAACTAGCCGTTTTCTAGCTGTTGGGCTAGCCATGCAGCAGTTACAGCATGGTTTTGCACTTAATTACATAGTTGTTACACATTTGTTGCAATAGTCATATTCAACCCTTATACAGTTACATTGCCTCACATGCCCATGCCTTCACACCGAGACCGAGCGGGTGTTCCAGTGTGTATGCAAGTTCCATGGTCTATGGACTATGTAGGCAAATAATAAGTTACTTCACTATTTTCATTTAAACCACAAAATCTTCTCTTCCCTTATTCACGTAGGACTATTCTCAAAACCCAAAAAAAAAAAAACATTTTACAAAACTTTTTAATATATTATATTTTATTTTAAATATATTTTATAAAATCATTTATTTTATAACAAGTACGAATAGGTGGTAAGACGCGGATTGTGTCCTACCCTACCGTTTTTAGCTGGACCCGGAAGGAGCTTTAAGTGGCCAACGTGATGCATGGGTTTTATCCCTACTGTCCATTCATTTTTTTTGTATCAGTTTAGGGTGTACCCGAAAACCGAGGCAGATCCAATACAGATGTAGACTTCGCAACGATGATTAAGCTTTTACTGACTTCTTGGGGTCACAAACGTTTTGGATGCAGCTAATAATTGTATTTTCTCTTCATAAAGGTCTATTTAACTTTATAAATAGGTTGGATGGCAAGTAAACATAAGGGTGAGCCCTATAAATGTCTCAATGGTGAGAGTCATTATTACTACTGCTTCCTCATGTGGTGTGATCCGTTTGAGACCTGGATCAGCCTAAATTTTGGTTACATCCCGTAAAATGATATATGGGTTTTATCCACACCGTTCATCCATTTTTTCCATATTTGCCTACTTCCCGTTCTCAGCTAGAGACGGGCGGGGTAGGACGCAATCCGCGTTCTAGGTTGGATGGCAAAGAAACATCACGGTGGGGAACGGATTGGCTACGCCCCCTGCCACCAGCCAATGGCTGATGGTCGGTGCTCTGTGAGCCCCACATGATGTATGTGTTTCATCCACGCCGTCCATATATTTTCCTAGTCTATTTTAAATTATGATACAAAAAATGAGGCATATGCCAATCTCAAGTGGACCACATTTCAGGAAACGTGTATTGAATGAACGTCGACTATTAAAAATCTTTTGGGGGCATAAAAGTTTTGGATCAAGCTGATCTTTGTTTTTTCCCTTTATCTGGGTCTGTATGACCTAATCAACAGATTGGATGTCAAATAAACAGTACAGTGGGCCTTAGGAGGATTTTAATGGTGGATATCCCATCACTATTGGTTTCCTATGGTGTGGTTCACCTGAGACTTATATCCAACTGATTTTTGGTATCAGGCACTAAAATGATCTAAAAAAATGGATGAACGGCATGGATGAAACAAATACATCATGGTGGGGCCCACAGAGCACCGACCATCAGCCCCGGGGCTAGTGGCAGGGGGAGTAGCGAATCCGTTTCCATCACGGTGTGCCTTAAAAAAGTTTAAATGGTTATAATCATTATGTGGTGTGGTACATTTGAGCCTGGGATCATACATCACGGTGGCCACTCAATGCTCCAGCCCGTTCCCAGCTGGACACGGGCGGAGTAGGACGCAATCCGCGTCTATACGTGAGACCCCGGTCACCTAAGATGGTGCAGCCCTTACCGTGGGGACTACCTTGATGTATGTATTATATATCCACACCGTCCATCCGTTTTCAAATACCATTTTGATCATTATCCTAAAAATGAAGCAGATCAAATAATCACGTGGACCATACCATAAAAAGCAGTGATGATTGAACGTCCTACCATAGAAACTTCTCAGGGCGCACCATAATATTTCCGTGGTGTTTGTTTGGCATCCGTAAGGACGGCACCGTGATGTAGAGCGGGTCGCGGACAATTACATGGCAAAGATGGATCAGAAAAGGCCTGGTCGGCGACAGAAGTGATCTGGACCATCAGACCTTAAATCAGGCGTATCTCGCAATCCGGGATGAGTTAGCCAACGAAAAATATATGATTTTGGGGTAGAACGAGCTACTTTAGCCAACCAACCCTGCTATGCCGGGTTGCGATGCTCGGAATTGCGAGAACCCCTGATTTGACGGTCGTTTCCCTGTTTCAATTTCATTTTTACTATAAATAGTAAGTTTTAGTTTGCTTATAACTCTTTATCCGTCGGGCTTTAGGAGTTGCGCCCAACGTGAAAAGAGCTTAGAATAATTAGGAGAACAGGTTGGCGAAGCCAAATAGGACACTTACTTTTTTGGCCGAAAACCTTGCGCACTAATAGACATCACGACCGTCTATAAATAGTAAGTTTACTATTTATAGTAAGTCGCGAATTCTAGGAGTCCTAGTTGTAGTTTGATTGTAATTTCTTTCCCATTGCTTAGTACCCTTATTTAAAGGGTGTGAACTCGTTTTATGAATTCATTAAGCTATTTCGAATTTATTTAGAATTTATTTCTATTTTCTACTCTCTTTTCTCGTGGATTCGAGAAGTCTCTGTGAGGAGTCCAGAGAAGTTCCGTGGATTCAGAATATTTATCCTCTTGAGGAAGACGGTGCTCGACCTCACGTCCTCCCCTGCGTCACACCGTCTATGGTGAGTCGGTCGTCTCACCTAATCCGCCCTACCAAATGCAAGGCGGTAGAGCCACCCTGGCCGTACATGTGTTAGTGTGATGTGCAAGCCAGGTTTGCCGGCCGTAGTGCCCGTAACGTGGATTGCTGGGGCGGTTTACGGATTATGAGGGTCGCAGTTGGCCCTACCATGATATAATGTCATGATTCAAAAAATAAAGCATATCCAAATATTAGGTGGAACACACCATAGAAAATATTCCATATTGAATCCCCACTATTAAAAACTTTACAGGACCACCGGAATGGCTATTTGACATTCAACCTGTTGTTGATAAGGGTACAAACACAGAGACCAGGATACGAGGCCACACAAATATCAGCTTCATTCAACATTTTTGTGGCCCGCAAGAAGTTTTCAATTGCCAATTACCACCGTTTCTTGTACTATGGTTCATCTGAGATTTTGGATATATATTCTTTTTATTTATCTCGCCCTAAAATGAGTTTTCAAAATGGATGGACAACATGGATATAAAGAATGGGCGCGGAATCATGGATATTGTGATGTATGTGCCTTACATCCACACTGGCAATCCATTTTGACAGCTCATTTTAGGGCATGACACTAAAAATGAAGCATATTCAAATCTTATGTGGACCACACCACATGAAACAATTGTAATTGAATCCTCACCATTAAAAATGTCGTGGTGGCCACTGGAATGTTTGTTTACCATCCAACTTGTTGATAAAGTCACGAAGACCTGGATGAAGAGACCACACAAATATCAGCTTCATCCAAAACTTTTGTGGCTTACAAGAAGTTTTTAATGGTCAGCTATCACTCTTTCTTGTATTATGGTTCACTTGAGTTTTGGATATGCTTCATTTTCGGTATCATGCCCTAAAAAGAGTCATCAAAATAGATGGATAACATTGATAGAAGTCACATACATCAAGGTAGGCCCCATGACAAGGGATCCATATACCTTGGTGGATCCAAGGATCCACAGAAGTCGTGCCTATAAGGAATATATTGTTGCTCTCAATTCAACCTGTGAAGACCACTCGTACAACCGAGGGCTTAGATAGGAAGTACGTGTGCGTGTATGATTGAGTGAGCATGTTAGAGTCTACTTAGATCAAGGATATTGATTGAATTGGCCAGTACCCCTACGCCCAGATGAACATATTGGAGACTGGACCTAACCCCTTAATATTTTTTACCACTGACTTATTGATTTGGTATGCACCGTACCCAGGCGATTTGATCAAGAGAATGGATTAGCCCTCATGAATGATTTCTTTTTGCCTTGTATTAGTGATTACAAAATTAATCAGTTTAAGGACTTTCTATTTTAACAACGGTTTAACATGGTATTCCTCAATCAGAGTAGAAGATTTGCATGTAATAGAATAAAGACTAACATAAATATGATCGATTTTATTAATGTATTGGCCATGTTACAACTTTCATGCTTTGTAATCTAATTAATGTGAGAAGCAAGATAAATGCTTGATACGTTTATTGGAACAGATGATCAAAGCAAATGTTCAGCAAGATATGATCGGGGTATGAACAACTGAATTGGAACACAAATGGACATGAGGATCTAGCAATTTAGGGTTGCATATATTTCATCTACTCCTAATATAAACGTACTACAGTGGGATCCGCCAGACAGTAGTGAACTAGGCAAGGAAATGTAAAATAAACATGAACGTAAACTAGACATGTATATAAATGTATTTGGTGTGGGGCTACGAGCTCTTCTTCGGGTGCTCCTTTTATAGCTTTCTTGAGGCAATGAAAGCCCATCGTTGGGCTTGTTGGTCTTTCTAGATTCGTCGTGCGAGCTTTCTGGATATGCAATTAGGGGTGTACATCGAGTCGAACAGAGTCAAGCTGGCCTCAGCTCGACTCGACTCGAACACTGGCTGACCTTAGCTCGAACTCGGCTCGGCTCGGTCCTCGAGCCTGACTGGCTAGCTCTGCTCGGTTCGGTCAGCAGCTCGGGCCGAGTTTGAGCCAAGACAAATACGTTTTGCATCTCAAAAACATATGCCCCAATGTCCATCTCAAATACGTTTTACATTCCATGCCAAACGGTGGTTCGGCAACATCTTGGTTTTCCCATGGGTTAAACACGGCTGTCGAAATCAACGCCAAAAACCCTAATTTTGGACGGAAGCAGGCCCTTTTTAATTTTCTTCTGTCTTCTTCTTCTTATTTTTGCTTTTGTCGCTGTAGGTTTTCTGCTCTCTCTACCGTGTTTGAAAACAGGGGGTAAGGACAAGGTTTATATAGAAAGGACTGTAAGACGAAAATACCCTCACTTGGCATCATTATTTCCATAACCTAGGAAGAGTTCACGGGAGATTGGATTTCTGAGTTTTGGTTTGAGTTTTATCAAACAGTGGTGAGCAACATCAATGGCAAAGTAATCGAGTCACCAAACTAGTTCGATCCGAGTTCAATTCGAGCTGGATTTGATCCGAGTCAAGTCAAGCTGGGGCCTGCTCGAACTCATTTTCGAACTCAAAAAATCAACTCGACTCGGCTCGAACTCAACTTCGAACCGAGTCGAATCGAGCTTTTTCGAGTCGAGTCGAGCGAGCTAACCGAGCTAGCTCGGTTCGTGTACACCCCTATATGCAATTCTTTTTATGTAGATCTGGAAGCTTTTAATCAGGAAGATTTCTGAAATTCTCATAGTAGATGGGTCTCAGTTTTTCACTCTTACGCGTAAATGCTCTCCTATAGGATCCTCTTAGTTCAATTAAGAGAGCATCTTTCGCTTAATCACAACTGTTTACCGTAGTAATCCGATGTGTGTGTGTGTGTGTGTGTGTGTGTGTGTGTGTGTGTGTGTGTATAACACAGTTCCTAACAGGAGTAGGATTTGACACTCGGTATCGATCTGTCATTGGACTAGGTTTGTATCTAGTTCTCCCATTCTTTTGATCTTGATGGGGTCATGGTTGCAAACCCAACTCAGATGATGTTTTTGTTCCTCCCGATCATGACACAATCTTATAGTGGATTCATTTAAAGATTGGCCCAATGCTTAGAACTTCAGAATCCTCTGGATGATAATTGCTAGCTCTACAAACGTCTATGGAAAAATCTCCTATTTTGGAAGGACTGTAGGAGACAGCTTTGTGGATGGAATCATATCCGATTATGAGATGCGATATGTTCATCTAACAGGTCACATTAATCATGGACACATGGCATGTGGCGGTTCGTTTCCTTAAAGGGCCTGATAAAAGTTTGTATCGTCGTAATAATGAAAGAGTACGTAACCCGAAGGAAGATCATAGGCAAATATTATCCGAATGTAAGTACGATCCTGACTATGCCAAAGACATAGTATCTTCACGTGTCATTTTTCCACGTCAAGGTACCAAAAATGATAGTAAACACATACATCAAGTTCAGCCCCACGGTCAGGGATCCATCGAAGACATGCCCGATTAGGAGAAGCCTGGCTGAAAGGCCTCATTTGGCAAGACACGATTGGGTCATGTGGGGCTGTTAGAGACGGTGAAGCAAAGCATGTTTAAAAATGTCCTAGTTGAATATATATTCACCCACCCTGGCTAAATATTTTTCAAAAATGCTTTGGTAGCTCCATCTTATAGTGGCGCTTGGCCAATCAAAATGTTTGGTGGCCTCACCTAATATGTTCCCATGAATTGCTCGTCTAGAACAAACAATTCTATCCATCTGATTTGCGGTTATTATCATGAACAGGGAAAAATAAAATTATTGATGGTCGTATGTATAATAAAATAAGATGTACAAAAAATAATAGATGAAATCAACTCGAAAATTTTATTTTTAAAAATAAGCCATTTGTCCTCATGCCAGATTATTGGGTGGACAATTGATAGTCACCTGGCCACGTGCTCCCTAAAGAGAGGGCTCTACCAAATTCTTAATGGAGAGCTTCAAACATGAAGAGAGGGAAAAAGAATGTGAAGAAAGTCACTAGTTTTAATGTTTATCAGACTAAAATTATCAGCGATGTGGGCCCACAGTGATGTGTGTCGAGCATATACCCCATCAGGAAGATGCACCATTACATGGTGGTTCACGAGATTAAAAATCAAGTCAATCCATGACTTGGGTAGGCCACACCACATACAATAGTTAAGAGGGGTTACTCTCTCATTAAAACATTCATAATCATTTATTGGGCCCACTGAGATGTGGTTCACAAATCCAGCCCATCTATTGTATGTGTCCCACTTGGATAAGGGGCCGGACCAAATTTCAGCAGCATCCAAAACTCAAGTGGGCCCATAGAGTGGGCATGTCTTCACATGATTTTAGATGGTACGGCCCACCTGAGTTCTGTATACAGCTGATTTTTGGGAGATCCCATAACTTCAAGGGGACCCATCAAATTCACGGAGTTGATGTTCGACATACATTACCATGGGGCCCACACAGCCCGACATCATGGGAAGTTCCCATGAGGTCCACCTCATAATACCATTTCACACACACACACACATATGAATGTGTGTGCGCGCTTTGGAAATGGTACAATATGGTCGACCCTGTGGACCCCACCATGATGTATGTTGGACATCAACACCATGCATTTGATGGGTCCCCTTTAAGTTATTGGATATTGCAAAAATAGCCATAAACGAAACTCAGGTGAGCCATGCCATCTAAAATTATGTGAAGACATTACTAAAACATACAAAAGCAATTGGTGGGGTCCAACTGAGTTTTGGATGCAACTGAATCTTGGTCTGGACTCTCATCCAAGTGGGACACACAGAATGGATGGGTTGGATTTGTGAACCACATCTTGATGGGTCCAATAAATGATAACGAAGGATTTAATGGGCGGATAACTCCTCTCAACTGTTGTATGTGGTGTGGCCCACCTAAGTCATGAATTCACTTGATTTTTAAGCCCATGGCTCACCATGGAATGGTCCATCTAACTGATGGGGTAGAATTTCGACAAACATCACGGTGGGGCCCACATAGCTCAACCTCATGGGAAGTTCCCATTCCCATTAGTACCATTTCTCTCTCATATGTGTGCGCGCGCGCGCGTGCGATTCAAGTTATACGAGCCCTTCATTTGGCTTGGATTAAGCATCATGGAAAGTATCTAAAGGTCATGGAAAATATCACTCTTTTGCAACTCAGTGGGCCCCACTGAAAATCAAGGGTGGGTGACCTAAAGGTTACTGAAAATATCACTCTTTTGCAACTCGAGTGGGCCCAGTGAAAATCAAGGGTAGGCCTACCCTCCCATTTTGTTCTCTTTGTTGTTGTGGCCCACCTGAGTTTTGGATTGAGCTGATATACGGACCATAAGGGTTCATGAGGTCACGCATTTAATGGACAGGTTGGATATGGTGTATCACGTGAGATGAGTTCTCATATTAAGAAGAGATCATTCGCCATTTCTATTTGTTGCACTGAAATTTAAAGAGGGGGTAGATGGTTCGGAAAATATGATGAGATGGGTAATCCGTCCTGGTCCTATTATAATAAATGTTTGATTATAAATTTCACCATGATGCATGTGTTACATCTAAACTATCCATCCATTTTTTAGGGCAGGTAGACTGTAAAAAGTAGGGATGGAACACCCTTTTTAGTCTTTTCCTGTTTTTACACACCCCCACACACTAACGCCATAGTGGGATTTCACCACCTATGGGGATTCGGATTGCGTACTGAGTAAAATCTGTGGGGCCTACCTTCATTCATGCATTTTATCCAACCCGTTCATCCATTTTACCAGATAATTTTAGGGTTTTACCCAAAACACGAAGCCTATAAAAATATCAAGTGGACCACACCAACATAAACAGTGTGAATTGAACTTTTACCGTTGAAAAGTTCTCGGGGGCCACAGAAGTTTTAGATCGAGCTTATATTTGTTGTTGTCCCTTCATCCATATATGTTTGATCTTATGAACAGGTTGGATTAAAAATAAACATCACTGCGTGCCTTAGAAAGGTTTCAACGGTGGAAATCAATATTTCCACTGTTTCATATGGTATGGTCCAGTTAAGGTGTGGATATTCTTCAATTTTGGTCTCAACGCCTACAATGATCTTTAAAAACGGATGGACGGCGTGGATGAACTACATGCATTCACGGTGAGTCCAACAGAGTTTACTTAGTACGATAAAAGCCTACTGAGTAACTCAGTACGCAATCCAATTTCCACCTATGGATGCTCTAACTAACCCTTGACCGGGTGTTGAAACTATTGTGAGTCTACCACCGGAGCAAGAGTTAAAGTATCCTGCGGATTGAACACCTACCTTTAAATATTTTTTAGTGGCTACAAAAGTTTTGGATGAAGCTGATATTTGTGTTGTCTGTTTCAACTTATGCACAGGTTAAATCTCAAATAAACATCATGGTGGGGCCTAGGAAGGTTTCAACGGTGGCTGTCACAGTCCCCTGCTGTTTTCTGTGATGGGTCCACTTGAGCCACTTGAGCTCTTAATCTACCTCATTCTTTGGCTCATGTCCTAAAATGGTCTCTCCAAATGGATGGACGGTGTGGATACAACACATATATCATGGTAAGAGTGCCCACATAACTTGGTGACCTCACTTGAGTTTAGAAACTCGCTACTCAACCCGTCAGTAGCTAATCAGCACGCACTCCCTGCAATCGCATCTAATTAAAAGCGGGGAGGACACGTGTCACGAGTAGAGGGCAATTGCTCTTGACCGAATCATCGTAGGGTTACTTTTCCCAGCTTGGGTGGGCCCCAAGTTGACATCGGCCTGGATTTTGAACTAATCGAGCCAGGCCTATTCAAATTTTTGATTTTGCTTGGCCAGAGCCTACATATAGATGGGGCCATTGGACGTATGGCTATCTCTTGTTTGGTTTATGTCTCCCAGAGGTAAATGTTACTGAAAAATATTCGAATTCTGTTAGGCTCCATAACTTGAGATATTTCTGAAATTTTGATTATTTTGCAGTGGGAAACTGTTGAGAAATGCTTGAATTTAATTTTTAAGTCGTACCTAGGCTATGTGTGTGAAAGATCATAGTCATTCATCGAGTGGAAGAGTGATGCATGGACCTTTATCGAATTCAGCGCTTGTTATTTTGGTTGTGCACGTGCGATAGATCAAAGCCATTTATCAAGCGTGCATGGCTCATTGTACAATAGATGGCCTTGAGATTTTTTTTATATAAAAAAAGAGTGTGGCAGATCTATCCATTTATCTCTACTAGAATAGTAATGGTTTTATGATTGATCATATTGATAATGTGTGATTATTAATTTAGACCATCTATCATACATGCTGCACTTGATTGCATATCTCTCTTAAGATCACTTGGATCAGATGATTCTAACTGTTATAGGGAAAAACAGACCGACTGATGGGAACAGGTCAAGTCGAAACCTTATGCACTCAGTCGAGCCGCGCAATAATAGAAACTCCAGACCCAAGCTCGACGTTCCGCCAACAAGAGGGATCACGGACCTCAACGAAAGGAATCCGCAAACTCGACTAAGGAGACAGCTCGGCATGACCTAGTTCGGTGTACCCCAGCTCGGCGTACCCTAGCTCGGCAGGACCCAAGTTAGCACACCCCGGGCCAATACGGTTCAGGTCGGCATGGACTGCCTCCTATCGAAATCCGACCTCCTTCGCTCGGGATCCTAGCTGAAGATTCAGGAAGCCTATCGCGATATGGATTCATCCAAGATCTCAGCCGAGAATATAAGGCTATCACCACGATTCCCAATATTATTCTAATCTTACTATGGGATATCCTACTAAATGAGGAAACCCCTCCTACACCACTGCCTCTCCTAATCTATAAATAGAAACGCTTCTAATAGTGAAAGATACACACAATCTCTAACCTAAAACTCCTTACTCGACCAAACCTAGATTCCTTACCCGACTTAGGCATCGGAGGGTCCCCTGTATCAACCAAGGTCTCCTTTATTCGTCTCTTGTACAGGTATACGTGGGTCCAAGGAAGGCTAACCAGATTTTTGCATCAACACTTATCATCCAATTAATGGCTAGAAAATAGATGGTCCATATTGATCATGTTAGAGAGAAGATCCAATTATTAATTTGAACCATCCATCATCTGATTGCACATCCCTTTCGAATGTCACTTTGATTAGATTATCATAACCAATATACCAACTACGATGAAAATAGATGATTTACGTTTATTAAAAAACAGATCTCATCATTGATCTAGAGCATCTATCATAAACCCTCACCTTTAATTGTCCATCCCTCTTAAAAGTCACTTTGATATAACGATCCTAGCCATCCAATAAATGGATTGAAAATGGATGGACCACTTCTATTTTATTAGAAAAATCAATCATTATCAGTACCATCCAACATGTGCCCCACCTTTGATTGCCCATCCACCATTGGTACGAAATCCCACTTGTTAAACAACGATCACCTTGTATCTTGATTTTGATGCATTACTTCCTGATAGATGATTGGGTGTCTCTAACCATCTGATCAATAGCCTATAAAATGGACCGTCAAGATCATCTATGAAAAGTAGGCCCAACCTACAATTTGAATCATCTATTTGTTGGGGCACATCATCGATTGGTTATAGTTCTAGAGAATCACATTAGTCAAAGAATCCTAACCATCCGATCCATGGGCTGAAAAATGGATTGCTATAGAAAAGAAGGCCAACTTGTTGGATGGATTAGATCATCCAATCAGTGTGATTTTTAATGTCATAGCCCATGAAATGTATGCAGAACCTAACGGACGGTCTGGATTGATCTTTGTCCAAGTGTCCCCATGCAACTTAAAGCACTGCTTCATCACCTACTTCCCATGTAATTTGCAGTACTCCATACGACATTTTGCACCCTGGCTTGATGATTGAGCAACTTTATATGAGTTGCAGAGCTCAACTATTCAAAAATGGGTATTTGATCCTATACAATCTGACGCAGGGATGAACCTGAAGAGTTCCATCACCGTCTTCCTCAATAATAAGTACTTCGAATTTACGAAGCTTTCTTGGACTTCGAATCCACTAAGAGAAAGCAAGAAAATAGAAATAATATTTATGAAAATTCATAAATTAATTGATAGATAATTGTCTAATATGTCCCTGTTACACCATTAATATAGAAAAAAAAATCGTAATTACCCAAAATGGTAAACTTCTAATTCTAATAAAAATCCTAGTTCTAATAAAACTCTTGTAAAAACTAATTTCTAAAAATAAAACTTTCAAATAATTTTTTTGCTATAAGGGTTATGATTACAAGTTGTTTCTAAAAAGAACAAAATCTAAATCTCTAAAAGTAAGAAAGTATTTAAGAAATTGGAATTACTTAAAATAATAAAATTTTCTTAAATTTTTGTTTTTGAGCTGAAAGCGTGCATTTTCTGACAAAACGTACAAACGCAATCCATAGGATGGCCTGTTTCAGTAAAGATTGATAAGTTATGCGCCCAATAATGATACCGCGATCAAAACTTATAATCGATTTACGGTCCATCTTTTTTTTTATCCAACCATGATAGGAATGTATCTGTGTCATGTTCTACATCAAAATCCTATATTTAACATTGTGGACATTACAATCATCGATCCAGATCATAAACCAGATGCACCCATTGTTGAGAACCCATGCAAAAATCACACCAATCAGATGAGAAAATATCTTATTGTAATGGTCCATTTTTGGAATGATTCCGGTAGAGTAATTTTTGAATAATGGGCAATCAAAGGTGGGTGACCCACTGCTGGACGGTCTAGATTGATGCTTGGACAATCCTCATTTGCAAACTGCTAGAAGCCATTTGGAGATGCAATTTCATTAGTGTTGAATGTTACAGAGGGAAAAAAATTATCAGAAAGAATTTCAGAACATGTTTGTCAATCCAAATTACCATCTGTAATCTTACAAAGTACAAACTGTGAGGTGGGCCAATTCTCATTCTGGCCCACTCATATTCACAGGGAAACATGATACAATTGCTCAAAAAAATTGAAAATTACAAATGACGCCGAAAGATA
Source organism: Magnolia officinalis (assembly GCA_021015155.1). Lineage (NCBI taxonomy): Eukaryota > Viridiplantae > Streptophyta > Magnoliopsida > Magnoliales > Magnoliaceae > Magnolia > Magnolia officinalis. The sequence goes on from JAJHSJ010000016.1 coordinate 52,294,234, forward strand.
CTACGGCGATCTATTCATATACAATAGTGTTTTACAACAAAACGAGCAGCCGGGCTCTGAAGCACCTAGGCTGCGGTCGTATCTGATCCGACATTCTCTGTATCGTTCCCTCTCATGGATGGGAATGATGCATTTCTGGTGAGTTTTTCGACGTCTGTTTTCTTTAACTTAATCGCCGTCTGAACAGACTGTGATCGCTTTAGCGGTGGGACGACGAGCAGCAAGCGGGACATGACATAGGCCAAAACCTCTTCCCTGTGTGAAAATGTGAATTCCAAGTGGGCATATTCATATTCGTTGTATGAGGCCTCAACACCTTCATTTTTCATCAACTCGTAATGTTTCCTAACCATCGACGGTGGGATCACTCTATCCTTCCGGCCGGCAACCAGATCAACGGGCACATCAATGAGCCCATAATGCTGGCCCAAGTCCAAGGGATCAGGCGATCCGTATGCTTCCATGTTGGTGGTGGCGCTGCCAAAATCATACATTATGAACTTCCGTGCATGCTTCATCTGCATGAGGTGATGAGCGACACGAAATGATATGCCAGGCATGTTGTTCATGTTATAGTGGGGCATCCCGATCGCACCGACCCAGTTCGAGCTGTCCCCACCAACAGCATAACTCATTAAGGTCTGCACCAATCCTCCCAAGGCAGGGTAGTTGTGGAAGTCCCTTGCCAGCTTGTTCAAAAGCATCCGGAAGAACCTGGTTGGTATATATATTGCGGGCACGAGGTGGACCAGGATAGGAGCCGTCATAAGAACCACGTACTCTGCCACTGTAAAAGCTAAAGTGCCGTCCTCGTGGAATCCTGCAGGCGATAACAAGATCAACCTCGACAGCCGGTGTGGCTTATTTTCAAGCCGGCATGTTATTATGTACATTAACATTACAGCCCCTCCCAGGCTGTGGCAGATTGTACATAGTTTATAGGGCTGCTCTTCAGTTTCATCGTCGAGATCAGATTGGCTGCTCTTCAACTCGGAGGTTTTGATTTGATGAATCTTCTCTATCACTGCAGGCATGTCCTGGGTCCCGTGCTCATTGATAGAGTATCTCCAGTAGCTGCATTGGATCGGAATATGTGGTACATTGTATCATCGTAATGATAAATTTATAGGGGAAATATACAATATCAGATCTGCACCATTCATATGGCCGGCCCGATAGTCTGTTATCTTGGCTCAATCATTCAAAGCGCCTTTCAGAGTGTTGTGTGATCAGCCCATGAATTGAGATGGTTCGGTCACACATTAAAATCTGGACACGGCTCTGGTAAGAAGGGTAACATTGATTAGGTTATGAGAAGGGGTATGAAGGCTTGTTCACTTGCCAACGATAGGGCTTTAGATAGGAATGATTGGCAAAATAGGATTCATAAAGCCGACCGAGATAGTTGGGACAAGACAACGACAATGACAATAATGATTGGATGATCCTAACCATCAGATTCGGTGTCCATTTAATGTGAATTATTGTTGTAGTTATCCACCTAACATCTCATGGGGTATATTACAGCATGACCAAACAAACTATGAGACTCACAAGATGCATGCTTATTGCTCAAAGGGTGGGCCCCACCTGTACCGTAGTTGGTTTTTTTTTTTTTTTTTTAAGCATCATTTTTTTTTTCAATTTAAAATCAAATAATACCTCAAACTTATATAACTGGATTCACCAAAATATAATGGCATCATCGTATTACAAACATTTTAGCATTTTATAATATGAAGGCCTTCTAAAAATGCAAAGTTCCCGTTTCCATGCTTCTCAGATTTCAACGGTTTGTTATTGGGCGTTTAGTTCCACTAAATATCATGGTATTTTGCACCAAATTAGACTGATTAATCATGAAATTTCATGATATTTGGTGCAACCAAATGCACCCTTGTACAAATGTACCAGGTGAACGACCCATAATATGGGAACTTACTTCCATGAGGAAATGTTCTCGTCAACATGCTCTCTAGAAACCAACCCACGTAGGTTCCCAAGGAAAACATCATAACCTGTGAAATAAGATGTCAATGGTACTTGCTAGTCATATTAGATGCACAAAGGACATTGTCAGAGATACATTTTGAACATTCAGAGCTGATCTCAAGAAAAGCAATATGTACCTTGATCAAAGGCTGCAAATGCTGGAGAGCCAACAACTCCATTGGAAACCCAACTAGATAGGGAATTAATACGTTAGAGTACTGAATGTGGAAATAATGCAAAAATTCATGACACTAGAGGAGAAAAAAAAAAAAAAAAAAAGAATAAAGAAAAAGAAAAATGAAAACATGTGTATAAGAGAGATTATATGGTCCTGCTCATCAGTAAGTGTAGGATTCTTTACTTGGTGTACTTGGTGATTGTAAGCACAGATCTAAGGGCCCCACCATGGATAGGGAGAGTGTCCTTGAAATCCTCGAGATTGAAAGATCCCAATCCTTCAACATAGTGTCCTACAAATAGATGCTTAGCAGAAGAGAATACAACAATGGTTACCATACAATGAACGTGGTCCAAATACTAAAGAGTTATGATCTTTCTATCTGGGAGATTTCTGGGGTATCTCCATCCATGTTTGGGCCCTTCAGATTAATGATGTGGGTCATTGATTGATTGTCCCCACAGTATGGTATACTGTGAATCAGCAGCTATATCTTCTGATGAGCAGTACCCTGCAATTCCTCTGTATGAAAAGAATGTAAAGATTCCCATGATACCTTCAAAACCAATCATTTCTAGTTGGCAGTTTGTTAAGAATTTCCTATATGAGGCTTCATTTGGTAGTTTTCGAGACAACCAAATTAGTTGGTCCCTAGGCTACCTTTGATGGACGGTTTGCAATGTTTCCATCAATAGGAGCTACGGAGACAACTAATTTGGTGGTCTAGCACACCGCAATCCTTTCCCCTTTTTGTATTGATATGTTCACAAAGATTAGATGTGTTAGAGAAGTTCTTTAATGCAGGGGCATTTTTACAACGGGCTCGAGTGGGGTTGCCTATGGGATGCAGGGGCACACTCGGGGTGGGCGGCCTATGTGAGGCGGGTGGCTCGTGTGAGGCGGTACCCATGTGATTTGAGGCCCATGAGGGGGTTCGGCCGAGGTCCTAACCCATGAGATGTGGGGCCTAAGATATGAGATAAATGGATTGATTCGCCATGCTCTAACAGTTCGAGCTTTTAGAGCAAGTGGTTAATTGTCCTGCATTAAATTGGATTTTGTGATTTTAAAAAGAGAGAGAGAGAGAGAAAGCTCTTGCTTTCTTCTCCCATCTTCATGGGATTATATTTTCATGCGATTTGAAAGGAAGATTGGTGTGAAGCTAATCTTCATCAACGGAGGTGTGAAGTCTCCATCTATCCCCGCACTATCTTCTCTTCTCTTCCCCATCCAGGTATTTTCTTCAGGTTCTTCATTCTCCCCATCACAGATCTTCATCTTCTCCCAAACCCAACATTCTCATACCCATCCACAATCTAAACCCTAACCGGCCTAAACTCATCCTCTCATGCCACACGTGTGACCGTATGGCCACACGTGTGAATCCCACTTGCCCCTTTTGATTTCCCACCATCATTATATCAAATTGGTATCAATGCGGGAGGTCTTGTGTTCGAGACTCCTCATCAGGGGTGATTAATGCAGGGGCATTTTCACACCGGGCTCGAGTGGTGTTACCTATGAGATGCAAGGGCACACTCGGGATGGGCGGCCCGTGTGAGGCGGTACCCCATGTGATTTGAGGCCCACAAGAGGGGTTCGGCCGAGGTCCTAACCCATGAGACGTGGGGCCTGGGCTATGAGATAAAGAGATTGATTCGCCACGCTCTAACAATTCGAGCTTTTAGAGCAAGTGGTTAATTGTCCTGCATCATTCGTGTTTGGTACTTTTCATATACTTAACCCAATGGTACTTCAATGAAAAACTAAGGGCCTGTTTGGATGCACCCTCGAAAAGGGTGTTTGACGCCTAGCACTTTTGCAAACCCTGTTTGATCCCCCACTCATCGAAATAAGTGCTAAAAAGCCAAAATGCCAAAAAGCAATCGGATAGTTTTTCAGAAAATCAACCTATGAAATCAACACGGACTCGCTTTTGAGGGAAAATTCCTTTGGTGGAAGTTGCGTCCAAACAAGCCCTAACACATACTGGAGATGAGACATTGACGCCATCCTTTTGCACAATGCAAAACCTTGAATCAAACACTTAATCATAAACAATATTTCCTGGTTATAAACATGGGTGTCGAGTTAGACCCCGCATCTCAAGGTACAATGAGATCTATGTGTTTCTTATTATAGTGTTTTTCATTGTTTAAATATTCCTCCGCATATTTTTACATATTTCAAAAATAAGTTTTACAATTTTAATTATTTTCAACATAACATAGTTGGTGGCTGTTGAGCCATATGACCCATATCCAACATTGGCCTCATGCCTGTTACATGCCATGTCATATCCAATCAAACATGGGTGTCTTGAAGGATTTAAGGATCTGGGTATCTTATAGTGATTCGGCACCATTTTCTTCTCATCACAAGTGAAAGCATCTACAATAGACATATACGAAGGATCTGGGTATTCAAGATGAGCATAGTAGATTTTGACCACTACATGATGTTCGGGTTGTATGTTTACTACGGCAAATTCACATTCCCACTTTCAGCATTTAGCAAATTCTAGTTCATGATCCCTGGTAGAGATACCTGAAGTCAAACTGAACTACAATTAACATATGGGTTACCCTTATTCAAGAGATTTGCAAGATATTCCGTGCGATTCTGTACAGGTTTCTACCATGATAAGGCAGTTTTGCGTGGTTGTTCAAGATTTGGATGCATAAATGTGGTAAGCAAGCATAGAGGAGGGTTGATGTCAGGCAGGCAGTTTATCAATGAACTTTTGCCTAGCAATCATGAGAAATCCCGTAAGCAGACCCACTCCAAATAGCTGCGACAAAGCTGTGATAATGATGATGATAAGCAGAAATTTATAAATTATACCCCGTTTCTATGAAAGAACCATAATTTTCCTTTCTAAGACAAATCAAAAGCTTTATTACAAAGGAGAACAATCTGAAGGGACAGAGACTGCTCCATACTCCATACATAGTTCAGGAAAGTTTAACCCGTTCTTTACCTAAAACATCTGAAACATCATTTTCCTCACAGTAAATAACCAAAATCTAACAATCTAACGAGAGAGAGAGAGAGAGAGAGAGAGAGAGAGAGAGAGAGAGAGAGACCAAAATCTATCTTATTAGTGGAAGCGAGACCAGGTATTGCAATTCTCTTAATCAATGGAGAGGTAACATTCATCGAATCTTCCTCTACAATAACCCTCAATAGAATGTTTAAACAACTTAAAAACCACTAAAAGTACCTTGGCATCTGGCATGTAAGAGTCTCTTACTCCAAGCAGACCACTGAAAGGTAAGTTTGACGATTGACTACTCTATCATCGCTAATCGAGCTGCCAGCAAAATTCAATTTAATGGCACCACTCAATTGAGCATCCCACCTTAGTAATAATGCTGCAATGCTGCTCTCTCTCTCTCTCTCTCTCTCTCTCTCTCTCTCTCTCTCAAAGTAATAGAAAGAAAAAGCAATGACTAGAGTGGGAGAGTCAAAGTCGAAAAGAGGATTCCTCACTTCTCTCTCTCATCCAAAACCGTGCATGAGACTTTCATCTCTCACAGCTCCTAAGTGATAAAAGAAAGAAGTTTGTTCAATACTCCACTTGATGACCCATCTCCCTCCCTTCTATCCTCTCCAGACCACAAAAAGAAAAGAAAAGAAAAGAAAAGAAAAGAAAGACCGGTGATCTAACACCCATGCTCTCCGTCAATGAAGTCCAAAATATATACACTTCATTTTAACCAACCTAATAACCCCAAAACGTTTTTTTTTAAAATAAATCTTTTAAAAAAAAAAAAAAAAAAAACCTCCATCATTTCTCCTTAAGCACTAGGTTCTATTCCACTCCCCACACATAACCCTAAATAATAACAGCCCTTTAGTGTTGGTGAGCCTCTAGAGGCTCAACATCATGGCATGGTTCATGAATGCAGCACAAGTGACCACAAAATGGTGAGTAAAAGAAAGTTTTCTTCTTCTTCTTTTTATAAATAAAAAGAATGTTTTCCTTGTTAATCCTGATTTTGGATTCATTTTGTGGTGCGATGCTCCAACTGATAGTGTGGCTCAACTAGGAGTTCAAGATTTGAAGTGACTTCAAAACCAAAACTTTTGAGTAAGGTATTAGAGTGCATTACTGTAATTGGTCTAATCTTAAATCAAGTTATCTCCACTTTATTAGACTAATAGTGGCAATTCATCTTGATATTGCATTGAAATACACCCTTAGTAAACAGTGGTTTTTGGCACCTTGAAGAGAATGGGATGCTCAGTAACTGAAATAACAGTAATGAAGAGGACATGGTGGAACTGAATTTACGTTAGGGTTTAGCTAAAATAGCAGAACTGAAAATTTAGGCTGTAAACAAACAAAATCTCACAAACAATTTGAGATCACACTGCATTTAGATGAAACTTTGATATGCACATATAACTCACCCCATGGAAGAATCCAATATTCCATGCTGTAGATACACAACCTTCTTTGAATCACGTCTGTACCATTCCAACAACATGCCATTGCAGGAATCCCACATCCATGTATTAGAAAGAGTTCAATACCAAGGTTCTAATGCTATAACCAAACTAGAACTAAAAGAAGATTCATTTTATACCTTGGGATTCTTTCAAGATGAAGGACATATCCATCAGAAGTAACTACTCGAATAGCTTCAAATGGATACCTGAAATAGATGGCTTGCAGTTAGAAGTTGGTACTTGGAAGTTGAGACCAGGGTTGCATCTGATCATTCCTCTTAACCTTAATCTTCAGGTGACAATAAAACCGTCACTGAATACACTAATTCACATTCCAACAGTACCATGCGCATGGAAACTAGCTGCGAAAATGAGAATGCCAAACAACGAAAAGAAGAAATGTAACTCCTATGGATGGTCCAGTCAGTGGTTACCCAAGTTCTGTTATGACATCCTGACATGTCCGCTCATCCGTATTCAAACGGTGATGAAAGGTCACCTCACTCTCTTTTGGACTTGGGGCTACATCTCCAAGGGTAGCCATCAGAACAGATACATCTGCATCACTGTCTTTCTTGTTCTTATTGCCATGAGAGGAAACCCATCTAAACAGCATACAGCAAGCTTCTGATGGGGAAAGAAGGTAATGTGCTCCTGTGTGAACAATGTCAAAGACAGCTTCTATAAAGATCTCAATCGCTAGCTGAAGATCCTGGTTAAGAAAACATCGCCTGATATAAGAAAATGGTAAATTCATTTTGGAGAACATAAAGAAGGAAACAATATAGAAAACCAAATGCTACCAGCATGGAATCAACAAACAGTTTATGGCAAGTATATGATGCTTGATCGAGTGATTATTTCGCATGACAAACTGTACATGTGGCCCCCCCTTATCGTGACACAGATCGTATGTATGTTGGGCATCACAGCAGACGGGAGAGCCCCAACATCCCCCTCATCAGATGATCCTAACGGTCCAGTTTGGCCCTTGTTAAATGTGGGTATTGGTTCTAAATGGTGAGGTATTAGGGCATGGCCCATAGCATGATGGGACCCACAGCTAGATAGGTTGCCAAAAGGTGGGTCCCCATCATACCACTCTGGGTCAGAAAAAGAAAGATGTTTTGTCATGATCGAGCATCATATGACATCTCTAATTAGATAGCATTTCAATATATATTATATATTATATATATATATATATATATATATATAAAAGAGCTGTCCTATAACTACCTCAACAACCCCACGTCTCCTATCAGTGGTACAGGGAACCATGTGATCCTCTATGAGGTTTGATTTATTGGAAGAAGGTAAACATGAAGACTGGTGATCTTCTGAACTGACAGAGGCTGCACCCAATTTCCAAAAGCCAGCAAAATAACAAATACGAAATGGAATCCCCAGAATGAACATTGTGGGCCACAACATCCATGAAAGCAAGCATTTGATCCAGCGCATTTGATGTCTATCATACTTGATAAAACTGCTTGTCCTGGAGAAGGATGAAGATGAAGACAATGGAGTCGCAAAACTGCTTGTCCGGGACAAGGATGAAGATGAAGACAATGGAGTCGCAAAACTGCTTGTCTGGGAAAAGGATGAAGATGAAGACAAGTTATCTTCTTCTCCAGATATATAATCCTCACTTGAGGAAGTGCCAGAATCCTCAGAAAGTTCAAGAATGAATTGGTTGAAAGAAGAGTAGCCGCTATAAACACCAAGAAAACAGTCATGTTAGAAAAAAAAAAAAAAAACTGGAATATAGACCCTTACTAACATAATCAAGGCGGAAAAAATCCATTTTAACAATTAGAAACTGAAACTAGGGGTGCATCTGAATGCCCTCCTCAGCCAGAAGGAAAAAACACTGGCTGCACTTGGTTGCACCAAATATCATGAAATTTTGGTGATTTCATGATATTCGTAGTGACCAAATGCAGCCCAAACAAAATAATAATAATAATAATAATAAGATCCTCATAGAAACAAAGGTATATCGGATTCAACGTAGTCAAAACATCTATATAGCCCAGACAACTGACCCTACTGAATGCTCAGAAGTTCCCATATTTTTAGTCCAGACAAAAAAGAGGAATGCTGATTGATCATGACACAGCTTATTGCACACCTTAGCACACACAAGTTCCCATTGAGATGGATGGCAGAAGTACAAGATCTTGACCACTCAGCATGTGTGCCCCACCATTATGGCCCAAAAATAGGCCAAACAGACGATCCTAGCACTTAATTTGAGGAAAAGAATTTACCACCATCCATTTTGGGCCCCTTGCTGATTGAGTGTTACGATTGTCTGTTGGCCTGTTTTGGGGCCATTGCCTGTTCATGGTGAGGCCCTCAAGACGAGTGGTCAAGATCTTGTACACGCCTGCCGTGTCTCCCATGGGAGCTCATTCGTGTTCATGGTGTGAAATGATTGTGTTCAGTTAGCAATTCTGCAAAAAATGGCCCAGAGACAGAAATCCCAGAAATGGAGTTGAGCGGAAAAGCATGGGCACTGCAATACAGCTGTGGAAGACCTACAGGTCAAGTTACAGAGACAGCCATGCAAACAGTGCATATCCAAGTTACAGGATCCGCATCGAAGGATAGATGCATGTTAATATTACTTTTTTTTTTTTTTTTGAAGAGTGCATATCCATATTACTTCAACCACAGAGAATGTAAACGTTTAAGTATCAAAAGGACAAAACCAGTATCGATTTTGAAACTGAAGTATTCATACAGCCAAGCTCAAAGCTGTGACTCAAATATGAAATTTCGAATAAACCAATGGCGTATGAATTCTTGGAAGAGGAGAAATCCACAAACATACAAAATCTGAAACTATAACAAGAAATCTCATTTAGTTACTTCCATCTGACAGATCCCAAATATAAAAAGAAATTACACCAAGGCCTGATGCAAGCTTTAAAACCCTCGATGTTATAGAATTTTGTCTAGTCAGAAGCATTGTGGATGAAGATTAACATGAACAGTAGATAGTTCCACTTCTAGCCAAATTTTAAACAATAGAAAACGCACGAACGACAGGCTCCAACAATGATGCAGGAGGATGCGCCAACACCCATCTAGAATAGATGGATCGAGGAAAGCAAGGACCAGCTTGACACATATGACAACCCTCCTGACTGTGAGCACAGAAATCAGCTTTCCACACCCAGAATCCAGCAAAGCACTCTCTTTCTTTCTTCTTTTTTTAGAGAGTCCATAGTTGTACTCTGTTTTATGGTTGCTATGATATCCTAGCCTTGTTCTAACTTCTAAAGCGTATTTTTGTCAATTCTATGGATGGTTATTAGTTGCTTAAGTGGTTGTTAGAGTCAGTCAAGGTTGGTTGAGGATTAGCACACTAATTACTTTGGTCAGTTGTGATTGTATAAAACTCTGTTTTCTTGTAATTGTAAATAGTTTTTTTCTTTTTTTTTTTCTTTTTGGAATTTTCAAAGAAATTGAGATATTTGAGAGAGGTATTATAGCTTCTTTTACTTCTTTCTTGGGTTTTTTGGTTTATTGACTCAAATTCATTGAATTCTCCTGATTTCCCTTCTCCTCTCTCTTGATTGTGTGATTGATTTTGGGTTTTTTGTTTGATTCAAGCAAGCAATCCCAAATCTTTATCAAACAGTCATTGCAATAGCAAGTATCTATGCGAGAAAGATATGGGATGTGGACTTCTTTTTTTATAACTAAAAAGGGATTAGTGCTTCATGGCTGCAGATTTTAAGGATATGATTGCCGAGTTGGCTATGTAAAAGATAGCCTATGCCCAGAGCCGGGTTAAGGACAACAATGACGATGATGATGTGGATGAGACCAATTTATAAATAGGCAGTACATGAAGCTTGATAAATAAATAATAATAATTAATAAATAAACAATGGCTTTTGTTAGATCTGCAATTACATGGGAGACCACTTTTCAGTAACCTGTGCCATTATTCTGGTGGGCCCCGTCAGTGAATGGACCCATACCATAATAACACCCCTATCAGATGATTCTACCAATCCAGAGAAAACAGAAAGTAACTAACAGTTACCATTAACAAGTGCACAATCAAATGGTCGGGATCATTTGATGGGGAAAATTTTTGGGGCACCTCCAATCCAACATGGGGCCTACCATATGCATTTTGGATCAACAAAAGTTGCCCCCACAGACATCAAGGTTTATTAGGCTAACATTGTAGATTTCCTCTTTTATGCAGAGAATACACATGAAAACTCATCTTTCCAACACAATGGAAGATCAAGCTATCCTCAATCAGCCTTTCCTTATCAGGTCCACTAGTATTTTGCTAGTTATGTGGATGGCTACTCATTTAATGTTTTTGCTTGCAGCAAGACAGAATATCCAGCACAGACCTCGATTCCTTAATGAAGGGTTGCATGTGCTCAAAGAATCCAACTTTCTATTTACTCATGGGATCTAAGCAATCAGGGGGAACCACCATGGATTCCCTCTTCTCGAGAATCCATACATCTTTTATCAATGTACGGACAGCTACCTCTCGAGCACAAGTTTAGGTTTGGCCTTAGTGGGAAATGAAGCCCCTAACAACACATCTTCACAGACAAATAACTACAACCTCACCCCTTTTATTATGTGGTGATGATAGAGGGATTGTACCATTTGATCCCTCATATGGCGAGTCATTTTACGAATGAACCATCCTATTTCCCAACACTCCAAGCATGTAAGCGAGGAGGATTGAATTCAAGTGGGCAGCCGATCCTTGGACTTTAGGCACACTATCATGAGAATTTTCATAAAACCAACCCGAATAGCCGGGACAAGGCTATGATGACGATGACGATGACGATAGAAAAATATTGGTCAGAACTTACTTTTCCATCCAACGAGGGAGCCAAGGTCCACGAAAAGTGGGCCGGAGCTCCCAGCCATGGATACCTTCTAGAATAGTAGTCTTCCCCGGCAAAACAGCCAAAAGAAGGGCCGACACTCCATTAATCAGCCTCACAACATTGTTCAAAGATTCATAAGTGAATGTCTTCACCGACCTGCACAGTACAATGCGTTTGCTTAATGACATTTGATATCACATTGCCACTTGAGATATGTCTAAAAGAATATTGAAGTGGCATGTATTTATATGCATTCAATGAAGTATCGCATCAAGAAAATAGACTAAAGAGTACAATTTCTCAAATAAATTGAAAGAAAGAAACGACTTGATGGGCCCCACGATTTGCAACCTCAAAAGTAGAAAATTAACAAAAGACACGTTCCATTTGCAATTTTCTAATCCTCCCCCAAATCATTCCATAGCCACATGTCATTGCAATGTTCCCATCCACCAAAGCCATATAGGTGCGCCGACTCCCCAAGGTGGGTGGGATGCAAGGTTTTGAGATTTATTAATCTCAAATTACATATTTATAATTACAGTAAAACAAAAGGAAATTGGAAACCTAAAATATAAAGATTAATAACAGGCTAAAGCATGTATAATCACGTTGTCCTAAAAGCGCTATTCGCCCCTTCTCAAGGTAATTGAGATTGCTGACAGGTTACAGGTAAATAGCTTCCAGGATATGATGAACCTGTGTGTGGTTCTGCGTTCAACAAACACGAAGGAACCACTGATGGAACTCTATAAACATAGTTTTACTAGTAGATAAAAGCTAAAAAAGAAAATCCCAAATGGAAAGAGAGATAGAGAAAGAAGATTAGTTCTACTGGCTTAAACCACTGCATTGGTTTGGTTCTTATGGACTTTTCGGTCTTGGCAATCTTAGGTTTATATTGAACTTGCTGGCTTGAACAAAGAATACTTGGAGTGTCTCTGTTACTATTAAGACACTTGTCCTTTAGACCGGATTTCATTAAGAGTTCTAAGACTCGGCCATTTATCTATAACGGCAGCACTACTTATCCTGGATGAGGTTATTTATGATTTTAGTGCTGAAAGCTTCCACATATCGGTAACTTGTTTTTACCCATTGAAGCCGAACTAAGAGATTTTCTAATTTTGAGTTGGATTTCCATCACTGGTGGAATTTTGGTTGAAGAGTTTCAACCACATCCCTCTGGATGTTGTCCTTACTACCTCTCTCGTTAAAAGTTTAGTAAAAGGATCAGCCAAGTTATTACTTGATTTTACATAGGAAATCTCAATGATTCCATATCGAATTAATTATCTCACATAGTCGTGTCGCAGACTTATATGTCTGGACTTTCCATTATAAGTGTCGTTGTAAGCTCTAGCTAATTAGGCTTCGCTATCACAATGTAGCGAAACAGCCGGTATAGGCTTCGCACATAATGGGATTTCTAATAAAAGATCTTTAAGCTACTCAGCCTCTTTGCATGTTGTAGTCAGGGCTATAAACTCGGACTCCATAGTCGAGTGAGTTATGAAGGTTTATTTCTTAGATCCCCAAGATACAGTTGCACCTCTTAGGGTGAAGACCCACCCTGTAGTGGACTTGTTCTCCTGCACTTGATATCCAACTCGCATCGGTATATCATTCCAATACGGCAGGAAACTTTGAGTAAAATAACACTAAGTCTTTTATTGTTTTCAAGTAACCAAGAACTCTACTAATTACATTCCAGTGTTCCACACTACGCTTGCTAGTAAACCTACTAAGTTTACTCATAATATATACAATATCTAGTCTAGTGCATTGCATAGCATAAATTAGACTACCTATAGCACTTGCATATGCAAGTTGTGCAACTACTCTTCCGTTATTCTCATTTATCTTGATACTTGAATCAAATGGGGTTTTTGCCTCTTTTGTTTTCAGATAGTTAAACTTGTTTAGTATTTTATCAATGTAATAAGACTAACACAGTGCATAACCCCCACTATGTTTCTTAACTTTGATACCTAAGATGGTATCCACTTGCCTAAGATTCTTCATTTTAAATACGGAAGACAGACACTTCTTTGTTTCAGTTACACCTTCAATTTTATTACTTATTATTACCATGTCATCAACATACAAACAAATAATTGTTATATAGTTACCACTAACTTTGGAATATATGCATTTGTTAACTACATTATGCATGAAACCATGAGATAGTATGTTAGATTCAAATTTCACATGCCACTATTTGGGTGCTCGTTTTAGTTCATACAATGATTTAATCATATTACAAACTTTCTTCTCATTTCCTAGCAAAACGAACCCTTCAGGTTGTTCCATGTATACCTCCTTGTTAAAGTCATCATTCAGGAACATTGTCTTAACATCCACTTGGTGGATGTGAAGATGATGTATGTATAGATGCTAGCCTAAATAAAATCCTAATGGATGTTACTCTAACTACAGGAGAATATGTGTTAAAATAATCTATCCATTCTTTTTTATCTATACCCCTCAACTACTAATCTAACTTTAAAGTTTGGATAGTCTCATCAATGTGGTATTTCTTCCTAAATACCCGTTTACATCCTATAGGTTTGGAACCTGGAGATAAGTCCACCAGTTCCCATGTTTGATTTGACACTATCGCGTCCATATCATCATGAATGGCTTCCTTCCAAAAGGTTGAGTCTCTAGAAAATATAGCATCACTAAAGGTTTTAGGGTCATCTTCTATAGTCATTACTATAGGTATCTTCCTAATAACACTCTCTCTATCATTTTCTATGATATGAAAAAAGATACATTGAGAGTCTATTTGTTCAAGGTCAAGACTTTTTTCTATCCTTACCCTCTGACTCCTACGAGGTTCACTTGGAGCTTTAACTTCTTGTTGAGCTTTACTTGCGGGTTCACTTCTAAAAGTTTGGATTTCCTTATCCTTTTAACTCCAATGATAGTGAGTTCTCAAAAAACTCTACATCTCTAGATTTTATGATAGTGTTAGACTCTTAAGTCTAGGAATCCATAAGCTTTGCTATTTTGTGCATAACCTACAAAGGCGCACTTGATAGCTCTGGGTCCCAACTTAGTTCTTTTGAGATCAGGTGTCCTGCAATACGCGAGACACCGCTACACTTTAAGATTCCCTAAGTTAGGTTTCCTACCTTTCCATATCTCATATGATGAGGTTTTGGTTTTCTTAAATGGGATCCTATATAGGATGTGGCCCGCTTCAAGTAGTGTTTCACCAAATATACTTCGTGGCAATTTTGCTTGTATTAGCATAGAGTTGACCATCTCTACTAAGGTCCTATTCTTCCTTTCTGCTATACCGTTTTATTGTGGCATGTATGGTGCAGTGCATTGGTATACTATGTTGTGTTCTTCACGGAAGTTAGAGAATTCACTTGAGAAGTATTCTCCTCCTCTGTCATTACGGCGAATCTTTATTTTCTTATTTAATTGATTTTCTACTTCTGCTTTATATACCTTGAACATACTAAGCGCTTCGTCTTTGTTCCTTAGTAGGTATATGCACACGTATCTGCAGTAATCATCAATAAAGGTTATAAAGTACCTTCTGCCTTCACGGGTAAGAATGCCGTTCAACTCACAGATATCAGTGTGCACAAAATCTAATACTTGAGATGATCTCTCAACACTTGGAAACGATTTCTTTGTTATTTTGGACCATATGCACGTTTCACATTTATCGTTCTCATTTTCAGTGTATGAGATCAGGCCATTCTTAGCCATGAATCTTAAGATAATATATTCTATATGTGCTAATATACCATGCCATAATGCTACAGATTCAATCATATACACAGAAGTGTGCTACTTTCATTCAAAGAAAACTTAATCATGCTATTACAAGCATATCTCTTTGTGAAAAAGTTCATATTCTTTAACAAAATCAGCTTGCCTGATTCATACATTAACCGTATGTCATGTTTTCCCAGTAGATTCCTAGAAACTAAGTTTCCCTTCATATCTAGGACGTGCAACACGTTAGTCAAGATTACCTTCTTACCTGAGGTAAACACCAGTTCCATGATTCCTTTGCCCGTGACCTTCGATTGGCCTTCATTACCCATTTGGACTTCTTGATCATTGGTAACGTCTTCATAGGTTTTGAAGGCTAACTTGTTGTAGCAAACATGGGTTGTGGCAACCGTATCTAACCACCAACCAGGGACTTTCCCTTGGATCATGTTAACCTTGGTGATGATGACAACTATCTCATCTTCAACTGCACTTACCTCTTTCTTCAATTCGCGAAGTCGGCATGCTCAAGCATAATGCCTAGTTTTCCATATACATGGCAAGGGCCTTTGAACTTTTCATTCTTCTTCTGTAATTTCTTAAAATTTCCTTTATTGGGTTTCAGGGAATCATCTTTCTCGGGATTATTGTTTTGGATCATTTCTACTGCTTGTACCTTGGACGAGGAATTCTCATTTTCATTTTTTTAACTTTCCGTTCTTCTTCTATGATTTCTTGAATTTTCCTTTATTAGGTTTCAGGGAAATATCCTTCTCAGGATTCTTGTTTTGGATCCTTTCTACTGCTTGTACCTTAAATGAGGAATTGCCATTTTCATCTCTTTAACTTTCCGTTCTTCTTCTGTGATTTCTTGAATTTTCTTTTATTGGGTTTCAGGGAATCGTCCTTCTCGGGATTCTTGTTTTGGATCATTTCTATTGCTCGTACCTTGGATGAGGAATTCCCATTTTCATCTTTCTTATCACGGTTGCGAGATTCTTCCTCAATTCTCAAATGTTTCTGGATTTGTTCCTATGTGTAGTCATCAGTCTTATGCAATAACTTCTTCATGTAGTCTTTCCACATCAGGGGCAATTTTGTGATTATAGCCCCGACTTGGAATGACGTAAGGAGATCAATTTTAATAGCCTTAATTTTATTTTCAATTAGCTGCAGTTCTTCGATTTGGGGCAGCAATGTTTTATTATCTATCATGTAAAAGTTAAAGTACCTAGTTATCAGGAACTTGTTGGTATCTTCTTTTTCAGCCGTGTATTTGAACTCTAGGGTGGTCCAAATTTCTTTTGCAGATGTACTTTGGGTGTACAGATTGTACCTACGGTCAGATAGTGTGTTCAAGATGTGTCTACGGCACAATAGTTCATCTTTAGCTTGTTTGTTTCGTGCAGCAACCTGTTTGGGTGTGTCCTTGTCGGTTGCTTCAGGCAGTGGATGTAAGTTCGGATCCAAGATGTGGTAAATCTCCAATGTCATCAGTAGAAACTTTATCTTGTCTTGCCACCTAGCGAAGTTGGTTTTGTCGAACCGATCGAGTCGAATCAGATCCTGGTTCATCAATTTGATGGAGGATACACCTTCGGTTTCCATTACAATAACCCTTTAAGAACTTTGAATTTATTAATCTCAAATTACATATTTATAATTACGGTAAAACAAAAGGAAATTGGAAACCTAAAATATGAAGATTAAGGACCGTCAGAAGCACGTGTAATCACGTTGTCCTTAAAGTGTTATTCGCCCCTTCTCAAGGTAACTGAGACTGCTGACAGGTTACAAGCAAATAGCTTTCAGGATACGACGAGCCTGTGTGTGGTCCTACATTCAACAGACATAAAGGAACCACTGATGGAACTCTATAAACATAGTTTTACTGGAAAATGAAAGCTAAAAAAGAAAATCCCAAACAGAAAGAGAGATGGAGAAAGAAGATTAGTTTTGTTGGCTTAAACCACTACACTAGTCTAGTTCTTATGGACTTTTCGATCCCGGTAGTCTCAGGTTCGTGTTGAACGTATTGGCTTGAACAAAGAACACTTGGAGCTTGTTGGTTCAGATGAAAGAATGAATTGGATAGCTGGTGATTATCGAATGAACCAGCCAAGCTTTGTTTATATAGGCAAGGATGGCTGGACGTTTTGGTCCAGAGTCATAAATACAACGGACCATTTCTGACTATTGGAGAGAAACTAGCCATTTTTTGGCAGTTTCTGACCATTTTACATGTGAGGGACTAGCTACATGCTAGTCGTTTAGACATAGTGGCTAGTTGTTTTTGTCTGTTGGGCTAGCCATATGTAGCATTTTCTGCATGGTATGGTCGATTACTGCATGAGCAATTACACTAGGCCTCTCTCTTAAACGGCTCCACAGCTCCTATATAAGGCAGTGAGGTCTCTCTCAAATCACTTCCCCATAATACTCCTCAACTTCAAACTCAGTTGCACGTGTGAAGTGCAAAGTGTGCCTCTGCAACCACACTACCTCACATGCCCATGCCCTCACACCGAGACCGAGACCGAAACCAAGACCATGACCGTGCCCGAGTCCGTGCGCATTTATACTGGAACACGCAAGTCTCGGTACTCCTTTGTCTCACCAAGCAAATATTAAGGTACTCAACACCCTACTTATAAAGTAGATTTTTTCTTCTCTCCTATCCGATATGGAACCATTCCCAAAGGTGAAAAACCAAGTCTTTTCACAAACACTAATATATATTATTCATTTTTATTTAAAATATTTTTTAACCAAAATCATTTTTCCATAACATAAGGCATCAACATTGCAAGTGAGAGAAGAATTCAACCTTCCCATTTCCATCCCAAATTCTTGCTATTGATTTTGCATTAGAAAAGGAGGAAAATTGAAGCATAAACAATGCGGGTCCCTACCTCATAATACCCTAAATGCGAATTATACTAAAAAACAGGAGCCTATACACATGCGGGTTCTTTCCCCATACTACCCCAAACGCCAATCATACTAAAAAACCAAAGCCTGCACATGCGAGTCCCTTCCCCACATTGCTCCAAACACCAATCACATTGTCTACACCTCATAAGCCTAGCCAACCAAGATTCAGCACTACACCCAAATGCACCCTCAATTACAATATATGACCAATGACACATACACTGCACATGGCATATGAGCCGTGCATAACGTCATCACCACCATGAAGGCCACCTGACACAAAAGTTGGGCCAATCCACTCATCAAGCAGCCCACACCACACATACCAACAGGAGATACCTGATGAGCCGGGCCCACCTTGTTGCATTTTAAAAGGTTTTTAAAATAAAAATTCAAAGTTTTCCCTCCATGTTTTTTTAAGTGTTTTTGTTTTTAGTGTAGCCCTCTTGTCCCATATAAAAAAGAATCAAAAAAATCTCATGTATATAAGAGATGTGGTTTGCATAAGGCTTGAGCCGCCAAGGAGGAATAGCCATTTGGGTTAGACCATCTCTTTATAATGCGCGTGCGCCGAGCCATGTGCGTGCGCTTGCTACGCCGGTTCGGGTCCGGGTTTGGGTCTATGTGTGGACTAAGAGAACACTCGCACTAACGGTTTTTATTCCACACTCCGCGAGTATACTCGCACCTGTCGGTTTTGTGCGAATTCCAAACCTGGGAGGCGTCAGTTCGGGTGGTCGCACCAGTTGGGTTCAAACCCAACGGACCTAACTCATTTGAAACGGTGCTTTAAGCACCTAATCGTGGTCTATATATAGACCTATTCCTTTTCCGAAAAAAAATAATAATAATAATTCAAACTAATGATTTCTTTCTCCGTTTCTTCAAAATCCGTCTCTGGTTCAGTGTTGTTTTGCCAACTGAGTTCGTTGTAGAGTCAACTCACTTCGGTTAAGTACTGCGTGCTAGTTCGAGCCCGTGTATAGCGAGTGCACCATTGGAACTGGATCATAGTTGTTGTATCTCGGAGGCCAACTGTCCAAGATTCCTATAGCACTTGGGAAGCCGTCCAAGGAGGGCATATTTGGTTTCAAGCCGAGTGACCTAGTCACGCCTCGACTCAAACAAATAAGTAATTTTTTCTTACTTTATTTTATTATTTAATTTTCTTTTTCTGAATATTATCTACTGTTTTCAACACATTATTTCCAACACACTTCACACAAGGGTTGGATGTCCCAGGCACGTGCCACATTACAATGTGCATTGGAGCACGTGTTCCTCCACATAATCAAATGCTTCCATTTCATGCCCTAAATCATCATCCACACTCATAAATTGGGGAAAAAAGCACCTGATATATAAACAACGAGAATGCAGAGATACGGTAATCGGCAACACCCATCCACGGCAGATAGAAGATAAATAAATAATGAATACATAAATATATATTTTTTATTTGAGCTCTACATTTCTGAAAAATCATGATAATTCATGAAATGTAAGAAATTTCAGAAGATTTTTGAAAACGAAATAAGAAGAAAAGGAAAATGTGAGGAGAAGATCGAGTGACGTACTCTTTTGTGATGGCGAGAGCATGGTCGACGAGTCGCTGCATCATCGAGTCATGGGAATGGGGCGTGACTCAGTGAGTCGGGAGAGAATTGAAACGGGAAGCGAGGGAAAGGAATGAAGAGGCGAGAGGCAGGGAGTAAATGGGGAGTCGGTTTAGAACGGACGTGCGTAGGCTGCCACGTGGAGAGCACTGATTGGGTGTTAGAGTTTGATCGTTGGAGGTTGCTGTGAGTGGATAAAATAGGACCGGTATCCTCGGGAGCGGATTAGGTGTTAAGGTGTTACCCTTACCGTGTGGGGACTACCTTGATGAATATAATATAAATCCACTCCGTCCATCCGTGTTTAAAGGTCATTTTAGGCAGTGATACGAAAAATTAAGCATATCGAAATTTTATGTGGACCATACCACTGGAAACAGTATGGAATGACCGTTAAAAAAAATTTGTAAGCCACAAAAGAGTTGGATCAAGATAATACTTGTATTTTACCTTCATCAAGGTCTGTTTGACCTTATCAACAGGTTTTATGGCAAATAAACATCACGGTGGGACCTACATATTTTTTAATGATGGGTGTTCAATCACCATGGTTTTCCTTTGGTGTGGTCCACCTGAGATTTGGATATTTTTAAATTTTTGGAACACATCCTGAAATTGGATTTAAAAATATATGGACGGCATGGATATAAAAAAATTTAAAAATTTAAAAAAAAATTTAAAAAAAATCATCAACCACTAAGGTGTTACTCGGATAACACCTAATTGGGCGAAAGCGCGTGCGACACCCGAGCTCTTTAGGGGCCAACATTATCTCTGTGTCAAATCCATTCCGTAAATCATATGATCCGACTCATTCTAACCGTACATAATATAAAATGATCACTATCCATAATATATGTAGGCCACACCATGGGAAGAATATAAAATCACGAATACAATCTATATTCGCTAGATGTAGCCGACATGAGTAATACAAATTATACAATCTAGATATTCACTAGATGTAGCCGACATGAGTTTTAGACCATGATGATTTACAGGAATTGTGTTTATCGTTATCGAGATCTCACGATGAACGTATGAGATGGCTTATAAATGACAAGATGGTATCAGAGAGGTTTCTATGGTGAGCATCCCCTCCTGCTGTTCCTGTGTTGTGGCCCATACAAGTTTTAGATCAGAATTTAATGGAAGATCAATCAACTCATGGACGGAGTGGATTTTACATAAACATCACGATATCCTAATATAATATCGCAGGATTCTTTTAACAGTGGGTTTGTGGTCCAAACCGTAACGTGACCGCGTTTGTGGCAGGAGCACATCCTTCCCCAACTTAAGTTTTTTTTTTGTACCTTCGAATTGAAATTTTAAAGGACGACAATACCCCTCTATCATAACTGACCGTTGAAAAGTGTCTTCTTGAAAAGTGCCGTGTGCCGCTTTGAAAACTGAAATTCAACTTGCCCGTTGGCTTATTTGATACATTCATTTAATTTGGACACTCGTAAATTGGTAGTAAGATTTTTTTTTCTTATTTTTGTTTGAAATTTTTGAGGCCTACAATTATACTAATGTTGTGTATTAATTTTGATTTATTTTCTCCTGTGTAGTCTATCTTTAATGAGTTTTACCATCAAACTTGGGCCGATAATATTAAATTAAAACCCCTCACAAGTATAGAAAATAGATTTGCTTCTAGACGACCCAATGAGCTCCATATAAGATGTAAATAGGTTCAAAATGTGGTGCGCATGCTGCACGGGATTATTTGGCCATTTCTTCTTCATTTCTTCATCATTTTTTTCACTTATTGGAACCACACAAAGCTGAAGCTTCATCGACAATTGGTAGTTATGTAGCCAATTTTCGCACACTCCAGGCAACAACAAAACATTCTAGCAAGCTCCGTCCAAGCTTAGATGGACAAGTCTCTTGGAGAATAAAGAGTTTTTTTTTTTTTTTAAGTTTTTCAACCACAATCTCTGAAGTTGGAGTTTGTGAAATAGATGAGAGTATGGGGTTCTCTTTGTTGTTTTATATATATATATATATATATATATTATATATATATATATATATATATATAATATAATATATATATATATATAAATGGTAGGGACCCATGAATCACAGATATTCTTTGAGGATCGCAGATATTAACAATGGAACTCATTGTCAATCATAAAATATTTTCAAAGTACTGCAAATATTCAATAAGAACATTGGATTATTAATAGTGAAATTCACTATGAACTGTGAATATTATTTGTTATGGACAGCGAATTATCCATGATGAATATCAGTAGTCCTCGTTGAATATTCGCGGTCCACAGTGAATTCCACTATTAATATTTGTAGTATCCTGTAAAATTTTGCACCGAAACATTGTTACGCCCATGAGCGAGATCGTTAGAAAGCCATACTCGTCTAACTAAATGCCCTAATTATGCTGAAAGTAGCAAATTTAGGATAATTATAGTTGGGCATTGTTTTCGCTAATCACATATGAGTAGCGTAGCAAACTTAGGTGGTCCCGACACTAATTAGGGCCCACGAGAAATCATGAGGGTTAACTTATTCCGAAAATGTCCGATCAGCCAAATTTAGTCTATACCACACATTAGTAGCCCACTAGACCCAAAACTATAGAATAATGTCCATCTTGTCAGGCTTGATGTCCATCGTGAATATTGAGCCGTGATAGTGCATAGGATTGTTGAACTTTAGCTGTAAGTCGAGTGTATGGGACGGGCAAATGCCTTAGGTGATAACCTGGAATTTTAGAGAAATTAGCACCCCATTCTCTTTTGTGAAGTTATAGCTTTTGGACAGTTGGATTATGACCAAATTTATGGAACTAATCAAGATTATTGCCTTGCCTGCATCCGTATAGTTATGGACTCGATCGACGCTCGGTGATCATCGATCTGAGTTAGGGCCTTCCTGGTTGATCAGCACGCTCGATCATCGAATGGATGTGTCCAAACATAGATAGCTTAGTGGAACACCTATCCCATGGCGTAAATTGACCCTTACACCTCCCATTAGGTCTCATTGGTTAAAAACAACTTCCTTTATGGTTAGTATAACGAACAAAGGGCCATTGGGCCATTTGTGCACAACCTAACACTGTAAATACCGGTTCATTTCACACTCCCTCTCCTCATACGATTTTTGTGCCCTAGCCTTGAAGTTGAGAGAGAAAGAGGAGAAAGAAGAAAAAAAAGAGTGAGAGAAGGATCGATCAAATGAGGTTATTCCTCTCTCCTTCGATCGTCATCTTCGCCATAGCCAAAACCTTCGTCAGAGTTTTCTTAATAACAATTGAATGTAAAATCCAAGCCCTACTTTCAAACCCTGGATTAGGTAGGACTGGTTTCCCAAAATTCTCATATAACCTTTGTGATTGCTTAGGTCTCGGTGGTTTTCTCCGAAATCCTAACCCTATATGTGTTAAGTCGAGCGAATCATCGCAAAGGTATGGACCATTATTCCTAGGTTGTCGTTTATCGACTATTGATGGTCTCTGTTAATGATTTCTTATTATGAATGTCTTGATGCATGGCAATATGTATACATTTCGAATATAATTGCAAATCGTGTGCGTTTAATTGTTTATTAATGTTTACATGTTCGATGAAATGTCTGAATGAATATGTTGTTGAATTTAAGGTTTATGTTAAATCTCATCGTGATTGTTTAACAATTAGTTAGCCCTTAGTTGATATTTAGAAATGTTTGTGATATTAGGTTAGTCAAAAAATTGTCGAACCAAAGGGTGGCATGAGTTAGGTCGGCCACCCTAGGCTTGTTCAATCGACCTGGGTTAAACACAGACAATTGACAGTACTTAGACTACTTGGGATGCTTGCATCCAATGCCAGTTGCGACGTGGTTCTCCTAAATCAATTAAATTAGTTTAATAGTCAATTGACCATGTATGTTCACAATGTATGATTAAATGAATCTATAATACACCATTCTCATTAAATGAGTCTACTAATAACCACTAGCGATACAATCCGTAAAACTCATGAGCCAAACATGGTAGTATGGGACACCATGTTTGTGTTGTTGGCTTACGCTAGGGTGACGAGCATCCCCTTAGTGTCCATTGAGTAGTGTTATTGATAATTTGCCTATTGTATATGTTTGATTAGGAGTGACGAACCTAAAATGAATCAAGGGACATAGGCAAGGAGCTGCCACGACTGTTTCGAGCTTAGTGATCTGGTTGATACGATTGATAAAATGGAGGTGTTATAGTTTTCCTAATGTGTTGGACGAATAAGACTTACTAATTACTCAGCTAAACATACACATTAATCACAATGCATAAGTTTAGGTTGTTACGATTTGGGGTTGTAGTCGTACGATGAGGGAGTGTTAGCATTCACGAAATAAGTGTTGAAGTCACTTGTGAGGGAGTGTTGGATTGTAAAAGCATCCATCATGTCATAATTTCATTCGCAGCATTTAATAAGAGTACTTAGGAAATAATTGTTTACTTGCTTTATCATTACATACGTTGATGGAGTTGATAATGTATGTAATTTAGAACTAATGGAACCACTGAGCTGATCACTTACTCCCACTCTGGGACGGTATTTTAAAACACCAACTAAATAATGTTGTAATGCAGGTGTTATCGAGTCCGACACATTGGAGGACGCGTGTATGAATCTAGAAGAGTTCTCATACTTCTAACGTCAGACGGACTGATGTAGCCGGCACCCAACTTAACGGGATTGTGGCGGATGTTTGACGTAGAGCAGACTACACTTAGACACATTTTCTATTTATTTTTAGAATTGTATATTGGGCCCCAGCCGTGGACCTCATGCTCTGTATGGATATGCATGATATATTTTAGTTTATTACTTGCCTCATATTCATTTATTTTAGAGTATGTTACACTGTTTAACTTTAGTTATATGATTGCTTAGATATCGAGTTAATTACATTATAAATTGTAACACCCTGGATTTCGAGGGTCGAGCCAGGCTTAACTCCCAAGATTCAGAACATCACTTATGCAACATGGATAATGATGTTTAGATGTTGTCCATATT
Organism: Magnolia officinalis; assembly: GCA_021015155.1. NCBI lineage: Eukaryota > Viridiplantae > Streptophyta > Magnoliopsida > Magnoliales > Magnoliaceae > Magnolia > Magnolia officinalis. The sequence goes on from JAJHSJ010000016.1 coordinate 52,319,075, forward strand.
AATGCATTAAACATGAGTGAGATTATACTAAAACAACATATCATACTCCAGAGATAAGCATACGGAAGTCTGAAGGTTATGTATTTAAATAAGTAAGCAATTCACAACTTCCAGAGTATGATGGTGTAACGGGGTTTAATATATACAAGATTTGTTTAAAAAATAGACATAATGGGAAAATGCAAGATGTCCAACTAGACAAGTATCCCAGTATCCCGGCGAAGTAGCTCTAGGTGTACATAGACCCGCCTGAAAGCTGACAGTAGGAGAACTCTTCTTCCTCGTCCATGAAATCCTGCTCTGTCACGTAAACCTCATCATCATCTACATCTAAACCAGTGTCTGGTTAGTGTTTTAAAACACCTTCCTAGAGTGGGAGTGAGTGATCAACTCAGTGGTACTATAAGGCAAAGGTTAACATGTTATCAATTCAATCAAGCAGTAATGATAAAGCAGCATGACAATCACTTCCTAGCTGCTCTTGTTAATGTGGGAATGGAGTGCAAATAATGATGCATGCCCTCACATCAAAAGCTCCCTCCACAAGCGATGTCGACACCATATCGCATATGACAACACTACCTCCTGTGCGACTTCCACGCCTTTAAAGCACGTCATAACTAATGCAATGTTATGCATGGTCATATTAGCCCAGTACTTAATTAAGTTTATTCATACAACAGATTTGAGGAGCTAGGGTACCTCCCTTTGTACAATTGACCCGAACAGAAGGATCCATCTAGGATCGTCACTCCTAGTCAAGCACATACGATGGGCAAGTTGTGGGGTCATCACTCCGGATTGAAAGCATTGGATAGGCAAGTTCATAATTTTGTGCTCGCAGACACTACGGGGTGGCTAATCACTTCGGCGTAGGCCGACAGCTCGAACACGGTGTCCCATACCACCATGCTCGACTCACGAGTCTGAGTTTGCTCACTGGTCACTACGGGGTGGCTGATCACCTCGGCGTAGGCCGACAGCTCGAACACGGTGTCCCATACCACCATGCTCGGCTCATGAGTCTTGGTGGATCGTAGTACCATAGTTAAGGCGGGCCTTTACACCGGAGGGGATACCTTAGATTCAGGCAGTGGTGTCCGTATATGGTAAACAAACATTAGGCCAATCGGTTTATTAGACAAGTTTGATTGGTACGAGCACACGCCGACTTAATCGACATTGAGTGCATAAGCGCCCCTCGTGGCCTAACCACTGTCGATAATCGTCGTGCGACCCGGATTCATCGAATATATCTGAGGTTGCGAGATTAATTCGACCACCTGAATGGGGACTGTTACTGATTGCCTGGACTACAACGTAGCCCCAATCCTACTCAAATGTAACAAGTAAACACATGTGACAATAATTCCAGCATTTGGCAATCAGTCCAAACAAATCTCTCATTTGAGCATTTCATCAAACACATTGAACATGTCACCAACACTTGCATTTTATCCATAAATTACATAGTGGCAAATATGATTACATGGAAGAAACTATACATATGATTAAAGTAATTGAGAATTCTATCTTAATACACTGAATAAATACACTTCATCAACATTTTCTCATTCCGACATTTTATTAAACACCTAAGTTACACTTCACCAAATACATAGACTAGATTAGTTACGACATATATTACAGCAATTCCTTACACAAGGAGGTCATCATGCAAACGACAAACATGAATCCTAAGTTAACAGTCATGGTAAACACAAATCACAATTTGCATGTTCATTCAAACATTTCAACAAACACATGGGATGCATCTTGTATTCAACATAGTTCACACATGTATGATATATATCGAAAATGTCGTATCTAAGACAATATGACAGCAATCAAGTCAGACATAAATCATTAGTTGACATTAAAACCATTGAAAACCATAACCTAAATGTTTATAGTCCGCACCTTCCGTCGGATTACTCGATTCAGACTCGGCTCAAACACTACATTCCTGAAAATAGAACAACGGGTACCTAAACCATGAAACGGGTTAGCTAGTTTATCGATTATTCAATCCGGATTTCTAAATAAATATTAGGGTTAGGATTCCTTACCCAAATCGTAACTAAAACAGATTGGTTAGCTAAATGGAAAGGCGATTCAGTGCGTGTAGTTGTGGGAGAGAAACGCTGCAATAATCTCCCAAACTTTCTCTTCTCTCCTCATTATTTTCTCTTCTTTTCTCTCTTCTCTCTCCTAAGGTTTGGAGCAAATTCGTATGGAATAGAAATGAGGTGGTTTAAGGGCTTTATATAGGCCCAGAACTTATGCAAATGGCCCCAAGGTCATGGTATACTTAATTTATAACCAGAGGGTGTTTGTTTCAGGCAAACGGGGCTCATCGGGAGGTCCATTACTTACCTACGTCACAGGGTAAGTTCCCTGACAATGGATCTATGCCAGGATGTGATTTCAGCGTGATTGGATAGGCCGATCGACCAGGAGGACCCGTGTTAGATCAATGGTCGTACTTGCTCGATCGGGGCCACAAGTATATGGATATGTGCAGGGAAATTTCTTTTTCCCATGGGTGAAGTTTGGTCAGAAACTGACGGTCCGAAATCTTCAATTTCACGCGTAAGCGAATGACCCAATTTACTTAAGTTTCATTACGTTTTTTAAAGATATTTGCGTTTCTCACACACTTTACTTAAGACTCAAGTTATGCGTTTCTGGACACCATTTGGGTTCGATTCCCGCGATGGTTGTCAAGCCCAGTAGGACGGACATAATTTGTGACGCCCCATTACTGTGGTCACATGTGGGCGGGCACACGTGGGCAGGCTTCAATATGGCTGGCAAACTACTGTGTGACTGGCAGGCTACTGTGCACACAGTAAAGGTGAAACTTTGTCCCACATCGGAAGTGTCGTCTGAAGTTGTGGTGGTTATATGTAGAGTTGTCACCCTATACTGTATGAGGCCTTTTGGGGGAGTCCCCCAAGAACAAAACGTGCGGGTTGTGCCCAGAGCGGACATATCATACAGTGTGGGCGTGGGCTGTCATAAATGGTATCAGAGCCGAGGACGGCTCTACCCTCGGTGGGGGATATTGTGACACCCCGTCACTGTGGTCACATGTGGGAGGGCACACGTGGGCGGGCCCCAAGGTGGCTGGCAGGCTATTGTGCTAGTAGGCTACTGTGCACACAGTAAAGGTGAAACTTTGTCCCACATCGGAAGTGCCGTCTGAAGTTGTGGTGGTTATATGTAGAGTTATCACCCTATACTGTATGAGGCCTTTTGGGGATGACCCCAAGAACAAACCGTGCGGGCTGTGCCCAGAGCGGACAATATCATACAGTGTGGTTATGGGCGGCACAGCCCGCACGTTTTGTTCTTGGGGTTGTCCCCAAAAGGCCTCATATAGTATAGGATGACAACTCTACATATAAACACCACAACTTCAGACGGCACTTTCGATATGGGACAAAGTTTCACCTTTACTGTGTGCACAGTAGCCTGCTAGCACAGTAGCCTGTCAACCACACAGTAGTCTGCCAGCCACCTTGGGGCCCGCCCACATGTGACCACAGTGACGGGGCGTCACAATATCCCCCACCGAGGGCAGAGCCATCCTCGGCTCTGATACCATTTGTAACAGCCCACGCCCACATTGTATGATATTGTCCGCTCTGGGCACAACCCGTACAGTTTTGTTCTTGGGAAAATCCCCCAAAAGGCCTCGCCCATTTGATACCATTTGTAACAGCCAATGCCCACACTGTATGATATTGTCCGCTCTGGGCACAGCTCGCACGGTTTTGTTCTCGGGGTTATCCCCAAAAGGCCTCATACAGTATAGGGTGACAACTCCACATATAGCCACCACAACTTCAGAAGACACTTCAAATGTGGGACAAAGTTTCACCTTTACTGTGCACAGTAGCTTGCCAGCACAGTAGCCTGCCAGCCACCTTGGGGCCCGCCCACATGTGGGCCCGCCCACATGTGTGCCCACCCACGTGTGCCCACCCACATGTGACCACAGTGACGGGGAGTCACAATATCCCCCACCGAGGGCAGAGCCGTCCTCGGATTTGATACCATTTGTAACAGCCCACGCCCACACTGTATGATATTGTCCGCTCTGAACACAGCACGCACGGTTTTGTTCTTGGGGGACTCCCCCAAAAGCCTCATACAGTATAGGGTGACAACTCTATATATAACCACCACAACTTCAGACGGCACTTTCGATGTGGGCAAAGTTTCACCTTTACTGTGTGCACAGTAGCTTGCCAGCACAGTGGCCTGCCAGACACAGTAGCCTGTCAGCCATCTTGGGGCCCATCCACGTGTGCCCGCCCACAGTGACCCCGTGAGTGACGGGCGTCACAATATCCCCCACCAAGGGCAGAGCATCCTCGGCTCTGATACCATTGTAACAGCCCACGCCCACACTGTATGATATTGTCCGCTCTGGGCACAGCCTGCACGATTTTGTTCTTGGGGGACTCCCCCAAAAGGCCTCATGTGGGGGAAGGGTAGCTCGCAAACAGACCCGGTGCTCCCGTGGTCCCGCCCACACCTATCCCCCAAGAACAAAACCGTGCGGGCTATGCCCAGAGCGAGCAATATCATACAGTGTGGGTGTGGGCTGTTACATAATTTTATAGTTTTGTGGTCATCGAACTTTCGACGTGCGGTCCAGGTCCGATACGGAGTTTCAATGTATTCCCGAGAGCGATAGGCTCATGGGATTTCTCCTAGGTTTTCAAGTAGTGTTGAGTTAGCGATTTTGATGGTTTTAGGTCTTGCCATTTTGCGTAAATGGTGGTTCGAGTTAAATCCACCAATAATTTAGTTTAATACTTAATTATTTTTGCTTAAATTTCTCCAAAATTGGTCCTTAGGGATTTCTGCATGAGGTGGTACTCGGGTCTTTGTACAGATTTTTCTGAGGTGTTACATAAATTCACGCTTCCACAAAGCATGAGTGACACCCAGAATATCGGGGATCGAGTTCGTGCTTAACCCTCGAAATTTTAGGCGTTACAATTCATGGTCAGGTATACTCAAATATCGTTATGATCTTTGGATATTCAGAACATTCTCGAATATTAACAATTCTCTGAACATCTCTGGAAAGATCTCCTATTTTGAAAGGATTGTGAGAGACGGCCTCACCGAGTGTATCATAACTAAATGTGCGATAGGATATTTTCTCTCGACCGGTCTTTTATAAACATACTGAGTACATGCCTCATTAATTGGCATGTTTAATCGTGGTCATATGTTATTCGTTGATTTATTCTCCTAAAAGCATGCATATGAGTTTGCACCTCCGCATTAATAACGAAATACATAACATCAAAAGAAGATCAACCAAAAATATTCACAATTATGAGTACGATTCCCGCCAGTACTAACTTCTTAATGTCAATACGTGAAAACTTCCTATTAGACCATATGGCGCCAAAAATGGGTGTGACAAGAGAAACATTCGTATGTTAAGGGGGTTCGATTTTCCTAGGGTTGTACATCGAGTCGAGTCGAGTCGAGGTGGGCCAAGCTTGGGTTGACTCGTTCGCGCTCTCCTCAAGCTCGAGCTTATCACTAGAGTCTGGCTTGTTTGCCAAACCTTTTAAGTCGAGCTCGAGGCGAGCTAGTGAATTAAGTTGAGGCGAGCTTACATCGAGTCCAGTTGAGCATGTTCTCAACTCGACCCAACCCAACACCCAACCCGCACCCGATTTAACCCAGCAACCCAACCCAATTGACACCCCACTCAACCTAGCCACCCGACCCAACTCATAAATCAAATATTCATTCAATAATATATATACACAATTAGTAGAGCTATAGGGAGTTATTGTAGAGTTGCGAGAGAGAGAGAGAGAGAGAGAGAGAGAGAGAGAGAGAGAGAGAGAGAGAGAGAGAGAGGCTGAGTGAAGGTGTGGTATGGCTAAGACGAGAGTCGGGCAAACGCCGAGTTGAGATTAGGAGAGTGGCCAAGTGAAGAGAGAGAGAGAGAGAGAGAGAGAGAGAGAGAGAGAGAGGAGAGAGAGAGATGAGGGGATTGTGGGGAGCTTCGGCACAAGAGAGGGAGATAGAGGCGCTTGGGATGCACGGGTTGGGTAAGGAATGGAAAGGGTAAGAAAGGGATGGACGGATAAGGTAAGGTTTAAGTTTAAACCTTTATATATATATATATATATATATATTATATATATTATATATTATATATATATATATATATATATAAAATATTCGAGTCGAGCTGAACTTGAGCTCAAACTTCGAGCTGAGTCGAGTTCTTGTCGAGTCAAGTCAAGATCCACTATGATCGAACTTGGCTCATTTTCAAAACGAGTTGGGTCATATGAAGCTTGGCTCGCTCGTTCAAGTTGAGTCAAGCTGAGCTATATCAAGTCGAGCGAGCTTTTCGAGCTAACTTGGCTTGTGTACAACCCTAATTTTACCGAGAATTTCTTTATTTTAATTAAAGTACTATTAAGAGCTCATGAAAGGGGATTAGTTTTGTCAACGAATGAATTCTTTATAACTAAAACTATGAAGAGTAGGGGTGCACATGGGTCAGTTCTGTCTGGTTTTGGGGTGAAACCGAAACTGAACCGATCCTTACGGTTCTAGGATTTTCGGAACCAGAACCGGACTGTTAGCACCCTAGAATCAAACCGGAACTGGACCATGAAAATCGGTTCGGTTCTGAATCGGTTCCACGATTATGGGCTTTTTATAATCCAACCCAATTGCATGTTTTATTTTATAATTTAGCTCATGTCCATTCGTGTTGTGATCCATTTGATGAATGGTTTAGATATGTATATGGTGTAAAAAAAAAATTTATGAAAACATTCAAAGGGTACATTGTAAACCATAAATCATGAGTCAAATATACAACTAAAATATATTGTAAACTCATAAAATAGCTTTAAGACAAGTTCAATTCTTAGTTCGGTTCTAGGTTCGGTTCCAAATTCGGTTCCATGGTTCGGATCCACGGTTTGGTTCGATTCTACAAGTTATATTTGATGTCTTAAATCTAATCAGATTCTGCGCAGATTTTTTTGCAAAACTGCAAAATTGCAGGATTTGTTTTCGATTTCATTTAGAATTCTTTTCAAGGCTATATATATGGGTGTAAACGGGATTGAAATGCATTCCAAGGGTTTCTAAATAGTTATAGGGTTTCAAAGGGGTGGAGTGAGGGTGAGATTCGAGGTTATTCGAATCGGGTAAGCCTCCTCTCTTTGTAATTTCTGCTTTCATAGTGAATTTCTGTCGCTTTGTGCCGTGGTTTTTTTTTTTTCTGAAAGGGTTTTTCACGTTAAATCAATGTGTTCTCTTTCCTTTTGCTTGGCGTTTTTTGGATTACTATCCTAGATTCATCTCCGTGTGATTCTACCGTTCTCCCAACACTACATACCCCCAAATCGGAACCGAACCGAACTAAACTATTCTTTGATTTTTGGAACTGGAACCAAATTGGTGCACTATAGAACCGGACCTATAACGCCCTGAAAATTGGGGGTCGTGCACACACTCGACTCCCAAGTTCCCAGGTATCACTTATACTGATTTTTACTAATTTGTGTTTAATCAGGTTTAAATGCGCAGCATGGAATTTCTTAGAACGCGAAACACAATCACAACTAGTCTACTGAAATGAAAGATGTCAAATATATACAAGTCCAAAAGAATGTAAATGGGTTGCTCAAGGCGTTGCCCAACAAAATCACAAAAGAATGACAAGTCCAAAAGAATAGTGCGTTGAGTCCACCACTCAGTAATCCAAAACCCGTCCACTAGGTCGATGGAGGACCCTCCATCACCTGGAAGTATGACAACTCGTCCTCCTCTTCAAGACTAGCGCCGTCAGGCTCCTCGTACTCTGTGTCACCTGGATCTATGGGAGAGTCTGGTTGGTGTTTTAAAACACCGTCCAGGTTCCATACATACGTGAGCAGACAATGTTAACAAACAAGGTTGGTCAGTAAGTAAACTAGACCGCACGAGTTCAGGCGAATACGTGACAGACGACATCGGGTACGAGCGACCCATGTAGTCTAACTATTATTGCCCACACGTACTGGCCCAAATCCACGAGTTTTGCCTCAGGATAGTCCTAACAACGGGACAACCATCCCTCTCCTCAGATTCCTGACCAACCAGAGGGTTTTGATGGTAATCCATAACATGCCAACAATCGTGGTCATCAACTAGCATAAGTAATATCATGCATTCAAACTTCCCAACATAAAATTCTGATTTTTCAACAAAGCAAAAGCTAACAATGTTGTGAAATAGAGGTGCATGTGTGTTGTGTAGGTTAGTGAGGAAGCTGAGCATTTCATATATCTCATAGGACCAAAATGCATAAGGGTTAATTAATCATACATGCTATAAGGTAACATCATACAAGAATCCAACACGACGTGAACATGCAATCATCAAATTTATACCCAATCATGTGAGAGACAATAACATTCCATACTATTCCATGTTAATTGAGAGGATCAAAAGGTAAGGTCTTTCCTAGGTTTTCTCTAGATTCTCCCAATACATCATTCAAGCAATCAAAATCATTAGACTCATACTAAAATTGGTGTTAGGCCACGTAAGGATAATAGTCCGCACCTATAAATCGTTGAGAGCTCTAGGAAATGATCTAGGGTTTGCCAAGCTTGCGGGTGGATTCGTAGAGATTCTGAGTCAAATGAACTTGCATGTTAGGGTTACATGCAAATCCTACCTCACCACAAAAGATTACAAAAAGATGGGTGCTTACCTCCCCAATCAGTTAGAAATTGAGTTTGAAGTTGTGGATGTGGGAGAAAAGAAGGAGATTTGTTAAGGTTCCAAGTTTCGTTGGCTCCTCCACCAACAACATCCTCTTTCACTCTCTTCTTCCTCTCTTCCTTCTCCTTTTTCTCTCCTCTCCCTTTGTTCCTCCTAGGGCAAATTCGTATGGGGAGAGGGGGTGCCCAAATAAGGCCTTTATATAGTGTCAGGTTTGGTGGAAATGGCCATAAGGGATGAGTCTTTACTATACTAGCCTTAAGAGGTGTTTTTCTACCATTTTGGGGCTACTACGGGGCGTAGGAGTCGACACCCTCCGTTGGATAGTTGGCCCTAACGATGATCTACCCATAGACACAAATAGTCTGTCATTTAGATGAGTCGATCGACGGGTAGGATCAGAATTCAGTTCAACGGTCACCCACTATCAATCGGGTCTGCGACTATATGGATTTGTATAAGACATTACTGTAGGTTGTTGCCTCAAATTTGGTCATGATCTAACGGTTCGAAAGCCACAACTTAGGCAAAGACCGAACGTAGATAAGTGACTTAAGTTCTTGGTTAGTTTCAAGAATATTCGCACAACTCATGCACCGACCTTGTAAGTTCAAGTTGAGCAATCCGAGTTACGATCTCGACTGGATGTCTCGCGATGGACGTCAAGCCCAGTAAGACGGACATTATTCTATAGTTTTGGTACTAGTGGTCCATAATGAGCGGTCTAGAGCTTGTTCGGAAAAATCATGGCATTTCTGAAATGAATTTGGTAGTGAGATTTCTCGTGAGCAATGATTTGGGTTTGGATTAAGTATGTTCATAGTGTGGCTTATTTATAACTAGTGAAAATAGAGATTTAGCCATGATTACTTTAAACCGTCGGTTTTAGGTTAAAAGAGTAACGGGGTTGATTTAGTCTATTAGTTAAAGATCCGGGCCTTATCTGACTCGGCTACGGTTAGATATTTAATTTAGTTATGCTTGTCTTGATTAGTTAGCAATGAGTCGGTTAGATTTGGGCCTTATGTGAGTAAATCATGGGGCTAAACTTGATATTCAAATGATCGGGCGGATTCGTTGGCTTCCTACGGTTGATTAAACGGACTTGTGCGGTCCTTTACTGTTTCCACCCGTGTATAAACTAACATTGAGTACTAATGGTCAGTAAGTGACATTATAAGTTAATTACTTAAAAAAAATTCAAGGATTTTTGGAAATCTAAAACAGTGAAAATCCAGAATGTTACGGACCAAACCGGACCGTTTGATCGGTTCGGTCTGATTCCACAATTCTACCCGTTCGATGTGCAACCCTAATCAAGTGTGCCTTAAATAACGAGACAGGCCTTCTCTTCATGGGCACGTTTGGACATCCCTTAGCTGACTTGGTCTATAAGTCATGATATTGGCTGTACATTGATCGTGACGTTGAGTTTGACGGATGAATGGATTTACTTTATTTTCATGCCAGGTGATCAGCATGGTGTCCCACATTTTTAATTAGATATTCTACGGAAGTGGATTGCCTGTGCCCGGCACAAAAAATTCTTATAGTCTGAAGCTGTATGGGGCCCATAGATATGCCTGTGACAAATCCACTCCATCCATCATTTTTGCAAGACCACAATAAGATAGCAATCTAAAAATCACGCTGATCCAAAACTCATGTGGGCCATACCACACAAAGAGCAGGGATTGAACGACCACCATCGGAAACTCCGTAGTCATTGGATTTTTCTAGGCAATAAAAGAGAAGCTGAAAATTTGATGGCTAGGATCCTCGGATCCAGGATTCTTTTATTTATGAATCATAAAGGAAGGCCCATCGTATCAATGGTATGGATCACTGGTTCACCATAACCCAAAAGGGTACCAACTAAAAATCCAACCTGCGATACAAACTCCACTGGGGAGCATTATACCTTGTCTTTCTTGGATTGGATTTTTGGCGCCTAGGACGATCTTGAAGGGTCGCACCAGATGGATGGATCGGATGTGGGTCTACATTGCGGATGAATCGGACTCCAAATTCCAAAATGGACCCTTTTTTTTTATATAGAGAAATTTCCGACTGTACGACCCATTTATGGCCCATTTCCGAGACGAAGGCCCCCCATTTTACCGTGCAAGAATAAGCCCCAGCTGTACGGACGCCTTCCCAAAGGTCGAAAATGCCCTTGCTTTTCCTTCCGCAAGAGGATCGGCCGCTGACGCTCCTCGCAGAGTTTTAGGAACGGTTCAAAAGATATCAAAGTTACATGGGCCCACAGTTACGTATTTATTATATCCACAACGTTCATCCATATTTCGAGATCATTTCGGAGCATTATCAAAAAAACAAATCATATCCAAAGATAAACTTGATCACACCACAAAGAGCGGCGGGAAAATTGATTTTCACCGTTAAAAATTTTGTAGGACCCACCATAACATTTATTTTACATCCAATCTATTCATAAGGTCACAAAGACCAGGATGAAAAGGAAAAACAAGTTTCATAATGATCCAAAACTTCAGTGACCCCTAAAAGGGTTTCAATGATAGACGTTCAATCCTCCACAGCCTTTAACAGTGTGGTCCGCTTGATAGCTAGATCTGTCTTATTTTTAGTCTCAAGCCTTAATACGAGTTCTCCAAAAAGATGGACGGTTTGGATATAACATATACCTTATAATAGGACCCTCAAAAAGCGGTGGGGATTAAACCAGGAACTTATATGGCTACGGGTTTTTCTATGGCTATGGATAATAACTGTAGCTATAGCGACAACCCTTGCCATTCCGATATGTCCCTTTATATGGATCGAAGGTCTTTTGATATATCGTTCGATATGTATCGAAGGTCTTTCGATTAATCGAAAAAGGTCCAGAACTGTCCAGCGAATTTGCCTAAAAAATCCAGCAATTTTCGATACATATCGAAGTGTATTCGATATGTATCGAAGGTATTTTACCAATAGCTACGGATTATAATCGTAGCCATAATTGTAGTCGTGCCAGTCTATGAAATTTTATTATTATTTTATTATTATTTTTTTACATGGATAACTTCATTCTACCTACAATTTTCTCTAACATATAAAAAAAAATTTCTCTCTTTTTTTCATTTCTTTATTTATTCATTTAACAAGAATATCTTCTAAACCAAAATTAGTTACTTGACGTACCCTATATGATTTTGGGGTAAGAGAAGCTACTTTAGCCAACCAACCTGGCTATTTTTCAAGATTCCATCAGGTCGATGGTCAAAAATCCAATTCATTCACTTCACGGTCAATTTCAATCAGCTTGCGGTCAATTTCGCTCATTTCATTTACTTTGCGATCAATTCCAAGCATTTAATCCTAGCAATTCCGTTTTGATTCACGGTCATTTTCATGCGTTTCACGGTCAATTCCGTTCACTTCACGGTCATTTTCATGCATTTCACGGTCAATTCACTTCACTTTAAGGTCATTTTCATGCATTTCACGGTCATTTCCAGCGATTCCGTTTAGATTAACAGTCATTTCCATGCACTTCACGGTCAATTCTCTTCACTTCATGGTCATTTCCATGCATTTCACGATCAATTCGTTACTTCACGGTCATTTTCATCATGCATTTCATGGTCATTTATGGCAATTCTGTTTAGATTCACGATCATTTCCATGCACATCACGGTCAATTCTCTTCACTCATGTTCATTTCCATGCACTAAACGGTCAATTCCCTTCACTTCACAGTCATTTCCTTGCATTTCACACGGTCATTCCCGATAATTCCGTGTCAATTCACGGTCAATCTGACGCACTTCACACCCACTTCCATGCACTTCGCGGTCAATTCACTTCACCATCATTTCCATGCATTTCACGGTCATTCTTGGTGATTCCGTGTTCATTCATGGTCAATTCGACGCACTTCAAGGTCAATTCACTTCACTTCATGCCCATTTCCATGCACTTCACGGTCAATTCACTTAGCTTCACCGTCATTTCCATGCATTTCACGGTCATTCCCGGCGATTCCGTGTTCATTCACGGTCAATTCGACGCACTTCACGGTCAATTCACTTCACTTCACGGTCAATTCACTTCACTTCACGGCCATTTCCATGCACTTCGCGGTCAATTCACTTAACTTCACCGTCATTTTCATGCATTTCACGGTCATTCCCGGTGATTCCGTGTTCATTCACGGTCAATCCGACGCACTTCACGATCAATTCGATTCACTTCACGGCCATTTCCACGCACTTCGCGGTCAATTCACTTAACTTCACCTTCATTTCCATGCATTTCACAGTCATTCCCGGCGATTCCGTGTTCTCATCATCACGGTCAATTCGACGCACTTCACGGTCAATTCACTTCACTTAACGGTCATTTCCACGCACTTCGCGGCCAATTCACTTCACTTCACCATCATTTCCATGCATTTCACGGTCTTTCTCGGCGATTCTGTGTTCATTCACGGTCAATTCGACGCACTTCACGGTCTATTCACTTCACTTCACGGCCATTTCCATGCACTTCGCGGTCAATTCACTTAACTTCACCGTCATTTTCATGCATTTCACGGTCATTCCCGGTGATTCCGTGTTCATTCACGGTCAATCCGACGCACTTCATGATCAATTCGATTCACTTCACGGCCATTTCCACGCACTTCGCGGTCAATTCACTTAACTTCACCGTCATTTCCATGCATTTCACGGTCATTCCCGGCGATTCCGTGTTCATTCACGGTCAATTCACTTCACTTCATGGTCAATTCACTTCACTTCACGGCCAATTCCACACACTTTGCGATCAATTCACTTAAATTCACCGTCATTTCCATGCAATTCACGGTCATTCCCGGCGATTCCATGTTCATTCACGGTCAATTAGACACACTTCACGGTCAATTCACTTCACTTCACGACCATTTCCATGCATTTCACGGTCATTCCCGGTAATTCCGTGTTCATTCATGGTCAATTCGACGCACTTCATGATCAATTCACTTCACTTCACGGCCATTTTCATGCACTTCGCGGTCAATTCACTTAACTTCACCGTCATTTCCATGCATTTCACGGTTATTTCCGACAATTCCGTGTTCATTCACGGTCAATTCGACGCACTTCACAGTCAATTCACTTCACTTCACGACCATTTCCATGCACTTCACGGTCAATTCACTTCACTTCACACATCATTTCCATGCATTTCACGGTCATTCTCGGCGATTCCGTGTTCATTCACGGTCAATTCAACGCACTTCAAGGTCAATTCACTTCACTTCACGGCCATTTCCACGCACTTCGCGGTCAATTCACTTAACTTCACCGTCATTTCCATGCATTTCATGGTCATTCCCGGCGATTCCGTGTTCATTCACGGTCAATTCGACGCACTTCACGGCCAATTCACTTCACTTCAGGGCCATTTCCACGCACTTCGCGGTCAATTCACTTCACTTCACTTCACCGTCATTTCCATGCATTTCACTGTCATTCTCGGTGATTCCGTGTTCATTCATGGTCAATTGGACGCACTTCACGGTCAATTCACTTCACTTCACGGCCATTTCCATGCACTTCGCGGTCAATTCACTTCACTTCACCGTCATTTCCATGCATTTCAGGGTCATTCCCGACGATTTCGTGTTCATTCACGGTCAATTCGACGCAGTTCACGGTCAATTCACTTCACTTCAGGGCCATTTCCACGCACTTCGCGGGCAATTCACTTAACTTCACCATCATTTCCATGCATTTCATGGTCATTCCCGTGATTCCGTGTTCATCCACGGTCAATTCGACGCACTTTACGGTCAAATCATGGAAATGACGGTGAAGTTAAGTGAATTGACCCCGAATGAACACGGAATCGCCGGGAATGACCGTGAAATGCATCAAATTAACAGTGAAGTTAAGTGACTTGACTACGAAGCGCGTGAAAATGGCCTTGAAGTGAAGTGAATTGACCGTGAACTGCGTCGAATTGACCGTGAACGAACACGGAATCACCGGGAATGACAGTGAAATGCATGAAAATGACGGTGAAGTTAAGTGAATTGACCGCGAAGTGCGTGAAAATAGCCATGAAGTGAAGTGAATTGACCGTGAAGTGCGTCGGATTGACCATGAATGAACACGGAATCACCGGGAATGACCGTGAAATGCATGGAAATTACGGTGAAGCTAAGTGAATTGACCGCGAAGTGCGTGGAAATGGCCGTGAAGTAAAGTGAATTGACCGTGAAGTGCGTCGAATTGACCGTAATTGAACACGGAATCGCCGGGAATGACCGAGAAATGCATGGAAATGACGGTGAAGTGAAGTCAATTGATCGCGAAGTGCGTGGAAATTGCCGTGAAGTGAAGTGAATTGACCGTGAATTGCGTCAAATTGACCGTGAATGAACACGGAATCGCCGAGAATGACTGTGAAATGCATGGAAATGACGATGAAGTGAAGTGAATTGACCACGAAGTGCGTGGAAATGGCCGTGAAGTGAAGTGAATTGACCGTGAAGTGCGTCAAATTGACCGTGAATGAACACAGAATCAGCGGGAATGATCGTGAAATGCATGGAAATGACGGTGAAGTTAAGTGAATTGACCGTGAAGTGCGCGAAAATGGCCGTGAAGTGAAGTGAATTGATCGTAAAGTGCGTCGAATTAACCGTGAATGAACACGGAATCGCTGGGAATGACTGTGAAATGCATGGAAATGATGGTGAAGTTAAGTGAATTGACCGCAAAGTACGTGGAAATCGCCGTGAAGTGAAGAGAATTGACCGTGAAGTGCGTCGGATTGACCGTGAATGAACACGGAATCGTCGGGAATGACCGTGAAATGCATGGAAATGACGGTGAAGTTAAGTGAATTGACCGTGAAGTGCGTGGAAATGGCCGTGAAGTGAAGTGACTTGACCATGAAGTGCGTCGAATTGACCGTGAATGAACACTGAAATGTCGGGAATGATTGTGAAATGCATGGAAATGACGGTGAAGTTAAGTGAATTGACCGCGAAGTGCGTGGAAATGGCCGTGAAGTGAAGTGAATTGACCGTGAAGTGCGTCGAATTGACCGTGAATGAACACTGAATCGTCGGGAATGACCGTGAAATGCATGGAAATGACGGTAAAGTGAAGTGAATTGACCGCGAAGTGCGTGGAAATGGCCGTGAAGTGAAGTGCGTCTAATTGACCGTGAACGATCACGGAATCGCCGGGAATGACTGTGAAATGCATGGAAATGATGGTGAAGTGAAGTGAATTGACCGCGAAGTGCATGAAAATGGTTGTGAAGTGAAGTGAATTGACCGTGAATGAACACGGAATTGCCAGGAATTACAGTGAAATGCATGGAAATAGCCGTGAAGTGAAGTGAATTGGCTGTGAAGTGCGTCGAATTGACCGTGAATGAACACCGAATCACCGGGAATGACGGTGAAATGCATGGAAATGACGGTGAAGTGAAGTGAAATGACCGCAAAGTGCGTGGAAATGGCCGTGAAGTGAAGTGAATTGACCGTGAAGTGCGTCCAATTGACCGTGAATGAACACGGAATTGTCGGGAATGACCATGAAATGCATGAAAATGATGGTGAAGTTAAGTGAATTGATTGCGAAGTGCGTGGAAATGGCCGTGAAGTGAAGTGAATTGACCGTGAAGTGCGTCGGATTGAACATGAATGAACACGGAATCGCTGGGATGACCGTGAAATGCATGGAAATGATGGTGAAGTTAAGTGAATTGACCGTGAAGTGCGTGGAAATGGCCGTGAAGTGAAGTGAATTGACCGTGAACTGCGTTGAATTGACTGTGAATGAACACGGAACGCGCAGAATGACCGTGAAATGCATGGAAATGACGGTGAAGTTAAGTGAATTACCGCGAAGTGCGTCAAAATGGCCGTGAAGTGAAGTGAATTGATCGTGAAGTGCGTCGAATTGACCGTGATTGAACACGGAATCGCCGGGAATGACCGTGAAATGCATGGAAATGATGGTGAAGTGAAGTGAATTGACCGCGAAGTGCATGAAAATGGCCATGAAGTGAAGTGAATTGACCGTGAAGTGCATCGAATTGACCGTGAATGAATACGGATTGCTGAGAATGACCATGAAATGCATGGAAATGACCGTGAAGTGAAGGGAATTGACCATGAAGTGCATGGAAATGACTGTGAAGTGAAGAGAATTGACCATGAAGTGCATGGAAATGACTGTGAATCTAAACGGAATTGCAGGAAATGACCATGAAATGCATGAAAATGACCGTGAAGTGAAGTGAATTGACCGTGAAATGCATGAAAATGACCGTGAAGTAAAGAGAATTGACCGTGAAGTGCATGGAAATGACCGTGAATCTAAACAGAATCGCTGGAAGTGACCGTGAAATGCATGAAAATGACCTTAAAGTGAAGCAAATTGGCCGTAAAATGCATGGAAATGACAGTAAAGTGTAGGGAATTGACCGTGAAATGCATGAAACTCGGGTGGGCCACGACTTGTGAGATTATGCCCAAAACATCTGAAATCATGGGATGTAGCCCACCTGAGTTTCGGAATAGTCTGATTTGTGGGTCTTTTTTGTATCTATTTGGAGTGAATGTTTTTAATGGATTAGATGGATTATGAAATCACGGGGGAACCCTAGCTATAATCTCGACAGTTTAATGGTGGGCCTCTCCATCCCAACTTTTCTCAGTGGTGTGGCCCACTTTCTTTTTTGGATTGGATTTTTGGCGCCTAGGACGATCTTGAAGGGTCGCACCCGATGGATGGATCGGATGTGGGTCTACATTGCGGATGAATTGCACTCCAAATTCCAAAATGGACCCTTTTTTTTTATGAGAAATGATCAGGTACAGACATCAATACCATAAGTTTACCGTACTGCTCCTTTCCTCCCGCCAAAATTTTATACGTGTTGGAAATCGGGTCCATGAAAATGGTGGGTTCGATCATGAAGATCACTTCGGATGAAAATAGAGATTATCCAATCATCTTAAGAGCGGCACTTTATAAATCAATGGATGACTGATGATATGACCCAAAGTACATCTTTGACCCATATTATAACTGGATCAGCTTGATCTCATGGCCAAATGGCACGCACCGTTTGGATGTATTACATATATGATACGTTTGCGCCAAAAGAGATGCGGTACGGTAATAGTACGGTGCATATTGCAATACATGATTTTTGCAATCAACACCCTTTGGGTTTTTGCAATTAATTTCCTCTCCTGTAGTTGTACATGAGTTGAACTGAGTCAGGCTAGGGCCGGCTCGACTCGGCTTGGCCAGCAGACTATCCTAGCTCAAACTTAGCTTGGTACGGTTCTAAAGAGTCAAGTCTAACTGGCCAGCTCATTTCGGCTCAGTCAGCAGCTCGAGTTAAGTTCAAGCTGAGTGAGCTCGATCTTTCAACCTGAGTTTTAATTTGGATTTATAGTTTTTAATATATTATTTATATTAAAATAATATATAATTTATTTAAATATATAAATATATAGAAAATATTTATACTAAGTAAACTCGATTTGAGTCGAACCGATTCAAACCGAGCTGAGTCAAGTTTAATGTAACTCGGACTTAGCTAAAAAATTATTCAAGCTAAGAAAAATAAAACTGAGAGACGAGTTGAGTTTTTCTAAGTTGAGTCAAAGCGAGTTAACCGATCTAGCTCGGCTCGTGTGAAGCTCTACTCTCTTTTACGAGTTCATTGCATATTCACTAAACTGCTTGTAACCGCATTATCTTTCTACAGTTGACCATATTACGTTATCTCACATGCAACTAGTTATAGGCATGTGGGCATATCATATTTCTGATATATCATTCAACTCATTTAGCTTGGTCACTCCATTGTAATATTAGGGTAAGCAAAAAATTAGGCTAATCCGATCATGCAAGTTTGGAAGTTTTTGTGTTCTCTTCCATTATTTTTTATGGTGGAGTCCACCCAATGGTTGAATTAACCTGATTTTTGGTTGACAAATATTTATGGTGAAGGGGCCATGGCCCATGACGGACAGGTTGGATAACATTAATACATACAAGTGGGGGCCCACACCGTTAAAATGAATTCCTCAAGTGGGGTACATCTTCCATTGAGGTGGGTGGATCAATGACTGTGGGGCCCACCTACATCGACACCGTACATCCATTTTGACGGTTCATTTTAGGGCGTGATCCAAAGGAAACGGATTGGCTACTCCCTTGACACAAGCCCGGTGGCTGGTGGTCGGTGCTCCGTGGGCCCCACCATGATGCATGTGTTTCATCCATGCTGTTCATCCATTTTATGGCTTGATTCCAAAAATGAGAGGGGTATAAATCTCAGGTGGAGCACACCACAGGAAAACAATAGTGACTAGATATCCACCATTAAAATCATCATAAGGCCCATTGTACTGTTTATTTGACATCCAATCTGTTGATTAGGTCATACAGACCTAGATGAAGCGAAAAATCAAATATCAGCTTGATCCAAAACTTTTATGGCCCCCAAAAAGTTTTTAATGGTCCACATTTATTCAACACTGTTTCCTTTAATGTGTTCCACTTGAGAGTAAGTGTGGGGCATGTTGGCTGTACATCGAGCCAAGTCGAGTCGAGATGGGCCAAGCTTGGCTTGACTCATCTGTGTTTTCCTCGAGCTCGAGTTCAGCTTCGAGCTTATCATTGGAGATTGGCTTGTTTGCCAAACCTTTCGCGTCAAGCTTGAGGAGAGCTGGTGGATCAAGTCAAGGCGAGCTTACCTCGAGTTGAGACGATCCTGCTCCCAACTTGACCGAACCTGTATCGATTCAACTGAGCAACCCGACCCAACCCACACCCAACCACCCGACCCAAATAACCCAGCCCAACTACCAAATAAAATATTCAATTATATATATATATATATATATATATATATAAATTGAATGTGCAGGTCGTATGGCTAAGACGAGTTGGGCACGAGTTGGACAGACGCTGAGTTGAGCTTAAGCGAGTAGCCAAGTGGAGAGAGAGAGAGAGAGAGAGAGAGAGAGAGAGAGAGAGAGAGAGAGAGAGTTGGGTTAAGGAATAGAATGGGTAAGAAAGGGACGGATAGGTAGAGTAGTGTTTAAGTTTTAACTTTTTTATTTTTAAATATTATATATATATTCAAGTCGAGCTGAGCCGAGTTCAAGTCAAGTCGAGTCAAGATCCACTATGATCGAACTCAGCTTGTTTTCGAACCGAGCTGGGTTATATGAAGCTTGACTCGCCTTGAATCTTCGTTCAATCCGAGTCAAGTTGAGCCGAGCGAGCTTTTCAAGTTAGCTTGGCTTGTGTACAGCTCACACAATGCCATGGCAAGCCAAGCAAGGCAAGCGTAGCTCATTTGTGCATGACATGCACGCGGGCATGGCAGTGGCGTGGCGGCAGCAATGCGACTACCCTCCTCCTGCCCAACATCACACTCGGGTGCAATTGTTGCACATTATCTCGATTGGAACAATTGCAAATGATTGAGGTCCTCGTGCACGACACCGAACAAAGTCTTACCGAAGCAAAGGCCTCTACCACCACCGACCTTGCTACTTGCCGGTTCTTTGTGGGGCCTACCATGATGTATGTGTATATCTATGTTTTTCACACAATTTTCAGCTAATTTTAATGCATGAACCCAAACATGAGGCAGATCCAAATCTTAGTTAGATCACACTATAAGAAAACAATGCTGATTGAATACTCACCATTAAAAACTTTATAAGGCCAACTCTAATGCTTATTTCCCATCCAATCTTTTAATTAAGTCACACAAACCTGAATGCAAGAACTACACACATATTAGCTTGTTTCAAAACTCTTGTCACTCTTAATGAGTTTTTATTGAGGGGCATTTAATCACTACTGCTTTTCTGTGGTGTGGTGCACTTGAGATTTACATTTGCCTCATTTTTGGGCTCATGCCCCTGAAATGAGCTTACATTATGGTGGGATTCGCGAGGTGCCTCACAATAGACCGGAAGCGTCGACATGCGATCTTTGGGGCACAGATTAGAACCTTGATAATGTGTTGTATATCTAAGCTGTCCAAACCATTTTAATACATGGTCCTAAATATTAAGTAGATCTAAATCTCAAATAAACCACGCCACAACAACTAGTGGTGATTAAATACCCACCATTGAAAACTTCCCTAGGCACCACTGTAAGTAAAATTTAATGTTTATTTACCATCTAACCAACCAAGCCTGGATGAAGAAAAAAAATACTAATATCAGCTTGATCCAATACTTGTATGGCCTAGAAAAGCTTTTAACTGTCATTCACCACCTTTTTTCAATAATGTGGTCCACATATTCACCACTTTTCAATAGTGTGGTCCACTTGAGATTTGGATCTAATTAAGTTTTATAATAAAGTCCTTAAATGAGCTGAAAAATCGTATGGGTGGTGGGGATATACATCATATTAATCAAGGTGGGCCCCACATGGTAAGAGTAACATTCACTATGGTGTTACGGGCGTAGCACCTTATCCGCACCCTTTCCTTAGAAGGCCAGTCGACCGACAGGCGTAGCTACGGTGAATCCGGGCATCCACCGAAGTCCGTGGATCCTTCTGTGTTGGGGCAACCTTGATGCATGTGGCTTACACCGCTCCCTTTCCTTGGAGGCCGGTCAACCTATGAATCCGGGCATCCACCGAGATCGGTAGGTCCTTATCTGTGGGGCCCACACCACGAAAATATAGCCGTGATTGACCATTTAAAACTTCTTATGGATAAGCTGATATTTGTATGGTCCCTTCATCCGGGTCTTTGTGACCTTATCAATACTTTGGATGGCATATAAATATTTTGGTGGCCCTTAATAAGTTTTTAATGTTAGACAGTCAATTACCATTGTTCCTTTGGTGTGATCCACTTGAGATTTGGATTTGCTTCAATTTTTTATTTTTATTATTTTAAATTCTTATAAATGAGCTGTCAAAATGGATGAATGGCGTGGATGTAAGGCACATACGTTAAGGTGGGCCCGGCAGCCAGGGATAAAATGCAGCTGCGCACCGTATCCCCCAGGTGGATTATGTTAACGAGCAAATTATATACATGGTTTTTTTAATTATGACAAATGGGGTTCCTTTGTCAGTAATCCAGACCATTGGTATACTGCATCTAAAGTGGATGGACCAAATCTATAAAATTTCCACTGAAGATCCCAGTGGCCAGTAGGGGCTTTTGAGTTGAATGTGGGCCACTGCTGTATTTTTTTATTAGCCATCCATCTTTAGAAAGATTGTTCTACCCGTAGAATTTTAGGGAACTCTCCATCCAAGGTGAGATGAAAAATACCAACGGACTGGATTCTTGAATCATGGTCCCCACTTGTCACCGTCCTGGTATTCTATGCGAAGACGCTAGCGTGTAAAATAACATTTCTCTTTCTTTAAGGCCGGATTAGGCTCAAGGGGTTTTATACGATACTCGACCTACGTCATTGCGCGTCATACGCGGATTCCTGCGAAACTTTTGAGAAAGCAGCCAAATACAAAATGTATACAACTCTTAAGTGAGCCACTGAGAGGAAACAACGGGGATTTAGTGACCACCGCTGAAAATTTTATATGGCTACAAAAGGTTTTTATATGCTTAAATTATTTGTGTTTTCACTTCATCTCAGTGAAAAAGACATTATAAACGGTTTGGATGGAATATAAAGTGGAGCTTAGAAAGTTTTTAACGGTAGTCATACCTTTCCCCACTGTTTCATCTTGTATTGCCTACTTGGGTTTTGGATCCTCTTCAATTTTTGTCATATGCCCTAAAATGAGCTCGAGAAACAAATGGACGGGTTAGATTTCTCATAAACATAACAATGGACCCCCCAGAATTAGTGCACATGAACTTCGTGTAAAAGGCTTTTCGATGAAATCTGCGTCCCCCTGTCTATTAATTATCTCACATCATTTTAAGGCGTGAGCTAAGAAAATAAATGTAGATCGAAACGCTCAAGTGAGCCACACCATAAAAAAAAAAATTGAGATTGAAAGCATACAATTGAAAGCTTCTTAGTGGCCACAAAAGTCTTTAATGAAGCTGATATTTGTTTTACCTTATGAACAAATTGGATGACTAGTAATGGCTAATAAAAATCACAGCTAGCCAGGAAAGGTTTTGGCGGTTGCGTCATTGTCACCGCTGCTTCATGTGGTGTGGTCCACTCCAGCCTCGGATTTGCCTTTTATTTATTTATTTATAATATAAAATACATGTATAACAGCCCTGTAAAGCCCCAAACGGAAGCGATTCGTGTCTTAATTAATTCTATAGGAGGGGCCATGGTTGCTAATCTAGACGGTTGGTACAGAGAGTGAACTAGGTGCGGTGGAAGACTCACTCAACATGGCGTGACCCTGATTGTGGACTAACCTTGATCTATGTATTGTTTATCCATCCTGTCCATAGTTTAATTTAAGATAGGAGCTAAAAAATGAAATAGATCCAAATATCAGGTGGACCACACCATAGGAAACAATGATGATTTTACATTAAAATTTTAAGGGTAACAAAAGTTAACAAAAGTTTTGGATTAAATAGATATTTGTTTTTTCCCTTAGTTTTTAAGGTTGCCAATGGGCTGGATGGCAAATAAACATTGGTGGGCCTTAGGAAGTTTTTAACAGCTGGTGTTCGATCACCACTGTTTCTTATGACATGGTTCAACTTAAATTTGAATCTGCTTTATTTTTAATCTATACAATAAATACATCAAGGTGGGCCCCACGGTCAGGGCTGCACCTAATCCACTCCCATTGGTGCGTTGTTTCCCAAAGTAACGAACCATGCCTAAAATATGCGAACGTTGATCGGGTGGTGTTAGGGTTGAAAGTCGGGCAGGTTGGGGCGGGTTGGTGCTCAACCCTAACCCAACCCAAGCTTCCTATACTTCAACCCTAACTCAACCCAACGCAACCTCGGGTTGGGAATACTCAACCCAAGCCCAACCTAAGCGGGCTCGGTCGGGTTGATCAGGTTGGTCGGGTGTATACATATTAATATTTTTGTTATTACATTAGTTTATTATATGACTTATTTTTTGTATCTATATGATTTTATTAATTATATATGTGATTATTCATTATAAAGAACTTCATTTTTTTTCTTTAAAAAGACAAGCTAAAATATAGAACAACTACTCCTTTAAAAGTCATGTAGCATAGCACCCAATCTATTTGGGTGAGAGAAATCTGGCATATTTTGTTAGCTTGAGTCCTTGGAAATGACGTGGACAAATGAGACCCGATATCACTAGTGTGCCTTCGACACAAACGATCCACACTCAATTATAATTTATAAGTAACTTATATATTGATCGGGTTCGGGTTGAGTCAGGCAACCCGAGCCCAACCTAAGTTTTATCGGGTTGGTGTTTGTATAGCCTAAGCTTGAGATCGGACCTGATATATCCTGCCCGATCCCAACCCAATGTCGGGTCGGTCATGGGTCGGTCGGGTTGAACCCGCCCAACTTTCAGCCCTAGGTGGTGTTGCCAACACCAACCCCGGCAGTGGTGTGTTAATGTGTTAGCCGCAATGGGGCTCTATGTGATGTATTTGTTTTATATCTATGCCGTCCATCCATTTTTTCAGGTCATTTTATAGGTGAATTAACAAACGTTGCGGATCGAAAGCTTAAGTGGATCACACCACAGGAAAAAATAGTAATGATTGAATGCCCACCATTAAAAACTTCATGGGGCAACAAAAGTTTCAGATAGGCTGATATTTTCAAGAACGGATTGGCTACTCCCCTGACACCATCCAATGGCTGATGGTTGGTGCTCTGTGGGCCCCACCATGATGTATGTGTTTCATCCATGTTGTCCATTTATTTTTCTAGATCATCTTATGGTATGCGACAAAAAATGAAGTACATCCCAATCTCAAGTGGACCACATTACAAGAAACATTGTCCAACGAACGTTGACCATTAAAAACTTTTTAGGGATCAATGAATGAAGAAACAGATACATGGAGGTACCTTGGTGACCCTAACCTTAGACCCCATTAGGTTCAAAACAACTGATCATCTAAATGATCTATTCCTTGATAGATAAATTTTTGCATGATTATCATATAAGCCTCACCAGCATTTACTTGATCATGTCAAGTTAGCCTTTAAATGTTTAAAGCCCGTGATAAACAAACAACCAAAATCAATAGTTTCTAGTGGAGATCGATCCCATCGACTGGACTTGATATGATCGATCATCTTGTCAATAGAATTGAACATCTTGTCAATAGAATCGAAGAACCCGTCAAGCAACCAAATTGCATATTTTTGGATTTTTTTTATCAGATCAAGGCCAATTTGATCCCATCGAAGGCTCGGTCAATCCTATTAATAATATTTTTTTCCCCTTCATCTGGGTCTTTATGATCCACTCAACATACTGGATGACAAAAAACAGTACAGTGGGCCTTAGGAAGATTTTAATGGTGGATATCCAATCGCTATTGTTTTCTGGTGGTGTGGTCCACCTGAAATTTATATTCCTCTAATATTTAGTATCATAAACTAAAATGATCTAGAAATATAGATGGACGGCATGGATGAAACACATACATCACGGTGCGGTCCACATAGCACCGACCATCTGCGACCTGGCCGGTGGCGGGGGAATAGCCAATCCATTTCTGATATTTTCGTCTACTCTTCATTCATCATCCAGGCCTAAGTCACCTCATCAATACGTTAGATGACAAATAAGCAACACTGGGCCCTAGAAAGGTTTCAACGGTGAGTGTCATTGTACTTACTGTTTCTTGTGGTGTGGTCCACTTGAGTCTAGGATCTGCTTTATTTTCAAGTTCATGTCCTCAAATGAGCTGTAAAAGCTGATGGGCGGCTTGGATATAAAATAAATCCATCATGTTGGGCCCAACAGCACCCAACACATCAACACGCCACGGAGGGTTGGTGTCGGCAACACAACCTTATCCACATTCCATAAATTCTTCCCGTTGAAAGCGGTCCGTTGCTGTAGATCTCTTGTTAGCCCTCTATCTTCATGATACAAATCGAAGGGCTAAGATTGTTTCATCAAGGAAATTCTCAGAACATATTGAATCCACAGTGGGATGCAACATATCAACGTTCTGGATTATGGAACCATGAAATCGTATAATAAAAATCTTATACTGTAGAACCACAATAACAGATGATCCTATGGACTACCGAATTAGTTCCTCCCGAGGAAAAAAACAAAAAGAAGACTCAGAAGGATTCCTTTCCACTTTTAATTTGAAAACACTTGGACCGAAATGTAGGTGGTTTAGGTTTAAAATTCGCTGGCAAATTCCTCTGGCCATCCCCTAACCCTGCGTCCTTTTTTTTTCCATTGATGATGACAGGGAAGCGGATTGCGTCTGACCCATTCGGATTTTTAAAATGTATTACCAGATCTGTCTTAATGTATTTATTTATCTACGGTTTCCATCCCTTTTCTTCATTGAAGCTGTCTTATTTTTAGGCTGATTCCTTAACATTATTTTAAAAAAAAAAAACAAAAAAAAAAAAACGACATTGTGAATAAACAAATACATCACGATAGAAATCGCTTGGCCAAATGCTAAAGGTCGGGGTTTGACTTAAACGGCTTCCTGATGATAGATGGCTGGCAAGGCTGGTAATGGGTTAGGTCTAGAGGATCCACCAACTCGACCCAATTAGATCTGGACTGGGTATGGAACTGTGGCTCGTGTAAGCAACCAATAAGATTCTCTGGTTGGTATTATGAGAGGAATGGGTTGGGAAGGCGCGGTCGAGTTGAGGGGGTCATGACCTGACTCATTTAAGAATTGAATCAGAAATTTAAAACCAAAGCTAACCCATTAAAATTTTGATAAGGTCTAAATAAAAAATAAGTGATCCATTTATTTAAGGGGGTGTTTGGCGCATGGGTTCAAAGGTGATTAGGTGAGAGTGGGTTTTAAGATTACGTGAATCATTACAAGGTCCGTTTAGGACTCACATCAAGCATGGGTTGTGAAGCGGCTGAAGCCCCTTCTTCGAATCTACACGGAGCAACGGATTTCTGTAATCCAGCTTTGGATTTGTTGTACCTAGTGGTCGGTGTTATGTGGGGCCCACCATGATGTATGTGTTTTATCCATGCCATCCATCCATTTTGAAATATAATTTTAGGACTTGATCACAAAATCGAGGTAGATATAAATCTCAGGTGGACCACACCATGGGAAAATAGTAGTGATTGAATTACACCATTAAAAATCTCCTAGGGCCAACTATAATGGTTATTTGACATCTAACCTATTGATTAGGTCATAAAGACTTGGATGAAGGGAAAAAATAATTATCAGCTTGATCCAAAACTTTTGTAGCTCCCAAAAAGTTTTTAATGGTGGGTGTTCATTCAACACTGTGCGGTCCACTTGAGATTTGGATCAAACTCATTTTTGGGCTCATACCATAAAATGATCTAGAAGAATGGGTGGACGGCAGAGATGAAACACATATATCATGGTGGGGCCCA
This sequence comes from Magnolia officinalis, assembly GCA_021015155.1. Classification (NCBI taxonomy): domain Eukaryota; kingdom Viridiplantae; phylum Streptophyta; class Magnoliopsida; order Magnoliales; family Magnoliaceae; genus Magnolia; species Magnolia officinalis. The sequence goes on from JAJHSJ010000016.1 coordinate 52,346,373, forward strand.
CAAAGTACCAACTGGTAGTGGCAAGGTGAGTAGCCAATCCGTTTCCATTGCAGAAGTCTTCTCTTCCAAACACGAAATGGGATGGCCTCCAAGCCATGAGATTACACGACAATCCCCGACACAATATAATTATTACATTTTGCTAATCACATCCCACTTAAACCTATCTAATCCCATCCTCCAAACAACCCCCTAATGGGTCAGATCTCATCACATGGTTCTTGCATGGGTTGATCAAGTTAGAGAAATTGCAATTAGCTTTCTGCGTGTTGTGGATGGGATGGGTAACCTTGTTAGGAAAAAATAGACTAACCACTGTAAACTGCCTGAAGAGAAAAACCTTACATGCTTAGTTTTTTTTTTTTTTTCCTAGATTGTGTTTGGTTTTAGCTTAGGTTTATTTTAGCATGATTCAAATTGGACCCATTAAACTTAATTAAGTTAGTCTTGTCAATTTTAGGAGAGGACTATTGTATGCTTAATTAATTAATTTTATCTGGGTCTAAACTGGGTTTGGGTTTGAGTTGGGCTCATTTTAGTTTGAACAATGTTGAAATGGCGGGGTCTAGTTGGGTTGTGTCAAGATGATTTTAAGATGATCTAAAAACTTGAGCCATGGATATCTTGAGTTGAACTTTTGAACCTAGACCCACCAATGAGTTTAAATTTTGGACTCAAACCCACTAATTACCGGTTGGAACTTGAATGGTCCACAAGGCCCTTGTTAGTATATGAGTTGGGATGGGACAATTTTGACTCATCCTAACCATAGACATAGGCTTCTATGGAGTCTTGATTCTCTGTTAGAAATTTTTTATTTACTGTAATGTGATTGTGCCCACATTATTATAGATTGCAACGCTGATAATGTCATCACTGTCATGGACCATCCTGAAAACAGAGAATCTCTTTAGTGAAGGTATTATAATAATAAAAAAAATTCAAACCGCCTCTCTCTCTTAAATACCGTTGCAGAAGTCTTGGCTCACTGGATAAAACTGAGAAAAGCCAAGACAAGAAGATTCTCTCTCTCTCTCTCTCTCTCTCTCTCTCTCTCTCTTTTCAAGGTTTGCCCCTTCCCTTCTCCCAATACTACAATTTCTGTCTTCTCTTTGAAATGCATTCAGCTGTAGATTTCTTGTTGCATGTTATCTGTTCAAGAATCGATACGTAGAAACCCTAATTTCATGCTTTCCGACGCAGACTCGTATTTTTTCCTCATTTTTAATATTTTTTTAGACTGTTCGAGAATTAGATCAATTTGGAACTGAAATGTGCTGAATCAGCTGTTCTCGTTGTTGGAAATGGATGGTTGTGATCCTAGCCCTAGTTACCATATGGACGGGGGCCGGTCATTTGGTTATTTAACATGTGGTGGGTCTTGCGATGGATGGGCCATGCCGCAAAATATCCCGCTTTGGATGATCGTCACGGTCTGGTTAGTAGCTTGTAAATGGACGGTTAAAAGATTATGCGACTGTGAGGGCATTTTTCGGGAAATTCCATCAAGCGGACGGTTAGGATCATCTGTACATCCATTGTAGTAGGGGGCATGCCAGATGAGTGCTCTGATCAGCAAAAGCATCAAGCAAAACATGTTGTTCTGCTCGGCCGTGTACTCCATACGTTAGAAAACATTTATTCAAATAATCTGATTGCTAATGAACTGGGAATCACCCAATTCGGTGTGTCGGATATCGATTCTGCAATCATGAGCCTTGGATTTCTTTTCACTAATTATGATTAGGTGGTATTTGTTAGGATGTTTGGGGTGCGGGTGTAGAAATTGTGTTTGAGACTGAAACTTAATGGGGATGATGTATTTGGGTGAATCATAAATGGTAGAAATTGATGATCATGTGAAGCACATGTTTGGGAAATCAATCCGTCTATATGGATGTATTGCTGAGGAGCGGTGAGAAATCTTTCAATTCAAATCTCGACTATGCAGATGTGAAGAGTGCAGTCTAGGGATGCTTCTTTTTCACCTGTTGCTGAAGAAACTTATATTGTGAAAATCATTGTGCAACTTGGACACACGAAATTATATCTAGATATAAACCGTTCATCTGAGGGACTAACTATGATGGGCCACAATGGGAAATCTCACTGGTGGGATGATCTTAATTGTCTGTTCTGTTACCACATACAAGGCAATAGGGAAGAAAATTGGCAATGGTCTTCATTGAATGGAAAAGTTTCGCAGGAAGGAATGCCCAGCCCATATGATACTGGGAAAGTTGCCTATCCCTGATGGGGCCCACCCAATGAATGGCTAGGAGCTCTGCACAGTGTGACATGTCCTGTTTTTGTGCAGCCACATGATACTAAGATCCATCTGGTTATAAAAACTCTTCTACTGATGTGTTTCTGGTGGACATTGTTCCAACAAAAAGGCTCATCTTACTTGTACGGGCAAGCAAAAAAAGACCCAACTCTCCCTTTGATTGGTTCACATAGGTGGTGGATCCACACATCTAGTATGACATCCATTTCTTCTAAGGTGACTGAGCAGAAACTAAGATGCTTTCCTTTATCTTTCTTACAAGTAAGATTGCAATTCTGGAAATCCATCCTCAATTTGAAGAATGTAATTTCTTCAAGTTTTATCTGCTGCTTGTTGCTTTCTCTTTGTATTACATACAAGGTGGTAAGACTTCATTATCTTCTACCTAACACTACTAGGAATCCAGAATGTTTTTGTTTTATTGAGACAAACTATTGGGGCCCTCTTTTTTGTTGTTTTCTTATGAAGTAAATACCATTCAAAATATTGAAAGATGCTTCTTAGAATCTTGATTATGACTTGCAGATGAAGATCTTGTTATTTCTTGTTTGGTATTCTAGAAATTACAGAGTTCCGTAAACCATCTTCTTGTTCTCACTATTGGATTAGTGAATTTCTACTTCTAGAACATGCTAGGTCTTTGAACTTTTTCAATGGATGGCTTAAAAGTAACTGGTAGGATTTCATGCTCATACAATCTTGTATCGTCTGATGGGAAGCATGCATATTGTTCCATTTACTCCCTGCAAGGATGCATAAAAGTTGTCGCAGTTCATGTATATTTATCAGGAATGATAGATTAAATAGTTATCATGAAACATTTGAAACTTGAAAGATTGGTCTAGTTCTGAATTCTCTGTTTATTTGTTTATCTTTTAGTAGGATAAAATGCCAGAGATTCAGTTGGGAGCTCACACTATAAAATCTCATGGAGTAAAAGTGGCAAGGGTGCATATGCACGACTGGCTTATACTCCTACTTCTGGGTGTGATAGTTGTCATATTGAATGTTATAGAGCCATTCTACCGCTTTGTGGGGAAAGACATGATGGCAGACCTGAAGTACCCATTGCAAAGCAATACAGTGCCGGTTTGGGCTGTTCCGGTATGATTTGGTTTCCAAGGCACTGTTTGATAGATGCCTAAAACTGAGTTCATCTCATTTAAGTTACAAGTGATTATGTATTAGAGATCATCTCTAATACATTGTTACTGTTAACATGAACTCATTATGTATTAGAGTCAAGATCTCTAATACATAATTACTGTTATCTAAAATGAGATGAACTCATTTTTAAGTGTCTACCAAACAGGGCCGATGAGTTTTGCTTAATTTATCATGTAGCAAAGTAGATGCATTTGTAAATTCTACATATGATGGAGTGCAATTCTATGAAAAGTTCACAATCATTTTCTTTTTCCTGATAACAGATTATCGCAGTCTTGTTGCCTTTAGCAATCTTTATTGTGTACTACATCATCAGAAGGGATGTATATGATTTGCACCATGCCATATTGGGTAATCCTCCTCCCCTCTTATGCCTTGTGTAAAATAGCTACATAGTTGTTTATATGTTAAGGGATCATATCTGTAACCCTAAAGTGATGACTATGCAAGCTCAGGCCTTCTATTTTCTGTACTGATAACTGGGGTCATGACTGATGCGATCAAGGATGCTGTTGGTCGTCCTCGACCGGATTTCTTTTGGCGCTGTTTCCCTGATGGAAAGGAGGTGGGTCCTCAATTTCACATCTCTCTCTCTCTCTCTCCTCTCTCTCTCCTCTCTCTCTCTCTCTCTTCAAACTCTTGTTCGCATGTGTTATGTGTCCTGGTGGACATTCTATACTTAGATCGCATATTGTTTCTGCCATTTATTTCTAGGATTACAATACAGTCACAGGGAATGTTATTTGCCATGGTGTGAAAAGTGTGATTAAAGAAGGGCACAAAAGTTTTCCAAGCGGGCATACTTCATGTAAGCAGCACAATCACCACCCGATAATAATTTACTGTTTGCATATTGTTGTTTTTTACTTGGTACTGATTTTGTTACTGCGATCATGGTTCATGGTAATATTATTTTACATTTTGGAGTTTCATAGCATATCTGTTACTCCCTAGTTAAATAAATCATTATATAGTTCGTTAGAGTAAAGTTAACTTGTGTTTTTCCTTTTCCCCTATCCAATGCTCTTGTATGGTTTGTAACAACCAACATGTAAGAACTTGAGTCTCTGAAAAGTTCATTTGACTCAGTATTCCACGTATGTTATAGAAATCCTAACTCTACTAACATTGTTCCTGCATTATTGTACCTCTCAACATGTGAAAACCATGTATGAAAGCCCGACGGGGTTTGGGCAAGCGGCCAACACCATGGGTTTGCTCCCTACAGGCGTGGGTTCGACTCCCCTCCCCGGCATTACCCGATGCACGTGGTTGCGGGTAATTGTGTGCATCCGCAGGGAGTAGTCTTGCCTCAAAAAGGGGCGTGGACACCCCGTGTTGTCCAAAAAAAAAAAAAAACCATGTTTAAAAAACTTGTTTAATACTTCCTATCACTCACTACATCCAAATTCGGTGTGTTTGTGAGGGAAACAATCAGAGGGTAGCTTGAGTGCTTACTGACTTAAACAGGTTGTGCTGCTACTGCTTGATGCGTTTGGAAGCGGATTGCGTCCTGCCCCCGCCTGGACGGAATCAGTCTAGGCTGGGGCTATGTGGGGCCCACCTTTATGTATGAGTTTTATCCACACTGCTCATCCATTTTTCCAGATCATTTTATGTTATGATCCCAAAATTGAGGCTGATCCAAGGCTCAAGTGGACTGCACAGTGGGAAATGAATGCCCACCACTAAAAACTTCTTGGGGGCCACAAAAGTTTTTGATCAATATGAAATTTGTGTTTTCCCTTCATCCAGGTTTGTTGGACCTTATGAACAGGTTGGATGGCAAATATACATCACTGTGGGCCCTAGGAAGATTTCAAGTTTCAATGGCGGGTGTCATTATCACTGTTGCTTCTTGTGGTGTGGTCCAATTGAGCTTTAGATCTGTCTCATTTTCGGGCTCATACCCTAAAATGATTTGGAAAAATGTATGAATGGCATGGATAAAACCCTTACACCTCAGTGGGCCCCACAGAGCCTCTGCCTAGACCGATTTCCATCCTGGCAGGGGCAGGACACAATCCGATTCCAATGTGTTTATGCTGCCATTATTACATGCTTATGTCTAGCCTATAGTAATGGACGTACAGTTGTAATTAAATGAATATTTTTCCTGCAATGTCCCCTCCCCCTCCCTTTTTCTGTCGAGCGTGCACAGTTTTAGTTATGAATAACATATGGTGAGAAGCAAGGAGAAGAAAGAGGACTAAGTGAAAGGACTTGCTATTTGATCTTTATTTTTATTATTTCTTTGCACTTGTTTATTATATGACTGATGGGCACCGCAGTAGGAGAATTTTGTTTTGCATATGTTGTTTCACCTTCTTATCTTGGTTACCACTATATGTTAATATCTAGTGAAGCATGAACGAATGAACTCTTTTTTCCCCTTTTGTGTTTTTTGGTTAGCTTTATCATTATATTTTCACAAGGAATCATGGATTGGATTATAAGGCTGAGGATTTTAACATCTCATTTTCAGAAAAAATAACTTTGCTTGTGGGGTTATGGGTGCCTATCGTTGTGTGTCTGTATCTTTTCTCATGATCTACTTAGTTGTGTTAATTTCTAAGGGTTTGAAATTATTGGGATCAAATATGCAGGGTGCTTCGCAGGTTTAGGTTTTTTGGCATGGTATCTTTCAGGGAAAGTCAGAGTGTTTGATCGTAGGGGTCATGTTGCAAAACTTTGCATTGTATTTCTTCCCCTACTTTGTGCAGCTCTTGTAGGAATTTCCCGTGTGGACGACTATTGGCATCATTGGCAAGATGTATTTGCTGGAGGACTTTTAGGTTTGTTCTTTAGGCATTAATTGTACTGGATACTATTGGTTATAATCAAATATTTCTTGATTTATTTAGTGACTCCAATGTCATTTGCAGGGCTAACAGTAGCCTCATTTTGTTATTTGCAATTCTTCCCACCCCCGTATGATATCGATGGTACACTCCTTGTTCTTTTCTTACTCTCCATTTATCCAAGACTTGCTTTCATTTTTCTATTGCACTTGTATTTTGCCTACCATTGAGCTTCTAGTTATCATCATCCAAAAGAAAATCTAAGGGGGATTTCATTTTTTCTGGCAAGTTCTGGTGTTATCGAAGTAGTTAATATTTAAAGAGTTCCTATTTTGTTAATTATTTGCAACAAATGTAATGCTGTATGCAAAAATACTATTGCTATCCCTTCATTTAGAAAATTTATTACAATTTACAACACAAAGCTTTGAGAATTGTTTTGCATGTACTTATTTGGAAGTTTCTTATTTCCAAACAGTGTTTCAAATAGTGCTCGTAGCGTAGCGATAGCGCTATGTAGCGTAGCTAAATAGCGTAAATCCCCTATAATGCACGCTACAAGGGTCATAGCGTATGTTACAGCTACGTAGCGTGTAGTGTTTGTAGCGTACACTACAGTGTATTTTTTATTTTTATTTTGAAGAGTGATGAGAACATTTATTTTTATTTATTTATAGTCTTGTTTGTTAAAAATAGTGTAAACTATAAAAATAAAAATAAAACTTAAAACATAAAGTTAAAACCAAACCTTTTCTTTGTTTACTTTCACTTATAATGGTGGTGATCATTTGTTAAAGTTGGTGTGAAACTCACACGCTTAAAAAACCATTAAAACTAAATTTAAAAGAAAAATGGTTTTGAAAGAGGGTTTTCAAAAACCCGTCTTTGTATAGATGACATCTGTATTGTACTTAATACTCTTAACCCGTGGGATTTTTTTTTTGCTTTTCATACTTGTGAGTTGTGACTTGTGGTTTCAATTAAACATTTTTAATTAAAGTGGTTTGCTTAGGAAGTTGTTGATGTGATAATTATTTGATTTATTTCATGACTTTATATGTGGATTGACTTTTGATAAATGATAATTAATAACTTGCTTGAATATGCTTATACTTGAAAAAATGAATCATCTTTAGTTATTTTTATATTGTTTGCTTTTTTCCCCCTTACTATTTATCATATTTTTCCTATATTTAAATTAAAAAATAGAAGTATTGTGTAGCTTACACTATACGCTACGCTGTTTACGCTACACGCTACAGAGGAATGAACGCTACACAACATGCTACCTCTATTTAAAACACTGTTTCCAAATCACTATCATTATAACAGAATTATGATTTAGCAGATTCTTGCTAAGGAGGGGTCGTGAGGACCCATCGTTGAGTTAGGTCATCATATACATTGTCTTGATGAGTATCGTAATTTTCTCTTGATCTTGAAGTAACATTGAGGACAGGTTCGGCAGTTAGAAATGAGGACATAGTACACCGGTACATCCACCCATCCCTTGCATGGCTTCCATGTGGGAACACCCGGGGCATCTCCTGATTACAATCCCATGGTCCTGGCCCTGTGGACCTTGTCCAATGTATGGGTCCGATATTCTACACCAAAGTGTGTGCTACGTTTCTTCTTGGATGGTTTGTGTTGGTATTATTTAGGTGTCAATTTTTGGTTCCCATATAATTGGGAATTAGGTTGTGCCATTTTGTCCGATGAAGTGTCTTGGCAAGGATTCAAAATTGAGGTTTCAGAGTGTGACTCACTCATCCCAATACAGGATTGATTTATATTGCTGGTACCAATAGGACCCTTCTTAGATTGGACAAGCCACTGGATGGCACAAAAAGATAATTAAAATGTGAAAATTATAAAAATAAAAAAAATTAGAATCTAAAAGATCAAGAAAAAAGAAGAAGATCTGCATGGTTTTTCAACCAAAAGATCTAAACAATGTGGCCACCATATTGGACAACTTGGATCTCGCACATCTGTGTCTCGCACGTGTGGCTGCAAAGTGTTTGATCTTAGCATAGAGAAAAGGGCAAAAATAAAAGAACTTTGCTTCTTTCTTTCTTCTCTTCCTTTTTCCATTTTCCTCTCTCCTTTGCTACCTTGTCTTGTCGAAATAAAAGGGGGGAGGGTGGCATGGTTGATTCATTGGCGGTGAGTGGTAATGCTATTCATCGATTGCTATTGGAGGATTGGCACTGCACAAATCCTCCTATACATGTTGAAGACTATGGGATTAGGGGTGGATAGAATGGGCATCGGAGTGTGTGAAGTCAGCTCACTCTCTGTTATGGTCAACGGATCTCCCAAAGGCTTCTTTAGAGGGTCAGGAGGCATTAGGCAAGGGACCCTTATCTCCCCATCAATTTGCTGTCATTGCAGAGGCTCTAAGCAAGATGGTCGTGAAAGCATTTGATGGGGACCTGATTTTAGGCTTCTAGGTGAGTAGAGATAGTCTCCAAGTTGCTTATCTCGAACATGCAAACAACACAATTCTATTTTGTGTTGTGAATTGGGGTTAGGTGGCTAAGCTGAAAAGAGCAGTGAGATGGTTTGAAACAACATCTGGAAAAAACAAATCAATATGTCGCAGAGTGAGATGTTGGGCATTTGCTTGAATGAGGAAGGGATTCAAATCTTGGCCTTTTAGATGCAAGGCTGGATGCCTCCTTGCAATGTACCTAGACTTATGATTATGTATAGGAAAGCTACTAAGCGGTTTTGGGATGCTATGATTGAAAGGGTGGAAAACAAGTTGATAGCTTGAAAGGGTAGATACTTATCGTTGGGGGGACTGGATCACGCTAATCAAAGCCACCCTATCAAATATGCGCATCTATGACATGCCATTATTCTGGTGTCCAGCTCCAGCCAATGTGATCAATAACATAGATTGCAAAGAGGTGACAAGGTTTGGGTTAAAAGAAGAAATTTCGCCTAGTAGAGTTGAGCGAGGTGTGCAAACCGAAAGAAGTTGGGAACCGGCGCATTAAAGATCTAAGATCCATGAACTGCGTTGCTTGGGAAATGACTTTGGCGTTACATAATGGAAGATGGAAACCATTCAATGTTGTCAAATGGCATAAGCGATCCTGTGCGATCGCTTTTTTTTTTTTTGAAAAAAATTAAAAGAAATAAAAAAATCGGGAAATAATGGAAAGTATGTGATCACATATGCGATTATGCGATATGCGATCGCATACCATTCATATGGCATATGCAACCATTGCATATGCCATATGCATGGCATTATGCGATTATGCGATCGCTTTTGACAACATTGAAACCATTGGAAAGTAATTATTTGTTATCAATGTGGCAGTCAGAAGGATGGGAGGCTTGTTTTCTTGTCTCTTCTCATTACAAGGCTTCAAGGATCTGGAAGGTAGTAATGGGGGTATATGAGTTCTCTCAAGTGATTTTGTATATTGTGGGGAATGGATCTCGCATCATATTTTGGGAGGATCTATGGTGTGGTGACACTTAACTTAGACTTATTTACTCTAGCTGATTCAGTTTCTCTTTTGGTAGTGGAGTTCATCTCACAATGTTTCTTCGGTGAGGGATACATAGTAGCGTGGTCTCTTATGTTCCCCAGGAATCTTATAGATGGGAGGTGGGAGAGTTAATAAGCTTGTAGGATTGTGCCCACTTAGTTTTGATTGGCTGGTTTGCTCGTCTCTTCTCATTACAAGGCTTCTGGGATTTGGAAGGTAGTGATGTCCAGTGTTCGAAATATCGGTATCATGTTATGTATCGCACCCTTGGGATATGAATACGTATTGGTTATCGCATGTGATATATTGGTTGTATCACATAAGGTATTGTTGTTGTTGGAAACATGGGGAAACACTAGAAATTGGTCAAATTTTTCAATGAAACTTCAGTGACTGTTAAAAAAGACATCAATACACTTATAAATCACAACATTACAAAAAACAAGTGCACATAAGATTTTCTTTGTATGGGGTCCTAATCTATGCGCTGTCTAACTGAATTAATGTAAGTATATTCAAAGTCTATTCAAATAATTTATAAATGTAAGAAGATGTGTGGAAACACAAGTAATACATTCAAAAGCAAAAGAAGAATCACTAGATTAGGTTATATACATGTTTGATTTTATGTTTGGACACAAATATTGCAATCGATTTTTGAGAAATTGGGAAATTTTGATTTGTTTCAATTTTCCGCAACTCGGCCCATCTCCAATTCTCGAAATCGAAGCTCCCAATCCATGATTTTTCATGCGTAACATGAAAAATCATGGATTTGTAACAATGTGACACTGATTTAACATGATTTGCAGAAAAAAAAAGGATTGAAAATCGAATATGCTCACTGGATTGAACTTGTGGGATATATCTCACTACTTGTGCGTTTTGCATCGCACAGGTTGGATACAAGATATATCGTGGGATATATTAGCCGATATCGTCGATACTTAAAACACTGGTGGATCCCTTGTCATCCCCATCTTTTCTTCTTCTTCTTCTTCTCTTTTGAGGGTTTTAATAAAATTGTGTTGCCATTCAACAAAGACAAAAAGAAGGGTACAAGACCTTGTGTGCAAGCCCCACACCCTTGAACAAAAGAGCCCATCTATGAGAAATATCGTTGATACGTTGGCAGAGTGTGATGGTCTTATGGATGATACACGTGCACTTAGAAATTGCACATTAGGAATATGTAACTGAAATTAAATTGTCTAGGTAGTGGGCCCCACTTTAGATGGTTTATAAAACAATAAATGTACTAAAATGATTCCTTAGTGGTTGCGCTTGCTTGGTTAGTGGTCAAAGATGAAATCCTAACCATGAACCTCCTTCATAATAGGAATGTGATGATCATGAATGGGGTGTTTGGTGTGCTTACTGAATGCGGAATTCGTTAGCCACCTTTGAATTCATTGCAAATTCATTTGGGTTGCATGGAACAACGTATGCAATCTCCTTGATATGGTGTGGATCTCTCCTGGGTCTATTGAGGCCTTCGTACAAGCTTGGCATGGAGAGATGCGAGGGAAAATGAAGTCAATTATTTGGCATCTTTCCCTTATGGTCGTGCTTTGATCATTGTGGAAAGAGCGCAAAAATAGGTCTTTCGATAGTGAGTTGGCATCCCTTAAGGCATTTTTCTTGAGAATCAAAGGCCAGATAATCTTTTGGGTGTTAGGTCTTCATCAGTTTAAAGGATGTAAGGGAGGATTTTTTAGGTTCTTGGAAATTGGAATGTATTTGTTTGATCTCTTTGTTTCTTGTGGATGATCCTTTATCGTCCACATCTTCTTCTTCTTCTTTTTTTTTTCCTCCTTTGAGTGGTTTTAATAAAATTCTGTGTTGCCTTTTAGAAAAGGAAAAAAAGAAAAGAAAAGAATAAAAGGGTGCATGACCCCTGTGTGCAAGCCCCCGTTCTTGTACAAAAGAGCCCATCTATGAGAGAGAAACTTCGATACTCTGGCAAAGTGTGATAGTCCTACGAATAATACAAAGCCACTTGGAACCTACCCACTAGGCATATGTGTAACTCGAATTAAACCGTCTAGTAGTGGGCCCCACTTTAGATGGTTTATAAAACAAACAAAAATGCACTAAAATGATTCCTTAATTGGTTGATTCTCAAATATCTAATGGAAGGTCACCATGAAAATTTTTCTTCTTTAATCAAAGCAACGACTCAGGCGACTTAGATAGAGTTGGCACTTTTTATTGTACCGGGTGGTGACCCTGATCGGTTCCAACTTCCAACTGAAACGATGTAACTTGGCTGATAGTAAGTTGTACTAGTCCCTGTGGATGGATTTAAAAGAAGTCGTTCTTCACCACCAACATGTGTGCAATGGTTTATCATGTACTGAAATCATTATCATCATTCGCCATCATCATCTATATATCTTAGCCTCCTTTCAAATTCATGATTGGATTGTAAAAGGTCACAATCACCAATCGGGTTAGCAACACTTGCATGGCAATAGAGTCTCTCTTGTGTTTATGAATAGTGGTATCAAGGGGCATATCAGCCAGTCAAAACACGATATGATACGGGCATCACGTATCGGTATTGGCCTGTATCGGACTGTATCAGTTGGTTTTTTAAAAGCCACAGAATTGAAAAGAAATATCGGAAAAATGGGAAAATGTGATATTGAAGAATCTATCTTTGTGTGTGCGTGCGTGCGTGCGTGTGTGTATTTTGGACATGCATATAATGGTGTATCAGACCATTCTTTAATAAGAATGTTGTCTGTCAGTTTCACCTATTGAAAGTCAACCAAATGGCCCCTAATTGAACACAAATCAAGCATAATTTGGTGAATTAGAGCCCATTACATTGAAATACAACAAAAAGAAGATGAAAACATAAAAAAGAAAGTGAAGGTTTACCCTTCTTTTCGAATTTTCCCATAATGGTCCATTCCGCTTCAATTTGTTGAATCCCACTAATATCATTTGTTTTGATACCAAAATACGTCTAGATCTAGCCTAAAATGACTTTCTAAACTTCATGGTTTAAATAAAAAAGGAAGAAGAAAAATGAGTGAAATTTTGAAAAGAAAATCAAAATTGGGCCTTTATGGGTGTATCAGCCCGTATCAGTGCTGATATGGGCCCTTTTTTTTTAAAGGTTGTGCTGATTTTGTCCCGTATCACGTATCGTATCAAGCTGATAGGGATAAAATACGGACGTATTGGCTGATACAATACCGATATTGAAAACTATAGTCGCACCCAATACTGACTGCTAGCCCAACTATTACATGCATACCCTGAAGGGAAGCAAAGTAGGACCATGGAGGGGAATTTGCTACATAAAACTGTTGAGCGCAGGACTCTCACACACACTGGAGTCATGCTTGAACGGTTGGTTGCACAGAAAAGCAAGGAACCCACCGATCCATGCTTACTAAACACCAGTTACATGCCAACATGGTCAACACCATGCACTTTCTTAGTATATTGGGGATTAATATTGAGAACAAGTAAACCTTGTTTAGCCATGAACTGAACTAAAAATATGCTGTGCACAATTGACCCACGTTGAGGTAATGAGTTGAGCTAGGAATGTGGTTAGAATTAATATTGAGAACGATGGACCCATGTTAGAGGTTTTTTTTTTTTTTAAATTATTATTATTATTTTTTAACATGCACACACACTGCCACACACTCACGCCTAAGTGGGATTTCACCACGTATGGGTACTCGAACCCTTGACCCGGTGTTGAAACTCCTAAGAGTTTACCACTGGAGCAAGAGCACTCTAACTTAATTATGCTTAAGAAAGGTGAGTTATGTCATTACAACTGGTACTTCGACCCTTCATTTGGAATTTTTTGTTATGACCTTGTGAAGTATGTCGGTTTCATCATATTTTTGGAATGGGAGATTAAGTTCAGAATCGCAAAGTAAATACTTCAATGCAAATGTATGTTCAATGCAAATGTACGATCGTTTTTATTATGTTTACACATACTGCATGTTCTCCATAAGATTTAGCTTTCGAACAATAGTTCTCATAGCAGGACTCGGACAATTCTTGTGTTGGGTTGATTTGTGGTTCAGTGGGTCGACCATGCGAGTCAAGAAAGTGATTTTTCTATCATAAAATATATAATACAAATAATAAAGTAGGTATCTTAAATTAGATATCTTACTTCTTGGTGAGATCATCGTCATCATCAACATCCTTCTTCACCATCAATGCAAGAGACATCATCATCATAATCATCTGCTGAAACCAGATTTTCGGTGAGACCCATCATCACAATCATCTTCTTCTTCTCGGGCATCCACTCTCATTGCCATTGTCATCATCATTATCATCGTCTTCTTCTTGGGCATCCACTCGTTGCCGTCGTCACCGTCATTGTCATCACCATCATCTTCTTCTTCCTCCTGAAATTCACCAAAATACTCTTTCCCAACTCAACTGACTTGTTGGGACCAAGTTGAGTCAACCAAGTCCTGTTCTGACCCGGGAAACCAACGCCAAGTTAGTCAATTCCTGATATGAAGCAGAAAACCAAGGCTGAGTCTCCTCCCGATCATCGCCATCATCTTCTTCTTCTTAGGCATCCACTCTCGTCATCGTCATCATCATCAACTAATCACTTAGTCTAAAAGCTTGAACTGATAGAGCACGGCGAATCAATCCCTTTATCTCATAGCCCAAGCCCCACATCTCATGGGTTAGGTCCTCGGCCGATCCACCCACCTCACACGGGCCGCCCAACCCGAGCGTCCCCCTGCATCCCACAGGCCACCCCACTCAAGCCCGGTGTGAAAATGCCCTTACATTAATTGCCCCCGGTGAGGAGTCCCGAACTAAACACGAGACCTCCCGCTTTGATACCACTTTGATGTAGGACAACTAACCACTTTCTCTAAAAGCTTGAATTGATAGAGAGCATGGCGAATCAATCACTTTATCTCATGGCCCAGGCCCCACATCCCATGGGTTAAGTCCTTGGGCGAACCCCCCTCGTGGGCCCGACATCACATGGGTTTCGCCTCACATGAGCCGCCTGCTTCACACAGGTGGGGGCTGCCTCACTCGGGCTACCCACCCTGAGTATGCCCCTGCATCCCACAAGTCACCCCACTCGAGCCCAATGTGAAAATACTCCTACATTACTCCTCTGGCAGATGACTTGGCAAGTCTTGGGTTGACCTGCCTAATTTGAAAACCATGGTCCAACTCCAAACATTTATTTAATAACATGACGAGAAATGACATGCTAATTGTATCTCTAAAAAAATGAGATGCCAATTGTGAGCTCGAACTTCATGAAACATTCAAGGTTGAGTATGTCACAAAATATATATGCTTGGAATATTTGCTGTGAAGGTGTAATCACTATACTTTTTTTTTTTTTTCTCAATTCGATTGTATTCTACCACTGGAAAGGTTAAAATTTTCAAGGGAAAAAAAAAAATCATGAACTGTAAAATTTTAGTAACAATGGTGTGATTGCTAAAAGGCAAAAGATACAAAGGAAAATTGGAATGATAGAACCTTTGTAGTTGATTCTTCTAGCTCAAATATGTTTTGTATTCTGCTACTAAACATACCCCAAGTGGGAGACAAAAGCCTCAGTTTCATCTTTACATGAATTGCTTGTGGGAAATCTTGTCTGCTTAGAATTTTCTTGAGCATCACTAGCGTAGTTTTTGTTCTTGAGTCTGCCTATGGATTCTCCTTGGTAGGCCCAATCTTCTTGGCATCTATGGCACTGTTATTAGATAAACTACCCTTTGGAAAGTTTGGATGAACCTTGAGAACGGCGTCTTCGAATTACATATTAAAAAAGGTGAGTGGAGAAATGGGGTTTTGGCAAATTGTAAATGCGCCATTCACGTGCCAACAAATAGGGTAACTTCCAAACAAAGCAGGTATTGTGTATGCACTTGTCATGGTGTTTTAGGTAATTTTTATTTTTGTTTTCTTTTCGTGGAGGCTATTCTTGGTGTTTTAGATATTGTCTTGGGGTAATAGACATTTCTGTTTGTGTAAGACACATTTCCTTAATGTAAAAAATAAAGAAAAATAAATAAATAAAAGTTCAATCGCTGTTGTGCTCATGCTTCATTTTGAGGCACACTAAATGCAGGGAAGCTTCTGAACTCTGGACTCTGGAGGCAGAAGTTTATCTACCCAGTACAGCTTGAAGAAACAGAACCAAGATTAGAATTGCACACATGTTTTACTCTTGTTTTCTCACAGTCCTGATGGGGATGAATGGAAGATGTGTATAAGATCTTGGCTGCACATCAGGCATGCCTCATGATACATGGGCTATGGTCCAAAATCAGCCTGCATAGTTTTTTGTTTTTTATTTTTCCTTTTTTTTTTGAAGTGTCTCTCCTTCGTCTGGGACGATATTAAGCGTCTGATTTGAGGAGGATAAAATGACAGCTGATTACTTTTGGGTCATCTTAGCAGCTAGGATTTTTCTGGTTGGCCTATTCTGAGCCCTAGGCCATATGGCGGGCCTCGCCATATGGGTGGTCCACATCTTGTACATGTCAGTGACATGTTCCTATGGGAACTCTTATGGCAAAAAATAAAAATATAATAATAATAATAATAATAATAATAATAATAATAATTTGTAACTATTCATTTCCCGGACGTGCAGCCATATTATTTTGTTTGACCTTGGGCCTAAGTGCCAAAATTTCTAAGCCTTCGATTTGTTTTGGTATGCAGGTTGGGGACCTCATGCATATTTCGAGATGTTGGCAGAGTCGCGCAACGGCATCCAAGGATCTGCGAATGCGCATTGTCTTAGCGTGCAGTCAGGGGAGATTGAGAGTGTCTACATGGCTTCAGGACATGGTACAGGGACGGCAGAAATCAACATCAGAGAGAGCAGCCCGATTCTGGACGCGCTCGAATCTGGGAGGAGACATTACTGATTCCATGATTGAATATAGGGAAAGCATGGTCAGCCCTGAAACTTAATCGACCTTTTGATGTACAAATTTCTTTTTTGAATCCATGCATTTAGACCTGAAAATTTGCATGGGTCTTACCATTGTTCAGTATTCTTTCATTGGATCATTTAGTAGTTTACAGGGATAGGATTCACATGCACTATTACTCAAAATGCTACTTATAGATGTGTCATTTCGTATGATTTAATTCTCGACGTAACGAACAGATGTGACATTTCATATGATTTAATGCTTGAACGAGATGGTCGAGTCAAGAAAGGGTATTTTTGACTATATGTAAAGCGAGTAGCTAGGGACAATTCTACCCACAGTCTTCGTAGAATCGTGAATTTCTGAATTTTTGTGCTCTTATGCTGGTCCCAAGTCAAGATAAAAGGAGGGCTGTGTTAGGTTGGCTGGTTGGTATAATTTGATATGAACTAGATTCATGTAGCCGGCCCCAATTAGTTGGGATAAGGTTTTTAGATGATGATAGTTGTGAACTTTGGGTTTTAGGAGGGCACAGGAAGGGATTTGGAACATGGGTAAGGGTATTAGGTAATTTGGATGTCTCTGCATGTTTAGTAGCCTACAGTTTAGATTTTAATTGCTCTGCCCCACAAATTTTGGATGTGAGTAGCCCACATGCTCATAGTGCTCACCCATTTCCCACCTCTCTCTCTCTCTCTCTCTCTCTCTCTCTGATCTACTTGCTATATAAGCAGAGGCTTGCTGGTCCCTACTAGTGGGCATATGTGGGAACATGAAGTTTGGGCACGGGTTCCAAGCTGCTTATCAGGCTAGCACCACTGTATTTATGCATGTCACTCGGTCTAAAAATCAGGCAGTCTGTGACAATCCTACCACCAGGCACTCTGCAAGGATCGTCCACGACTTGGTGTTTACTTGCAAGTTCAATCTTTGTTGTTAGTAGGGTGAGGGTGTGATTGATTACCTTTTGCACAGTGCTAAATGTGCCATATGTTTAACAATCAAACTGTTCAATTGCTATCATGAAAGATGAATTCAATTTCTTCAGTGCATTTCAGGCTGTGATTGATTACCTCTCGCAGTGCTAATATGTGCAAGGAATGCAAAAAGGCTTAGTTTGGGAAAAACCATCCATGGAGGAATGATATCTGCATTCTTCAGCAGAG
This sequence comes from Magnolia officinalis, assembly GCA_021015155.1. NCBI lineage: Eukaryota > Viridiplantae > Streptophyta > Magnoliopsida > Magnoliales > Magnoliaceae > Magnolia > Magnolia officinalis. The sequence goes on from JAJHSJ010000016.1 coordinate 52,364,235, forward strand.
CCAAACATGAAAACTTAAGAGTTTCCACAGAGGTTATTTTTATGTGTTGGAATGACACTTTGAGGGTGTGCCTGGATTCACCATTGAATTGAATGGTCATGTTATTCTACTAGAGTGCTGATAACCAAATCGTGATTTCCTTAGCAAGAAATAGGAATTGGCTGCAAACTGCAATTACATTACTTTCAAGTTGGACTTGAAGAAACATAACTTCTATTCAACGGCCACATACCTAATTACGAATGCTACGATGCATCACGAACTTATGTTATTTCCTTTGGATGAAGGGCTAATTGTGTTGGACATCTATTTGGATTTCATCAGAACGTTGCAATTGCGGGGCTGCGCTTCCATGTTGGATTCGGGCCGCTTGCTTCGGGGAAAGATGTTGCTCAAATTCTCCAAGAAAAGAAAAGATTGATTCATTTTCTGCAGAACGACTGTTATAAGCAGAATGTTTGCATTTTGTTTCACTTGTCCGTCCAAACGTGATGTTAGTGAATCAAAATGCAAATTGATTAGCTCTGAGAGCTTCGCTGCGCAATAACACAAATCAAATGCAACTTGATTTTGACTTAATGAAATGTTGTAATGTAGTTTACGTCAATAAGATTCGATGGTTAGAAGCCCACTTGAGATTGGGTCTTTCAGTTGGCTTAGATTGGGCTGGGATGAAGTCAATCTTGATTTTGGTCCACATCTGGCTGTGGGCCCCATGGCCTTTCCAACTGAAAGATAGGCCCAAGCAATGGATAGAGGATATAAACATGGATTGTCAACTTGGACCGACTTGTCTGACTCAACTTAGACTTAGATGGCTCGGGTTTTTAAAAAAAAAGAATTTATTATTATTATTATTATTAAATAGCTGCTTGCCATTTAGGTTATGGACCCAAAAACGTTTACTTTTAAACTATTTTCGTAGAACTAACCTGTCATATTAATCTGACAACTCAATGGCAATAACTCAATGCAGGCATGCTACCCCCGACGTAGGTGTGGCAATTTTTAGAAATTCATCCTATCCATTTATTTTTTTCTAGCTCATTTAGGAGGTGGGTCCAAAAATAAGCAGGTCTAAAACTCAAGTAGTCCACGTCTAAAAAAATGCCTACCATTGAAACCATCGAAAGGTCCACCATGTTGTTTATATGCCATGCAAACTGGTCATAAGGCCATTCTATTAAGATGAATTGAAAACTCAAATACAGTAGCCTAATCCAAAACTTCCGTGGGCCCACGACTGCCCCACGAATGTTTTAATGGTAGGAGTTCAATACTAACTGCTTTTTGCTATATGGCTCACTTGAGTTTTGGATTTGCTTGATTTTTGGGTCCACTTCCTAAATTGATCCGATTAAAATAGTGGATGGAGTGGTTTTCTCAAAAACATTATGATGGTCCCTAAGTATTTAAATAGTGGCCATTCAATTTCCACTATTTTGTGTAGCCCACTTTAGTTTTGAATCTACCTCATTTATAGCCCACGCCCACCTAACATGAGCTGGAAAAACGTATGAACGAGGTGGATATCTCAAAAACGTCATAGGTGGGCCCCATGACTACATACAATGGTAGGCGTTCAATACCCGCTATCTACTACCGCGTAGGTTATGGACTTCTCAAAAATATCACGGCTTACGCGTGACTTTTTCGCCAGTCCCTGGATGGAAACAAAGAGGAGAGAGAGTGTTTCAACGGTGGTTGGGCCATCAATACCCACTGTTCCAGTGCGGTCAACTTAGGTTTTGGATATATCCAATTTTTAGGCCCAGGGTCTAAAATGATTTAAGGAAAATGGTGGACAGATGGATTGGTCAGAAACATGACGGTGTGCCCTGAGGATTTCAATGGTGGTCGTTCAATCTCTATTGTTTCCAATCATGTGGTTCACTTGAGTTTTGGATCCGCCTAATTTTTGGGATTATACCCTTAAATGATCCAACAAAACTGATGTATAGAGTGGATTTCTTAAAAATATAATAGTGGCATGACTGTTTCAGCTGTGGGCGTTCAATACACACTTTTTCCTACGGCGTGGGCCACTTGATTTTTGGATCTGCCTCATTTTTTGAGATCATGTCGAAAATGGCCTGATGAAGCTGGTTGATGGGGTGGATTTCTCATAAACATCATGGTAGGCCCACAACTATTTCAACAGTGGATGTTCAATGCTCATTGCTTTGTGCCATGTGGCTTCTTAGAGTTTTAGATCTGATTAATTTTTGGGTTCACACCATGAATTAAAAAAAAAATAGTGGAGGAGATGGATTTGTCAAAAACATCACGATGAGTCTCAAGTGTTTCAATGATGGGTGTTCAATTCCCACTATTTTCTGTGGTGTGATCCACACAAATTTTGGTTCTGACTCATTTTTAGGCTCACACCGTAAAATGATCTAAGTAAACTGATGAACGAAGTGGATTTGCTACAAAAATTTGGTGGGCTCCACCTAAAGCAATTCGTGTCCCTTTTAATGGTCTTCTATTGAGTCTCTTCTCTCTACTCCTCCGCCATCAACCCTCTCTCAGCTACCCCTCTCTCCCCTCTTCAGCTCTCCTGTCCAATCATACACAGGGCTGTAGTATGGATGGCTTAGTTCTCAACAATCACAGCTGTTAGATGATCCTATCCATATGATGTGTGGCCATTAAAGTGACTGACCAAAACAAAAACAAAAAGATTCAGCATGCAATGGGATGAATTGTTGATAAAGTAATAAATAAAATTTTTAATGGGTTTTATTTTTGAAATGTAGGCCATCTTTCCTGATGCCAATATATAGGTGGACCTGATCAATACATCCCACCATTCAAACCTACCTAGGGCCCACTGTAATGTTTATTTGCCATCTAACTGGTTCATAAGGTCACACAGTCATGGATGAAGTGAAAACACAAATATCAGCCTGATCTAAAACTTTCGTGCCCCAACAAGTTTTCATAGGTAGGCATTCAATCCCAATTGTTTTGTGTGCTGTGGTCCACCAACAATACCTTTGTGATATCCACTTCCCATCTAAATATTGAATTGGTAGAAGGGTAGGAATAAAAAACCATGTAGATCCAAGGCTTAAGTGGCCACCACACATGCAAAAGTATTTTGAATGGTTTGCATCCACCACCTAAGTCTTGGATGTGGCCAATTTTTTGGCTTTAGGTTCTTTCACTAGCTCTAAAATAGATAGAGTGGATGTCACATGGACATTATAGTGGGCCCCACCAAACTCACATGTGATAAGTGTTCTCCTCTCGTACCCATGAAACAATAGAGTGATACTGGTTCTTGTTGAGAAGTAAGCCTCTCTCATCAAATAAGGTAAAATTATGAAAAGCCATCTATCATAGGCAAAACTATTATTTTAAGATTTCAGGGCTATTTTTTAAAATAGTCCATCAATTAAAGTCAGCACAAGTAGGTAAGTGTTTACTTTAAAAAGACAAATAGTTTAAAAGTAAAGGACTTAAGAGACACCTCAATTCAGGCAACTCACAACTTAACTCATGACTAAATGAAACGGTCCAAGTCACTGCTAAAAATTCCCTACCAACCCATTCAATAAGTTGGTCACTGTTGAGTATCTAGGACTACAGAAAGTGGTCCACACCATAGAAAATAATTGACAACTTTAAATATAATAAAATAATATACGTGTTTTCCACTTGATGAATGGATATAAGATCATTAATCATCCTGCTAGAATAATGGAGCCTACCATTGCAATTTTTGCATGTCAATCAAAAAGCATAAGCTAGACCTTATGGACATTCTAGATAACTTGTAGGACTGTCCAAGTGTCCAGATGAGACAAATAGATGATACCTGACCATCTAATGTACCCACATATGAATATTGGATATATTTCAGAGCTTTTAATTGACATGAGGGACAACCAATCATCAACAGAGACCGTCCATTCACTAGTACCATTGGACTTAAGCCATGTTGCAAAAGTAAGATGGCTGTCAACTCCATCTTGTCATTAAAAAAATAAATAAATAACCATATAAGGCACGCACTTTGATTTTCATCTCTCACCAACTTTCTATAACATGGAAGAATAATATTCCAAAGTATTTAACTACAATGGCTTTGAGAAACACTATAATAAGAATATTTAAAAGAAGTCATGACTCCTTGATGAGCTCCTCATCTAGTGGTGGAACATGTATCAAAGATCAAGCACATGCCACACGTGTTAGAGATATGGGCCATTCATCATGTAGTACATAAAAAACAGGTAGCACACTCGTCAAGTGAATCACACATGTGGGTTGAATTTGGATCGATGGACCTTTTGTTTTCTAGCTGACCATTTTTCTCATTTAAGTTTTTGACCTGCTTAATTAATGAGTAAATATTATTTTTTATTCATGGTATGTTCAAGATATAGCCAACCTAATGAATAATTAATTCTCTAACCTTTATGTTGTTTGGCCAATTTTTTTTTTTTTTTACATGACTCATGGACGATGGATGGATACCTTTTGGCCATATCCGGGGGATATACACTTCCTCACATAAACACTGCTCCGTGAAGGCCTACAAGGACTTGTTGATAGCTGTAAGGTAAGAATCTCCGAGACAGTGGGTCAAGGAAAGTAAGGTAAGAAAAATAAAATAGTCGCGATTCAAAACCTAAATAAATCTTTCATGGGGCCTATAATATTATTAATATCAAAGAATACATGTTCCGTGAAGCACGGGCCTTATAGTATTGCATGCACACATGAGATGTGGATAATCTAATACTCAATACCAACGTCGGCCACCGCAAAAACCTCTTATTGAGCAAAGGATTATAACCTTGTAAGGAATGCAATGAATCACCTTATCTATCTTTAGAGACATTTATCCAAAATGGACTCTATTAAATGGACTATTCATATTAATTATTTGCCCTTTGATCTAAACCATTCATTTTTTTTTTTTGAATGGAATTTGATCAAATGGAATGGTTCCTTTAGTGTGTAAATTTTTGTCATCAGATTAAGACCATTTATGTGCTGGTGTTTACCAAAGTAGGCAGAGCTGCAGTTTAAAAAGTAAATTTGCTAAAATCAAGAGTCTAACATTTCTAGTATTTGTACATTAGTGGCATATTATCAATCTTAACAATTGTACTGTAGACCGGTGAACCTCACCACACATTAGAGCTGGGCATCGAGTTGAGTTGGACCGAGTTAGGGTTGAGTTGAGTCGATCTAGTTTTGAAATAGGCCAGACCTGAACTAGAACCGACTTGGTACTGAGTCCAGCATGCTTGACCCAATTTGAGTCCAGGTCTGGCTCGGACTAATCCGAACTGAGTCTGACTAGATCACAAGTACCGAGTCGGGTGTAGTAGGTGTCATGGGCTGAAATCACCACCCAAAGCCTAGATTCACTTGCCAAAATTGCAGCCTCTTCATTAGTTACATGGCATCTCGAATCTGAAACATTAGATTTGAGTTTTTATTTATTTATTTATAATTTTTAAAATACATTTGTATAGGTCGAGTCAGTACCGAGTTGGATTTTGGGTCGAGTTGAGTCGAGTTACTAGGTGATTCGAACTCGACTCGGTTTGAGTTTGGATTGGATGAAGTCAACTCAATTCGGATTGTCTCACCTACTCGCTCTGATCAACTAGGATATGAATGACTCGGCTGAGTCGAGTTGTCTTGTGCCCAGCTCTACCACACATTGGGAAGATTGGAAGATCCAAGGGAAATTTTGGGAAATGGTCCCTTTAATGGTTGGGCCATTAGATCGTTGAATCATGAGCTCTATCTTAATACATTAAGACACTATTCATGTCTTAACGATACTCTTTAATTTCTTGAGTAGCTATCTTAATCATCCATTTTTAGATCACTGTATTATTCATTACAACCTTTACATCTCTAAAATTTCATATTGCTTCTATATTATTTCCAAATTATGGGCTGGGCTGGTCCCACAGGCTTGGCCTACTTTAAGCAGGCCTTGGGCTGAAATACTAGACCCAGGCCCATTTACAAGGGCATGTTTGTCAATATCATACATGATTAGCGACACCTAGTAAACAACCCAGATCCTACATAAAAGATGATGATTGGGCCGGTTTGTTTTGGCCTGTAATAAGACCAGTCTAGGTTCGAACCTAGGTTTTACTTTGCAGGTGAGACTTAGACAGACGTAGGCCTAGCCCAAACCTAGCTGCTTGACAGCCTATTTAAAATTTTATATATATATATATATATATATATATATATATATATATATATTATATATATATATATATATATATATATAAAGCTTAACACATTGCTTAACAAGGACTATATGCTTTCTCTTTATTTGTTTATTTATATTTTTTTATGGGAGCCTCACATGCAACTAGTTGTAGATAAAAAACAATGCAACCAGCTATGCTTTGGACCCACTTTGGTGTATGTAAGTTATCTAATTCACCCAACAAGTATTGTCATAAAAATAAGATGGCTCAAAAATCATGCTGATCCAATCTTCATGTGAGCCACATTGCAAAAAAAATGGACCACCACCTAAATGAAAACATTGTAAAAGGTAAATATACTCTTAGATCTTACCACCATAGGAGATGAGTGGCTAGAGATTTTCATCAAATAGAAAAGGTATACACAAAATGTAACATGTTGTACAGCTCTGATAATGACAAAATTGATAAGAGAATATATAAAATCTTGGGACAAAAATATATAAAATCTTGGGACAAAGATTGTATCGGTCCATCCACTGCTAATAGAAAAGCATATCATGCACGCAGTGTCACATATGACTTGTAAAAAAATATTTTTAAAAATGAAATGACCATTTTGCCTTTTTCATTTTGGTCGACCACATGTACATGACACTTTTTCATTGAGGTGTCCAACAGTGCTCGATATTGATAAAAACACATAAATTATGTTGGCCCATAGAGCCCTAACATGACTGTCCATCTCTACCTAGGTCTAATGGAGTAATACCCTGTCCACCTGTATTTATAATTTTATGAGTATTAGATGGTTCAAAGTACAGTAATAAGTCATTGATAGACATCTTATAATGAAAAATCGGCAAAATAAAATATAAAAATTCTTTATATGATTCTTTAATATCATGTTAAACAACCACTTGCTCTAAAAGTTCGAGAGTTACCATTGGAGAATGATATCGCAACACACACACACACACACACACACACACACACACACACATATATATATATATATATATATATATATATCTATATATATATATATATATATTATATATAATTTAACAAATAATTGTAGAGGAGATGATTCCATTAAAAAAAAAGGTATTTTAACTCATTCGTTGACATAAGAGTTTCTATTTTTCTAAAGTTGGGTGACCGTTCTTGTATTTCAGATGGGAAACTTTACATGTGGGCCACACATGCTTTTGAATTTTCTCTTGTGCGAGGGAGCTAGGGTTGAAAATTTCTTCATTATCTACATGTGAGGGGGTTTACGTCGTTTTTTATGGCCTAACACAAGAATATCAACCGTAGATTATAATTCACAAAAGAAATGGACGGATGAAAACGCTTCGGAAAAGTTATTCTAAGACGGTGGATGTAAATGGTAGGACCCACATGATGGATGGCTTGGATCTCTTGGTCTATCACTTTAGACGGCTCGGCATACCTCTGCTTATAATGACGAGGTCGCAAGCGTGTGGAAGCCTTGCATATCCCACACGAAGGCACATGTGCCAAGTGATGACACGTGCGTGAGATCTGAGCTTTCCATCCGGTGTTTAGATCTCCTGGCTTTAAAATAAAGGGAAGCGGATCGTGTACTGAGTAAACTCTGTGGGGCCCACTGTGATGTACATATCTTATCCACGCCGCCCATCTGTTTTACCATCTTATTTTAGGTCATGATCCAAAAATTACAGCATATCCATATCTCAGGTGGACCACACCACAAGAAATAGTGTGAATTGAACACCTACGGTTGAAAATTTTTTGGGGTCCACTCAAGTTCTAGAACAAGCTGATATTTGTGTTTTACATTCATCCATATCTGAGTGACCTTATGAACAGATTGGATGACAAATAAACATTATCCTAGGCCCTAGGAAGATTTCAACGGTGGACCTCATTATTCCCTCTTTTTCCTGTGTTGTGGTCTACTTGAGTTTTTGATATACTTCAATTTTGGGTTCATGCTCTAAAATGATCAGTAAAAATAGATGAACGGCATGGATTAAATACATACATCCACGGTGGGCCCCGCAGAGTTTACTCAAGCGTTCTGAGTTACTCAGTACGCAATCCGCTTTTTTTAAAAAAGTTCGTTTCAAACCTACAGACTACAGTGGCCCACACCAAACCAAAACAAATGGATGGCTGAAATAAAACCGTCTGATTCCCAACCAAATGGAAGGCTCAGATCGGCAAAGGTGCTCCATATTAGCACGTGTGCCTCGTGTATGGATTGGTATCGCTACACACCCGTGTGGAATTATCAAACCTCATTGCGAGTATAGACTTTGGAGCCTCTTGGAAACATTGAATCTCCACAAGTGTGACGGTCGGTCCATCAGAATGCACTTATTAGCTGTAGAAATCGTAAGTTAGGTGGGCTAACCGTGATGTTTGTGAGAAGTCAACCTCGTCCATCCGTTTTGTGGGATTGTAACAGGTCCAAAACAAGTGAGCCACACGACGGTGAGCGGTCGAGATTCATGGTACACCGTTGAAACATTCGTGACACCACGACAATAGCTTCCGACCGTTGAAACATTCGTCGCACCACAAAATTCTAGTGGGCCCCACCTAGTTTCCAGCCGCGGGTATTTCCTGCGGCGCGTCCACACTCGACGCGGATTGCGTCTTGCCTGCGGTCTGAAGTTAGGTGGGCCCATTGATTTAGGTGGACTTCGTCGTCCACTCCCTTTGCCAGCTCATGATACGCATGAGCTAATAATGAGGCAGATTGAAAGCTCGATCTGCCTCATGAACGGTAGGGACAGTTTTGGATCAGGAAAATAACCTTACGAACGGTTGAGATGGCATATAAACATGACAATGGACCCAAAAAGGTTTCAACAGCAGTCATTTCTCTCCCAACCTTTTCCTGTCGTGTGGCTTACTTAAGTTTCAGATCTGCCTCATTTTTCATTACATGTCCTAATATAAGCTTGCAAAACGGATGAACAGGAGAGATTTCTTAAAAACATCACAGTGGGCCCCACTAACTTAGGCAATCCGTTCCCCACTAGACGGACGTCCTAGAAACTTCCTATTGGTTGACATCAACGGATGGTCAAAATGAGATATAGTCAAACCTCTGATTCCTTTCTGATTTCGTCTTGTGAGAAATCTACAGTGGCCCACGATTTCGATTCTTTGATTGTTTAATCACATCAGTTAGGCGCCACATGTACTATTTCCGAGTGCATGTGTATGATGCATCAGACTCTGCCAGAGTATAAAATAACAGGCACATTCTTCTCCCACATACATAGGTCACCAGATTTTCGCAGGTTTCGTCAAATATATCCGACGTGTTCCAAATTTCCAATACGGTACGTCGGGACTATAACGTTTGAATCGAGACATCCTTCAATGATCTAAACCGTTTATACGATGGGTCTCACTTTTTATGGTGGATAAACGGAAAATAAAATCTCTTAAATTGAATTAACTTAATCTATGATCAATTGACTCTTGTACTTTGAATATGGACGGTCAATATGATCTTTATATGATCAAAGGGCTGAAATGTTTAATCTGGGAGATTTTCCAGGCATCCCCCATCCAAGGGGGATCCCTGTCACACAAATGGATGGGGAATTAAAAAATATCAAATCCAACGGTTAAAATCATTTAAAAAGTCTGCGATGTACTCTAGCAAATCTCTTGGCTTAAATTACAAAACTGGAATCGCATTAGAAAAAGAAAAGGAAATATTAGATTTAGTTGACGTGGTTGACCTCGAAATGTGTATGAAATTCGGCAGAAAATCTCATTTTCATTTTCATTTCATTTCATTTCTATCCATGAATGACTTCAAGGAACCATCTCAATGGACCACAAGGTTACCGTCCATCGACTGCATACATCCAACGTGTTAATATATGAGAAATCCAAGCCGCTTGAAATGTTGGACCCACCTCGAAGATCGTTATACAAAAGAATCAATCTGATCTATTCATCAGTTGGGGCTTACTTTGGATTTACTCAATGTACAAGTGTGTACCGTCCATGGGTGGGCCAGCTGGTCACAGACAAAAACTGGGCTTGGGTTTAACTCTTAGGCATGGGTCCTACCTTTTCAACGGTTCAGATGTCTTATATATGCGACCTGTTGACTAGAGTAAAATAGTGGGAGAATTGTGGACAGCTATTTTTTATTTTTTAGTGCGTGACAAAAATAGTAAGATAAGGAGCTTATCCGCAACAAAAATAATCAAGTGATGTCATGCAAGGAAGATGTCACACGTGGAGCCAACGGATGGATGCTGGTGTTTGTGCTGTCCATATCGGTGGGGCCCACCCGAGGTAGTGATGGAGCACTATAAGCTTTCAGGAAGAAAGCTTTTCGACACTAAATCCTGTTTACCTAATAAAGGTAAAAGGGAGTTTTGTTGGAAACTAAGCTTTTTATCTGTTATAAAAGCGACTAAGGATCTAACCCATATCAAAATGGTGGGCCCCACTTAGGATCTCAATCAATCGATATCAATCTTTTGGATGAGCAGAAATAGTTAGGCCGGCGGCTCCATTTTCCAATAAGTGTGATTTTGTACGTTGGTTTAAAGGTGGGGTCCACCTTGACTTCTAAATTGTCGTGCCACGTGCAAAGCTTGAATGATAAAAACCTGGTATGAGTCGACTTAGAAAGTGATTCCACTGCAATGAAAGTCCGGATGGTGCGTTTGATCATGGGTCCTTTGTCGAATGAATATCAGCAGCAAGTGGGTCCCACTCATGATTCGTGTCTCAATGGACGCGGATTGCTGGAGGCCCCTGTGGAAAGTTCCCCCGATGGGAATCTAGGTTGGGCGCGCAGTGATGTTTATCTGAATTCATTACAGTTCATCTGTTTTGTCGGTTCATGTTAGGTCAATATCATAGAAAATGAGGCAGATCCAGAACTTAAGTGGGCTACACGAGGGGAAGCAGTCTGGATTGAATGCCCACCGTTGAAAGACTAATGAGGCTACTGAAGTTTTTGATCAAGCTAATATTTGTTAGTTTATCCCAGTGAGAGTGATCTTATAAACGGTTTGGATGACATATAAACATTACGCTTCACCCTGGAAGGTTTCAACGGTGGGATTTCCCTTCCCTACTTTTTTATGTTGTTTGGCCCACAGTTTTGTATCTGCCTCAATTTTGAGACTGTCCTAACATGAGCAGGCAAAATAGACAGGTGAAGTGGATTTCTCACAAACACATGGTGGACCCTACCTAGCTTTAGTTAGGTAGAAGAATTGCATCTTACTCCTGCCAGGACCTCTATGGGGCCACTATAATGTATGTATTCTATGCCATGGGCTAAAAAACAAGGTAGATCCAAGGCTGAAGTGGGCCAAACCACAGGAAGCAGTGGTGATAATGATACCACTAGTGAAACCTTCCTAAGGCTCACCATTCCTAAGGCTCACCATGATGTTTATTTTCCATCCAACCTGTTCATAAGGCCACAAAACTTAATGAAGGTAAAACAGTATGCCTCGAGAAGTTTTTAACCGTAGGCATTTAATCCCCACAATTTAATTTATATAGTGTGGCCCACTTGAGTCTTGGATCTACTCCTTTTTGGGCTTATATCTTAAAATGGATGGATGAATCTACCTCCTTTTTTAGCTCATGCTTGAAACTGATTCGTTGAAATGGATGAATGCCCTAAATGATAAGACACATACATCATGGTTGGCCCCACAGAGCCCCTTGCACGATGAGTCGTCCTAGCGGGGGTAGGATGCAACCCATGTCCTTTTGTCGGGGTCGTAGGCAATAGGCATCTCATTTCAATGTATCGTAGCTTGGATTCATCCTAGTTTCCCTACCATATGCATGTCATGCACAGCAAATCTTAAGCACCCAAATAGTAGGACCCACTGTAGATGGATTATAACCCCACAGTATGACATCAAATGGTGATGTTTAGCTTTAATTTAAACACATGGACATGTGTAGTGCTTGGCTGGAATTTGATTGCGTGTGTTGTGTGTACGTATATTCTAGATGCTCTCGAATACAACTTGCATAAAATCAAATGCCTAATGAGACATGGTACTGAAATAGTTGGGTTAAGTTCAAATCTGTGAAGATCGGCCTAACTATTTAGCCACTGGTTACAATAAATCAAATAATTTGCGAAGATGAGGGTTAGTTAATCAAATAAGTTATTTTTACCTGGGAAGCAATTTTTTTCTTTTTTTCTTTTTTTTGTTAAATCACAATGGTGATTGGTTATATCGTTTGTGAACAAAGTAGCACTTGGAAGTAAAAAATATAAAGCAAAGTGTCGATTTATTAAATTGATAAAAAATGTAATACAATTGACAAAAAAGAAAAAAAAAAAAAAGTAGAGAAGATAAATTACCAATGGTGGTTCGATCCGGCGAAGCGACCTGGACAGTCTCGACCGTTATGATTTGGCTAACTAATCGTAGCTTAGATAAATCAAGTATGGCCTTAAGAATTTGAAATCCAATGATGAGGTCATGGATGAAGAGCAAAATTAATTCTGACTTCTTACAACAATGCATTTGATAGAAGTGGATGAAACTAAGTTAAGACTATGCTAATGGATCCAGATGTTGAGAAGTGGAGCCACATCTGGGGCCGCCTACGACCAGTCGAGGTTGCGCGGATTTCGTGTCGCAAGTCCTTTCGCAACTGGGATGCAAAAGGAGTTTCGCGGATTTCGTGTCGCAAGTCCTTTCGCAACTGGGATGTGGAAAGGGAAGTTGCCAAAACTATAATTGGGGTCCCTAGGGCTATTCTAGGTTAAGGTGAATTTTAGGAAATTATTCTGAGGTGTGGGCAAAGGATTTTCTCTGTACTTCCAAGGGAGAGGTTAGTATATTGCCTTGTAATCTTCGTTTCTCTTCATAGTGGAATTTTGCATCCGTGGTTTTTTACCCTAGTTTGGGGTTTTTCCACGTATATCTTGTCTTGTGGTTTGTTTTGGACTGCTTTGATTTATTTCTAGTTTATATTTCTTCCTGTCTATCGTTTGTGGGTGAGGCCTTAGATTGGATCTAGGCTCACTGCGTTGTTGGCGTGCTGCGCAACAACTGGTATCAGAGCTATTGGTTTAGTTCTATTGGGAGCGATGGCAGAAGATGGGAAAACTAGAATTGAGAAGTTTGATGGTTCAAACTTTGCCTTCTGGAAGATGCAGATGGAGGATTATCTATATCAGAAGAACCTCTATATTCCTATAGGAGGAAAAGAGAAGAAACCAGAAAAGTTGACAGATGATGAATGGTTTTTACTGGATAGGAAGGCTTTAGGAACGATCCGACTCTCTTTGTCTAAGAGCGTCGCCTTCAATATATCCAAGGTAAAAACGACAAAAGAATTAATGGAAGCCCTAGCCACCATGTATGAAAAGCCCTCAGCATCCAACAAGGTTCATCTTATGAAACAGCTATTCAACATGAAGATGTCAGATGGTGGGAGCGTGGCTGAACATCTAAACGAGTTCAATACAGTCACGAGCCAGTTGGAATCCGTTGGCATTGCTTTTGAGGATGAGGTCAGGGCGTTATTGATCTATCTAGTTGCCAGACAGTTGGGATGGTTGGTGATTGCTGTGAGCAATTCTTCAGGATCGACAAAGCTGAAATTTGATGATGTGGCCGGTCTAATTCTCAGCGAAGAATCTAGAAGGAAGGCATCAGGAGTTTCAGGGGATTCAGGGAATGCTCTAAACGTTGAAGGAAGAGAAAGATCGCTGAACAAAGGAGGCAATAAACACGGACGTTCTAAGTTAAGGAATAAGTCCAAGGGACCGAAAGATAAAGACAGGTGTTGGCATTGCGGCAAGAAGGGGCACATGAAACGTGATTGCAGGGCGCTCAAGAAACAAGAAGGAAGCTCTCAAGGTAGGAAAGATTCAGTGAATCTGTCTGAGGAGAGCGACACAGAGGCGTTGATCTTGTCTCTTAATGCGAGGAATGAGTCTTGGGTTATAGACTCGGGTGCTTCGTTTCATGCTACTTCGTGTAAGGAAGTTCTGCGTGATTATGTGTCAGGTGACTTTGGGAGAGTCTACCTGGGTGATGATGAGCCGTGCAATATTGTTGGAAAGGGAGATGTTCATGTAAATCAGAAAGACGGAACGGTCTTGAAATTGAAGGATGTCAGACATGTACCGAGTTTGAAACGTAATCTGATCTCAGTGGAACAGTTGGCTGATACCGGTTATGTGACGACATTCACCAGTGACACCTGGAAGATCACAAAAGGTGCCTTGGTAATATCTCGAGGCAAAAAGGAAGGTACTTTGTACGTGACTTCAGGATCGTATAGTTCACTCGCAGTCGCATCAACTGAAGTGAATGGGCAGTTATGGCATCAGAGGCTGGGACATATAAGTGATAAAGGGATGAAAGTGTTATTGTCAAAAGGGAAGCTACCAGGGCTGAAGTCTATTGACTTGGAATTCTGCGAGGACTGCGTGTATGACAAGCAGAAGAGGGTAAGCTTCAAGAAGACGGGACGCGCTCCAAAGACACATCTGTTGGAGCTTGTACACTGATGTGTGGGGACCGGCACAGGTATTATCTCTTGGTGGCTCACGTTATTTTGTTACCTTTATTGATGATGCTAGTAGAAAACTGTGGGTCTACTTCTTAAAACATAAATCTGATGTATTTGATGTATTATTTAAGAAGTGGAAAGTTATGGTAGAAAATGAGACAGGTAAAACAGTAAAGTGTCTCAGATCTACAATGGGGGAGAGTATTGTGATAAGAGGTTTGAGGAGTATTGTGCAGCAAATGGAATCAAACATCAAAAAACGATTCCAGGGACACCACAACAGAATGGTGTGGCTGAGCGCATTAACAAGACCATCCTTGAGCGCGCCAGGAGCATGAGGTTACATGAAGGGTTGCCCAAGACCTTTTGGGCAGATATTGTAAATACTGCTGCATATCTCATCAATAGAAGTCCCTCAGCACCATTGGATGGTGGGCTACCAGAAGAAGCGTGGACTGGGAAAGAAGTGAACCTTGCACATCTCAGAGTGTTCGGTTGCACTTCATATGTTCACATTGATGCAGAGTACAGAAACAAGCTGAATGCGAAGTCTAGGAGGTGCACGTTTATAGGTTATGGGCAACATGATTTTGGCTATAGGTTCTGGGATGCAGAAAATAAAAAAATCATCAGAAGCAAGGACGTAGTCTTTAATGAAAAAGTGATGCATAAAGACAGTGTGCAAGAAAATAAGGCCAAGAAAAAGGAATTCATAGAGTTGGAAGAGTTACCGGACATGGGTGTTACAGTGCCACAGGATGAGGTAGAGCCGCATACACCGGTTGTGAGAAGGTTTACTCGGGAGAGGAGACCCACGGTCCGATACTCACCCTCCTTACATTATCTACTACTGACAGATAATGGTGAGCCAGAGTGTTTTGAAGAGGCGTTACAGTCAGATATACGGGTTAAGTGGGAGCAGGCCATGGATGATGAGATGGACTCTCTTGAGTCTAATCGTACATGGGAGCTAGTCACTCTACCCAAGGGTAAGAAAGCTCTTCATAACAAGTGGGTTTACAGACTGAAGGAGGAGCACGATGGTTCGAAACGGTATAAGGCCAGATTGGTTGTGAAAGGGTTTCAACAAAAGGCAGGTATCGATTTCACTGAAATATTTTCACCGGTAGTGAAAATGTCTACGATTCGCATGGTCTTGAGTATAGTGGCTTCAGAGGACTTACATCTAGAACAGCTAGATGTTAAGACAGCCTTTCTTCATGGGGACCTTGAAGAAGATATATATGCATCAGCCGACAGGATACGTGGCACCGGTAATGAGACAAGGTGTGCAGACTGAAGAGTCTATATGGCCTGAAGCAGGCCCCGAGGCAGTGGTACAAGAAGTTGATAGTTTCATGTCGGGAAACGGTTTTAGGAGATGTCATGCAGACCACTATTGTTACTTGAAGAAGTTGATACGTCATACATCATCCTTCTTCTGTACGTTGATGATATGCTTGTGGCTGGCTCAAGCATGGAGGACATCTCAGATCTCAAAAGACAATTGTCTAGAGAATTTGCCATGAAGGATTTAGGAGCTGGCAAAACAAATCCTAGGCATGAGGATAAAGCGTGACAGGGAAAACAAGAAATTAGTTTTGTCACAGGCAGAGTACATAGCCAAGGTACTTGATCGATTCAATATGGGAGGTGCTAAGCCGGTTAGCACTCCATTAGCCAACCACTTCAAGCTATCTAAGGAGCAAGGTGCAAAGACGCATGAGGAACAGGACTACATGTTAAAGTCCCATACGCGTCAGCTATTGGGAGTCTCATGTATGCTATGGTGAGCACGAGGCCAGACATTGCTCAAGCAGTGAGAGTTGTTAGCAGGTTCATGAACAACCCCGGAAGGAATTGGGAAGCTGTGAAGTGGATCCTTAGGTACTTGGTAGGTACTAAGGACGTAGGGCTGTGTTATGGTGGATCGAAAATCAAGTTACAAGGCTACGTGGATTCAGATTTGACAGGAGATATCGACAGCAGAAGAAACACTACGGGTTATGTTTTTACTCTGGGTAGTGCTGCAGTCAGTTGGGTCTCTCAGTTACAAAAGATAGTATCTATCAGTACGACAGCGCAAATATGTTGGCGGTTACAGAAGCATGCAAGGAGATGGTGTAGATGCAAGGTTTTATGGAAGAGTTGGGTAAGAAGCAAGCAGATTGCAAGCTGTACAGTGACAGTTAGAGTGCAATACACTTGGCTAAGAATTCAGCCTTTCATTCAAGGACCAAGCATATTACCATCAGATATCACTTCATACGTTCGTTACTGGAAGATGGATCGATTGCTTTGGAGAAGATTCATACAAGTGAGAATCCTGCGGATATGCTGACCAAGGTGGTCACAAGGGAGAAGCTGAAGCTCTGTTCAGCTTTAATTGGTCTTCAGGCTTGAAGACGGGGAGGTGGTGCACTCCGGATGAAGAAGATAAAGGTTTATGGAGATGTGTCTCTAAGTGGGAGATTGTTGAGAAGTGGAGCCACATCTGGGGCCGCCCTGACCAGTCGAGGTTGCGCGGATTTCGTGTCGCAAGTCCTTTCGCAACTGGGATGCGAAAGGAGTTTCGCGGATTTCGTGTCACAAGTCCTTTCGCAACTGGGATGCGGAAAGGGAAGTTGCCAAAACTATAAATTGGAGTCCCTAGGGCTATTCTAGGTTAAGGTGAATTTTAGGAATTATTCTGAGGTGTGGGCAAAGGATTTTCTCTGTACTTCCAAGGGAGAGGTTAGTATATTGCCTTGTAATCTTCGTTTCTCTTCATAGTGGAATTTTGCATCCGTGGTTTTTTACCCTAGTTTGGAGTTTTTTCCACGTATATCTTGTCTGTGATTTGTTTTGGATTGCTTTGATCTATTTCTAGTTTATTTTCTTCCTGTCTATCATTTGTGGGTGAGGCCTTAGATTGGATCTAGGCTTACTGCGTTGTTGGCGTGCTGCGCAACACTAGACTTACTGGACAGAAGTTGAGAGACTGGACTAATTTAAACATCCATGTGAGATGAAAGAAAAGATAGACAACATTGTGCTAAATAAAAGAATATGTTTGATTGGATTGACAAATGCCTGGAGCTTTTCATTCTTCATTGCTTTTATAGACTTAAATAGTACCTTCTTGTATGATCCCCTTTAGCTTGCAGAATTGATCATCCAATTATTTAGCAATCTTGGCCTACCATAATTCTAATTCAAGATAACTATTCAAGACAACAAACGAGTATGTTGTCGCATCTATTTATGAGTTCAATCATGCATTTCTCCGAATATTGTAGGACTCCTGGCATAACACGTCTCTAATGAAGACATCTTTTTTTCTTTTTCTTTTTTTTAAACACAACACCCTCACACTCAAACACACCACATGGACACCTAGATCCATAGCTCAGGTGGTAGGCTGAGTGAAAGATACCTTGTTTCAACATTGAGGTCTTAGTATCGATTCCCTAGTGGGGGTGGCTAACAGTGAAGTGTGAACTGACAGTGGGTGCACTAACAAGCTAACAAAAAAAAAAAAAACACACACCACATGGGTACTTGAACCATGACCTCAGTGTTGAAATCCACATATCTATCACACGTCAAAGATGCATTTTTTTTAAAAATAAATTTTATTTTTAACACACATCTTCACACCCACACACACTACATGGGTATTAGAACCATGACATAAGTGTTGAAACCCACAAGGTCTATTACATGGTAAAGACATGTATATAAAATTTTTAACACACCCTCGCACGGACACACACTACATGGGTACTCGAACCTAGGCTGAAAGTTAGGTGGATTGGTGCTCAACACTAGCCCAACCCAAAGTTCCTATACCTCAACCCTAACCCAACCCAACCCAACCCAACCCAGCTTTAGGTTGGGAATTCTCAACCCAAGCCTAACCCAACACTACAAGAAATATGGTTTTTACTGGCGAAACTTTTACCTACGAAAATATTTTTCGTAGGTAAAGATGACTTTTACCAACGAAAAGTACTTACGTTGGTAAAAGTCAGGTAAAGGGTGTAGGTAAAACCCATCTTTACCTACGAAAATATTTGTAGCTAAAGGGTGTAGGTAAAACCCATTTTTCATCACAACCAAAAATCGAAAACTTTCCTGTTACCTATAAAATAAGGAAAACTCATATTTACCTATGAAAATATGCGTAGCTAAAGAGTCTTTTGAACTTTTAAAAAAAGAAAAAATCGAAAACTTTACTTTTACCTACGAAAATAAGACTTTTGCCTACGAAACTTTCTGTTGGTAAAAGTGGCTTTTCTTGTAGTGCAAGTGGGCTCGGTTAGGTTGGTTGGGTGGATATGTTAATATTTTCGTTATTATATTAGTTTATTATATTTTCAATACAAGTCTTATTCTTTGTACATGTGATTTTATTAAATATATATGTAGTTATAATAAAGAAGTTCTTTTTTCTTTTTCTTTTTCTTTTTTCAAAACAAACAAGGTAAAATACAGGACAACTATTTTAAAAATCTTGTTGTGTAGCACCCAATCTATTTGGGAGAGAAATCCGGCGTATCTTGTCAGCTTGAGTCATCAGAAATGACGTGGACCAATGAATCCCGATAGCATTGGAACTTACTGATGGATGTGGTTTGAGTTAGGTAGCGCAACCCGAGACTTCAACTCGAGCTCAACCCAAGTTTTTATCAGTTTGGTGTTTGTATATTCAAGCTCGACACTGAACCCGACACATCCTGCCCAAGTTTAACCCAATGTCTGGTCAATCACAGGTTGGTCGGGTTGAACTCAGCCCTACTCGAACCATGAGCTCAGTTGTTTAAACCCACCAGTCTACCACATGTCAAAGAGGTCTTTTTATGTTTACAATCTTCCTCTACTGCTCTATGGTATTTCATCCTAAAGTACGGACATGGCGTAAACAGGTACCTAATAGATGAATACTCGATTACAAATAATAAAAAGTAGTAAACAGTCAAAATTAAACAATCAAGTGCTCCTTAATCAGGGGTCGGGATTCTCTGATTAATCTGATTTAAATAAAACCACCAATATACGCTGTTTCCCAACATTGGATGGTCTGGATTTGAGGGACATGACATGCGTATGGTAGGGGAATCTCACCTGCAACCGAGCTACGTACAACCCAATACCTCGCGCTCCGGACGAAGACTGCGTCCTACCCCACCCGTCTCTGGCCACGAACGGGCAGTTCTATGGGCAGGCCGACTATTATGTATTTGTTTATCCACGCCGTCCATCCCTTCTCTCAAATCATTTTAAGGTATGTGCACAGAAATGAGTTAGATCCAACACTCAAGTGGACCACATTACAGATGACTCTTGCATTTAATGCAACCCAAACTTATTATTTGGTGTGGTCCACTTGAGCGTTAGATCTACCTCGTTTTTGTGCAAATACCTTAAAATGATCTGAAAGAAGATATGGACGGCGTGGATAAGATAATACATCACGGTGGGCTCACCCACAGAACTGCCTATTCGTGGCTAGAGACAGACGGGGGTAGGACGCAATCAGTGCCCTTACGCTCCGGACGCAGAGACTCATGGCTCACATGTACAAAGTAGCACATTTATGTGAAGTCCAAGCCGCTAATCAGCTAGGCTATGGTCCATCTGATTTGCTTTGAACGACGTGGACCATCAGATTTGCATACTAATCTAATTTCTGGGCCAATGCATCTACAAAGTGTGTAGTAGTCCTGATGACCGACTTGGATCTCACACGCTTGGGTGAAAATTGGCATGCGTGTGTCGTAGGCTCCTCAAAAGCGCACGACCGGTGATCTATGATTTATTCAATTCAATTATCTAACATGGGCCACTTATAATCTTTGGTTTAAGACCATTGGTTTCATGCATCTAAGATCTTAATCCCTAAACATAATTAACTGTATAGATAAGATCACGTGCTTTGACCTAGAAATCTGGGTCTAGCTTTACGTCGGTGAAAAATCTAACAATAGTCAAGGGTCTGATCCCAGCATTTACTAGTCTCTTTGCTTTTACTTTGCATGTGGACGAGGTGCAAGTGTATTTTGAAAGGTATGGCGCACTTTACCGAGAGCATATTAGGTGAGACGCCGGACTCATCATGTATGTATCCTGTATCAAGGCCATCCATCAGTTTTTTCAGATTATTTTACTGTATGATCCCAAAAATAAAGAAGAAACAATGCTTAGAATATGAGTTTATAGGCATAGCTGCAACAAGCAAAGATGATGAATGAATGTAGTATACTAGAAATTTCATCATGTGCGAAGCTTATACATGCTGTTTCACTTCTTTGTCATAGTGAAACCTCTATAGCAAGACATACAATGGCACATATAATGGAAAGTCCAAATATGAACCTAAGTCATGTCTATATAACACACTTGATTTGAGATGAAATCATTGTGAGCTTATACGTCCATTATTGACGGAAACCCAATCCAACATTAGAAAATGTCTAAGTTTGGGTTTAATGGGTAAAAACAATTCAATGATAAGTAGAAAATTTCAGCACTAAAAAAATAATAAGATGACCTCATACATGATGAATAGTGTTGATCGTTGTAAATAGAGGGTTATTGTAACACCCTGGATTTTTGCCAACATGGCAATGGATGCCCTTGGACGTAGAACTGTCCTAGGACCTTATTCTGTTGTAATTAGGGCGTGATTTACTTAAGACAGAAATCAAATAGGACCAAATCCTTTAGAAACTAAACGAGAATTAATTTAGCGCTAAACTAGATTTCATGCGAAATCAACACTAATCACTTTAAATACGATCTGCAAGATCCAAAACTTGTAGAATCATTGACACTAGGTTACCCTAAAATCTAGGATCAATCTCATTACCCAGTTGCTCTCGGGAGCACATTGAAACTCCGTATCGGATCTGGACCGCACGTCGAAAGTCCGATTTCTACGAACTTATATAATTAAGACCGCCTTGCTGGGCTTAACAACCATCTCGGAAATCAAGTCCAGATAGTGTCCCGAAACCATTCGCTTGAGCCCGGAGCGGAGAGTGTGAGAAAACGTGGTTTCCTTTAGAAATTAATTCGAATTTAAGTAATCTGAGACTTGTCGTTTGCGGGCCAGATGTAAGCAATCAGACCGTCAGAATCTGACCCAAATACACCCTCGGATCAGGAGAAATTTCCTACACAGGCTAGTGTACTTGTAGCCCTGATTGGTGATCGTGGACCGTTGAACTGAAACTGGTCCGCCACGGGCGATCTGTAAATCCGATCGGACTGAAAACTTAACTTGACCTAGATCCAAGGTCAGTGAGCTTAAGTCCGACCTTTGACCCAAGGGGGGGCTCCGGAAGTGCTCCGTTGAGCTGAAACGGACTCCCTTTGACTATAACCTAAGTATACCTTGGCCCTGGGGTCATTCCTATCAGTTTTGGGCCTATATAAGGGCCTTAAGCCCTCACTCTCTCATCCCATACGAATTTGAAAAACCCTAGGAGAGAGAAGAGAGGAAAGAGAGAGAAAGAGAGAGAGAGAGAGTTGGAGTTCATTCCTGGGATTCAATCCCATTGTTCCACCTGCTTAATCACCGCATCTGTATCGCTCTTCTGACGATTCTGATTCCGTTTTCAGATAAGAAAACCTAACCCTAATCTGTTCTAGGGTTTCAATTGTTACAAGTAGCGAAATAGCTAACTTAACGCGTGATATAGGTTGCCAATCCGTCGTTGACAAAGACTTCATGTTTAAAACGAATTCGTTATGCTTCTACGGCATAAGGTGCGGACTATAGACGCTTAAGTTATGGTTTTCAATGCTTTTAATGTCAGATAATGATATATTCATGATCTAGATGCTATTGCACATGTACAAAGTGCTGTCCGTTTCGTTTTTCAGTTATACGTTAACTATGTTGAATATACTGTATTCCATGTATTTATAGAAAATACTATATACGTATAAAATTTGAAATTGTGTTGGCCATGATTAATTATTGTATATGTATGCTAGACTTACTAGTATTAACTTCTGGGTGAACGGATTTGCCCTAATGCATGTTATATCAACATATGTTGTGTATGTTATATTGTGTAGCCTATGTGTTTGTGAAAATGACTGAATGAGTATAGAATTCGCATTCGTGCTCGCCGTGACCAATAGTCATGGATATATGATGGTTGTATAGGCGATAACCCTCAGTGAAAGGATTTGCCCTAAATCACGCCACGACTAATGCACGTATATATGTCTAAGTATGTAGCCCACGTGTTTGTGAAAATGATTGAATGAGTATGGAACTCGGATTCATGCATGCCATGATTATCCGTCGTGGGTATTTGCGTGTGGTATACGGGGCAACTCCCTAATGAAAGGATTTGGCCTACTACCTGTGTGATCAACATACGTCATGTATGTTGATGTATGTGTAGTCTAAGTGTTTGTTAAAATGATTGAATGAGTAAGTGGTTAGTAAAATATAATTTATATAGGTGTTGAGCTATGATTCCCAACTCCCTTAACTATGTGTATGATTTCTTCCATGTACTGTATATTATAGCATCTGTTTTATCTATGAAATGCATATGTGTGGATTTATGTCTAAGTTGTAGTCCATAAAATGCAGAAACAAATCCGTGACGGGTGATGGGGGAGTGGTGTAATGATTCCGTGCAACAGCCCTGACAGCCCTAAAGCGGACATTATTGGACCTTTGATTATATGATTTGCAATCTTGATTCATAACTGCTTTAACTATCTTCTAGGATATTTTGTTGTGATTGAATGTGATTGGGGCTATTGTATAGTCCAGGCAATTGGTAACAGGCCTTGATTTTGTGGCTGAGATCATTTCGCCATAAAAGACACGTTCGATGAATCCAAGTCGTACGATGGTTGTCGATAATGGTACTTCGTTGGTTACTTCAACGTACGCTCGTATCAGTCGAATTTGTCTAATAACCCGATTGACCATTGTATGTTCACCATGTTTGGACGCTACTGCTTGAACCTAAGGTACCAAACTTACCAGTGAAACCCTATGAACCTTGGTACCTCGATCTACTAAGACTCATGAGCCGGACATGGTGGTATGGGACACCGTGGTAGAGCTGTCGGCCTACGCTGGGGCGACGAGCTCCCCGTAGTGACCAGTGAGCAACCCAGACTCATGAGCCGAATACGGTGGTATGGGACACTGTTTTCAAGCTGTCGGCCTACACTGATTGGTAACGAGCCCTTTGTAGTGACCGCGAGCATACTCTGAGTCTACGTTGAGGCGACAAGCCTTCCGTAACAACGAGAGTATAAGCTAGGCCTACCCCATTGCAGCCTGGCTGTGGTCCCCAGTCGGGTCGGTGACGCACCTTTAAAAATAGACTGCCAGTTGATAGGGCGTTGGTGGTAGTGACCTAGACCCGCAACTTCGTATGAGATTTACTATGATTGAAGACCCTAGAATGGATCATTGTTTGAGAATTGATATAAGGGAGGTACCTTAGTTTCCCAACCCTGCTGTATGAAAAGAACTAATAAGAACTTGGTAATCATATGCATGCACTGCATTACGCGTGCAGTCAGGCGTAGCAGGTCAAGCACTGAGGCAATGTTGTCATGCGCGAATGTGAGATGAAGTCGCCGAGGGAGCGTAGGCGAGGGCATGCATCATACATTCATACCATTTGCATTAACAAGAGTACTTAGGGATGTGTGATTTACTGTTTTATCATTACTGCTTGATTGAATTGATAACATGCTAACCTTTGCTTTATTGTTCCACTGAGTTGATCACTCACTCCCATGTTACGGGACGGTGTTGTACACACCAACCAGACCCTGTTTGATTTTCAGATGATGGCGATGCTTGTGAAGCGGAGCCGGACTTTCATGTTGATGAGGAGGGTTTCTCCTTTATACAGCTATCAGGCGGGTCTATGTAGACCATCTTCTGATCGACGGGGTTACAGGGTTGTTGATTAGATGTCATTACACTTTAGTTTGCTCTTTTGGAGCACCCTTGTATATTCATTTTGTCCATTTTTGGAGTATACATTGATATATTTAACCTGGTAACATGTTAACACTCTTGAGACTTACAACAGTTTATATATTTTATATATCTATCACAGTCTTCCGCTTGTGTAATTTAACTGTCTCTAGAGTATGATATGCTGTTTGGCTTAATCTCATTCATCTTTAATGCACTAATACGAACAACATTCAATCATCATTCTTTATGTTGCATAAGTGATGCGTTGGAACTCGGGAGTTGAGTTTATGCTCGACCCCTGATTTTCAGGGCGTTACAGTTGAGTCCTAGAACTCTTAATGAAATCCGATCTAAAGGATATGCATTTTAATAGTAATAGTGACACTGTAAAGATTTTATTTATGTGAACATAGAGGTGGTGCCGCATCTCATGAGAGTAGAGTTTCTATCAGGGTCGTTTATGGAACATAATAAGCATATGTTTATTAATTATGTTAAGCAAGTAAAATAAAGAAACTCATATAATGCAAATGTGATTATATGAATGATATTTTCAATTTT
The DNA here is from genome assembly GCA_021015155.1 of Magnolia officinalis. Classification (NCBI taxonomy): domain Eukaryota; kingdom Viridiplantae; phylum Streptophyta; class Magnoliopsida; order Magnoliales; family Magnoliaceae; genus Magnolia; species Magnolia officinalis. The sequence continues at coordinate 52,389,495 of JAJHSJ010000016.1, forward strand.
GTCACTAATGAATAACTAGTTGAAGGCTGCAACTATCACGGATTTCAATAGAACTTTAAAATAACTAAGAAAAGATTCAAATCAAAAGATATATTTTTTTATGCAAAAGAACTATGTTGTACCTATATGTGATGGATTGTTGAGAATTTCTCTGAATTTGGTTAAATCAAATAGATTATTTTCAATTTTGAAAATCAAAATCAAAATTCGACTTTTGAATTTCATTGGAAATATTTCATTTCCCTCTAAAATCATTTTGAAAAATGCAAAAAGGGGACCTTTTCGTTTAGTCCCACTTTTCTGGTTTATAAATGATTTTGAGGTTGGTTTACTTATTTGGAAAAATGGAGAGAGAAAATGAGGTTGCGTGTTTGAATTGGAACACGCGCAAGCATGCATGGGCAGTGAAGCAGTGTGGTTGAGTGGCTATAAAGGCGCTAGTGGCGCACTTTAATTGCCTTAGGTGCAATAGTTAATACCCTACATTTCTATAAACTAGACCCTCCATGTCTAGAAACAAGCAATCCAAAATGTAATATTCTCTACAAGAAAATATAAAATCTTCATTTTCTCTTTGTTAAGTCAAGCTTTTAACTCATTGAGTTCTCGAACTTACTGAGCTACTGACTCCAAGAACTCACAAAGTCTGCTAGAGACTAATTGCATTAGCCAAATTCCTACAATAGTCTCTTCGTGATTGCTATATGTGAGATTCAAAAAGGCTTATCATATCATAGAAGTAATTTAACAACAACTCATCCAACTATATTTAATTTGAGAGGAGAGTCCGCATATCAACACTTTAATTACAACATATCTTATACGTGCTTCAGCCTGATTTCATCAATTCTTCTTCTTCTTCTTCTGTTATAATTTCATTATTCAAAATATTTTATTTTAAAATATTTCCAACGAAATAGGTTGGAATATTTCAATCCTATTAACTCTTTTCTTTTGAATATGTACCGCTTCCTTTACCCTTCTTCTTTTTAGGCCATTGGTAGAATCTTCCCATGTTAAAGATTTTCTAGCTATAATGATGGGCCATCATATAAAAGGTTTGGTTCTTTGCAAGATGAGACTATATCCAACTTCTACCGGGCCGACGTAAAAGATAGATTGGGATGCTGCTGCCTGCTACCCTCGATCCAGCAATGTCAATGAGACCCTTACCGTAGGGCCCACCTCAATCTATGAATTGTATATCCACACGGTTCATCTGATTTTTCAGATTATTTTAGGCCACATTCCGAAAACCTAAGTAGATAAAAATTTAATATGGACTACACCACAACAATTAGTAGTTATTGACCATTAAAAACCTTGTGGGCCACAAAAGTTTTAGATCAAGCTGATATTTGTTTTTTCCTTGTATTTTTGACCTTATCAACAAGTTGGATGGTCAATAAATATTACGGTGAACGCTAGGAGCTTTTAATGGTGGGTGTTTAATGACCACTTTTTCCTATGGTGTGGTCCACCGGAAATTTTTATCTACTTCATTTTTGGTACCATGAACCAAAATAATCTGAAAAAACATATAGACGGAGTGGATATACAATTCATACATGGGGTGGGCCCTACTGTCAGGGTCTCACCCACATCAATAGCTTCTCTAAATACAATAGAAGAACCGCAAGTGGGTGCATCTACCAGAAAGGTGGGTGGAAACAGTGCTCTTTTATTATTGCCATTGGATAGTTTCGTAGGGATCGATATTTTTTGCTTGGTGGGGCCCACTCACTAAAGGCAGTTGGTACTGACAACGACCTTGGACCCGGCCCATCTTTTGCAAGATCTATCTACTAATGTCGGTCAAACTACTCTCACTGAAGAAGAAGAAAAAATCAAGAAGACTTTTGAGACATTTCCCATACACAGGTGGGTCCATCAGATGAACGGTTTGGATCAACGATTCATGACTAGTGGAACCCATAATTGATAATTACAACGTACTATATTAATAGCGAGTTCTCAAGTTAACCTTTAAAAAAAAAAAAAAAGACTATATATATTGCGGTCCACCTACCAGCGAATAACTCCCAAGATGTTAATTGCATGTGAAATCCAACCCGTACAAAAATCAACGACATCCAGTCATCGGGTAGATCAAACTTGTATTTTACTATTTATCAATGGCTATAATTATTTTCTCTGGTATGGCTCACCTGATGTGTTGATTATGCTGATTTTTTATAAGGTGTTCCTCATGGGTGGGTCCAACCTATTGGAAGGATTGGATTTAAAATTCAAAATTCACTTAATACGTTGGAAGTCATCTGCTGGGTGGACCCTAATCGTGGTCCAACCGGTATAATATAAAAAATTCCACTAACCACAAGGGATAAACGAAGATAGAGATGCACCTAAAGGTAAAAACTTTGATACTCTAGCAGAATACGATGATCCATACATATGCACTTAAAAAATGTATAGGTGGCATATATGTGGCTCAGATAAGCCGTCCATCTTGTGGGCCGTCTCTAAAATGTGCAAACTGATTAATGAGTGGATATCTGATGGATGGATAAATCAATAGTCCTAGTTCAAAAAACAAAATTCCATCAACCCGGAGTTAGGAAGATCCAATCAAGCTGATTTTAAAATTTGACCTATCTACAACGTCTTTTTCACTGCCTTAACGGTTTGATTTGAGTTAGATATATTGCTTGCATACCATATGTGAATGCATGTACATGAACCATCACACCCAGTTAGAGTATCATATAAATCCTCAATGAGAATTGTTCTCCACTTTTATAATGATAGGGAAAGGGTGAGTAGAGCACCAAAAGCCACATCAGCTTTTTGTTGATGGCCCATCTTGCTTAAAATAATGGCCACATATGAGGCAAGGGTTGCGTTTGGAAACACTATTGGAGTGAATTGGAATTTGATTACTTTGGTAAGGAGAAAAATGGCCAAATTCCAGTTACCTTCCATTCTATTCATGTCATATCAATTTGATTAGGTCCACCGGAAAGCTTTACAAGTGTTAAACTCCCTTGATATATATTGATGTATACTAAAAGCTGTAGTTATTTGCACGTGATATTAGAACAGAAGGTTAAGTGTTTGAATCCCATAATATACTCCCACGAGGTTAGGAAAATTGTTTGGTGGGGGATAAGGAAATCAAGCTACTAATCCATTTAAAAGATGTGGCCCACATTCTTTTAGATATCTTCCTTTGCATGTGAAGTTACTGTTGATACTTAAATAGTTCTTATAATCTAGTGCAGTGATATTTGGTCGACTAAGCACACTGTAATGTTTCCGGTCGATTTAGATCTTCTTTGGTTGATCAAGAGACTATTGATGTCTTGGTCAACCAAAGGTGTGACTGAGTGGAATGCATAAATGTGTGATTTTGTTTCTAATTTTGTATGGAAATGGATAAATACATTATAATATAGTGATAGGGTTAAAAATGAAAGAGTTTAGTATATTTTAAAGGGTTTTGAGGAAAAAGCTAGAGTTTTTCATCTATAAGATGTTCTATATCTTATAACTTTCTGATTATAGCGAATAGTTCGTCGCTTGGTGCCATGGCTTTTTCCACAATAATTTTTTTACATAAAATTCATGTGTTTTCTGTGATTGTTCGAATTTTTCTTTCCTTATTACATTATGTGATTCTGTCTAAGGTTGTTTTCACACCGGACAAGTCTTGTTAAGGCTTGTCGCTTCCCCAACAGTTACACAGCTGTTTCCAGCGACCGGAGACATATTCAAAAAAATCCATCACTATCTCTATTATTTCTTGCTGCCCGTTGATTTAGGAATTGTGAGTAGGCCACAATCTAACAACTTTGGTTGATCCAACCTCTTTAAAAGTAATACAATTGCAACTGGGGCTCTTTTTGTTATTCGAATGATATGAAAGGCGATTGCAATTCAGTAATTTAAGCCTCTACAGCTAATTAGTGTAATTCTATTTAATACTGCATCCAAACACAACATAAAACATCCAAGATACTCGCATAACACATGTGACAATTCTTATTAATTAATATATGTTCCGTACCTAACAAGTTCCAGCACAAGTATTGACAGTGACATTCCAAACCATGTTTTGGCACCATCAGTTGATCGACCGATCAAGATGAGAAAATGGAGGATTTGAAAAGTAATATAAAAGGCAATGAGATATTTTCTATCCTTTGTCATGGTGTGATCATGTCGACGGGAAAAGACTCTGAGATATTTTAGTTACATGAAAAAGATTTTTTTTTTTTTTTTTTCTTGAGATACAAGCTTTAATAAATGCTATTTGATTCTGCTTAACCCTAAGTGAAATAACTAGGGCTCACATACCCAATTTAAAGGCTGAAAATATGATTACTCTGGGCCCCACACCTGACAACGGGCGGAAGAGGCAGCCCATGCTCCACCTTTCATTTGGAACCATAAGGTTAGGTAGGGAAAATATCCACGACACCCCCACACAATCGATACAATGTACTACTTTTTTGGAAAGTGATGGTTAGCAAATAGAAAGGCTTTGATACACTGGCAGTGTGTGATGGATGATACACAGGCGCTAAGAAATTGCATACATGATATGTAAGTTAAATTAAGCTGTCCAAGTTATGGTTCCCAGTTTAGATGTCTCACTAACAAAAACAAATTATGTTTATTTGATTATTTGATCCGTTGTCGGTCGTATCTCAACAAACAAGCGTATGCTAATTGAGGTTTCCACTAACCTGATTTTCGGGACTGTGACTTAGCAATAGTGGGTTTCACAATTTAATTAGTTTAATGTGTACAAGTCCTGAGTGTCTGTGTATCAAGTGTCACACTCTGCCAGAGTATCAAATAACTCCCCTAATACATTTTAGTTTGCATAAAGGAATCTCTCTGAAATCAAATGCATGGAATATCATATCGTCATCAGTTAGCATTTCAATCTTTCTTTTAGATTAGTTAGTCTAATAATGTAGCGGGAAGTTTGGCGGCTCGCCCCAAATTGCAAGTGGGTTCAGAGTAATTTTTTATCCGTTTTTGGAGCCCGATTTGGTTCCCATTTCACATTCCACCTCAAAATATAACCAAATGAGAAAGCGTGGACATCCAAACAGGCACTAATCCTTAAGTTCTTGGATAAACAAGATTACAATAATAACTAGTAGTTATTTGGTAAGTGCCTCTACCACCTGTAAAAGAATTCTCTATTGAAGTGGATTACTGTCACAAGAATCCAATCACATCAGTTTTAAAAAATTTGCTCTTTTTGGCACTTTGGTTGCTTTTCACTCATTTTAAAATCATCAATGGCTATGAGAATATAATGTTTTCTTATTCAACCCGCATACAATATGTGGAATGTAACCAACACCTTTTATGTTTATCTCTCTCTATATGTGGGTGTGTGAGTATTATAAATTATAGTACTCCTGATTACATTAGAAACTTGGACAGTCCAATCCATCGATCTCGACTTTCCATCAGGGCCAACGTACATCTTATAAGTTATGGTGCGAAAATAGCATTGATTGAATGACCTAATCCATTCATAAGTTAGTCTTCTCTCTTATAGTCATTCATTTTCCAAGCTATGAATGGGATAGTTAGGATTGATTCCCAAAACTTTCTCCTTTGAATGAAAAGCAAACCATGATCAGCCCCAACAGATAAATTGCTCAGATTATCAATCCGGCCTATTTTTTCCATCAATGATCTCAACCATCCAGTTGGGTGGGCATGATTTTGGCATGTTACCCTAAGAACTATCTGTTGTATCTAATGGACCGTTCAAGTTCGGATACAACTAGGAGCATTATAAAAGAAGATATATATAAATGTATGTAGAGTCCACTGAGTCAGAAGCCACACAATTTCTTCTTTGTCATCATTGGGGAAGCTCAAAAGATAAGATAAGCATGTCTCCATTATACACACACAGGTAAGTCTCTTATGTTAGTTTTGAGCCATTTAAAAAATGGTTGCAACCTGTATTCCTCAAATGTGGGGATGATGTTCAGCTATCTCAGCCATCTTACGTAGCAAGTACGTGAATAAGAGAAAATATATTACTATATAATCTTCTTAAAAATAGCCATTGATTTCATAAGAAAGAAAAAAAATTCTAAAAGAAGATAAATGAAAGTGATATTACTGATGAAAAGTTTGAATAAAATAATTTACAATTTTTTTTTTTATATGACTTATATAAGTTTTGAATTCTAAATTTATAATTTTTTAAATAGTAAGATTTTCACATTTTTATTAAAATAGTAAATGGTTTCTAAACTGATTCAAATTATTTATTTATTTATTTATAATAACTCAAATAAGAATTTTAAGCCGTGGAAGAATTTTAAAAACCCTAAAACAAATTAAAAATAACAAAAAATTATAATTGATTAAAAATAATAAATTTTACCTTTAAATGATTTATTTTTAAAAACCATTTAAGAGTCAATGCTCGTTAGCATTGTCGAACATGTAGAGCCCGTCAACAACTTTCAAATGATATATTATACATTTGAATCTTCTATCTCAAAATTTTTTCAATCTTTATCATTCATGAAATTTTCTTTGACTTAATTCTATATCAGCATCCAAATTTCGAGTCCCATTGTGAATGGAGGGTCTTTATAAAATCATGCTAATCAGAAAATTCTAACCATTTAATTAATGCCTATAAAATAAATGGTTAAAAGCAAAATAATTGTCAGGGAAAACTTAGGTGGTGAGTATTATGTTCTTAGGATAAATTTGTCAGGGATTTGGAAAATCTAGATTATTGATGTCGGAAAGAGGGTGAAGGGATAAAGATAAATATCATCGTCTTCCTGAAGTGAATAGGACCTTCAATTCATAAGGCGTAATGGCTCTCAAATCCAAAAGAGTTAAAAAAAATTTGAAATAAATTTCATTAAAATTTCTATCATTTGAAATTATAAAGCTTTAAATAATAAAATGAAACCATGATTAAGAGTTCTGATGCAAATAAACTAAAATTTACCTAAAATAGTAAAACTTATTTAAAATAGAAAGTTGTAATCTAACTACGAGGATGATTTCGGACATAATAAGAAGCAAACCTTAAGAAGATACTAAATACTAAAACTTAAAAATAAAAAGTTATGTTTGACCTGAACTTATTAATAATTTTACGAAAAAATGGAAGAATTGAATAGGCATGAGCCGTTTTCTCACTAAATAAAGCGACGGGATACGCTCACGGGTGTTAGTTGGCCCATAATGAAATTTGAGTTGAAATTTATAGGTCAGGAGTCTTATAACTCATTCCAGATCAAAAGTTATTGTTGATTTATAGTTTATACTTTGAACAGCAATTTTCTCAATCTGAAATTTCTCTGATCCGTACACACTTAGGCCTAGTTACATCATGCCCTAGGTAAGACTGAGCCCGGATATGATGGATTAATTGCGTCCGCTTTTATTTGGGTTGTTTTCAGTCCATCTGAGCCAATAATAGATCTACTGCCCGCTGTACATCAATTATCGTTTTAAGAGTTACCACCACTTTTTAAAGAGATATAAAGTCCATGTGCTTGGACCACAATGTCCAGTCCATGCACCCAAATGATAACTTCTAACATGTTAAGTGCATGTAAGATCCAATCATTCCAAAAGCTGGCCCACCATGAGGACCACTTAATGCAAAAATCAGCCCTATCCATTCATCAAGTAGACCACACTTGCAAACATCAGCTCTATTTACTCATTATGTGGACCACACTACAAAAACAATATGTAGCTATTGATAAATAGCAAAATACAAGTGTGGTCAATTTGATGACTGAAAATCGTAGTTTTTGCACAAAGTGACCTTCATGATGAGTCCAACCTATTGGACCGTTTGGATGTCACAAACACATGAAAGGTTAGAAGTTATCCATAGGATGGACTGTATTTTATAGTCCAATGCGCTTGACTTGAGACTCTCTTTTTTAAACGGTGGAGAACTAACATAGGAGTTTACCCCACATAAAGACAGCACCATGGTGCGCCCCACAGAAGTATGGGTGATGATATACGTTCCAGCGTATGTGACGACCCACTTGCATGTATTTGAATAAATAAAAGACACATTTTCCACGTTCCTACCTTTGTGGAGTGACCTAAACGCAATGACAGTGTTGCATTGCATGCGTCCACTTACGATGCAATAATCCAACTTACTCTCAATGCTTGCAATAGTTCTAACCATTTCGGCCATAAACTATTCTAGATTGACTGATCCGGATCACGAAGTGGGGCCCACTTGGACCGATCTGATCATGGCTCAGAAAGGTAATCCCAAATCCAACGGTTTCAGTACCATGATCAGGGCTACAAAAATCATGGGGTTCTACGTCCCATTCAAACTGTGGGTCCCACTGATCACTGGGTTAGGATCATCCGATCATTTCATTTTTTTCTCCAAATCTGTACAAGCTATATGTTTCCCATTATGGACGGTCTGGATGGACGGGTATATGGGTAGTCACGTGTGCTAATAGCTGCGCGTGATCACCAACCATGATACTCCCTCATAAAATATTCCCACTTGATTTCAATCACTTATAAAAACCATAGACTAATCAAATCCCAAATCTGTCAATCCCTTAAAAATAGTGAGGCTTTCATGACTACAGTGAACATGGCAGCATATTCAGTCAGGCAGCAAATCTGTCAATCCCACCTTGATGTATGTGTTGTATATACACACCGTTCATCCGTTTTTCTAGCCTATTTTAAGACGTAGGTCCAAAAATAAAGCAGATCCAAATTTCAGGTGGATGACACCGGAGGAAACTGTGGTGAATTACCGTTAAAAACTTCTTGTGGGCTACAAAAGTTTTGGATGAAGCTGATATTTGTATTTTTCTCTTCATACATTCTTTTTGACATTACCAACAGATTGGATGGAAAATAAACATTACGGTGGATCCTAGCAAACTTTTTAATGGTGTGCATTCAATCACTACTGTTTTCTATGATGTGGTCCAACTAAAATTTAGATATTCTTATATTTTGAACCCGTATTCTGAAATGATCTGAAAGAATTGATGGACGGAATGGATGTACAACACGTACATCAATCTGGGCCCCACGGTCAGGACCTGACCGAACTCGGTCATGTCCTGACCGGACCGAATCCACGCCCGCCAATAAGACAAACGAAGAAGAACCAACCAATGGAAATCTGCCACGTAAACGTAAGCAATTTCAGGTTGCGGATGAGCTTGGCCATGCCATGTCTGTCTGGGCCTTTTGGCTAAGATCAAGAGCTCCTCCATGCCTATCCTCCCTACTCTCCTACCCATCTAAGGAAACATAGGCCCACGGCCCATCCCCCCTCAAAAGGGAAGATCCCTTCAGACATATGGGAAATATAATTGATGCATTGAAGCCTGTATAAGAGAAGGCAATTTGGACGGTTGTGAGGTGCTGTGGAAGCGTGGTGGAAGTGGGCCGTGCATCAAGATGTATCTTACACGTGACATACATGATCTTGATAGAGATGTCCAACATAATCCCACCCGGGATGGGCGTGACCTGTTGGATAATGAGCCATGGAACCCTCTTGATCCTGACCACATGTGGTGGAGACCTGGGTCATCCCTATAATGATTTGCTAGTCAAGATGGTTAATTTTTTCTTAAATGTTATTAATATTACAATTTTTTTTTTTTAAATTTTAAAATCAATTTTCAACCGTTTAAATCAAGGATTGCAAAGTGACTGAAATTTCAGGAATTGAAGATCTGACAATTAGGATCATCCATGACCGGACTCTATTCGAACCAAGTGGGTGAGTCGATTCAAACCGAGTAGCCTCCCCCGGTCCGAATTCAAACCGAGTCGAGTCCGACTCACCCAATAACTCAAATTGATCCGAAATCCAACTTATTCATACTTGACTCAATCTAAAAACTGACTGGACTCAGGTTCTCACACACACACACACACACACATATATATATATATATATATATATGAAATACCTCTAAATACCTAATTATCTAACTTACTATATCGTACAATACGCCCGCACCTGACCTGATCTCTCTCCCTCCCTCCCTCCTCTCTTGAGCTCGGCAGCCACCTACTAGGGCCACCAGCTCAGGTCTACCCAACTCGGTCTTTGTGACTAGGCCGGACTCGGTCCGGATTAGTCCAGGCTAGATCTGGACTTGAATCAGCCCGGCATGCTGGACTCGGTAATAAATTAGATTGAGTTCCGGTCAGGTCTATTTCAAAACCGAGTCAAGTCGGGTAAGCCCTAACTCGGTCCAACTCGACTTGATGCCCAACTCTTAATCACAGCATGTAAAAGGATTCCCAATCTCATTACACTCTTCCAATCTTGATTTTAGAGATGTTGGACGGTCCATATCCTTAATTCGTCATGGCCTGAATATCAGAATCATAACCCTAATGAGGCTTTCAGTGGGATTAATCATCCATTTGTAGGCGACCAATTGGACGGTTAAGGTTACCTGAAAATGCGGGTATGCTATCCATCTATCTACTTGTGGGGCTCACAAATAATAGAAGGTGATTGGACATGCAAATTGATGAATTATGGGAAACCGTGGACGTATGGTGGAGTGGATGAAACTCCCATGTCGGCCTCACATGTACCATACATGTCCTCCAATCAAGACGCCCTAAGTTGGGTCCCACAAGGAATGGGCATTGCCCCAAAAATCCTACCGATTTGACACTCCCATCAATGAACATTTATCCATCAGATCTAGACCATTGTTCTCTCCTCATGATCGCCACCGACTGCCCCATGACTTGGACAATTAAAATGACCGGCACCCCCATCCAAATTCACCCCAACAAGATGGACGGTCCGGATTCAACAAAAATGTAGTAGTTTACAGTGGATGTGTGCCCATGCGTATGATATTAAATGAAAATAGGAAAAATGAAAGATAAAAACAGCAGAGAGGCCATGCTACAAGTCAGCACCCGCAGCAAAACCTCAGGGGGGATGCACTTACAGTGCAGCGGTCCAAGTCATGTGAATTCCATCAACTTGCTGCATGGGGCCCACTTACATATACATACATCCACCTAAAGAGCCTCTTCCCATGAATCTTCCCACCATCACATGAGTTGACCCACATCAAAACCCATAAACTAAATAATACTCAAAAATAAAAATAAAAAACAAAGGAAAAAGACTACTATATATTCCAACCCTCTTCTCTCTTTTTTTCTTACAACTTTCTCTTTCCTTTGTATTTCTATATTATAGGTTTTGAATTGGTGTGATATGGTCCACATGGATAGTAGCTGCACTGATGAGATCACAAGCGATTCGATCTCAGTTGCATCTCAACCATTGATCCAACTGAAGCGATCACCTGATGGCTTGCAACAGGTTGGGAGCGGCGCAAGCATCATCTTGGACTCCGACGGAGGAGTCGAGGCCGAGTCGCGCAAGCTCCCGTCGTCGCAATACAAAGGTGTGGTGCCCCAACCGAATGGCCGGTGGGGCGCACAAATCTACGAGAAGCACCAGAGGGTGTGGCTAGGCACATTCAATGAGGAGGCTGAGGCCGGCCGTGCTTATGATATCGCAGCCCAAAGGTTCCGTGGGCGAGATGCAGTCACTAACTTCAAGCCGCTGTCTGAGGCGGATCGGGATGGCTTTGAGGCCCACTTCTTGAGCTCCCATTCCAAGGCTGAGATCGTCGACATGCTACGTAAGCACACGTACGATGACGAGCTCCAGCAGAGTAGGCGTAACTCTGGGGCGCTCGACTCTCAAGGTAGCCTGGGTACCCAATGGGCATTTGGGAACCCGGGCTGCCATGTCGAAAAGGTAAGAGAACACCTCTTCGACAAGGCAGTTACCCCAAGCGATGTTGGGAAGTTAAATCGGTTGGTAATACCAAAGCAGCATGCCGAGAAGCACTTCCCAATACAATTAGGAAGTGCTTCAAAAGGCGTGTTGCTGAATTTTGAAGACGCTCAAAGAAAAGTGTGGAGGTTCCGATATTCCTACTGGAATAGTAGCCAGAGCTATGTTCTTACAAAAGGCTGGAGCCGATTTGTAAAAGAGAAGGGGCTGAGGGCTGGCGATATCGTCAGCTTTCAGCGATCAACGGGTGTGGATAAGCAACTGTTCATCGATTGGAAGCCGCGGGCCAGTGGGTGTATTGGGTTGCACCGTCCGGTCCAGCCGGTGCGGGTTGTTCGGCTATTTGGGGTCGACATTTTTGAAATTCCGGTCAGGAACGTCGCCACAGACAGCGTTGGTAGCAGCTGGAATGGGAAGAGGAGTAGGGAGATGGAGATCTTGCCTTATGAATTCTGTAAGAAGCAATGCATAGGAGTTTTATAACATAGCTGATGTTGGTTTTTTTTGTTTTTTGTTTTGCTTTTTGTAATATAGTTTGAGAGAGGGAGGTGGATGGGGAATGTATAGAGCTGAAATTGAGGAGAGAAAGGAAATCTTTAGAGAGGAATATATCATATGTTTGCTTTTTTTTTCTTTTGGCCGCGTTTGGTTGCACCAAATATCTCGAAATTCTGCGAAGTATGATATTCGTGATTATTAATCAATCTTATTTTGGTGCAACCAAACGCACCCTTCAGTTTTTTCTTATCTCATTGCTAATTCCACATGTGTGGAGCTATGCCCATCCATCCACTGAGACGTGGCTAAATCTGAGCTTTCTATTTAATTAGAAATAATGCTTAGATCATCTGATTAAAAAATATAAGCAGTGCCACTCCTCGGATGGACCACAATGTGCAAACTGCACAGTAAAACTTAGACCGTTAAAAATAAATTTCCTTGCTATCCATTTGTTTAAGCCAAGCTGTCGGCCGACCTCTTGTATGAAGTGGGCTTGGTTTTATTTGCTAGGGGATCTAAATAACATAAGCATATACGCGTTTCATATTGGCACGTGTGCTTGCGTGTGGAATTAGCAAGCCTCATTCTTCCACGAGATGATAAGTATCATTTTTTTTCATTTCCTGATCAAAAGGTCGTGATTCAATCTAGGGTTCATGTGAGGGGTGGAAGACGGGTCAATGCTCACACGTGTCATAGATCTGGGCCACTCATTAGGTAGGGCGCACCATGTACCCGCCGTGTAGCAAAAATCAGGGCACTACACTCCTCAAGTGGTGTTGGGTGCTGTGGGGCCACTGTGGTGTATGTGTTTTATCCACTCCGTACATCTGTTTTGCTAGGTCATTTTAAGGCATGAATCCAAAAATGAAGCAGATAAAAGGCTTAAGTGGACATCCAAAAATGAAGCAGATAAAAAGCTTAAGTGGACCACACCATAAGAAATAATAGCAATTGAACGGCCACCAGTCATTATTAAAAACTTCTTCAGGGCCGCAAAAGTATTAGATCAAGCTTATATTTGTATTTTCCCTTTGTCAAGGTCCATGTGACCTTATGGCAAATGAAAATTATGGTGGGCCCAAGGAATGTTTCAACGGTGGGTGTCATTATCCCCACTTTTTCCATTGGTGTGGTGCTTTGGATCTAATTTATTTTTGGTTCATGCCCTAAAATTAAAAAATGATTTAGCATAATAAATGAATGGAGTGGATATAAAACACATACATCATGGTGAGCCCCACATTGCCCAACACCACCTAGGGTTTTGGGGTCACCACCCAATTCACTCCCCATCAAGTGAGCCACGTATGCATAATGAATTAGTATTATTGGACTTTTATTTTCCTCAACACTATTTTTCTTATATAAGTTTGACCTATCTGATCAGTGGGCCACCATTATTATTTGCTTCATGGCATGTTGACAATCTACCTACTTGATAAATGCAGACATCACCCCTCACATGAGGGGGAGTGGATTAAGTGCAGCTCTGCCTCACCCAACATGGTACTACCCTGACTGTGGGTCCACCTTGATGTATGCATTGTATATCCAAGCCTTAAACGGATCTAAATTTCAGGTGGGTCATTATATAGGAAATAATGGTGATTGAACATCCACCATTAAAACCTTCTTAGAGCACACCGTTATATTTATTTGCTATTTGCTATCCACTTTGTTCTTAAGCTCACACAGACCTGAATGATAGATAATGGGAATATATATATGGTTCTATGCGGTCAAGCTCATGGGAACTCTACGTGAGATTGAGCTGTGTGGACCCCATTAGGATGCGTGCCGAACATCTACCTCATCAGTCAGATGCACCATTCCATATTGGGCCTGGGCTTAAAAATCAAGTCAATCGATGACTTTAGATTAACTTTTGTGGGCCACAATACGACAAAAGTTGAGAGGAATTTCCCTCCCCTTAAAATATTCATAATTATTTGTTGGGCCCACCGATGTGTGGTTCACAAATCCATCCCATCCATTATATGTGTCCCACTTGGATGAGGGGTCAGACCAAGTTTCATATGCATCCAAATTTTATGTAGGCCACACGAAGTGCTTTTATATATTTTAGGCATGTCTTTACATGATTTTCGATAATATGGCCCAACTGAGTTTCGTATACAACTGATTTTTGGTATATCCCATTATTTAAAGGTGACCCATCAAATTCATGGTGTTGATGTTCGACACGCATCACAGCGGGGCCCACACAACTCGACCTCATGGGAAGTTCCCATGAGCTCTACGGCATGGAACCATTATATATATGAGAAATGGTTCTATGAGGTCGACCTCATGGGAACTTCTCATGAGGTCGAGTTGTGTGGCTCCGCCGTAATGTGTGTCGAACATTTACCCTATCAGTAAGATGCACCATGGAATTAAAAATCTAGTCAATCCATCACTTGGGAGGGCCACACCACATGCAACAGTTGAGATGGGATATATATATATATATATATATATATATATTAGCCCATGAGAAGTTTTGAATGGTCAATCATCGCTTTTCCCTGTAGTGTGGTCCACCTGAAAATATGATCTGCTTCATTCTTTGGCTGATGCCCTAAAATAAGATAGAAAAACAAATGGACCGTGTGGATAAAATAATACATCAAGGTGGACTCCACGGTCAGGACTGCACCGTATTGGGTGAGGCTGGGCTGCACCTAATACGGTCCTCACATAAGGCCCTGGTTGAATCACGCCCAAAACATGCCAGCCGTTGATGATAAGCAATGCTCAGTGGCAATGATATATAGTTTTGGGATTTGACATTTACACCCAACCTGGTTCATGGCCCTTTTCTGTCTCCACTTTTGGTAATACAATAGTCGTATGTTGTATTACCAAAACTAAAAAGTGGTCGTGTGAGTGTAAGCAGTGAGAAACCGTGTTGGTTGTTGCTAGTTTGGTAAAGTCAATATGCAATAAATCTCAAAATGGATATTGAGGCCCTGAAGACTGTGATACAGACAACCACAGATCTAGAAAGCAGGTTTCGGCTGTTATAAAATATTGATTTTATAAATATATTTTAAAATAAAAAATAATATATTTAATATATAAAAAGTGTTTGCAAAACACATTTTTCATGGTTTTGAGAATAGTCCCACATTGAAAAAAGAGAAGAATTTTTTGTAGTTTTAAATAAAAACAGTGGAGTATTATAATATTTGCTTACCTAGTCCAAGGACTATGGACCTTGCGTGTTCTAATACGTAGCACTAGAATACCCGTGCGCTCGCGCACGGGCACGGGCTCGGTGCGAGGGCGTGAGGCAATATGGCTGTAGAGGCGCTAGTGGCGCACTTTGCACTTTTCACTTCGTAACCTTGAGCAAGACGTGTGCGAGTCACGGTGCGATTAAGTGGCTAAGGCAGATGGATGGCTGGACGAAATCTAGAGGACTGAATGAGAGTCCCTCTGTATATATAGAGAGCTGAAAAAAGAACTATTGTAGCAGATCTGTAGCAGCTGTGTCATTAGTGTAGGGTCCAGCTGTAACTGCTGCATGGCTAGCCCAACAGCTAGAAAACGGCTAGTTGTTGTCTCACAACTGTCAATATGCAGCAGCTTAATGACCCATGCGCAACAATCAGAAAACGGCCATAAAATGGCTAGTTTTCTCCAACAACTAGAAAACGGTCATGGGATTTATTTCCCTAGACCATAACTCCCAGCCACCATAGCCTATAAAACGAGGGTCTGGATGGGTTTCCAATCCATCCTCAACCTACTCCAGCAGACTCATACGAATTGAGACAGCCCACCGCTCCTCTCTTATACTCTAGTGATTCCAGCAAGACAACAAATGTTAAACCTTTGCTTGAAGAACAGACCAACTATGTGGTGTAGAACGGTTCAATTGAACCAGTGGCTGAAGAACTGACCAATGTAGTGGTCTAAATCATAAATTCTCTTCTCTTTTTCTCTTTTGAGATTTTTCTTTATTATAATTCTGTTAGATAGTGTGTAACAGAGTTCTATTTGGTGGGCCTTCGCGTTCGCTGAACGCGGATCCACACCAGGCTCGTCATATCCTAAAAGTGGTTTGCCTGTAACCTATCAGCATACTCAATTCACTTGAGTAGGGGCAAATAACGCTTTAAGGACAACGTTTCAGACGTGCTTCAGCCTGTCCTTAGTTCAGATAATTTTTTATTTTCGGTTTCCACATTATACAGAAATAATATTAATCTGTATAATTTCCAACAATCTTAAAACGTTATTTAATGTAAGTCGACAGTGTTTCATCCATCAAGTTGATGAATCAGGACTTGATACGTCTCGATCGGTTCGATGGAACCAATTTTACGAGATGACAAGACAAGCTAAAATTTCTTCTGACGGCGCTGAAGATCTACTACATATTAGATTCAAATCTGCAAGCACTACCTGAAGCATCCGACAAAGACACACTTGAACAGGTGGTGGCCCGCGACAAACGAGTCGAAGATGAACTCTTGTGTCGTGGACACATTCTGAACGCACTCTCTAACCGCCTGTACGATCTTTACCAACAGACGTCATCAGTAAAGGAGATCTGAGCCGATCTGGAGTTCAAATACAAGGCTGAAGAAGAAGGTACCAACAAATTTCTCATCGCCAGGTATTTTGACTTCAACATAGTAGATAAAAAACCGCTACTACCCCAAATCCAAGAATTGCAGCTAATAGTAAACAAAATCAAAGCCATTAAAATTGATCTTCCTGAATCATTCCAAGTCGGGTCTATAATCGCTAAATTGTCACCGATGTGTAAAGACTATAGAAAGAAGTTGCTGTATAAAACTGAGGACTATACACTAGAATAAATCTAGAAACACCTCAGAATTGAGGAAGAATCCCGTAATCGCGACAGAAAGAATGATAACGGGAATACCTCGTCCAAGGTACATGCAGTAGAGAACACTAATAACAAGAATTTCGAGAAGGACGATTCCCTGAAACCCAATAAAGGAAAATTCAAGAAAAACGCCCAAAAGAAGAACGAAAAATTCAAAGGCTCATGCCATGTCTGTGGGAAAATTGGACACTACGCTCGAGTATGCCGATATTGCAAATCTAAAAAAGAGGTAAGTGCAGTAGAAGAAGGCGATATTATGATTATGATCACTGAGGTGAATACCAACCAAGGCAAAGTTCCAGGTTGGTGATATGATACTGCTGCTACAGTACATGTATGGTACGACAAATCAGCCTTCAAAACCTATGAGGAATTGACCGATTGTCAAGAAGTCCAAATGGGTAATGAAGTCCGATCGAAGGTTGTCGGCAAAGGAGCTGTCGAACTGATATTCACCTCTAGGAAGAAAGTGATTCTAACTAATGTACTGCACGTCCAGACATGAGGCGAAACTTAGTTTATGGGGATCTCCTGGGTAAACCAGGCATAAGGGTAGTGTACGAGTCAGGTAAATTGATTCTGTTAAAGAATGAGAATTTTGTCGGAAATGAATATGCTTGTAACGGGATGGTCAAGTTTTTTTTTAAATAAAAGTAGCACTTCTACGTATATGGTTGAATCCACTGGACTGTGGCATAATAGACTAGCCCATATAGGGTATAATACCTTGAAGTTCATGGCTAAGAATGATTTAATCTCATACACAGATAATGAAACTGATAAATGTGAAGTGTGCATACGATCTAAAATGACGAAGAAACCTTTTCTATGTATTAAAAGATCGTCTCAAGTATTGGATCTTGTGCACAATGATATCTGTGAGTTAAACGGCATTCTTACTCGTGGAGGTAAACGGTACTTCATAATCTTTATAGATGATTGCTCTAGATGTGTGTATGTTTATCTGTTAAAGAGCAAAGATGAAGCCTTGAACATGTTTAAAATATATAAAGCAGAAGTAGAGAATCAACTAAATAAGAAGATAAAAATTCTCCGTAGCGATAGAAGATGAGAATACTTCTCAAATGAATTCGATAACTTTTGTGAAGAACATGGACTAATACATCAATGTATTGCGCCATACACACCTCAACAAGACGAAATAGTTGAAAGGAAGAATAGAACATTAGTAGAAATGTTCAACTCAATGCTGATAAGAGCAAAGTTGTCACTAAGTCTATGGGGTGAGGCACTGATTGCAACATGCCATATACTAAACAGAATTCCGTCTAAAAAATATAAAATATCTCCATATGAAACATGGAGAGGTAGAAAACCTAACCTAGGATATCTTAAAGTGTGGGGGTGTCTTCCATACTGCAGAACTCCTAATCCAAAAATAACTAAGTTAGGACCAAGAGCTATTAAGTGCGCCTTCGTGGGGTATACACAAAATAGTAAAGCTTATAGACTTCTAGATATAGAGTCTAATACAATAATAGAATCAAGAGACGTTGAGTTCTTTGAGAACTCACTATCCTTAGAGTCAAAGGATAATGAAATCCAAACTCCTAATAGAGAACTAACTCCACAAATAGTGAAAACTCCTGTTGAACCTCGTAAGAGTCAAAGGACAAGAATAGAGAAGAGTTTAGGAGATGGCTACATAGACTCACAACGCGTCATTTTCCATCTTGTAGAAGGAGATAAAGAAAATGTTATAAGAAAAATACTTATAGTTATGACTATAGAAGATGATCCTAAAACATATAAAGAGGTTGTATCCTCTAGAAACTCAACTTTCTGGAAAGAAGCTATAAACGATGAAATGGAATCCATAATGTCAAATCAAACATGGGAACTAGTAATTTACTTCCAGGTTCTAGACCCATAGGTTGTAAGTGGGTATTTAGGAAGAAATATCACACTAATGGGACTATCCAAACCTTTAAAGCTCGACCGGTAGGTAAGGGTTTTAGACAAAAAGAATGGATGATTATTTTGACACATACTCTCTTGTAGCTAGGATATCATCCATTAAGATATCATTTCCGCTAGCTTCCATACATCATCTTCACATCCACCAAATGGATGTAAAAACCGCATTCCTGAATGGTGACCTCAATGATGAGGTATACATGGAACAACCTGAAGGATTCGTTCTACCAGGAAATGAAAATAAAGTATGTAAATTAATCAAATCTTTGTATGGATTAAAACAAGCACCAAAATAATGGCATGAGAAGTTTGATTCTAAAATACTATCTCATGGTTTCATGCATAATGTACCTGACAAATGCATATATTCTAAAGTAGATGGTAGTTGTATCGTTATTATTTGTCTGTATGTTGATGACATGTTAATAATAAATAATAAAATAGAAGGTGTGACTGAAACAAAGGGGTTTCTATCTTCCATATTCAAAATGAAGGATCTTGGACAAGTTGATACCATCATATGTATCAGAGTTAAAAAAATATTGTGGGGGTTATGCTTTGTGTCAATCTCATTATATTGAGAAGATACTAAACAAGTTTAACCATCTAAACATAATAGAAGCAAAAACCCCATTTGATTCAAGTATCAAACTAAAAGAAAATACTGGAAGAACAGTTGCACAATTAGAATATGCGAGTGCTATAAGGAGTCTTATGTATGTTATGCAATGCACTAGACCTGATATCGCATATGTTGTGAGTAAACTCAGTAGGTTTACTAATAACCCCAGTACTGAACATTGGAATGCAATCAGTAGAGTCATTGGTTACTTAAAAGCAACCAAAGACTTAAGACTATTTTATTCAGAGTTTCCTACTGTAATGGAAGGATATACCGATGCGAGCTGGATATCGAGTGCAGGAGACAACAAGTCTACTACAGGGTGGGTATTCACCCTACGAGGTGCAGTTGTATCTTGGGGATCCAAGAAACAGACTTGTAT
Source organism: Magnolia officinalis (assembly GCA_021015155.1). NCBI lineage: Eukaryota > Viridiplantae > Streptophyta > Magnoliopsida > Magnoliales > Magnoliaceae > Magnolia > Magnolia officinalis. The sequence continues at coordinate 52,409,644 of JAJHSJ010000016.1, forward strand.
AACGCACTCGATTATGGAGTCTAAATTCATAGCCCTGACTGCAACAGGCAAAGAGTTGAGTGGCTAAGGGATCTTCTATTAGAAATCTCTTTCTGTGTAAAGCCTATATCGGCTATGTCACTACATTGTGATAGTGAAGCCACATTAGCTAGAGCCTATAGCGGCACATATAATGGTAGGTCTAGACATATCAGTCTTCGACATGATTACGTCAGACAATTGATTCGAGACGGAATCATTGCTATTTCCTATGTGAAATCAAGCAATAACCTGACATACTCTTTCACTAAACCTCTACCGAGAGAGGTAATAAAGGCTACATTTAGAGGGATGGGGTTGAAACTCTTCAACCAAAGTTCCACCAGTGATGGTAACCCAACTTAAAGTAAGAAAATCTCTAATTTCGGGTTTAATGGGTAAAAACAAGTCACTGATATGTGGAAAGTTTTTCAGCACTAAAATATATAAAACCTCATTCAATTCATAATAGATAAGTGTTGAGCGTTACGAAAGAGGGTTGAGTCTTGCAACTCTTAATGAAATGCAGTCTATAGGACAAGTGTCTTATAGTAACGGAGACACTGGAAGGATTTCACCTATATGAACATAGAAATAGTGCCGTCTCTCATGAGAGTTAGGAGTTTTCTATCGGGATCATTCATGAATTAGGATAAGCACATGACCATTAATTGTGCTGAGCAAGATTATGGGAACTCTAATAAACACATAACGAATATGTGTGTGGTTTCTCCGACTCTATTATCTAGGAATAACTGGTTCAACGATACGGCTACCAGTCATTTCGACAGAGTTTTGAGATACTTACATTAAGGGAAGATTAAAATCGAAAGATATCTTTCTTTATGCATATAAACTGATTATTCTGGTAGAAATGTTTTATCGAGAAAATATATTTTTATAAAAATTAGTGGGGGATTGTTATAAAATATTGATTTTATAAATATATTTTAAAATAAAAAATAATATATTTAATATATAAAAGTGTTTGAAAAAACACCTTTTTCATGGTTTTGGGAATAGTCCCACATTGGAAAAAGAGAAGATTTTTTTGTGGTTTAAATGAAAACAATGGAGTATTATAATATTTGCTTACCTAGTCCAAGGACTATGGACCTTGCGTGTTCCAGTGCGTAGCACTGGAACACCCGCGCGGGCGCTCGCGCTCAGGCTTGGGCTCGGTCTCGGTCTCGGCTACGGGCTCAATGCGATGGCGTGGGCATGTAAGGCAGTGTGGTTGTAGAGGCGCTAGTGGCGCACTTTGTACTTTGTATGTCCGCATCGTGTCGTTCCTTCGCGACCTTGAACGAACCAGAGCGAGACGTGTGCGAGTCGCGATGCGACTAAGTGGCTAAGGCGGATGGATGGCTGGACGAAATCAAGATGACCGAATGAGAGTCCCTCTGTATATATAGAGAGCTGAAAGAAGAGTTGTTGCCGCATATCTATAACAGCTGTGTTATTAGTGCATGATCCAACTGTAACTGCTGCATGGCTAGCCCAACAGCTAGAAAATGGCTAGCTGCTGTCTCACATAGTCAACATGCAGCAACTTAATGGCCCATACACAACAGTTAGAAAATGACCATAAAAAGGTTAGTTTTCTCCAACAGCTAGAAAACAGTCATAAGATTTATTTCCCTGGACCATAACCCCCAACCACCATAGCCTATAAAAGGAGGGCCTGGATGGGTTTCAAATCCATCTCTTAACTCACTCCAGCAGACCCATACGAATTGAGACAGCCCACCACTCCTCTCCTATACTGTAGTGATTCCAACAAGACAGCAAGGGTTGAACCTTTGCTTGAAGAACAGACCAACAGTGCGGTCTAGAACGGTTCAACTGAACTAGTGGCTGAAGAACTGACCAGTGCAATGGTCTAAATCACATATTCTCTTCTCTTTTTCTCTTTTGGGATTTTTCTTTATTGTAATTCTACCAGATAGTGTGTAACAGAATTCTATTTAGTGGGCCTTCGTGTTTGTTGAACGCAGATCCACACCAGGCTCGTCGTATCCTAGAAGTGGTTTGTCTGTAACCTATCAGCATACTCAATTCACTTGAGTAGGGGCAAATAACGCTTTAAGGACAGCGTTTCAGACGTGCTTCAGCCTGTCCTTAGTTTAGATAATTTTTTATTTTCGGTTTCCACATTATATAAAAATAATATTAATCTGCATAATTTCCAACATCGACACATGGGCCTCACTGGCAGAGATGGTAATATAATCCAACTGTTCATCACGTGGGTGTAAGAATTCTATAAGGTAGGCCTTATTGATAAATGGTTTAATTGGATTTTCCTGGGGTTGGATAATGTCATGGAGCATACCAGTAGACCCTACAAAGTTGCGATTCATCTAGAACTATGTAAAGGATAGTGCGCTACAACTATGTCGCAAGCATAATGTTTTAGTTAAACTAAGATTGTCAAATTGTGTGGAGCATTAGAGAGGAGTTTGGATAGATGTCAAACCCTACAACCTTCTAAACTATATAAGCATGGCTAGTGTAATGCTTCAATTTTCAAAACCTAAGTATACGACTCGTTTTTCAAAAATTCGAGTGTTAATCTTTAAAGAGAGCCAAATTTCATGTGTGTGTGTATATATATATATATAATATATATATATAATATATATATATATATATATATATAATATATTCTTTTATAGAGTTATCAGTTTAGTTGAAGAGAAACAAATCAAGCATTAAAGAAATTTGCCTACACATTTAGAATATACGAGCGGCTGCCCATAGGACTTATACAAACCAATGTCTCAGTACTCATAATTACAAAAGGAAATAATTTAACATACGAAACAAAATGAATTATAGCTAATCTTGAATTGCAAGATCATGTAGCTACTCTTGGTCAAATACAACATATATCCTTGGTTTTTGTATCATGCTCCTTATTGACCTGAACATGAGGATCATTTAAACCACTTGCACTACCTGTATGGTTATATATTCAAAGGATGAGTGGCCAGCTCAGTGTGAATTCCCTTAAAGATTACACACCACCGCATTAGTTAAATATAGTTCAAACAATAAAGCATACAAAACAATCCATGATGCGATCTTATTTAAATGCATAGATGCGTGAATGTATATCAACTGGGGATGTTCATCTAGTTGGACAAATGAATGGACCTTTCAAATAGTCAGTCCATTTGTGCAAGAGAATGTGTCTTTCAAATAGTCAGCTCATTCATGCATGAGAATGGATCTTTCAAACAATCGACTCATTCATGATAAGAGAATGGACCTTTCAAACAATCAGTCCATTCGTACAAGGGAATATGCCTTTTAAACAATCAACTCATTCATGTAAGAGAACGAACCTTTCAAACAGTCAATCCATTTAAGCAAAAAAATAGATCTTTCAAACAGTCAACTCATTCAATTTACAAGAGAATGAATTTTTCAAATAGTCGACCCATTCATGTAATTGAACGAATATTTCAAATAGTCGGTCCATTTAAGCAAAAGAATGGGTCTTTCAAACAGTCGACTTATTTAATTTGTAAAAGAACGGATCTTTCAAATAGTCGACCCGTTCATGTAAGATAATGAGCCTTTCAAACAATCAATCCATTTAAGCATGAGAATGGGTCTTTCAAAAAATCGAACCATTTGAAATGCAAAAAGGGTCATTCGAACTATGTACTGATATTTCAAACAGTCAACCAGGCACCCGATAATGCCCTTTAAAACTAAATGTTACTCCAAGGATAATGTTGAAAGATATAAAGTCAGATTTGTTACCAAGGGTTTTAAGAAACGTGAATGTATTGATTTTAAGAAGACTTTCTCACAAGTATTTAAGAAAGACTCATTCAGGATCATAATGGCTCGTATAACTCATATGAATTTAGAGCTACATCAGATGGATGTAATGATTGTGTTTCTCAATGGAGATGTAGATGAGAATATATACATGTTGCAACATGAAAATTTTATAGCCAATGACTTAAAACATATAGTTTGTAAACTCAAGAAATCAATTTATGGGTTAAAACATGCATCACAACAATAGTACCTGAAGTTTCATGAAGCAATTTTCTCATTTGGTTTTGTAAAAAAATATCTAAATGAGTGTATCTACGTCAAAATCAGTGGGAGCAAGTTTATCATATTGAATTTATATGTTGGTGACGTTTTGTTAGCTAACAGTGACTTAGGATAATGAGCGATACCAAGAAATTCATATCTTAAAGGTTTGAGATGAAGGATCTTGGTGACGCTTCTTATGTCATCGACATTGAGATACGCCATGATAAATCATACAAACTACTTAGCCTGTCATAGAGGATCTATATTAATATGGTACTAAAAAAGTATGACATACAAAACTGTGCTCCTAGACAATTGCCTATTATAAAGGCTAATAAATTCGACTAGTTCCAGTGTTCTAAGAATGATTTGGAAAAGAATCAAATGAAGGATTTTTCATAAGCATTGGTAGTAGGGAGCATCATGCATGCTCAAGTCTGCACGTGATCGGATATTGCCTTTGCAGTTAAAATGTTGGGCAGGTATCTCTCTAATCCATGAATGCAATATTTGATAGCTGCAAAGAATGTGTTACACTACCTGCAAAGGATAAAGGACTTCGAACTCATATACAGAAGTTCTAATCATTTACAGTTGGTTGGATATTCAAATGTAAATTATGCTGGCTACGTTGATACAAAGAAGTCCACCCCTGACTACATCTTTATGATTGTTAGTGGGATTGTCTTGGAAAAGTATGAAACAGTCGGTAATGACCTCATCTACTATGGAAGCCGAGTTCATTACATGTCATAAAGCATCTAATCAAGTACTATTGAGAATCTTCTCAAATTTGCAGGTATTGGAGCATATCTTGAAACTATTGAGAATCTTTTGTGATAACTCAGTTGCGATTTCCTTCTCTAACAACAACAAACATTTATCAAGATCGAAGTATATCGACATCAAGTACTTTGTTGTGAATGAAAAGTTTGGAATCCTCTAGTGTCTATGGAGTACATCGACATTAAGTAGATGATTGCGGATCCACTCATTAAAAGACTCGCTATCACGTTATTTCAGGAACACCGATGAGACTCACATTGATCCCATAGATGTATTTAGTTAGTGAGAATTGAACGTGCTTTATTTTCATATACATTAAAGAGATCTCATTTGTAAAGTTTTGATGATTCTAGTATAAAGTTGATTTCTACTTCTTTTTGTGCATGCACAATTTATGATGAATAAGCGGAATTAAAGTAATGTTTCATTGGAAACATGCGAAAGCTCTTGAACCTCTTAAGGATATGCACATATGTTCATATTATGTGTGTAATCCTTATACCGCACTTCCTTATTATTGATATATATCGTTAAGACTGATGGTATTTGTGACCGTGCTTAATCTCACTTTGCCTAAATTAAATGTTGTGAAGGCTACCACAATTCAATACTAGTAATCTTAATGGATCAGATTAAGTGTTGCACGTATTATCCAACAATTACATTGGTTAACCATTTAGATACTTTCTTCAAAATTAAAATATGTCTTCAGAATGTTTCCAAAATTAAACATTAATATTGATCAATGTTGCCCAAGTGAGAGATTATAAAAATTCTATAAGGTGGGCCTTATTAATCAACGGTCTGGATTTTCCTAAGGGCGTGTTTGGATTCACGTATAGTATTGTTTTGCATTGTAAATCTATATGAACCCAGTATTCTAGACACTATAGCATGGTTCACGTCTAGATGGCGGTCAACAACCACAGTGTTTGGTTTCTAGTAATTTTGTATATGTATATGTTGCGGAATTCAGTGTCCACGTTTGGGAATAAAGTCTTGGTTATGTTGGACATGTGTTATTATGAAGTACGACAAACTGAGTTGTGTATCGTACAACTAGCATCATTAAAAATGTGACGATTTGGAACCAGAGTGGAACCCACCATCACAATCAAACGTGACCGTACATAAAGCGGATCAACCTGATCTTCAATTATTTGCAAAGTCTGGGCCTATATGAACCAATGAATGGATTGGATGTTTCAGATCATGAGTATAGTTGTCCCCAGGAGACTTTTAACGATGGATTTCCAATCACTGCAGTATTCATGTGGCATGGTCCACCTGTGGATCTATAACCCTCTCAATGGTGGAGGACAGTCCATATAATGATATTACAAAAATGAAGACTGGGATAGATCAAATAGGATGATCCTGGAAGGGCCCACACACTGTAGCGGCTTCATATTGTTCTTATATATTCATTTATCGAGACCTATAGAATGAAGGAGACTATCTAATTTAAACTAAACTAAATTAAAGATGGTACTGTTAACTTCAATTCAGTCATTCAAAACAGATCAACTATAAGTTTTAAACATATTTCAAACTCCTCAGCATAACACATGAAGCAGGGACAGACATCTTCATGCTTCGTTATCTGGTTGGATCAACTGCTATGACCTGTTAATCCTCCCCTATGAGATGAGATTTGAAACAATCTAGCCGACTATCACATATATAAGCAATACTCCTATCACAACTTTCAATATAGCAGAACTATCAGCAAACGAATCATAGTGTCTTTTCAGGTCCGGCATGGCCGCGTCGGAGACCTGCAGCCCTTCAATCTTTTCCTCAACTATGGCTGATTCATGAGCACGTCAAGCTTCCGACTCGAATCTCCTGGAATTGTTTGATGACAATAATTCTGTCAATTGGCCTACAGTAATCATAAAAAAGTGAAAATAAATTTATTTTAAAAAAAAAAAAAACAGGATTGCTGATATGATTTATATTCAAATTCGGACAACAATTCCTGAGACAGTTATTCTTTCCTGCATTAAACAGCCTATAACATACTTGAAAATTTTCTCAAGCTCCATAGCCTCATCGTATGATTTGTACGAATGGTGTCTGCATCCTAGGTATCGATTAACCTGCACATGTGCATCTTCTCATCTGTCATACAGGCGTGGAACTCTTCCCACAAAGACCATATAAAATTTCTTCATAGCTTCTTGAAAAAATAAACAACCACTATTAGACCTTCCTAATGTGAATTTTCTTTAGCTTCGATAAACAGGACAATAAATCAAAAATATTAGCATGAATCATAGAATTATTTCTTAATTCAGAGAAGAATAAATGGAAATCCTCTATGACATGAATAGCTGAATAGTCTCACCTCCTCAATTCATGGATCTGATAAGTTGACATTAAATTCCATGAAAAAATGGAATCTGATATTTTTCTGCTGTGTCAACATTTATATGATCCTTGTTATGGATATAAGCTTCATACAAGTCCAATAATAAATAGAGGTATTTGAATTCATTCATCATAAAACAGAACCGACGAGCATCATATATCACCAACTAAGCTCACTTCAAAACAAACTAACATATCATCAACAAATTCATAGCACTCTCAGACCAATCAAATAACCAGAACAGTCAAAATCTTCTAACAGTCAACTATTCAAGCGTTCAGAGGCAGATACTCTTCTGTACCTGAACTTATGAACCTCAAAGGAAACCTCATTTTAGTTAGATAACTGAGAAAACTGAATATCGAGCAAGATATATCAAAGATGGTGCGACCATCAGTTAGATAAGTTTCAAGTAGGACCATATAGAAGAGTGTTGTGTACTCATCTAGTACCCAAAATATCCATCCCAAAACCACATCAAAATATACACACCACATAATAAAATAAAAGTTTAGTTATTTAAGATGCCAAGTGCAGCAAACGCAGAATTGTTTTAGACAGGAGGATTGCGGTCGAAGAGTCTCTGGACCCACTCCTTCCTCCTCTCATGCCCTATTTTGATGAAAAACCCTGCACTAACAATATCTTCCTACATCAACTGAGCAGCACGGACCTAATCCTCATAGCTGAGACCTTCCACTTCCTCTAGTATGCCCAACAACTTTTGTAGTCGGGTCATAGTTTTGTCCTGTGCCATCGTTATGGTAAGGGTCCTGACAGCCTCAGCCATTTCGCCCATTTTAACACCAATGTGCTCACTTGGCTTACCCCTTCAGCCACGGGTTATGCCAGTAGTGGTGCTTTAACTGTTTCTAGACCCAAGTGAGGTCTCCATAGGCCCTATATTGACCCTCTTTGACCACTGATGTGATCCCTCACTGCGACGAAATGTCGGATTACTTTCGTCATCACCATCTTCATCTGAAGATTGACGAATAGTTTCAATCCCATTATCATCAGAATAATCACCAGAATCGAGTTCATCTCTACCGCGACGCCGGCCAGAAAGAGGAGATGAGTATGTTGTGCTGGTATAAGAGCCATGAGCACAATCATTCCCAAACATATGTGCCAAATCATCGTATTTGTCGATGTGTTTACCACGCACTCTCTCGGCATATGAGTGAGACTACAAGACCATATCAGTATATTAAGATGCAGAAACTATAACAACACATTTACACGGAATAAAACCTCACAGATAAAGTGTTAAATGGGCATTGTTGTTGAGTATAATAAAATTGTTACTTACATCAATGTAGGCAGACCAGACATCATCCGTAGTAACCACCATTTTCAGGTTGGCATCCCAGCCAAAACCACTGGCATTCAGCATATCCTTCATTGCCCAGTAAAATCTCTTTAATGTACGAAGACGGTTAGAGATATATTTATTCTCTAACTCGACCTCACATTTATTGAACGTTTCAGTGATGGTAGCTTTATAGGCTTCTGGCTTAAAGCCTATCTCACTTTTTTAACCCAGTTAACCTGCTCCATTAATGCATCTACCAATGCATTATCCATCGGTTCGTTCCATTGAATGCGCGCTGATTTCTTACTTTCTCTACTCCTTTGAGTGCGGGCATTCAGACTCACCGGGAATGGAGCTGTTTGTATTGTTGACAAACTTTTCTTGGTCAGGGTACCGAAAATACTGCTTGGTGATGCCATATTCTTCATGGGGGAGGCTGTACATTTTGAGGGGGATGCAGCCTGATTCTTATCTCTCCCCATCTTGTTTGAGCTCCGTAGGAAATTCATGTTACCTACGCATGGTCAAAACAGTCAATGGGTCGATAATCTCATGATCTAACTAAAGTCATAAATTAAAGGTCTAGACAGAAACATGAGGATTAAATCAGTGGGACTTGAAATATAAAACATGATAAGTGCTGGCATATAATAAAATCCATATAAATTATCCAAAATTTTATAACAAACAAACCACCTAAGACCAAAAATCCAAAGAACAAAGTATCCAAGTTTACAATATTGTTGTTACACGAACAGCACAAAACAGTCACTGAATTTAAAGAAAAATCAACGCCGCTCCCGCGTCCGAGGAAGGCTGTCATTCCACATTCTCTCCGTAATGTCGTCCCTCTTTTTTGCTCATTCCTCTCTCACGCGGTCTATCATAGTAGACCCTGCCCATTATTATTCGGCATTAGTGATGTCTATAGGAGATGCTGAAATTTCCTCAGTACTATCACCACTTTTCTCAACTGTTTCAGCAAATCCATCTTCACCACTAATACGGATGAAGTTATGCACAACACAGCAAGCTATAACAATTTTAACTTAGGTCTTAAATATGAACTGTGGTGTTATACAGAGTATAGGAAATCGGCCTTTTAAAAGACTGAAACACCGTTCAATTACATTTCACAGTTGGACATGACGATAATTGAAGAGTTCTTTCTTATTAGCAGGCTTCCTCCCTATACGAAATTCATTCAAATGATAACGAATACCTCGATAAGGTGCCATAAATCTAGGAGAATGGGCATATCCCGCATCGACAACATAATATTTTTCTACACAAAGTAATATATAAATATTAAGCACCAGCCAAATCGCATCCTACATAGCTATATTAAACTGGCAACAATCATTCTTTACCATGAGGCACAAGAAAACAATCAGGTTAAAGAGTCAATGTATTTTACAACACACGAGCGTCGGATGCAGAACCATCCCAACCCGTTAGCACACATACGAATTTCATATCGAATGTACAGGCAGCCATTACATTCTGGGACAGGAAACCTTTTCGATTTTGAAATGTTACACTTGATTCTTTCAGCAAATAGACCGGTATGTGGGTGTCATCGAGTGCCCCAATGCAGTCTTACAAGCAACATAATTTCTGACTTTTAGGTTGATATTAAGTATACAACAGTTTAATTGTATAATAATTAGAAATTTTCAGATTGTATTAATCTGAAAATATGGGCTCCACATTAGATTATCAGATATCTATTTCGATGTATGTAACCCAGGGAACTTTACATATTTCGGATAGAGGCTAATTACTGCATTAAGAACTCTATTGAAGTGTCGACTCACAGTTTCTCCAGAACGTGAAAACCGATGACCAATGACACGGTTTCGCACGTTGTGGCCAATAGTATGCAAGAACATGACGACTTGTTCTTTTAAACTGCATTTCCTTGTATCGGACAACAAATTCTTATCTCTTAATAAAGAATACAGCTCGAAGAACTTATCACAACCCATTCATAGTTGTGTAAGACAGTCTACGTTGCTCTTCTGTATGATTCCATTAATAAATCTAATTCTATTTATTTGACAATCTCGAGGTAACGACTTCATACAATAACGACGATAATAATCAGCAGCTCCCATAACACATGTAGAGGCTGCAATTGTAGTTAATGCAGCTGTTATTTCAGTTTCATTTTAATCACTATTGGAAGACTCCTCCCAGCTAGAGTCACCACTGTGAGACCCCATCGTTGAAAATGGTGCAGTCACCTGTTTCTATTTTATATTACCTTGCTTTTAGAGGTGTAACTAACGGCATAATCTGAAAGGTAGAAATGCAATAACATTCATATATTTCCGTGAATAACATTAAAACCATTCTTATAAGATATATATTTTCTTGAAGAACATTAAAACAATTTTTAGAGGTGTAAATAATAGTATAATCCGAAAGGTACGGAAAGCACATTACAGGAATTCTACACATTATTTCATTTTTATAAGATATATATAATCATTCCATAATATTATAACCATTCTTACTCAGGCATAACACATGATAGAGTCGATGGTACCATATATATAATATGAGACAGTAATTGGTCAATCAACATAAGTAATACCAAATGCAAAGGAAAAGCATATTAGTAATATGTACCACAATGACCAGTTTTATACGCACCTATTAACAGATTTTAAATTGAAAAGTACTAATAACTTTGATGATCAGCACACCTACGAGATTGGACTACAGGAAAGGGCTACAATTAGACCTTGTTTAATGTAGAAATGATGGTTCAATATGGAAGAACGAACATGATCCTGGAGAATGTGTAAGGAGATGTTGTATTTCTTTGAAAATATATGATAAAATTACAAACTTCAAACAAACGCGGATTATTTCTTAATACTTAGACACATTTATCTCAAATAATGCCTTTACATGTGCCACATATGAAACATTTTAAATCCATAACAAGATGATCCTTTACAGATCTCTGTAAATTTGATATTGGAATATTACTTCCAGTATACTTCAGCAGCTAGGACTCACAGGACACCTAACAATATTTTAAAAGGAATGGGTTAATGGTGATTCACCATCATTCAAGTTATTCTTATATATCCATTCTCGATATGGTTCGATCTGCAGAAGCAGATCATAACTCTCAGTCCCTTTAATATACACAAGTCATGTCACAAGTTACTGGAGGTGAATCCATCTGCTGGATTTTTTCAGATACGCAATAATGATTCAATGGTACAGCAGGAGGGATAAATAATTTTGAAAGTATTGCGTGGGTTGTGGGCATCGTAATCGAGACAAGAAAGATGTCGTCTACTCCCCTATCAGATGTGACTACAAAAAATTGGGTGTCTCGTGCAATATACAGAGATATCGCAGAAGAAGATGGAAGGGATAAGATCCCTCACAGAAAGGGATGGAACCTCTCTTCCCCAAAAAAGCAACAACATTTTATGATCCATACCCTTTAAAAATATCTTCATACACAATACCTGGTACCGGTGGAAACCTGCACTAACAAGACTGTTGTAATATGCGGAAAGGGGGTGGATTAAGGGCAACTTCAATGGCAATTCGACGATGATGCTATGCATAGACGACTCGATAACCATCGCATGCTCAGAACATGCAATACCGCATCCTCCGCGACTCCGATCTGTTAGGTATCCACACCATCTTCTCTAGCAATGACTGTAAGGATGGAGAGATAGGGTGAGGGAGAGATTACCTAAGAATGATGGTCCGTAGGAGAAAAAAAGAAAAAAAATTTACTTTTTCTGCAATGGCGGTGGCAGTGCAATGACTCCATCGCTCTTACCGACACATTATACACTGACAACAGTTACGCGTGGAAGCCGAAGAGTTGGTTCGGTGTCGTACTCAGGTTTGTTGTGGACGTCCATTTTAAATTCGAATTCAAACATTGGAAACGTACTATTTACGTCAAATGACAGTATAGTACCACGTGGGCCCGATATCCAAACATGCCCTAAGGGTTGGATACTGTGATCGACCATACCAGTGGACCCTATAAAGTTGTGATTCATCTAGAATCATATAAGGGATAGTGCGCTACAAATGTGTTACACGCATAGTATTTTAGTTGGACTGGGATTGTTAAATTTATATGGAGCCTACGGGCCTATTTGGGAGTGTGGATTTGGAACCCTCTAGATTTGAAATCCTCCAGTTGTGTTTGGCACCCTGGATTCAGAATCCCTTGTAATCCAAGAGTAGCTATGCATAGTATATTTACAAGGGTTTGAATTTAATTACTAAATCAACTTTAATATCTATAATTAGTATACATATGTAATGTTTGACACAATGATTGTAATAAGCCCATTGAAATATATATTTTGCCTAAAAATGATGAAATTCCAAGTCTCAGATGGGTCACAAGCACAAGATCACATCCAAGTGACTAACCAACGATTTTTAACCATTGATTTGCATGGACAATGTTTAGAGAACACATATCATCGTATTAAAGTAATTATAGTTATGCAATTGATAATCTCATTGTTTTGGGATATCATCGATGAGTCATGTGCCCAATAAATTAAGAGTCTAGTGACACACATGTTTCATATGTAACTCTTAGAAGGATTTTAGATGTAATCCAAGCTTTCACCTTGGATTTTAAGCCCCCTCTTCGAGGGGATTTGGAACCCCCAATTACTTTATGGTGCCAAACGCACTAGGGGATTTGAAATCCCCTCAAACCCCCCTGAATCCATGGTGCCAAATGACCCTTAAGGGCCTGTTGGGAGTGTGGATTGATTTGGAACCCCTTGGATTTGAAACCCCCTAAATTTGGAACCCCTTGGATTTGGAATCCTCCCATTGAGTTTAGCACCTTGGATTCAGAATCCCCTATAATCCAAAAGTAACAATGCATAACATATTATAGGGGTTTGAATTTAATTATTAAATTAACTTTAATATCTCCAATTAGCATACGTATGTAATGTACAATGGTTATAATAAGCCCGTTGAAATATGTACTTTGCCTGAAAATGACGAAATTCCAAGTCTTGGATGGGCCACAAGCACAGGATCACATCCGAGTGACTAGCCAATGATTTTTAACTATTGATTTACATGGACAATGTTTGGACAACGTAGATTATCCTATTAAAGTTATTATAGTGATGTAGTTGGTAATTTGATTGTTTTGGGGTGTTTCGACGGTGCAGATTATCCTATTAAAGTAATTATAGTAGGCCATGTGCCCAATAGATTAGTAATCTAGTGAAACATGTTACACATGCAACTCTTGGAAGGATTTTTTTTTTATTTTATTTTTTTATTTTTAAATGTAATCTAAGCTTATACCTTGGATTTCAAACCTCCTCTTTGAGGGGATTTGAAATCCTCTGGATTTGAAACCCTCGATTACTTTATAGTGCCAAACATACTAAGGAATTTAAAATCTCCTCAAATCCCCATAAATCTATGGTGCCAAACGACCCCCAAGGGAGAGGAGTTTCCATGGGTCCCCAACCCTACATACGTTGAAGCATCTCTTCCCAGCTCGGTGCTTCTCCAAAGGGTGTAAGGTGCAGAAGAAGATCTTGGCAACTCGAAATTTAGAGATGGCATCCCAATCAGGTATGAATTTCAGTTTGGATTTACCAATCCTCATCTCTGATGCACTATGGTCCCTTCAATTTCGCAATCTAGTTTAACAGTGGGCACTATTTTGTATGTCATGACCTTTGGCTTCACATGAAATAGATGATTTTAAAAATTAATTTGTAGAGTTGAATATAAACCATTGAAAAGCTAATTTTCAACCATGCATGCGTATTGATGGTCATAGTCACCGATTCACCTTTTATGACAATGCTAAGAACATGGACAGTTCTGATCATGGGATCATTTCTATGTGGTTGTGACATGTTGAAATAGAATTAGGAAAAGCATGGAAATCAATGCAGTTCTAACTCTTCAACTTCTTAATATTTTAATTAAAAACAACACTCCAAACCAAACAACAAAATTATTATTGAATATAGGAATTTTCCTTCCTCAAGGTTCTATAAGGTGTTTTTTTTTTTTTTTTAACATTTAATTTAATTTAAATATGCCGTTTTAGTTTTAAGCGTAGAATAGGGCTCCAACGGAGGTTCGTGTCAACTTGAACTCAACTGACCCAACCCAAGTTTGAGTCAATTGTTAGGGTCCCTAGTCTAGTTAGGCTTGGAAAATGCCAACCCACTTTTAAAGTGGCTTACATTTGGGTTGACCAAATTCAGATGAGGTAGGCCAGGTTACGTCGGGTGGGAATAATCATATGTATTTGGGTCAGGTTGAGCTGTGTTGGTTTAAAATAAGCATTGAAGAATTTGGATTGAGTTTGGTGAGCATGTTAGATTGAAATTTTAAAGTTGGGCTCTGGCTTCAGTCCTTTTAAGGTCAGGTCAGACTCATATTGTTAGGTTGTCCGTACATGTGGAGGCCTATATATACACATGGGGAATTAGCAAATCTTTATTTAGAGGTACCTTTTCCTTAACCTAAAATATTTTCATGGGTCCCATGGGATATTTCTTTCAACTGTGTACCATTAATCTTATTCATTAGGCATAAACATAGGCAAACGAATGCTCCTACGGTAATGCTGAGCTGTGTGGGCTCCACCGTGATGTGTGTATGACATCCACTCCATCCGTCATGTCCAGCCCTTCATGTTTACCCTAGAAGTTAAGAATCGGGCCAATTGAAAAGTTAGACAGTTGCCACCATAAGTGTAGATTTACTCCTACATTCATGTAGTGTGGCCCACGTAAGTTAGTCTAATTATTGGGGTGTTCCTTATCTACATGGATCGATGAATAGATTTTATTACATCTACAACTACTGTGGGCCCCACGCAATCTAGAAGGTTTATATATGTGTGTGTATGGTTGTATGTGTATGCATGCATTGTAGGTTAGCACTCATCTCATGGGTTGTGACCTTGGATGTATATGTATAAATTGTGGGTTACCACTCATCTCATGAGCTGTGACCATGGATGTAGGCAGTGGAGCTGGGCCCCAATTTACAAGTATTCCAGTCCAAGGAGATGAGAAATGATGAAAGTTAGGCCTCCTGTAAAGATAAGAAAAAGGGAATGATCCAAAAGCATTCTACTTTCAACTAGTCTTTCATGACTTCATGGGCCTTATCATTTTTACCTCTTTTTCTTTGCTTTCTCTACATGAGTTTTCTTAGATGGTTGCAACATCATGGTCATGGGTCGTGGGACACATGCACACTAGAGAGAAAGAGAGAGAAAGAGATGTGTATCCTTTTTGTTTATTATATTTTTTTATGTTGAATAGAATGAGTTTATTATTAATAACTTGTTGATTGTAATGAACTTATATAATATATTATTTGAAAGCATTTGATTGTAAATAACCTGTGTAATAGTCTGCTATATTTCCCCAACCTATATAATAAAGGGAATTGTATCAGGTTGGCAACTGAAGTCGAACTTCTACCATAACTTCCAACATGAATCTAAATAATATAATATGTGGTAAAAAATTAATTCATCTAGCCTACTCCAATTAGTTGTGATAAGACTTAAATGATTATAATAATGATGTTGACAGGAATGTCCAAGTCTTCTATATGTATGTGTATGTGTGTGTTTATATGTACATGCATGTATGTATGTGTATATATATGTGCATGTATTTGCTAAACTTACAACATCTCTGAACCTTTTAAATGATACATTAAATGCTTAATCATCAATTAGGACCGTTCATTCAATAAAAGCAAGCCATGTTACAAAAATCACGTGGATTTAATGATCCTAGCCTTAGGACTGAGGTGATCAAATTTTACAACCGTCTATTTTTTTTATGAGTTACACGACGCATGATTAGAATCATCAAATTACAATGCTACTTTGAATCATAAGAAATACAGAGTGGGATTTACTGAATAGATTGTTTAAGATGATTGGACCTATTTTCTTTATCTGCTCAATCTTGACCATCCATTTTTCATGATATTATTTGAATGGGCAGGATCATCCAACTAGTGTGATTTTCGCACCATGGCAACTAGTGTGATTTTCGCACCATGGCTTGTCTTTAGTTGTACGAATTATGTATGTTGAAAATGACTATTGTGTGTCGTACATTTATTTAAAAGGTTGGGGAGACATAGCTAACTTCCACATGGAGGAAAGGTCAGAAAAACCAACACAAATTTAAGTACACATAATAAATATAATAAATAGATGCAGAAAATGTAGACTTTTCATCAGAGTCAGCTTTAGCAGCTTCCAACCATTTTCATGAGAGAGAGAGAGAGAGTATGAGTCTTTTCAAGTAGTGATTTCTTAAGAGTCTTCTAAAGTAGCAATTTCTTGGGATAACGAGTGATCTGGCCCTTCTTTAAGGCACAAGTTAAGAAAATATATTACCATGAGTGGATTCAACGGTTTTGATCAATATATATAGTCCGTGAGATCTGGCTGTGATGAGTGTGGGGCCCACCTCTCTCATTTCCTTTACAATTGCTGGGACATGGTGTGCCCCAGCCAAACTTTTGATGGTCAGTGACTCAATCACCACACGGTTCGGCATGTGAGTCAGACAGTCAAGCACGTGCAAGTTGATGCTAGCCCACATCGTGGAATAGACTGTACCTCTGTGGTGGCAGGACTCTATGGGGCGCATTGTGAGGTATGTGCCCTATCCACACCGTCCATCCATTTTGATGGCTCATTTAGGGTATGATCCTAAATTTGAAAATTAAACATCATTGTGGGCCTAGAAAGTTTTCAATGGTAGACATTATTATCCCAACTTTTTCCTATGGGGTGGTCCACTTGAGCTTTGGAAATGCTTCAATTTTAGGCTCATACTCTAAAATGAGTGGGCAAAACAGATCAACCGCATGGATTAAACAAATACATCATGCTGGGCCCCACAGAGGGTGGTGTTTGGTTCACCACGCAACACCTGCGATTAGTGGCTCAATCACCTAATGACACAAAATGAGAGTCGTCCATTTCATTACCATAATTAGGGTTAGGAGTACATGGGCAAAATTCCATGAAGAGCCCCTCAAGGTGTACTAGTCACTGCTTGAAGTTCTACTTAGACCGTCGGACCGGATTGGACGGACCACCCCCCAAGTGGGTCAGGTCACCACAACTGATTGGGAGTCCATCGTTTGCTAATTCCTGGCCTGGAATGGGTCCACTTGGGTCAGATCGGTTGGATCGAACCGTTAAAAAATAAAAAATAAAAACAGGTTAGGTCTGTTCAAGTTTTAAAACTATAACATGTATGTGTGTATGTGTGCATTTGCTTCTCTTATGGCGTGGGCTTCTATCTTCCTTGGAAAATTAGCTTGTTTTGATATGGCTTTGATTGTTTTGAAGGTTAATTTCTTTGACATGGCCTTGATTGTCTTAGGGTGTTTATGGCCTTAAATGCCAAGGTGGATTAGTCGCGAACCCAGGTGGGTGTGACAGTGACCTTGGGGCCCACCAGATGTAAGTCATGTGTTGTATATCCATTGTGCTGTCTATCTCTTTTGCCAGCTTCTTCCACGGCATGGTCCCAAAAATAAAAAATAAAAGAGAGATAAATCTCGGGTGGGACCATACCACACGAAACAGCTGTCTTTGAATATTCACTATTAAAAACTTTCTAGAGCCCCCGTAATGTTTATTTGTCATCACCCTGTTGAGAAAGTCACACGGACCTAAAGTCACGTGGACTGGGATGAAGAGAAATCACAAATAGCAGCTTGATCTATGACTTTTGTGAGTCTCAAGAAACTTTAAACGGTGGGAATCATCGTTTTTGAGACTATCCCCTAAGATGAGCTATCAAAACGGATGGAGAGAATGGATATACAACACTTACGTAGAGGTGGCCCCACGTCGGGTCTCCCACAGGAGGTGGATTGTGTCCGCCCACCGGCAAGGAATAGGCAGATCTATGTGGGGTCGACTTTAATGTATTTGTTTATTCATTATGTGCATCTGAACCATGCGGAATAGAAAGCTTGGGCTACATTAAATGCAAGAGTCGTCTCTAGTGTGGTCCACTTAAGCCTTGGATCTGTCTCATTTGTCTAAAAGAAGTGATGGACCAGGTGGATAAACAAATACATCACGCTGGACCCACACTGATCTGCCGTTCTTCGTAGAGACTGCTGGGCGACGGTCGCAGCTATTCCGCGTTTCTTAAATGCTACCTTATAAATGACATGTTGACATGAGAAGGCACGGACGCGGATTGCGTCCTACCCCCGCCCAGACGGTAATCCGTCCGGTCAGGGCTCTGTGGTGCTCACTGTGATGCAAGTGTTTTATCCAAGCCGTTAATATCTTTTCTCATATCATTTTAAGCTGTGAGCCAAACACTGAGCAAGGTACAGGGCTTAAGTGGACCACAAAGTGAGGATTTAATGTCCACCATTAAAAACTTCTTGGGAGCTGGAGAAGTTTCGGATAAAGCTAATATTTGTTTTTTCACTTCATCCACGTCTACATGACTTTGTTAATAGGTTGGATGATAAAAAACCATCACGGTGGCCCTTAGAAAGGTTTCAACGGTGGGTGTCATTATCACCGTAGCTTCCTCCGGTGTGGTCCACTGGAGCTGTGGACTTGCTTCAAGTTTATATACATTTCTTAAAATGATATGAGAAAAGATATTAACGGCTTGGATAAAACACTTACATCACGGTGGGCCCCACAGGGCCCTACCCGGACGGATTACCGTCCGGGCGGGGGTAGGACGCAATCCGCGTTCCTAGAAGGCACGGACTACTTGCGACCTACCCGCGTACTAATTGCCGCAGGGATCTAGCTAGAAACGGACGGTCGTGGCAGGGGCTCCGTTGGGCCACTGTGATGTATTTATTTAATCCATGCTGTCCATCCATTTTGACCTTTTATTTTAGTGCATGACTCAGAAAAGGGGATATATTGAAGTCTTGAGTGGACCACACCACAAGAAAAGGTGGTGACAATAATACCCACCATTGAAACATTCCTAGGGCCGACTGTGATGTTTATTTGCCATCCAATCCGTTCATAAGGTAAGACAGACTTTGATGAAGAGAAAACATAAATATAAGCTTGATCTAAAAGTTTTATGCCCTGAGGTTTTCAACCGTAGGTGTTCCATCCCTATGTTTCCTTTGGCTTTAGTGTGGTCAAACTGGAGCCTTAGATCTGTCTTCTTTTCAGGATCATACCCTAAGTGATCTTTCGAAATGGATGAACGGCATGGATAGATCACATGTATCAAAGTGGGCACCACAAAGCCCCTGCAAAGAAGACCTCCCATCTCTGGCTAGGTCACATGGGGTAGTACCCAAGCTGCATTCCTCTAACCAGTAATGTTTGTCAGATATTTTAGAAAGGATTGAATGCCCACGTTGAAACATTTGTAGAGTTACATAAGTTTTTTTTAATCAAATTAATATTTTTGTTTCAAGTGGAAATGACCCTACGTATCTTAGAAGATTTCAATGGTGGGGATTTCCCACCACCTCATTTTTGTTTTAATATGAGCTGGCAAAATAGATGTATACTTAAGCCTTAAGCAATCTACATCCACGTCAACCATCTCCACGTGGAGTTGAAATGAAAAATAAGTCCCACTGGCAAGAAATGATCTAAAGGGCCAAGTCTACAAAAATCTCCCCATTAATGGAGTTGAAATGGAGGTTATATGCATCCACATCAACCATCTCTACTATCCATTAGGTCTTAGTCCATTTTCCTCCTTGAAAAATCACACAAATTGGATTATCCAAACTGTTCATTTCCTTGCATAGAAGAAGATAGGTCTAATCACAATATTCATGGTCATTCATTGTTAATAATTTTAAATATGAAAATGCTTTCAATGATCCATCAAAATTAAACCCATGATCGAATCACACCCTCAGTGGTTGGAGTCGGTCATCGCTACGACGCTGAGTTAGATTTTAAAATATATTTTTTAGAAGACTTTTGGTATATTCAACCTTTCAATTATAATAGTAATTGACTGAAAATGAATGATAATTACTCACCCTAATAATATTGAGATCACATCCATTTAACTGCAATGATTACATTTTACCATATTGAGGTCACATCCATTTAACTGCAATGATTACATTATACCACTATTTACTGTAATGGTTACAAATCCTTTCCCCTCAAGACTGACTCTTGTTTTATAACTTTCTCTTAACCAAATACCTTTAAAAGATAGTAATGCCTCATTTACTTCGAATTAAACCAAAAATTGAAAAATCAAACATGCCCTAAATAAATCCCTAACTATTTACTTCATATACTTCAATTGTACCATGTGACATTCTTCATAAGGTCTAGAATATTCTAAAAAACTTTTACAAAATTTCATATTTTTCCTTACTAAAAAATTCAAAAACCATTCAAATTTCTACACATAACTCTACTCATATGTACAAGTAAAGAAGAAAAAAAAAAAAAAAAAGATCTTATCTCTGCAATATCCTCCACATCTAGAAATTTATGTTAGCAAGTTCGCAATTAAATTATATATGTGTTATTATTTTTTCTTGCGTATATAAAAGGTAACACAACGATCCCGATTAGATCACCAACGTCGACATTGCACATGCATCGACAAAACCCACATGTATGGCGGGCCACGCCATATCTAGAAAGAAATATTAACCATCTATTTGGGACCCATTTTTAAATTTTGCTTAAACAATGCTTTAAGTTGATGAGATTGATAGATTGGATTCTAGAACAAATTCATTGACCGAAGGCCCCATTCATAAATTGTTTTGGAAGTTTCCAAAGCCCTATGTTGAAAAGAAAGGCCATGACCCATGAAGTGTTTGGTCGTCGACGACTAAATAAAATATAGAAAGGTCTGTGGATTCTTCAGATCTTGCCTAGATTTTTCGGTTTTGTTTCCTATCTAAGGACTTTTGGCCCTCTCATATGGAACCTGTCCGTTTATTTGTTGGGCCTGAACTTTGGCCCACTAATAGTTTGTGTGGCCACCACTTTCATTTGGGCTTTGTGGGCCCTTGGGCTGGACATGGGCACGGTCCAGATGGTCCATTTTCACCTGTAGAAAAGCTGCCAATGTTGGGTTTGAATTAGGACCGTTTATTTGGGCCTATGTAGGCCCACACATGAGGCTTGAGGTGGGCCTTGATGGGCTCGGTCCACCAGTATTTAGGTCCATTCACAACCCTATTGGTTAGTAGTCCTAGTTACTTATGAGAAACCATAGGTCCTGATGAATCAGAAGATAATAGTATTCTAATGTGTAAGTTGGTACAGTCGGGGCCCTTGGTTAGATGATCAGAACCGTCAAACTGATGGACCCTAACATGAACATTGGAAGATTATTAAAACATCTTAAAATTCGCAATTTCAGTTATTAATTATGTTGCGTATTTTCTAAACCATTTCTGTATTTTCCTTAACCCAGTGCTACGATAATCCAAACATGAAGATTTATGGTGCGTCCCTCATCCATGGAAGGACCCATCAGATGAACGGTTAGGATCTACAAATCATGGCCCACTTGCACGAACAACGGGTACAGTGGAACATTACTCATGTTGCATCAGGATCATAGAATTTCTTTTGACTGGTATGATGCTTCCAGGAAGCCGCCTGGCCTAACTCCTGTAGGTCAACTTACAAAATTTGTGGTGATTAATGCATGGGGCCCACTTGGGTCTGGCATGTGCTTTGAACGTTGAAGTTTTAGAAATGGCCAAAAATCATGGGAAGGTTGGTCGACATCAGCCCAGCATAGTACGCGTGTGCGAGATCCATCCAGTCATCATGTGGGGTCCACCATGACGATGTCCTTTCACATAGATCAAGAAAGTAGATGCATTAGGTGGGCCACAGAGGCGTGAGACAAGTGGATCTGCAGAAGGAAATGTCTATGATTAATATCCAATGTACATGCGTGGTCAACTTCAAATATGAACTGGTCTGATTTTTGGGCCAGTAAATGGTCACATTAATTTGCTTCTGATGAATGGACCGGATCATGTACATATGTGCCATATAGGCACGTGTGCCATGGTTCACTTGTTCCATCAATCTTCACGCGAAACGCATTAGCATTTCTACTGAAAGTGACTGACCCAAGACTGTTCGTTGCGGTGCACTCAAGTCTATGACTATCAAATCATGGACAGTGGAAAAGGAGAAATTTGGGACCATGGGCCCACCTTTTATCCAGCTGGTTTTATGAAGCAATACAAACTTCGCCTGGGAACTTAGACCTGCTTGTACGGACAGCGAATTTGAGGATGAAAATACCCACTTCTTTCACGGAAACGGATTGGGTACTCCCCTGCCACCAGCCAATGGGGGATGGTCGGTGGTCTGTGGGCCCCACCATGATGTATGCTTTTCATTCATGCCGTCCATATATTTTTCCACATCATTTTATGGTATGAGACCAAAAATGAGGTATATCCAAATCTCAAGTATACCACATTACAGGAAACAGTGTTGAATGAGCGTTGACCATTAAAAACTTTTTGGGGGTGTAAAACTTTTTGGGGGCCCACTGTGATGTTTGTGAGAAATCCTCTCCATCTAAGTTCATTCATAGGATCATAAAGACCTGGATGAAGAGGAAAAACAAATTTCATAATGATCCAAAACTTTTATAACCCCTAAAAGGGTTTCAATGATAGACGTTCAATTCCCCATTGCCTTTTACAATGTGGTCTACTTGATAGTTAGATCTATCTTATTTTTTGTCTCAAGCCTTAATATGAGCTCGCCAAATAGATGGATGGTTTGGATATAACACAGACCTCATGATAGGACCCATAAAAGAAATGTGATTTCGGAAAGCCGGGTTTCCTAATACTATTACTACGGATTATATCGTAGCCATAACCATAGCCCCTACTATTTCAATATGTCCTTCAATATACGTCGAAGGTATTTCGATATGTACTTCGATATATTGAAGGTCTTTCAATATTATCGAAAAAGGTCCAGAATTGTACAGCGAATTTGTCTCAAAAATCCTACAATTTTCGATACCTATTGAAAAGTATTTGATATGTACCGAAGGTATTTTACCTATAGCTACGGATTATAACCGTAGCCATAACTAATCTATGTAAAAAAATAAATAAATAAATAAATAAATTATTTTTATTTATTTTTACACGAAAAACTTTATTCTGCCTACAATTTTCTCTAATACATATTTATATAAATATGTATATATATAAGCATATAAAAAAAAATTTCTCTCTTTTTTTTTTCATTTCTTTCTTTATTCATTTAACAAGAATATCTTCTAAACCATAATTAGTTACTTGACGTACCCGTATGATTTTGGGGTAGGAGAAGCTACTTTAGTCAACCAACCTGGTTATTTTTCAAGATTCCATCAGGTAGATGGTCGAAAATCAGCGGGATAAATTAGAAATTGAGCAGGGCAAACTAGAAATTAAGCGGGGCAAACATGAAATTGAGCGGGGCAAACTAGAAACTCAGTGGGGCAAATATAAATTTGAGCGGGGAAAACATGAAATTGAGCGGGGCCAACGAGAAATTCAACAGGGCAAACATGAAATTCAGCGGGGCAAACATGAAATTCAGTAGGGCAAACATGAAATTGAGCCGGGCAAACACGAAATTCAGCGGGGCAAAAATGAAATTGAGCGAAGCAAACATGAAATTCAGTAGGGCAAACATGAAATTGAGCGGGGCTAACATGAATTTCAGTGGGGCAAACATGAAATTGAGCCGGACAAACACGAAATTCAGCGGGGCAAACATGAGGTTTGTGTTAGGGACCGAATGCATTTATATAGGGGAGTAGCTATGGGAGAGAGTTCTGTGGGTCTTATCACGGATATGTGTTATATCCAGATCGTACATCCATTTGGGGAGCTTGTCTTAAGGCTTTAGATGAAAAATAAGATAGATCTAACTATCAAGCGGACCACACTGCAAAAACCAATAGAGGATTAAACGTTTACCATTGAAACACTTTTTAGGGTCACAGAAGTTTTAGATCAATATGAAATTTGTTTTTACTCTTCATTCAGGTGTTTGTGACCTTATGAAAAGATTGGATGTAAATAAACATTATGGTGGGCCCTACAAATTGTTTAACGGTGAAAATCATTATTGTTGCTACTATTTATGGTGTGGTCCAAATGATCTTTGGATATGATTCAATTTTTGGATAATGCTCTAAAATAATCTAGATATAATAAATACATCACTGTGTGGCTATGTAACTTTGATCTCCTTTGAATCGTTCATACAACTTGGAGATCGAGGAGCATCAATGCTCCTCTTCCAATGACACATACCTACAGTAGTTATACACCAGCCAATCAGCTTACCTCTTCGGCACAACACGCGATCATTTGAGGCGCTGAGATGTTGAGAAAGCCTAACGATAGATTAGGTACTGCCCTGCCAGTTCTGAGCTCCAGACAGACTAGTGCTCCTACGCCTAACATGTTTATTTATCATCTAACTGGTTCATAAGGTCTCTTAAACATTAATGAAGGGAAAACACAAATATATTTTCTTTCCCACCGTTTGCCCCGCTCAATTTCATTTTTACCCCGCTCAATTTCGTGTTTGCTCCGCTCAATTTCATGTTTGCCCCACTAAAATTCATGTTTGCCCCGCTGAATTTCATGTTTGCCTCGCTTAATTTCATGTTTACTCCGTTGAATTTCATGTTTGCCCCGCTGAATTTCTAGTTTGCCCCGCTCAATTTCATGTTTGCCCAGCTGAATTTCTAGTTTGCCCCAATGAATTTCTCATTGGCCCCGCTCAATTTCTAGTTTGCCCTGCTCAATTTAATGTTTGCTCCGCTCGATTTCATTTTTGCCCTGTTGAATTTCCAATTTGACCGTGAAGTGATTGAAATTGACCACGAAGTGAATGAAATGGATTTTCGACCATCGGCCCGATGGAATCTTGGAAAATAACTAGGTCTGTTGGCTAAATTAGCTTCTCCTACCCCAAAATCATATGCGGTACGTTAAGGAAATCATTCTAGTTTAGAAGATATGTTGGTTGAATAAATAAACAAAGAAATGAATTAAAAGAGAGAAAAATATTTATATGCTTATATATACATATTTATATAAATATGTATTAGAGAAAAATGAAGGTAGAATAAAGTTCTCCATGTAAAAAAAAAAAAAAAAAAAAAAATGCATAGATTGCAACTGACTACAGTTATGGCTACGGTTATAATCCGTAGCCATAGGTTCCAAGTTTTTTCTTTTTTTTTGTTGTTGTAATCCCCACCACCTTTTGTGGGTCCCATCATGAGGTCTCTGTTATATCCAAACCATCCATCTATTTGGCGAGCTCATATTAATCATGAGACGTAAAATAAGATGGATCTAACTATCAAGTGGACCACATTGTAAAAGGCAGTGGGGAATTGAACATCTACCATTGAAACCCTCTTCATCCATGCCTTTGTGACCTTATGAATAGATTGGATGGAAAATAAATGTTATGGTGGGCCTACAAAATTTTTAACGGTGAAAATCAGTTTTCCTGCTGCTCTTTGTGGTGTGGTCCAGTTGATCTTTGGATATGATTTTTTTTTTTTTTTTGGATAATTCTCCGAAATGATCTCGAAATATGGATGAACGTTGTGGATATAATAAATACATAACTGTGGGGCCATGTAACTTTGATCTCTTTTGAGCCGTTCGTACAACTCTCGGTTGGAGGAGCGTCGGCGCTCGTCTTCGAAAGGTTGGGAGGGGTATTTTCGTCCTCAAAATCGCTGTCCGTACGAGCAGGTTTTTGTCAAATTTGCTGTCCGTACGAGCAGGTCTAAGTTCGCAAACTAAGTTTGTGTCGTATCATAAAAACAGCTGGATAAAAGGTGGGGCCCACAGTCCCAAATTTCTCGTGGAAAAGCTAATTTTGTTAGAAAATACTCTGGCCGAGTATGATGGATGATACTCGGACGGTTAGAAAATTGCATACGTGGCCTAAAAGTTAAACTGTCCAAATTATGGGTCCCGTGTTAAATTTACAATGAACGAAAAAATTACACTGATTTGATCATCGGAATATCAGATTGGTGGACATTCATTGGACGGTTTAAAATGAAAAACAAAATCCATTGATCCTATTTCAACAAAGAAATTTCCACGTTGGAATTGGAATTACTCAATTAATTGACTGTGAAGGTTCAAAAATTAACTGTATAATTTGAGTTAATGCTTGCCACCTGTAGAAATTCAGAGTGCCTGTGTATCAAGTGTCATACAAGGTCAGAGTATCAAATAATTCCCCGTTTTGATGAACATTGAACAAGTATAATACTTACATCAGGCGGGCCTATCAGGTGGGACACAGACCGTTCAACCACTCGGGTTGGGCCCGGTGCTGGGGTCCCATATCTAGACCCGATTAAAGGATGCGGATCCGAGTCTGGTGGGTTTGGATTTTGGACACGATATTGGATTCAAATCCAAGGATTGGGAACATGGTTTCAATTCAAATTCAGTGTCCCACCTGTACTCGACCAGATTCCTAATCAGATCCGAGCCATTGGACTAATCGGGTCGAAGAACCGGATCCAGATCCTGTTAAATAGGATAGGATGTCTGGATCCAGATCTGAACCATTGGACTAATTGTGGGCGTCCGTATTCACGGTGGGGTCATTGGATCAACGGTCTGGATGTCTGAAGCATGGGCCACACTCATAAGAAAGGGAGCATCAGGACCCGGTAAGATTCAGTCCAAGGAGCTACTGAGCCACTTTCCCTCAAGTCAACAAAAGGGAAAGGTGCTGGTCATATCAAACCCCACTTGGGTTGCAAGTGGTTGGAACTTTCTCAGCCGTTGATTGGTTCGGATGATATAACAAATAACAAAAGCGTGTATGGTTGACGATGTATCGCTCGTGAAGGAAACCTACCTTTGTTGACAAAATCAAACAACGGATGAAACAGAGGCTTGTGGTGGACCCCACACCACTACACGTCGGTTGAAACCAAGCACGGCCATTGGCCAGATCTCGTCAAACCTGGTCAACGTTCAACGGATTTGACCCATGGAATGGTCCGTCTACCTATATTTTAGCCGGAGGAATTAGGTGATGCCCGGCCCGGCTGTTTGGTGGGGCCCACATTTCAAAAATGCGTAGAGTTGGTCCATCGCGTTGAACTCTGGATAGATTGTACCACAAATGTCTTCGTGCACTGGAAGATCCTATTGAGCTATCTGAGACTTTCTTCAGTTGAAAGTCGACCGTTGGTTTATTTCTCATCTGAACCGGTTATCTGATGGCCACAAATGGGAAGGTTGGGATTGTCCTGATGAGGAGAATTTTTTGGCCACAAACCATCGCCCATGGAACACACCGAACAATGGCTTGGATCATCGAACCATGGATTACATCTGTTATAATGTTCACACGTGTCACTTGATTCCCTATTTTAGCCAGGTTAGCAAAACTACATTTTAAATTCCCTATTAAAAAAATAGATAATTGATAAACGTTTGAAAATTTGTACATCAAAGAACTATTTAGCTATCCATACGCGTCATCATTCATAGATATAGATTCTAATATATATATATATATATATATATATATATATATATATATATATATATATATATATATTCTATTTTAAACTTATTTATATATGATATGCATATAGGCACGTGTATATATATAGACGTGTTCTATTTTTTAGTTCAACAAAATTACTTTTGTCTATTTGCACATGCCATTACGCAATCAACATTGTCGACCGAGAAGTTATCATGGGTTGGTACTCATGTATGAATGGTAGTCTTACCATCAGGGCACAACAATCCATAACATGCAAGTTGTCAAAAGTAAATCCATATATAGAAGTACGTACGTCTGCGATAGAAAAGGTGGGTATGTAACTAACCCACACGTGACCCCATTACATATGCAGAAAGTTTTTAAAGATGTGCCATGGTGGATTCTTTATAATCCAACATATATACGGCATGGTTAACTTAAATGAAAAACAAGTCAACATAAAAGAGAAAATTTTCTAGAGATGATTGATGATTTTTTCGGAGTTAACAAGGGATTAAGAGCAATTAATAAAAATTTCTTTCAGAATTAAAAGCAAATTAAATTATGATGACATTATACAACAATAAATTTTGGTCCTATTAAGACATGCCTGTTGCATGATCAAATATTCACACGGAATTAGACAGCCTTCGCCTCTCTAAGCTTATATAAGCTGCACTTAACAAAAAGCAATAGGCCTTCGCCACGATTAATCAATCTCTTCAAAACACAACATTATTTATCCTTAGTTTTTAACTTTTTCGCTTTATACACTCTACTTATATCCAACCACGTTGTAGTAAATACAAAGCCTTTAGTTTATTTTAGATCAACTACTGTCCAATAGTATCGTTATAGCACGCCCTAGGAGCAGGTCAAATATCTACGACCACTGTCATTAGATCCCTGATCACTAGGCTCTTACTCGCAAATCACTATTCACATCCTACTGACTTCACACCACAACTGTCTCACGACTATTTAGTTGTTCTCCATGGTTGTTTTGCTAGCACAAGCAATCGTATGTATTTATTTTTGTGAACGCTGGGATCCTAGGCCGGAATCGACTAGATGGTTGTTTTGCTCCACAAGTTATCTCTTTCAAGAAGTTTTTGCGTTTAATTGATTGATTATGTTTGACCAGAGTCACCATTAACCAATTTCTTTGTCTCTACAGTCGATTAGACCATATAGAAACATTATGGTAAGGATCTAGAGATTTCCTATCCTAAAATGACTATTCGCTTTTGCAATCAAAGATTCTAAGGGACCACGGTTATAGATAGGGAATATGTTAGGCACCCACTTTGCCCGTACAGATATACGGTCTCTACTTCACAGGATCGATCTGACTATTCCTAAGGGTGAGGATTCAATTCTCGTTGTAAATGTATGCAATGCCAGTGACAAAATGTAAAGTAATTGGTAGGTTTTTTATTAGGCAAGATATGATCAAATTGGCAAGCAACGTAGCGTACTTCCGAGCTAATTTAATGCAAAGTGTGTTAGATAAGGAGGTGAATGTTGCGCTATGCAAATGCTATGGTTAGATGAAACTCGATTGAAAACAGTGGAGTGACGGTAGTGTCGCAAGGATCATATTGAGTGGCTTGGATTGAACTTGAGTCGGTTCAAGAGGTTACTATCAGGTCTAGACTTAGGTTAAACTCTCCTTCTTACCCTCACTCTCCTTAGTGGGATGGATACTTGGAATGTGAAGGAATTACCAGATGCTTGAAATGTGAAGGGAATGGGTGTATGTATATCCCCTCAATCTAGTTTTCTAGTAATTCATGCAAATATTAAGTTTTAAAAGGATTTGGACGGTTGGGATTTGAGATTGTCATATGGCAAAATCTCATGTATTGGTTTGGATAGCATTAGGTTTAATTTTGGCTCAAGGGAGGGGCATTTGAGTAATTTTTAATTTTTTCACATGCATGAAATAAGCAAGAAGGACTGTAGCACACAAGTGAGCAGCTGCTGAAGTACGGTTAGTGCCACATGGCGAGCAGCACCCTAGTTGTTGCTCATCCTTTCTTTTTTGCTTCAACTTCGGAGGGAGACTCCCCCTTACATGTAGACAAGTTTGGTTCTCCGAGTTGAGCTTTGGAATGGGCTTGAGCTAAAATGGGTTTATGGACTTGTGTTCAACAAAGTGAGTTGACTGAGTAGGGTATGTGGGTTGACCAGGTGAGTTGATTTAGTGGGTTGACTTTACGGTTATTTTTGTAAGCTAGGTTTATGTTTGAGACTGGATTTAGAATTCTACCAGGTTACGGTGACTGGGTTAACTAGGTTTTAAGGTTGGTTCCTAGGGTTTTATGGTTTATAGAGTTTGGATCGAGGTTAAGAGTATGGTTTAAGGTTTCTGTTCAATCAAGTTTATTGGCCTGAGTTGAATGTTTACAATTTTCTTCTCTACTTAATTTATTTTATTTTCGGTTAATAATATTGTCCTTACTTTTCGATTAATAAAATCAATGGCCAACCTTATTTTTAATCTTGCCCATCCATAATTGATTCACTCATAAACTTAAGACGCCATCATCATTGAAAGAAAAGTCCTTAGCTTAAGGAAAAAAGAATACATTTAAAAGAACTAACCCTCTCCTTCTTAAATCTCATTATCGTTGTAACAATTGATGGATGAAAGTCGGATCAACCTTCACAGGTTTGATCTTAATTCAGCTAGTTTAGCACTTAAGATTACAAACATTCAATCGATTTGAGTCAAGTATAACTTTTGCACACCCAACACTATTTATAATTGCAAATGTTTAATTGAATTTGCGTCGTTCACCGGATTGAGCTAATTTAAACACACAATTCCTAAACTTTTTTTTTTGAGTTTGCATTATTCGCCAAATTAAACCGATTTAAACCCACAATTCCTAAACTTCTTCTCTCTTCTTCTTTTTTTTTTTTTTTTTTTGGGGGCACGTTGTCCTTTGCATAAGTATGGTATGGATCAAAATGGTCCTGTATCCATTGCATGTCGTTACACTACACATGAGTGAAAATAGATAGGGCCAAGGAGGCCAGGCTCAACCTATCTAAGAATAGGGTTGGAATTTAGACCTAACCCAGTCAATCAGAATTTGGATAAGGTGGGTTCAAATTGAGTTCAATTCAATAGTAGCCAGCCCATTCATTTAAATGGCTTGGTGAATGGGCCTGTTCTGGATATAGAAAAGCTCAAACCCTACCCATTTATCACTTGGGTCAGGTTTGGGACAGCCTGATTTTGAGAGGACCTTGACCCAACTCATTTAGTGATTCGGTTCAAACTTTGCAATCCAGACAGTTCAAAGGATCTAAAGGTTGGACCCAAACTATTAATTGTTGGTTTGGGTCCCATGACCCCCCCGGTTTACACTCCTAACTACACATGCACCTATGAATTTAGGGCTGAAAGTCAGGCGGGTTGGGTTGGGTTGGGTTGGGTTGGTGCTCAACCGTAGCCCAACTCAAGGTTCTTATACTTCAACCCTAGCCAAACCCAGCCCAACCTCCAGTTGAGAATTCTCAACCCAAGCCCAACCCATTCGGGCTTGGTCGGGTTAGTCTGGTGGATATACGCTAATATATTTGTTATTACATTAGCCTATTATATTTCAAAACACATTTTATTTTTTTTGTATCTGTGATTTTATTAATTATATATGTAGTTATTTATCATAAATAACTTCATTTTCTCTAAACAAACAAGCTAAAATATAGGACAACTATTCCTTTAAAAGTCGCGTTGTGTAGCACACAATCTATTTGGGAAAGAGAAATGACGTGGACCAATGAGACCCGACGGCACTTGAATTTCCCATGCCTTCAACACAGACAATCATGCTCAATTATAATTTATAAGTAACTTATATATCGATCGGGTTCGGGTTGGATCGGGCAACCCGAGACCTCAACATGAGCCCGACCCAAGTTTTATCAGGTTGGTAATTGTATAGCCCAAGCTCGAGACCGAACCCGATACATCCTGCCCGAGACCAACCCAATGTCGGGTCCGTCACAGGTCAGTCGGGTTGAACCAGCCCGACTTTCAGCCCTAGGTATGATGGGAACCACTCATGAGTCTTATTAAACTACCCATTCTCTCAATACCATGGCAGCCCACCTGTGCTGGTTAGACGGTGACAACAGGCTCGGACACTGGGCCAAGATTTCAAGGGGCTTACGCTCTGGCCCTACAGGCCAGACTCTGAGACTTGGCCAGCTGGAAGAGCTCAAGAAGGTCTAGGTCAGTTGGCCTGGCATGGGTTCGTTTCGGTCCAGGTCAAGGTCAACCCAAGCCCAACCTATTTAAACAAAGGGTTCAAGAAAATTGACCCTAACCCAACCCACTACCAATTACCCAATGACCTGACCCGACCCATTAAAATTCTAGAGCCCGAACCCAACCCAACTGGACCCATTTAATTGAAATCAGGTAAGGCTCAAGCGAACTGCCCAGCTAGACCTATACACTTACTTTAATCTCTCATATTTGGTTTCTTAAGTATTTATGGGTCAGGTCGGGTCGGGTCATTCGGCTTGGCCCATTGATTCAATATATGGACGGGTTGGTTTGGGTTGGCTTAAATCTGAGCCCAACCCATTAATCTAAATGAGCTATTTTTTGGCCGAAGTCCGACCCACAACCCGACCCGACTTGGGTCAGACCAATTGACCCATGGGTCGACCCAATGCATTGCCGCCCCTATGAACCAGGTTTCCTGATGCGCCTTTAAGCAGATGAGAGAAATCTTTAGCGTATTCAGATTTTGGGCCTAACACTCAGTCCCAGGTCTAGCCAATACGCCACAAGGCATGGGCCAAAACTGGCTTAAAGTGGGCCAGGCCAATCCAGACCACACCCACCCTGTTGCATTTTACATCTCGGCCCATGATCTAGAGGACGATTTTTCAGGTCCCATTGTAGATGGAAGTGCTTAAAAGATCCAACATTAGAAGATCCTAGCCACCAATTTTAGGTCCTTTTTTCCAGTTGGATATGGCCATTGTTGTATTCTCTTCTTGACAGTCTATTTTTGCAGGATGAAATTGAAGGCTGGGGTTTTTCCTGTCGAGGAGAATTTTCAAGCATAGTCTGTTTAGTGTGATGCAACAGACCAACGGTCTGGATCACCCAATCCCGAGGCTTACTTGTACAAACTGAAGACACTTTGTACTGTGCATAGCCTCCATCCAGTATCATATTATTCCAGGTTACAGGATTTTCTGTTAATCCAACGAATAGTATTGATGGCCAATGTGATTTGCATTGTTCACGTCTATTACAAAGCTTATTTCTGTCATCCATACACGCTAACATGTGGACCCCAACCTCAAGTAGATGGGGTTCCTGACAATGTATGGGCCACTTCACTAAATGGATGGCCCATAGGATTGTCGATGGGACAATCTGGATCAGCTTGGCCTGAATTAATCAATGCCGTCTATAACAAAAAGAAAAGAAAAAAAAAAAAAACGAACGACTAGGATCAGTCTCTTCTAGGAGGCCCAGCCTGAATATTCTATGTAGAGCATACTTTAGGCCCACAGGCAGGCCTTGCTGGGCTAATTTTAGGGCTGGCCAGATCAAGGCTCAGCCCAGAAGCCAGCCCGTAGACAGTGTTATCGCTAGCGCTGTACGAGTTAGATCGGTTAACTCGCTCGACTCGACTCAGATCGAAACTAGGTTCAAGTCGAGTCAAGCTGATTTTTTTAACTCAAAAAAATTTTGAACCAAGTCCGAGCTTGACTCGACTCGGCTCAAAACTTGACTCTAACTTGACTTGGTTGGAATCAAGTTAACTTAATATAAATATTTATATATTTCAATATATTATATATTATACATATTAAAAACCTTAAAACATAAATTCAAACTCGGAGGCTCAAACTCGAACTTAGCTTGAAAGGTCGAACTCAAGCTTGCTTCGAACTCGGCTCGAACTAGCTTGCTGCTGATCGAGTTGAGCCGAGCTGGCCGGTCAGGCTTGAGGATCTAGCCTAGTTGAGCCGAGTTCAAACTGGGGTAGCATGCTGGCGGAGCCGAGCTAGGCCAAGCTCGACTTGGTTTGTATCGTGTGCAGCTCTAGCTATCGCTCAGTGATGCATTGGACCGGGTGGCCAACCAGGCCTGGCTTTTGGACGGGCTTAGATTTATGAGCTTGATCAGTGCTTGGGCCTTGGGCCTTCATGTGTGGCCCGGCAATTTTCAGGTGGGCTTGGCCTCTTGTCACTTTATACGACCTGTCCTGGCCCACCCTGGCCGGGCCCAATTTCGTACGTACGTGTCATACAAAAATGCTCGTTAGGCAACACATATCTTGCATCTAGACCGTTGGTTTTGTTTGCTAACGGTCTACTTTTTTGTGCATGTGTGGCCCACTTGATCAATGGATGGATTAGAAGCATTCAGTGCGAAACAGGTAAATTGATCAATTTCCAGTCCGGCTGGAATGGGCAGGCCTGCCCATAGCCAACGCAACTTATCACACTAGGCCATTTCTTTCATAGAGGGGTCCGCATGGTCCTATGCGGGCATGATCTTCACTGATGGGCCCCACTGAGATAGTGCCGGGTATAGTAACCATCCCAATCTGTCAATCCATCACTTTTTTTTTACATGCGAGCTGACAGTCCATGCCAACGTGGCATTTCACTGATGGGCCCCACTGAGATATGGGGGCTGACAGTTTCCATTTTAACCGTCTCTTTTTCATCAATAGGAGCCATTTTGATCAGGGTCCACTATATGGACTGTGCAGATCATCTGACCAAGTAGACCCTCAACACCCCTAAGCATGGTTCAATAGAGAATGCAATTGGATGGGTCGCCCGAGCCTCACCCACACCTCCAAAAATCACACTTGGGCCCAACGCATTCAACAACGAGCCTTAAATTTCTGGTCGAACCCCGCACGTTAACAACCTAAACCATCTGGACTTGGGCATGAGTGAGATAAATTTGGTGCGTTATAAAATCGTATCAGAGAATGAGAATAGTCGAACCGGATTGGGTCCAACTCGACTCAATCCGATCCGGGACCGAGTCCAGCAGGGCTAACTCAATCCGATCCGAATCCTTGCTGGCCTGACCCGAACCGAGTCCGACTCGGTCTGGGAATTGAATCGAGTCGGATCGAGTTGAGTCTAAGGAGAGAGGGAGAGAAAGGAGGAGAGAAAGATGGAGATGCGGGAAACCGGCAAAGATAGAAGGAAAGAAAGGAGGAGAGAAGGAAGGAGAGGAGGGAAATCGGGAGAGAAAGAGGGAGAGAAAGGAGGAGAGATGGGTAGGTGCATCGCCTCTAGAGAAAGAGAAGTTAGGGTTCATTCGGATTTCGGATCGATTTAGTCCGAATTGACCACGATCCGAACTCGATCCAATGTACGATCGGATCTGAGTACTCTTACTCGATCTGTACCGATTCAGACCTTTGGTTCGGTTCGGATCGGGTCGGATTCGCCTGATCGGGTCGGATTCTGCCCAACTCTAATAGGAACTTATTACATAAGCTTCATGTGATTACATGAAATTAGAAAATTTTCACTTAGGTAAATTTCCTATGTAATTAGAGTAGCTTGATGAACATAGATATTTAAACTCTAAGATCCTTTCGAAAACTTGCTAAGATAGTCATTTGAACATAGAAACATCACTTAGGTACTGTGGGATATAAGTTCCTATTATATCAAAATGTAAACAAAATTGGAATCCCGAAAAACTTGGCGAGAAAGAAAAGCTTTGGAAAAGTTGAAACTTAGACATTATAGGACTTTCCTCAAGTTTAAATCAGTGTTTTCTCTAAGTATCCGCAATTTTTAAATTCCTGAAAGTGAAAACTTTAAATGTTTAGTGAATTATTATAACTCAGACTGAATTTTTTAACCAAATTAATGTCCTGATTAAAACTAACAAAATAGTTGTCCAAAAGTTTCTGTGATTTTTCTAGAGACTTCTAACTTAACTTTGGACAACTCCACAAATTTTCAGAATAACTAGAGTTCTGAAAAATCATAGAAATTCTAACGATGGTCTAAAAAACGTAAACTCTGCTGTTGGATGGTAGAATTTTTCTGCATTAATAGTGTGAGAAGTGGAGCCACATCTGGGGCCGCCCACAGTCCCTCGAGGTGTGCGCGGATTTCGTGTTGCAAGTCCTTTCGCACGCCTGGAGAGGTGCGAGGATTTTCGCAATGACGTTGCTCGAAAGGAGATTTCGCGGATTTCGTGTCGCAAGTCCTTTCGCAACTGGGATGCGGAAAGGGAAGTTACCAAAACTATAAATTGGGGTCCCTAGGGCTATTCTAGGTTAAGGTGAATTCTAGGAAATTATTCTAAGGTGTGGGTAAGGGATTTTCTCTGTACTTCCAAGAGAGAGGTTAGTATATTACCTTGTAATCTTCGTTTCTCTTCATAGTGGAATTTTGATTCCGTGGTTTTTTACCCTAGTTTGGGGTTTTTCCACGTATATCTTGTCTTGTGGTTTGTTTTGGATTGCTTTGATCTATTTCTAGTTTATATTTCTTCCTGTCTATTGTTTGTGGGTGAGGCCTTAGATTGGATCTAGGCTCACTGCGTTGTTGGCGTGCTGC
This sequence comes from Magnolia officinalis, assembly GCA_021015155.1. Classification (NCBI taxonomy): domain Eukaryota; kingdom Viridiplantae; phylum Streptophyta; class Magnoliopsida; order Magnoliales; family Magnoliaceae; genus Magnolia; species Magnolia officinalis. The sequence goes on from JAJHSJ010000016.1 coordinate 52,446,379, forward strand.
GCAACAACTGGTATCAGAGCTATTGGTTTAGTTCTATTGGGAGCGATGGCAGAAGATGGGAAAACTAGAATTGAGAAGTTTGATAGTTCAAACTTTGCCTTCTGGAAGATGCAGATGGAGGATTATTTGTATAAGAATGACCTCTATATTCCTCTAGGAGGAAAAGAGAAGAAACCAGAAAAGTTGACAGATGATGAATGGTTTTTACTGGATAGGAAGCTTTAGGAACGATCCGACTCTCTTTGTCTAAGAGCGTCGCCTTCAATATATCCAAGGTAAAAACGACAAAAGAATTAATAGAAGCCCTAGCCACCATGTATGAAAAACCCTCAGCATCCAACAAGGTTCATCTTATGAAACAGCTATTCAACATGAAGATGTCAGATGGTGGGAGCGTGGTTGAACATCTAAACGAGTTCAATACAGTCACGAGCCAGTTGGAATCCGTTGGCATTGCTTTTGAGGATGAGGTCAGGGCGTTATTGATCTCATCCAGTTTGCCAGACAGTTGGGATGGTTTGGTGATTGCTGTGAGCAATTCTTCAGGATCGACAAAGCTGAAATTTGATGATGTGGCCGGTCTAATTCTCAGCGAAGAATCTAGAAGGAAGGCATCAGGAGTTTCAGGGGATTCAGGGAATGCTCTAAACATTGAAGGAAGAGGAAGATCGCTGAACAAATGAGACAATAAACACGGCGTTCTAAGTCAAGGAATAAGTCCAAGGGACCGAAAGACAAAGACGGGTGTTGGCATTGCGGCAAGAAGGGGCACATGAACGTGATTGCAGGGCGCTCAAGAAACAAGAGGAAGCTCTCAAGGTGGGAAAGATTTAGTGAATCTGTCTGAGGAGAGCGAGACAGAGGCGTTGATCTTGTCTCTTGATGCGAGGAATGAGTCTTGGGTTATAGACTCGGGTGCTTCGTTTCATGCTACTTCGTGTAAGGAAGTTCTGCGTGATTATGTGTCAGGTGACTTTGGAAGAGTCTACCTGGGTGATGATGAGCCGTGCAATATTGTTGGAAGGGAGATGTTCATGTAAATCAGAAAGACGGAACGGTCTTGAAATTGAAGGATGTCAGACATGTACCGAGTTTGAAACGTAATCTGATCTCAGTGGGACAGTTGGCTGATACCGTTATGTGACGACATTCACCAGTGACTCCTGGAAGATCACAAAAGGTGCCTTGGTAATATCTCGAGGCAAAAAGGAAGTACTTTGTACGTGACTTCAGGATCGTATAGTTCACTCGCAGTCGCATCAACTGGAGTGAATGGGCAGAGTTATGGCATCAGAGGCTGGGACATATGAGTGAGAAAGGGATGAAAGTGTTATTGTCAAAACTGAAGCTACCAGGGCTGAAGTCTATTGACTTGGAATTCTGCGAGGACTGCGTGTATGGCGAGCAGAAGAGGGTAAGCTTCAAGAAGACGGGACGCGCTCCAAAGACACATCTGTTGGAGCTTGTACACACTGATGTGTGGGGACCGGCACAGGTATTATCTCTTGGTGGCTCACGTTGTTTTGTTACCTTTATTGATGATGCTAGTAGAAAACTGTGGGTCTACTTCTTAAAAAAAATCTGATGTATTTGATGTATTTAAGAAGTGGAAAGTTATGGTAGAAAATGAGACAGGTAAAACAGTAAAGTAAAGTGTCTCAGATCTGACAATGGGGGAGAGTATTGTGATAAGAGGTTTGAAGAGTATTGTGCAGCAATGGAATCAAACATCAGAAAACGATTCCAGGGACACCACAGCAGAATGGTGTGGCTGAGCTCATTAACAGGACCATCCTTGAGCACGCCAGGAGCATGAGGTTACATGCAGGGTTGCCCAAGACCTTTTGGGCAGATGCTGTGAATACTGCCACATATCTCATCAATAGAAGTCCCTCAGCACCATTGGATGGTGGGCTACCAGAAGAAACCTGGACTGGGAAAGAAGTGAACCTTGCACATCTCAGAGTGTTCGGTTGCACTTCATATGTTCACATTGATGCAGAGCATAGAAACAAGCTGGATGCGAAGTCCAGGAGGTGCACGTTTATAGGCTATGGGCAAGCATGATTTTGGCTACAGGTTCTGGGATGCAGAAACAGGAAAATCATCAGAAGCAAGGAAGGACGTAGTCTTTAATGAAAAAGTGATGCATAAGGACAGTGTGCAAGAAAATAAGGCCGAGAAAAAGGAATTCGTAGAGTTGAAAGAGTTACCGGACATGGTGTTACAACGCCACAGGATATGAGGCAGAGCCGCATACACCGGTTGTGAGGAGGTCTACTCGGAGAGGAGACCCACGGTCTGATACTCACCCTCCTTACATTATCTACTACTGACAGATAATGGTGAGCCAGAGTATTTTGAAGAGGCGTTACAGTCAGATATACGAATTAAGTGGAAGCAGGCCATGGATGATGAGATGGACTCTCTTGAGTCTAATCATACATGGGAGCTAGTCACTCTACCTAAGGGTAAGAAAGCTCTTCATAACAAGTGGGTTTACAGACTGAAGGAGGAGCACGATGATTCGAAACGGTACAAGGCCAGATTGGTTGTTGTAAAAGGGTTTCAACAAAAGGCAGGTATCGATTTCACTGAAATATTTTCACCGGTAGTGAAAATGTCTACGATTCGCATGGTCTTGAGTATAGTGGCTTCAGAGGACTTACATCTAGAACAGATGATGTTAAGACAGCCTTTCTTCATGGGGACCTTGAAGAAGAGATATATATGTAACAGCCGACAGGATACGTGGCACCAGGTAATGAGAACAAGGTGTGCAGACTGAAGAAGAGTTTATATGGCCTAAAGCAGGCCCCGAGGGATAGTTTCATGTCGAGAAACGGTTTTAGGAGATGTCATGCAGACCACTGTTGTTACTTGAAGAAGTTTGATACGTCATACATCATCATTCTTCTGTACGTTGATGATATACTTGTGGCTGGCTCAAGCATGAAGGACATCTCAGATCTCAAAAGACAATTGTCTAGAGAATTTGCCATGAAGGATTTAGGAGCTGCAAAACAAATCCTAGGCATGAGGATAAAGCGTGACAGGGAAAACAAGAAATTAGTTTTGTCACACAGGCAGAGTATATAGCCAAGGTACTTGATCGATTCAATATGGGAGGTGTTAAGCCGGTTAGCACTCCATTAGCCAACCACTTCAAGCTATTTAAGGAGCAAGGTGCAAAGACGCAGGAGGAACAGGACTACATGGCTAAAGTCCCATACGCGTCAGCTATTGGGAGTCTCATGTATGCTATGGTGAGCACGAGGCCAGACATTGCTCAAGCAGTGGGAGTTGTTAGCAGGTTCATGAACAACCCCGGGAAGGAATATTGGGAAGCTGTGAAGTAGATCCTTAGGTACTTGGTAGGTACTAAGGACATAGGGCTGTGTTATGGTGGATCGAAAATCAAGTTACAGGCTACGTGGATTCAGATTTGGCAGGAGATATCGACAGCAGAAGAAGCACTACGGGTTATGTTTTACTCTGGGTAGTGCTGCAGTTAGTTGGGTCTCTCAGTTACAAAAGATAGTATCTATCAGTACGACAGAAGTAGAAATGTTGCGGCTACAGAAGCATGCAAGGAGATGGTGTGGATGCAAGGTTTTATGGAAGAGTTGGGTAAGAAGCAAGCAGATTGCAAGCTATACAGTGACAGTCAAAGTACAATACACTTGGCTAAGAATTCAGCCTTTCATTCAAGGACCAAGCATATTGTCATTAGATATCACTTCATACGTTCGTTACTGGAAGATGGATCGATTGCTCTGGAGAAGATTCATACAAGTGAGAATCCTGCAGTTATGCTGACCAAGGCGGTCACAAGGGAGAAGTTTGAAGCTCTGTTCAGCTTTGATTGGTCTTCAGGCTTGAAGACGGGGAGGTGGTGCACTCCGGATGAAGAAGACAAAGGTTTATGGAGATGTGTCTCCAATTGAGAGATTGTTGAGAAGTGGAGCCACATCTGGGGCCACCCACGTCCAGTCGAGGTTGCCCGGATTTCGTGTCGCAAGTCCTTTCACAACTGGGATGCGAAAGGAGTTTCGCGAATTTCGTGTCGCAAGTCCTTTCGCAATGGGATGCAAAAGGAGTTTCGCGGATTTCGTGTCGCAAGTCCTTTCGCAATTGGGATGCGAAAGAAGTTTCGCGGATTTCGTGTCGCAAGTCCTTTCGCAACTGAGATGCGGAAAGGTAAGTTGCCAAAACTATAAATTGGGGTCCCTAAGGCTATTCTAGGTTAAGGTGAATTCTAGGAAATTATTCTAAGGTGTGGGCAAGGGATTTTCTCTGTACTTCCAAGAGAGAGGTTAGTATATTGCCTTGTAATCTTCGTTTCTCTTCATAGTGGAATTTTGTATCCGTGGTTTTTTACCCTAGTTTGGGATTTTTCCACGTATATCTTGTCTTGTGGTTTGTTTTGGATTGCTTTGATCTATTTCTAGTTTATATTTCTTCCTGTCTATCGTTTGTAGGTGAGGCCTTAGATTGGATATAGGCTCATTGCGTTGTTGGCGTGCTGCGCAACAAATAGAGGTGAAACCCCAATCGTATGTGAGAATTTTGCTCTGAAAATTTTTATAGTCATACAGATAGTCCAAAACTTGGGTTTGAAATTTTAGGTTATTCTGATAAACAGTTTGAAATTTAAAATTCTGGGAGCGAAAGGCTGTCAGGATGTAACGTTTCTTTACCACTTTCATCTTTCATTAAAATTAATGACACTAAAGCTTTGGTTCGACCAAAGATGGGCCATTTGGGCCCATTCCTCATGAGCATAGGGTACTTTTTATTGTGAAAAAAAATGTGTGTGTGTTATATATATTAGTAATAGAATTCTCTTTTACATATTGATTGTCATCTGAATAAGTTCATGATTTTGGTAAATATTGAAGAAAATTGTGATATTGGTGGGCATCGAAATAAATCCATATTGATATAAATTTCTGAACTTAGGGATTACTGAAACAAGTCCCTGGGTATTATAGAGCGCGGAGGGAGAACGGTAGGAGAATCAGATGGACCTGTACTAGAGGATATCAGGATGAGGAGGAGCTTTCTTAGGAGCCTTTCTATAGTGCTACTGAGCTCTTAGAATTAAATAAACGGTTGTTTTTCTTTTTTGTTAAACATTGAACTCTTTAGACTTTTCATGTAATGTTGAATGTAATAAGTCTCCATCTGAGTGGAATAGTGTGTGTGTGTGTGTTGTAACGTCTCCATCTGAGACTAGTGTGGTGTGTGTTGTAACACTTGGATCATTTCTTCGTTATGCCTTAGTTTGCAGATACCTACCATGTGAGATAAACGTGAATTATTATTTTGTGTGGTTAGATAACACCACAAAATTTGAAGCATTACAGTAGGGGTTAGTCCTTGATGGATACACCCAAATCCATAGCTCAACTGGTACACTGAGTTGAGATACCTCGTTTCAACACTTGAGGTCTTGGTATCGATCCCTAGTGGGGGTGGCTAACGGTGGAGTGTGTGTACTGACGTGTGTGTACTAACAAGCTAACTCGAAAAAAAAAAAAAGTCCTTGATGGATTCTTGTTCTTTACATTAAAAACTTTTCTTTCAATGTTGATTGCAGCCTTCGTATTTCTCAATAGAACAATAATAAATAAAAAGAATAAAAGTTAAAGACTAACAATGTTTATTTTATTTATTTGTATTTGGAGCTCAACACAATCGATGGATAAAATAAGCAAAGAAATAAAGATAAATACTTGTGATCACTTGTATGGACAAACAATCGAAGCAAATGGTCAACAGGATGTGACCAAAATGTTTGTTTTTCCAAGTAAGAACTCAGTTGATTAGGGTCCAACAACGAAAGGTTGTGAATATTTAATATATTCCTACACTATTGTAGCATTGGCGCTTGGACAGTAGTGATTTAAATTAAGCTAGGCTAGGGCATGCTAAAATAAAAGTAAAGGCTTGTAAAGATATATTGTGTTTGGTGTGGGCCTGGAGCTCTTTGTAGATGACTGCTTTTATAGGCTTTTGAGAGGCGATGGCATTGCATGGTCTTCAATATCGTGAAGGATATGGATTATCAGTTGTATAAATCTCCTTAATTCTTTATGCTAGCATAGCATATCGTGTACTATCACATGTATAAGAGAGAGGCTCTCGCTTCAAATTATGCGTTGGCTGGAGTCCTTCATCACTGGACTCCCGCATTCGAAGGTTGTTGGAGTCTTTACATGACTTGCCTTTAGCATTAGTAGAGTGCTTTAGGCATGAACTAGCATTTAATGATAAATAGAAATATACTTTAATAGGATTTTGGCATTTAATGTTAAGAGAGGTTTGCTTTAATGAGGTTCTTACTTTTACTGATAACTTTTGATAGAAATATAGCATTTAATGCTCCGACATGTGCAAGCATCTCTAACTCCCCCCTTTGAAATTAATCTACACCACATATGATCTAGTTGCCACATGGCACCTTCTAAATTGTTCGATTTAACCACGCCAGGCTAGGTGTAAACAATGACCTTGATACATGAGTATGATTTCGTTCATTATTAAGCGCGTAGTGCCAACATGTGGCATCTCATTGGTCAAAGCAGAGTGCAAAAACTAAGTGTAAACCTAAATAATAAATAGAGAAATTACATATTTATTTTCAAGTTCTATTGTTCAACTTTTTAGAAGGAAAAGGATGAAGTTGAGATCAGTGGCTAGGTTGCAATAAGTCAGACAGGTCATATTGCCCTATTGGGTTAAGGGTCAAACCAAGCCCAACCCAACCTTAAGTTGAATCAACATGAGGCGTGACCCAACCAAGATATAGTCAATACTAACTCAAACTCAGGCTAGGTTTTAGCTCGTTTGGGCCAAACATTAGATGCCATATAAAAATGTAAGCATGAGCCCTAAAAATTAGGTCTATCTGTGATTGAAGTAGGTCACACCCATGAAAATAATTTAAAGTACCCATCTTGCCCTTTACACTATTTCCGATTATGTGGTCTACTTGAATCACAAATGAGACGAATTTTTGGGGCCAGAGCGCAACATAGGTGAAGCGCACCTGACATTCGGAGTGAATTTCACATAAACATCATGACAAGGCCCCACCTACACTATTGATCCATGCCAACCAAAAGCTAGGACCTTTTCCCTTCTTAAAATTTGAAGGTCTCCAGCATTGCCTTTAGACTGAGTCTGGAATCACAGCAAATGCTGTGATTTAGAACTTTTTGGGGATTTGAAATGTATTCGAATTTAAATCCTTCACTATTGTTTAGTGCTAAAAACAAAAAGATTAGTTTTAAATTTTGAATACATTCAAATCCAGATTGTGAAACGACATATAAGAGGAGCCAGCCCAAGACCCAACCCAACCAAGGTGTACCAACCCAATTTCAGGCTAGGTCAGGTTTAGCCAATTTAGGCCAAGTTGAGCCGAGCTAGCGTAGAATCTCAACCACAAGTTGTTGAGCATATGGCCAACATCACTTTTAAATTACCAAAACGTCTTAAGTCGACTTAAAAAACTAATTGCATCCAAGATTACGCCCTGCCATTATATACTCTAAAAAATAGAGGGTGCCATTGCGTGTGGCCTCAACCCAAGATGATTCTGTCATGAATAGAACTGGGCATGGGATGACTCAACTCGGCAAACTCGACTCGTTCATATCTGACTTGATCTGAACCGAGTGGTGACTCCGAACTCGACTCAAAATCCAACTTGGTACTGACTCGATTCGATCCAAAAATCCATATATATATATATATATATATATATATAATATATAAAAACAGATCTGACGTTTTAGATATGAGATGCCATGTAGCTAATGGCAAGGCAGCAATTCTAACAAGTGAATCGAAGTTTTGAGTTGTGATTTCAGCCCGTGGATACCTGTTGCACTTGACCTGACTCGGTACTTGTGACCGGGTCAGACTCAGTCTGGATTAGTCCAGGTCAGGCGAGCTGGACTCGGTACCAAGTCGGGTCGAGTTCAGGTCAGGCCTATTTCAAAACTGAATGGAGTCGGTTCAGCCCTAACTTGATTCAACTCGACTCGATGTCATCTCTAGTCATGAGTCAAGCTGAGGATTTCCAGTCCAAGCCTACCCAACCAACCCAGCCAACTCAACCTAACTTTTCGGGTCAACCCCCAGTGGGGTTCCGGTTGAGTTGAGCCCTCTGAGGTGAACCCTTAGATGTGGCCCGCTATATACATGACAACAATAAAAGGCACATGAAGAACAGATGGAATGATGAGTAATCTGTTTAAAAAGCACTAATCACTTAACAGACATGTGAAACTCAATCATAAAACTAATAAACAAAACCTCTTCCAACATCAGCAAACACAAAGCATCTCGAATCACTAAAAAAAAAAAAAAAAAACATGAGAGAGAAAGATTAGTTTTCTTTAATACTCTGGCAGTGTGATGGCTCATACAGACATTCAAATGAAATTGTGGGACCCACTTTAGACATGTCATAACCTTAAGATGAGATTAACTGAACAACCCGGGCCTATCTGATTAAAGATCTGATCTGAACCATTGAACATTTTAACCGTCCATTAGATGTCCACTGATGACCCATTTAAAGTGGGTCATTTTATTTGGACGATTCAAATACGTACACGTGTCATACCAACTGCCAGAGTATCAAGTCTTTCTCATTCCTCAATTAGTAAAATTCTTAATACATGCATTAGGCTCAGTAGCCTTAGCAGCTGGTGAAGGCTCCACACTCGGACTCGGAGGGACGGGTTGACCCAGTAACTCGGCTGGCAACTCAGCTATACCTTTGAGATAGAATGTGTAGAAGAGCTTGAATGGGAAAACGATCTGTTGCAGCTTCACCTGCCCATATACACCTTCGAAAATGCCTGACCCGCCTGTTACAGCCAGATATGTATCTTCATATGTTAGATATGCTCCTTGTACTGCAATGTGGCCGTAATCGCCGAAGTAGAAGCTGTAGATTGCCTCATAGCGGTCTCCTTTCTTCTCGGGGACATGTTGGACAAGGATACAAAGGCCCGTCGTGATTCCCAGACGCTTTTGGAGGTTTCCATGGTAGATCTGAACGAGAATGGCACATGAGTTTTCCCAGCATAGTTTTAAAAATCAGAGAAAGTTGAGTTGACTCAGCGAGTCGACTCAACTCGACCCAACCGAGAATGAGTTGAATCGAGTGAAGAGCTCAATTCCTCAGGTGACTCGGTAAGTCTCAATGAAAACTCGTTCGAGTCGATTCATTCCAGCGAGACATCTGTTTCAACTCAACTCGGCCGAGTCAACCAGAATCGAGTCAAAGCGGGCTGAGTTTAATGAAAAACTCGACTCCAAGACTCAGCTCTTGATGAAAGCTCAGTCAAGTTGACTCGACTTGACCAAGACATCTGTTTTAATTCCACACGTATGCTGATATGGAACATGTGTGTGAGATCTGAACTTTCCATCCGTTGGAAACACTGCTTAGATCTTGTTGCCTGATAAATCTAGCCGTTTCACTCAGGTGGGCCACAATGTATAAGGTGAACAGACTTTTCTGGCCGTCCATTTGTTTTGTACGATGCGGTCCACCTAAGGTGCGAAACAGAACAATTGTAAGTCCAGAGGATCTAAACAATCTTGCCCACCTGATGGAAAGCTCAGATCTTGCACACGTGTTTTAAATTAGCACGTGTGCCCACGTATGGATGGGCAAGGTTCCTGCATGTGTATGGATTAGCATACACCATCAGAGGAATAACTATCCTTTCGTTCTAAAACAAAAAACAGGCATGGATTCCAGCTGGGTCCCAATGTGAAAAATTGTCCAACATGAACCTTCCCCACCTGATGGAAAGCTCAGATCTTGCACACGTGTTTTGCATTAGCACGTGTGACCACGTGTGGATGGGCAAGGTTCCTGCACGTGTATGGATTAGCATACACCATCAGAGGAATAAATATCTCTTTGTTCTAAAACCAAAAAACAGAAATGGATTCCAGCTGGTCCCCAATGTGAAAAAATGTCTAACATGAACCTTCCCCGCCTGATGGAAAGCTCAGATCTTGCACACGTGTTTTACATTAGCACGTGTTCCCACGTGTGAACGATTGGATCTAGCAAAATTACACCTTCCAAAGAAAAGGTCGTGACCAAACACTCACCTTATTGCTAAACGGGACTAGATCGCCGAGCGAGTTAACCGATTTCTGGCTCAGCCGTAGATACGCCGGGCTCCCGCGATCTCGTTCGTTGATTTCATACACATGCAGCTCTTGAACATCACCTAAAAACACCAACCAAAACAAGGTAAATTACAAGGAAACCATAGTGATTACAGTGTAAATAAATAACATAGAGATGGGTATTTTGGGAATACTTGGTCTTGAGGAAGCTGTGACCTTTGGAGAGAGGGATGTGCTCATGCGCCTACTGGCTCTTTGGGTAGTAGTGAAATCAAGGTGGGCACTTCCGAATTTGAGAGATTTGGTGGGGAAGGCGTTTGGCTGACCAAATGCAAGGCATTTAGATTGTGAAATGGGGTGAGAGAGAGATGGGGTTCTTGTGGTGTGGGATAGTTTCAGGGAGAGAGAGGAAGCTCTGAGTGCTGAAATTCCAGCCATTGATTTCACTGATAGGAGTAGATGGAGCTCTGTTTTGGGTGAGACAGAGAGAGAGAGAAAGAGAGAGGGTATAAATGATAATAATGCTCTGAAAAGTAAGATGGAATATTGGAAAGTGGGTCTTTTGGATTGAATGGAGAAATGTAAAATATAGGAAAGTTGTTGGGTGTGTGTCCCACCTAGAGAGAATCTTTATATCATGTGGTGTGTATGTAAGCTCATTTATTTATAGTGCATCTGGTCTGGTGCCCACCGAAACAGTATAGCTGATGGCGGAGTACAGGACTCATGTTACACGTGAACATTTCTGTGGCCTACTTTGATCTAACACATTCAAGTATCTGGTTCTCCTATTCCGATATGGAGTAGATGGTCGGATGAAGTGATATCTTATCGGTTGGATAATCCTGTCGGTCGAATTAATGGATTTTAAATGGAATGGTAGGAACATGGGGAAAAGGTCAGGATTAGGAGGTTGTTTTTATGTTGTGGATCAGAGATGGTATGGCCCAACTGATGGACGGTCTGGATTGTCTTATGTCAAGCCATGTGGGCCCCTATAAGGCAATGGGAACTCAAGCGCGATGAAGAGTACTGGTCACCGTCCTTCTGTTGCTTTCGACAGGTCATACAGCGTACGCCACGTGTTTTTCGTTGGACGGTCTTAGCGTTTGGAAACGTACGATAGGAGAGGAATAGGAAGTTTCTGTTTTGAATAACGTGGACTAATTGGACGGTGATGACGAGTCTGTCCAATCTATGACTCCGCATTGGACGGTTGGGAACGTGTTTTGAACACGCGTCTGAGCTTTTCAGGGCTAGGCTAGCGGTGTCACCGCCCCCCGCTGAAATGGTGGTGACTGATCCCCGTGCCAGGGGGGACAAATGTGTCGGGTCCAGTCGGGTCATTGAACCCGATAAAAAGTAGCTACGGGTCCAAAATTTGGACCATGTGGCCAGGCTGACCAATCAGACTTTCGGGCGTGGCCCACTTCAGGCCGGGCCTGAGCAGACATACCAGACCCGGTGCTAGGCCAACTTAAAATAAAAGCCCGTTTAGTGACCGGACTGGGCTCAGGCTTTGCTTAAGAGCCCATATCCTGCCCCATTTAAGAGTTGAAAGGCATTTTTGTCACATGTCACCTTTTTTAATTTTCTATGCATGTGTGCTGCTTTATTTTTTCAACCCTCTACCTGAAACTCCAACCTCAAAAAACATAACTTTTTCGTTTTACCTACTATGTTGACTTGAACTTGTTGGAAAGAAAATTAAGATTTATATATATATATATATATATATATATATATATATATAGATGGAGAAAAATTACAAATACTTCACTTCTAAAATATGAGTTCATTTCTTTTTTGAAAAACAATTGCGCTTAGATGGATCTTTAGCTAATAAACAAACGAAAAAAAAAAAAAAAAAGGCACCACTTAAAAAAAGAAAAAAAAAAAGAATGAACTTTTCTTTCTACAAAAATTATAATCAAATGGATTTAATAGAAAAAAACTTAATAAAGAAATGAGATAGTGTGTGTGTGTATATATATATATATATATATATATATATAATATATATATATATATATATATAATATATATATATATATATATATATGGTTATTTTTCCTTTCTTCAAAAGATTAGGTTTAAACCTGTCTTTGCTAAGAGTTAGAGTTTTGGTCTACTTTTAAAATATTAAACAGTGTTTAAATGAGATGATTTCAAAGTTATTCAAAAGTTTGTCAAATTATTTTTCCATCAAGTCGAAGATCCCCTCAATCTAACTTATAACGAGGGAGTTATGAGCATTTTTGTGGGACCACATGATATATTATTCAACATCAATCGTTGTTTTGTCCCTACTTTTGAAAGGTCAAATGATCTTTAAATGAGATTATTCTAAAATGATTCGAAATATCGTCGAATTATCTTTCCAACAAGCACGAAATTACCCTAGTTCAACCTGTAATGCGTAAGTTTTGAGTGTTCTTGTGGGATCGCGTGATGCATAGTCCAAACCAAGATTGTAGCATTGTCTAAATCACGATTATAAATTTGGGCCAACTTTTGAAAGGTCAGATAGTTTTCAAATAAGTTGATTCTAAAACTATTTGAAAGTTTGTTAAATTATCTTTCCAATGAGCATAAGATTACTTGAATTTTATCTGTAATGAGAGAATTATAATAACTTTCGTAAGGTCGTAGATACATTATGGAAAATGTGATCGTTATTTTAACTAATTTGAAATCTGAACTTTGGGCCTAATTTTGAAATATTAAACGATGTCCAAATAAAGTGGTTCTAAATTCATTTGAAAGTTCATTGAATTATCTTGATCTAACCTCTAACGAGAGAGTTATGATAATTTTTTTAGATTATGAGATACATTTTCCAAACCTTGACTACTATTTTATCAAAATTGTCATATGAACTTTGGGCCTTTTTTTTATAGGCTAAATGGTTTCCAAATGAGCTAATTTCAAAGCTATTGGACAGTTCGTCGAATTGTCTTTCAAAGAAGCACAAAATCACCCTGTTCCAACTAGTAACAAAGGAGTTATGCTTATTTCCGCAAGATCGTGTGATGCTTAGTCCAAATAATGATTGTTGTTTTGTCAAAACCACGATCAATGCATTGTCCATACCGCAATAGTTTTTTTTTTTTTTGATAAAACAACAATCGAGGTTTGGACCAAGCATCGCGCGGTCTCAAAAAAAATATCATAACCCCCTCATTATAAGTTGAATTAGGGTAAATAGATTCGAAATAACCTCATTTGAACACCGTTTTACCTTTTAAAAGTGGAACCAAAGTTTAAGCTACAATTTGGACAAAACAACAATCACAATTTGGACAATGCATTGCGCGGTCCTACAAACAGTCATAATTCCCTCTTTAAAGGTGGGCCAAAAGTTCCTAATCACATTTAGGGACCATTTAATGATATTTTAAATGGCTTTACAATCATCTTATTTAGAGACCATTTAACCTTTCAAAAGTGGGCCCAAGTTCCTAATCATATTTGAACAATGGTCATGTCACAGTTTGGACCATGCATCGTGCAATTTTATGAAAACATTCGTAACTTACTTGTTACAGGTCGAATTAGAGTAATTTTATGCTCGTTACAAAGATAATTTAATGATCTTTCAAATAGTTTTAGAATCATCTAATTTAGAGACATTTGATCTTTAAAAAATGGGCTCAAAATAGTGGTTGTAATTTGAATAATGCATCATGCAGTTGCCATGAAATGCTCATAACTTTCTCGTTACAAGTCGAACAGGATGATCTTATGCTCGTTGAAAAGATACTTCGACAAACTTTTAAATGACTTTAAAATCATATCATTTTGCTATTGTTTGACTTTACAAAATGGGCCCAAAGTCCAGCTCTTAACAAAATACCAATCTAGCCTAATTTTGAATAAAAGAGAAAATTTTATTTTTAAGTGGAGTTTTTTTTTTTTTTTATGACTCCTCTCCTTAAATCAATTTTTTCAAGTAGACCCATCTAAGCATAATCTTTATAAAAAATAAGAAAAACTAATTTGCTAAAAGTGAAGTTTTTTAATCTTTTTTTCTTTCATTCTATTTATTTATTGGTAAAAGACCAATTTTAATAAAATATCTTTAAAAAGGAACATATCTTTTAAAAATGATTTTTTTTTTTTTTCCATCCCTCTTTTTCTGGACAAGCCCACCCCAATATATATATATATATATATATATATATATATATATATATATATATATATATATATATATAAGAAGAACTCATTTTTCTTAAATGAAAGTTTTTGCCTAAAATATTACTAAGGAATAATGATAGAACAATACATGTGCATAGAAATTTGAAAAAAGTAATTAAAATTATTTTGGCCAAGAAAAAAGACAATACATGCCTTCTGACGTTTTTAGAAAAACCAAAAAAATAAAATTAAAAAAAAAAAAAAAAGAGTATATAAAAACGGCCTATGAATGCTGCCATGAAGGTGTACAAGAGACAAAAACCCATTTAATAATGGCTCGGTCCCTGGACCAATCTACCTTAGTTGAGCCGACCGCTTTACAATGGCACGCATGTAAGGCAATGAACCCTCTCAATCATGGGCCCCATTGCAAATGGAGCATAGTCAAGAATCAACAATGGTCAAGTGATCTTAACCATCCAATGTTACCCATTGAATTTGGACTAATGCCCATTTTAACGGCTTCTTCGGATAGCTCCATTTCCTAATCAGCTGGATGGTTTGGATCCTTGTATCAGTGTAATTTCTGGAACGTGCTCCACGAAAAATGGGCACTTTGATTTGGATGGTTTACATTCGGTTCTGTGAATAACATGGCCCAAGTATATGGTCAAAGATTCACCACCATTTAAGAAGTAGCAATGAACTTTCAGAGTGATCTTGTCCACCTTTCCACCAAAAGGTTTGATTTTGGGGCGCACATGCTTGCAGTGTTGGACGGACGAATAATAAGATACAATGACATAAGTCTTTGTAGGGTACACACGTGTCTTCAATTTTGACAAACGTGGCTGTCAGTTCAATAATCCAGGCCATTAGTTTGTTGTTTCTCATCATGAATGGACCAATCTCCAAATTTCTCCTTGATTGGAATGTTGCATGTAAGCTTTTGTAATTTTTCTCTTTTTAACCGTTTATTTGTAGGCCGCGTCTGATTATCCCATTGAGGGTGTTTCCGGGGGCATAGTTCATCCACGATAGAACAAAACATACCAATGGTCTGGATTAACGGATCATTACCCTCTTGTCAAAGACATGGATTGTGTGTATCATGTAACAGGAGAACCATTTGATTTATTTATTTATTATTTTTTTTTCTGTTAGCATGTTAGTACACCCATTGTCAGTTCACACTTCACTGTTAGCCACCCCCTCTAGGGAGGAGAACCGTTCGATTGAATTCAACTAATCTATTCAAAATCAGGAGTCTTGTTTTCATTTATTTTCACCAAAAGGCCACCGTTTTGACGAGGGACTTGTACCAGCGCAGATTGTTTGGTTTTTTAATTTCTATTTGGTTGTTTACACCGGACAAATGAGACACGGCAACTTGTTAAGATGACGAAATTCTACTCGCATATTCAATATCTTTTACCCAGTGTTCTTCCAAGACAAGTCACATATTCAATATCTTTTACCCGCTAATCTTCGATGACAAGTCGCATACCAAAAGTAAAATAGTATAAATCCAATGCACATGTGTAGATCAGACTCTGCCACGAGTGACACATAACTCTAACATGCGTGGTGAACGAGCATGCTCAACAATTTTATAAAAACTCACCGACTAGAAATCCTGTCACAATCCGAATATATTCTCGGCAAGGCCGTCTCACACAATCCAGCCTAAATGAAAAGTCTTCTTAAAGATGATTAGTGTTTTTGCAGTGATTATGAAGATTCGGAAAGGAAATTCCTCTCAAAGTGGAAAAAAGTCGAAGGATACTAAGGAATCTGAGTCGAGCAAGACAAATCCTGTAATATCCAGAGATCTCTACGATCACGCTAGTGATGAGATCTGGAAACGATTTCATATTGTAATTGTAAAGTATCATAGACTAGCTAGAAAATCTGAAAGGGTTTGTAACCTCCCGAGCTATATAAAGAGCACACGGTGAAGAGCTTGGGGCCCACACCAAACATAATCTCTCTACACAGCACAACACGCCTATCTTATTTTAGCTTTATATTCCTCAACTTTTATCCAGTCACACTGAAGAACGTCTGAAGTTTATGATAGTTTTACATTGTTACTGTCTAATGGCATTGTTGCAGTGCACATAGGAGTAGTATAAATATCCAAGATTTACCATCATCAGATCCCTGATCAATTAAGTCGTTAGTTGGAAAATCACACCCTAGTCATATCCTGCTGACCATCTGCATCGATTCTTTGATCAAACGGTCGATCGTATGTATTTATCTTTTATTTATTTATCTATTTATTTCATTTATCTGTTGATTGTACCGATGTTCTATTATAAATCAATAAAATCAGCATTTCAACCCTTAGTTTTAATTTTTTTTCATCCATTATTGCACTATTGAGAAATACAATGCCCACCATCAATGTTAAAAGAAAAGTCCTTCGCGCAAGGCAAAAAGATCCCATTCAGAAGGATTAACCCTCTTGTTCTAAATCACCTAATTGTTGCAACAATCGGTGGTTGGGAAGGCGATCGATCTTCGGATCGGGTTTTAATCAGTTTATCTCAACACCTAGGGTCGCAATCGTTCAATCGAACTTGAGTCGAGTACAACTTTTGCACACCTACACTATCCTAATCACACATGTTTGACTAAATACAAACCTTCGTTAACACATGTGGTCACATGTCTGATTGAATAGCGAACAGTGTGGCCTAAGTAGGCCCACCTATGATCAAACCTCAACCTAAACCATGTCTAAATATCACATTCATGTAATTGAAGCCTTGTTAAAATGGACGATGAGTACGGAAATGATCTCACCTCCCATTTGCAAGCCCTCATTTGAGGGTGTGTTTGAACAACCTTTGAATTGTAATGTAGATGTTATTTAGCTAAATTCTATTTAACTAAAATGTTATTTGAAACAATAGATTGTTTGGATGGCGCAAATATTATTTAACTTGGAATATTATTTAAGGTCCTTGAAAGATCAGTTTTTACTCTAGGCATATATTAGAATTAACCTTCAAAAGTGAGTGAGATTCTCATGCCGGCTATTTGCCGATTAAGACTCTTAAATGATAGGCAACCAAGCATATTGAGGCAAAAAAAAAAAAAAAAAAAGGAATTTGAGGAGGAATATTTTTATTTTTGTTTTGTATTTCATTGGGAGTTATACCTGAATGGCTTTGCTTGGGAGCTCAGTATGTTGTTCCTCCTCATGTCTAATGGGATAGAGCGGAGGAGAATGTCTATCCATAGCTTTGAGTCACTTTTAGGCCGATTTTTAGCTTATCTCATGCTATCACCATCACATATTGGTAACATGTTGCATACATCCCATGAATTGTTTGAATAATGTAGCAAAGTCACCAGAAATCTACTAGGAAGAAGACCCTACTTCAACCTCGATTATAGGCTCTTGTTGGTCCATATCTTATTGTTCTTCCAGAGCATCAACCACAAAATTAGCCTATTTATTTATTACACGCCTTATTTTATTGAAAAATATAATGAACTTTGATAGGTCTCACCAAGTGTGCCAAAAAGAGCGTTGCTCTCAATTCAATCATATTAGACCGCACATGTGAGCGAAGGCCTAGGTTAGAGGTACGTGTGTGTCAGTAAGGTGCGCGGGCGTGCCATAGTTTGCCTAACTCAATGGTTGATTGAATTGTTGGTGTCCCATTCACTGAGATGGACAAATTGGAAATTGGACGTAGGATCTAGAGTCCTCTTGGCTATCGATATTGTGCTCTGTTTGGGCGATTTGTGAAGGGAAATGAGGCTAATCCTTTCGAATGAGTTCTTTTGAGTCTATGGATTTAAGGACTTGTTCTTTCACCAGCACTTTAAGTTCAATATACTTCTCAAATGAATAAGGATACACACACAAATTAAAGAAAGCAAAATATTACCAATTTCATTAATATTTGGAAATAATGCTCATTACAATTGACAAGTTGCGAGATAACCAAATGAATAAACGAAATATAAAAGGATAAATACATGATGCGCCTATCGGAACAGATGATCAAGGCGGGTGTGATCAGCTAAATCGGAATTTAGATGATCACAATCTTACAACTTAAGGTTGTAGAAATTTACTTTTACTCCTAAGGTACTATAGTAGGAGCCGCTAGGTAGTAGCTATGTAAAACTAAGCTAGGCTGGGCTATGTTAAGAAAGATAAATAAAAACAAAAGTTGATATGTTTAGCGTAGGGCCTCAAGCTCTTCTTGGATTACTCCTTTTATAGATTGTTAAGGCGGTAAAACCCTTGTTAGAATTTCCTTGCTACTTATAGATCCTTCATGCTCATGTCATTGCTTTAGATATGGGAACCCTTTGAATGCTCCGGAACTGTTGACTCAGATTGAGAAAAATGAGTCCAGTTAGATTTAGGCTCCGTAGCTTCTCGGATCTTCTTCCTGTAGTTGATCTGTCGTGGGGTGTCCGTGATCATACATCAAGATTCCTCTGATCAAGATGGCCAAGTCTAGGGCTAGATCTCAATCCCATCCACTCAATGCCTCTGATGATGGCCAGCTACACGAATTGAGCCAGGAACCACCAAAGTTTCTCTGATGAAGACAACTAGATGATCCACGAACCTCAAGAGCTAGACCTAGGCCGGTCATGGCCACCCAACATCACTATTGATGGGCCACCTTATTAAACAATCCAGATCAAACTAGCTCCTATGTTTAACCATTCGTAAGGTGATGGTTTGGAGTGCCGGAGAGGATTCGACACTAGATGCTGGTCTGTCAAAGGACCAATAGTTCTCCCATTCTCTTGATGTTGATCGATGTATGGTGAGGGAGACCTGATCGAGTCGATGTGTTCGTTCCTCTTAACCTAGGCTCGAGCTGTGGCTAGGTTTTCTTGGACATCAGTCCGATCTTCAAATCTTCGGGATCTTCTTGAATGCTACAACTTCTCCGAACATCTCTAGGGAGATCTCACATTTTAAAAGGATTGTGAGAGATGGCCTCACCAAGAATATCATAGGAAAATTTGTGGTAGATTTGTTCTTTCGTTAGGTCTCTTATAATCGCGTTGGGCATGTTGTCTTATTAATGGGCATGATAAATATGACCACATGGCATGCGTTGATTTACTTTCCTAAAGGATGACATAAGGGTTTGTGCACTTGCATTTATAACAAAATGTGGCTCACCGAAGGAAACACAAACGACGCTTCTCGTGGATGAGAGTAGGTTTCATATCAGTTGCGATCATGTGGTGTTGACACGTAACGGCCTTTGATTGGTCTACATCAGGGCATCGAAAATGGGTGTAAACAATGCCCCTGCGTCCCTTTATATTGAGAGATACGATGGGACGTATGATGTTTGGGTTTCAACAGCCATTCTGGCATATGACACGCGATAGCATGGGTTTTGCTCTCGACTGCCGCATAGTTTAATGTAGACGTCGGATCCACCTGGCATGATTGCCACCTTTTATGCGAACACGAATTGTGATGTTTCATTTTGTTTATATTCAGTTACGTTTCCATCGCAATCAATACTCCTTTGTCCTTTGACCATCTTAATATTTTCTTTCTTATAGTTTTCTTGCATCATGGCTTCTTCTTAGGATGTCGAGGCTATGAAAAGGGTGCTTGGGTCAATAGCCATGGAAATCCTGACTCCTGATCTACTCAAACCTATTCTTCATCACTTTGGGGACTCCATTAGCCCGAAAATTCTTACTCATGCTTTTATACCTATCACGGGCCTCATGCTCTGCCCTTCTTTTGCTCCTACTACTGACCTTGAACATCTTTCTCCTTTCTTCCCCCTATACCCTGAGGAACAACTCCTACTCCGAGGTCGTTCCTTGACATGGAGTCGATGGCCAAGTACAGGTTCAAAATTTTGACTCTGACCCAACCCAACTCCGATTGGATAGATTGGCTAGAAGGGTTCAAGTTGCATTTGGTCATCTTTAGCAGTAAATCTATATCTTTGATCGCATTCAACTTTCTTGCTTTACAACCCCATATAGTCTCCTCTTTTGACCGCAACAGTTTGTTTTTTGAGTCATTCAACCAACACCCTTCACTTTCCATACAATTTTTTTGAGGTTGACTATTCCTGATATTTGCACCCTTAGTGGACTACCTGTCGAAGGTGAGTATGTTGAACCATCTAGTTCTTGGTCCTCTAGCAAGTTTAACAACCAAAATATTGGTGAGACTCTATACAACGCGTTTTTTCATACTAAAATGGGCGAGGGTTGCCCATGCCAAATTACAAGATTCCAATAGATAGACAATCAAAACAGACAATCAAAACTCCCGTTTAGTTTTGTTTTTACTATAAATAGTAAGTTTTAAATCTATTATAACTTTTAATCCTTTGAGTTAGAAGTCGTGCCCAACATGAAGGGCTTAGAAAAGTTACGAGAATAACGTGGTTCAGCCAAATTGGACACTTAATATTTTTGGCCCAAGAGTCTAGTAGAAATAGAGGTAGTTTATAAATAGTAAGTTTACTATTTATAGTAAGTCACGTTTTTAAGGTGTTTGAGTTGAAGTCTAAGTCTAAAATTTTGTCCTAGATTTGAGTTCCTTATTTAAAGAGTTGTAATTTAATTTTTTATCATCAATCAAGTTATTTTGAATTTATTAAGAATTATTCCTGCTTTTATCGCTCATGGATTCGAGGAAGCTCTGTTAGGAGTCCAGAGAGCTCCATGGATTCGGAGTAGTTATTCATTGAGGAAGACGATGATCGACCTCATCACGTCCCTCCCTGAACCAAGAATTGATTTGGCTATAGTTACTGGTACTAAAGCAAAAACAGAGCCAGCTAAAGGGTCATTGATGGACAGATGGGCAGCCAAAGATGATGGGTTATTGCTAAAGATGCTGTCACACTACGTTGCCACCACTACACCAAAATCGTCTATCTGATATGGTAGGGAGTTTGGTTCAGAAACGGTTCTAAGCCGTTCCTGATTTGAAACGGTAATGAACCGTACTCGACTAGTTGTTGTTATACGTTGTTGTTTCCATTGTTTTGTTGGTGTGTCCTAATTGAGCGTTTAATGATCTTATTTATTATTATTATGCTTTATTGTTTTATTTTGAAACAGATGGACGAAATAGATTCTATTAGTAACTTCTAAGTGGACCCCACATGGCCCGAGAGCCACATTACTGTCAATTACCGCAGACTACCGAATATTTTTCTTCATTTCCTTACCCCAAAACGCCCTAAATCCTTCATTTTCTTATGCCATCGTCGTCTGCGTCTCCCTCTCCCTCTCCCTCTCCCTCTCTCAATCTCCCTCGATCTCCCTCTCCCAATCTCCCTCGATCTCCCTCCCTCGATCTTCATCTCCCGATCTCAACCCTCTCTCCCGATATGAACCCTCTCTCTCTCGATCTCCCTCTCTCCCAATCTCAACCCTCTCTCTCGATCTCCCTCTCACTCTTCCTCCCTCTCCCTCGATCTCCCTCTCCCTTTTCCGATCTCGACCCTCTCTCTCTCTCGATCTCCCTCTCCCTCTCCCTCCCTCTCTCAATCTCCCTCTCCCTGCAACATCCCTCTCCCTGCATTTCCTCTCATATGAAAGATGCAGACGTGCATTTGAATCTGTGGAAGAAGGTATTGTGACGTCTGCTTACTCCATGAAATTGAAATGACGTCTTCTAGAATATCTCATCATGAATGTGCATTTGAAACATCCCTAAAAGAAGTAATAGAAAATGGGGAGGTAAAGGTTCAAACAACCATGAGAACTAGCAGATGAAAGAAGACAGAACTGTGTTTTTGTGTTTACATGCACATGTAAATCCATTTTCCGTTTCCAATAGACCTGGATAGCCTTAGATAAAAAGCTTTTTCATGGAGGATTTAACTTTTATGATTCTTTTACTTGATCTCTAATAATCTCTCTTTTTAGATTCTAAATAACTAGTCGGGCTAGAGTATGAAACACAAGTGAAGTTTAGAGTTTTTCTTGGGGAATTGATGTAAATGGATAAATTCTGGGCTGATTCTAGTCATGATCTTCTACAAATTTAGATCTGAAATTTTTATGAAAATAATCACAAGAAAGTGAAAAAGAAAATATCTAAAATTGTGGGAGTTATCAAAGAGTGAGCTCGGATACCAGTTAGCTGATAAGAGCCATAATCTCTAGTTGCGGTAAGTACCTTTCACTAACTTAAGTTACTTAACTTACATTTAAATCATTATCTCATTCTTTCTTATATATTTCGATATTTATTCTTTAAATGTTTATATTTATGATTCTTTGTTAACTGATGTTGTTAATTAGTATTTAGGCCGCCTAGTAGTTAGCAATGCATCTCCCCATTTAGAAATTTATATTAAACAAGTACAGTCATTTGAATGAAAATGTTTGTTCTTTGTGGATTCCTAAATTGTCTCATTTTTGACAGTTCGATACCATACCATGTACTTAGGTTGTCCTCATTTTTAGTTTACATGTAGTTGAAATTTCATTAGTGTCTCCCTATATTTTCTCCGGATATGTGGTTCTTTACTAATGGATTTCCTCTATCCATATGTAATGGATTACATGTGGCAACTAATTAGTATTGAATTTTACATATATCTGGAGAATATGGGGAGGTGCTGCCAAAATTTCGGCTTGCATGTAAATTGTATGAGGATAGTACATGGTATGTTACCGAATGAGATAGAGACAATTAGTACCTCTAGATAGAGACAAGTATGATCTGTGGCTAATTTATTTGTTTCAGGTATCATTTTTTATATATAAGGTCATTCGACTAAAAATGCTTGTTTGATGTGTGGTATTAGGTGGTATGGAATTACAATGGATTAATGTGGTGCATTAAATGCTTTTATAGAATACTAAATGCCTCTTTAGTCAAATGAACCATATATCTATTTTGTTTTGTTTCAGGAATATAATCATATTTGTTAAAGTCTACTTCTCCTGTTTTGTTTTAGGTATGCTTAATTTATATTTTGTCACTTTATTTTACTTTGCTAGAATTTGTTTATTCACTTTAAACACATTTACTCAGTAGGGTCCAACCATCATTTTAACATCAAAATTGACTTGATTATCTCATTTGTTGAGAATGTCGTCATTAAGTAGCAAAGCATGGATGGACAAACATAGGTTAAGTCCAGAATATTTGGATGGACTTATGCATTTTATTGAGTTTACAAAGAACAATGGTAGTGGATTTGATCATTATTCGTATCCGTGTGTGAAATGTAAAAATGGGAGTGGGATGTTCACTCTTGGAGAGATTCATGAGCATTTGCTCATTAACGGTATTGATAAGTCATATACACATTGGATTTTTCACGGTGAAAGTCTTGCGAAAAGTAACGAAAAACCATCATCATTGACGTTTGATGATCAGTCCGATGATGAGTATCCTAATATGGAGGAACTTGTTAATGATGCATTTATAAATATTGAAGAACATGTTGATACTCTTATGGATGATCTTAAAAGAATGAAAATTGTCATGAAGACTTGATGCAGAAAGATATAAGACTTTATTTGATGATGCAAGACAATCTTTATACCCGTCTTGCCCTAGAGAACTCACAAATTATCGGTTACTATTGAGTTGTATAGTTAAAGGCACGTAATGGTTGGTCGGATAACAACTTTAATGATCTTCTTCAATTGGTTAAGAAGTTGTTACCAGTAGAAATTAAAAACACATTGCCAGTGAACACATATCAAGCGAAAAAGATGATCAACTCATTGAGAATGACTTATGAGACTATACATGCATGTCACAATGATTGTATTATTTATTGGAAAGAATATAAAGATAGACAAAATTGTCCAACATGTCATACATCGAAATGAAGGTCAGATTACTTGGCTAAGAAAAAAGGTGTTAGAGTTCCATCAAAGTTTTGAGATATTTTCCTCTAACACCAAGGCTACAAAGGCTATACAGGTATGCATTCAATGTTAAATATAATTTTAATATTATCCTATATACCTTTTGTTAAAAAAATTAATAAGTAATCTTTTTTAAAAAAACTTTATTTCTAGTGTGCCATGGATAGCGGAGCAAATGACTTGGCATCCTCAACCGAAAGAATATAATGGCGTTATGCGGCATCCATCTGATTCATCAAGTTGGATGGTAATAAATAACAAGTGGCCAAGTTTTGCTAAAGAATTTCATAATGTGCGTTTAAGGCTTACGACTGATGAATTTAACCCATTTGGACATTTTAGTAGTGTCTACAGTTGTTGGCCTGTCATTATAGTGCCATATAATCTACCCCCTTCAATGTGTATGAAAAGAGAATTTTCAATGTTAACGATATTGATACCAGGTCCAAAAGAACCGAGTAAGGACATTGATGTCTACCTACAACCGTTGATTGACGAGTTGAAGAATTTGTGGCTTAATGGAGTGTCAACATATGATTCTCATTCAAAGACAATTTTTAATTTGAATGCCATTTTAATGTGGGGAATTCATGATTTTCCTGCATATGAGAGTTTATCAGGATGTGTTACACATGGACAATATGCTTGGCCTGTTTGTGCCGAATGAACCGTCGTTGAACGACTTAAGAGTGGCAAGAAGTTCTCTTATCAGGTTCATCGAAATTTCTTCCTATTAATCATGTTTTTAGGACTCAAAAAGCGGCATTCAATAATAAAGTAGAAGAAGGAAGACCTCCTCATCGATTAAGTGGTTCAGAGGTTGAATCGAAGGTAATTGGTATTCAGATGGATATTTGTAAATCGAAGGGGAAGAAACGAAAAAGTTATGGCGATGATTCAACTAGGAATATAACTGTTTGGTTCAAAAGATCGATCTTATTCGACTTGCTATATTGGAAGGTGATTTCCTTAACTTGTTATTTTCATTTACATGTATGTTAGTGAATAAAAACTTAACATTCCATCATAATTGTATTTTTCTAGAAGTTACCAGTTCCGCATAACTTGGATGTAATGCATGTTATAAAGAATGTTGGTGACCATCTTTTGTTGACGATTCTATAAGTCAAAGATAAAACTAAGGATGATATAAGTGCACGCGAAGATTTGAAAAAAATGAACATAATGAAAGACTTATGGCTGAAAGAAGCGGATGACAAAACTATTAAACCAAAGGCACCATTTACTTTAAGTAGCAAGGAGAAAGAATTGTTCTGTCAAACATTGCATGACTTGAAGGTTCCAATAAGGTATAGTTCCAGATTTAAACATCTTGTGAACTTACAAACTCTCGAGATAAAGGGAATAAAATCGCATGATTATCACGTCATTATGTGTCAGTTACTACATGTGTTGCTAAAACATGCTTTCTCAGAGCATAAGACGTTGCAAACTGTTATTTAGCACATCTGTTACTTATTTAATGTCTTGTGCTCAAAGATAATTAGTGCAGATAACATCATTGTCGTCAAACAACGTGTTGTTTTGGCAATGTGTGTTTTGGAGAAGTTTTTTCCTTATTATTTGTTATTAGCATTCACCTTATGGTACATCTAGCTGACAAAACATTAGCTTGCGGTCCAGTTAGATTTCGGTGGATGTATCCTTTTGAACGGTAAATATCTAACCATGATGTGATTCATTTAGACTTCATCGTCGTCATATATTGACAATATATTATTAATTGAATGCCTCCATTAGGTTAATGAAGATTTATAAAGGATACGTAAAGCATACAGCAGATCCTGAATGGTGTATTGCAGAGCGTTACATTGTAGAAGAATCTATTTTATATTGTATGGAGTACATGCCAAATGGTGAGAGAGGAAGTCACAAGCATACACGTCAAAGGTTTTTGGACGAGGATAGGGTGTGCGATGAAGAGCCTTTGGATACTGGCAAGAAAATATACTTAACTAACATACAACATCAACAAGTACGCAAATGGGTTTTACACTGGTACGATAGAATTTATGAATGGAAAAGGTAAGTAGATAAATTTTCAAAAATATCAAATCACGTGTAGTAATTGGATAAATACTTACATATATTTCATACAGGAAGTATGAAATATATTTAGGACCGACCACATCAAAGGGGCAAAGAAGAAATGGCAGTGCATCGAAGAACAATGAACATGATTTCATCAATTGGTTACGGAATGAGGTATTTTTCTAATTATTCATTTAATTGATAAATTTGTTCATATATAGTTATTACTTTTTTCTTATTTGCAGTTGGAGTTTGTTGAGGGCGAGTTGACATTGAAACGATTAGTAGATGACCCTACGTTTAAGGCAAAATGCTATAACAAGTATCGCGTGAATGGTTTTGTATTCTCTCCAAGTGAATACGACATTACTAAGTCCACACAAAATAGTGGGATGTCCATAAAAGTCATCACTAAATATAGGGCAAGTGCTAAAGATAAGAATTACAAAGAAGATAAGGCTACCTATTATGGAGTAGTAAAACAAATAATCGAGTTGGATTACACAGTCTTCCGTCAAACGGTATTTTATTGTGATTGGGTCAAGGTGGAAGACAAGACCAATTGATGTATTGTTGATCCTGAGTCAAATTTGATAATGGTAAATATGGAGAAATTGAAAGGACATGAGAAAGAAGGAGATGAACCATTCATACTTGCATCGCAAGCAAGTCAAGTATTCTACTCCAAGGATTAAACAAGGCCTGGATGGTATGTTGTTTTAATGTCACCAAAAAGATTGACGAAAGGCGTGGACACACTTGAAGATCCGACTTTGTTTCCTCTTCTAGGGGCGAGAATACAAATTTAGAAAATATTATAAAGGAATTGGCTATGAGTTATAGGTAATTTTTTTGTTATCATACTTTGTGTTGATTCATTTGACATTTTATCTGATGTAAAAAATATCTTGATAAATGAATTTCTATTTGTATGATGATTTCTTCTTATATAAATTTGTGTCTATAGGTGAGCTGGGATATGTCAATAGTCGAGGAGAGCATGTCAACTTCACAAGCATAAACATAAAAAAATGCAGGTAAATACAATTCCTTCATTACCCTATTATTTAATACCTTGTTTTAAATAATATTATTTTGATACAACATAAGTTTTGTATGTGTTAGGAACTTCATCGTCACAAAAAAATAAGCCTGTAATCAGCTTAAATGCATTTGGACTGCCCGTGGGCGAACACTCACATAGGTTGACTACAAGAAGTGGAGAGTTGGTTCGCACCCATGTCTCTATTGCCATCAAGGATTGGCGTGCAGTGCCAATGAGTAAGAAAGAAGAACTTTGGAAGCTCTTATAAGTAAGATACAAGAAAATTTCTTATGATATAAATTAATCATTATTCTTTTTTTGCTTCAACTAAATTCAATTTCAAATTTTCTTGTAGGACGAGTTTGTTATTCCTCAGTCTTACAAGGAGAAATGCTTTAAAAGCATGTCCAATATGTTCAGGAAGTACAAGTGTAAATTGAGGATGAAGTACCTCGATCCTCATTCAAATCTTGATTCCAAATTATGTTGTGCAACACGCCAACGACATAGTGAGCCTGGATCCAATCTCAGGCCTCACCCACAACAATAAATAGATATAAACTAGAAACAGATCAAAGCAATCCCAAAAAACTACAAGACAAGATATACGTGAAAAAACCCCAATCTAGGGTAAAAAACCACGGATGCAAACTTTCACTATGAAGAACGAAGATTACAAGGCAATATACTAACCTCTCCCTTGGAAGTACAGATAAAATCCCTTGCCCACACCTTAGAAATATTTCCCAATATTTACTTTAACCCTAGAATAACCCTAGGGACCCCAATTTATAGTTTTGACAACTTTCGTTTCGCATCCCAGTTGCGAAAGGACTTGCGACACACGAAATTCGCACAACCTTGATTGGTCATGGGCGGCCCCAGATGTGGCTTCAATTCTCAACAATCTTCCACTTAAAGACACATCGCCATAAACCTTTGTCTTCTTCATCCAAAGTGCACCATCTCCCCGTCTTCAAGCCTGAAGACCAATCAAAGCTGAACAGAGCTTCAGCTTCTCCCTTGTGACCGCCTTGGTCAGCATATCCGCAGGATTCTCACTTATATGAATCTTCTCCAGAGCAATCGATCCATCTTCCAGTAATGAACGTATGAAATGATATCTGATGGCAATATGCTTGGTCCTTGAATGAAAGACTGAATTCTGAGCCAAGTATATTGCACTCTGACTGTCACTGTACAGCTTGCAATCTACTTGCTTCTTACGCAACTCTTCCATAAAACCTTGCATCCACACCATCTCCTTGCATGCTTCTGTAGCCGCAACATATTTTGTTTCTGTCGTACTGATAGATACTATCTTTTGTAACTAAGAGACTCAACTAACTGCAACACTACCCAGAGTAAAAACATAACCTGTAGTGCTTCTTCTGTTGTCGATATCTCCTGCCAAATCTGAATCCACGTAGCCTTGTAACTTGATTTTCGATCCACCATAACACAGTCCTACGTCCTTAGTACCTACCAAGTACCTAAGGATCCACTTCACAGCTTCCCAATGTTCCTTCCCGGGGTTATTCATGAACCTGCTAACAACTCCCACTGCTTGAGCAATGTTTGGCCTCGTGCTCACCATAGCATACATGAGACTCCCAATAGCTGACGCGTATGGGACTTTAGCCATGTAGTCCTGTTCCTCCTGCGTCTTTGCACCTTACTCCTTAGATAGCTTGAAGTGGTTGGCTAATGGAGTGCTGACCGGCTTAGCACCTCCCATATTGAATCGCTCAAGTACCTTGGCTATGTACTCTACCTGCGACAAAACTAATTTCTTATTTTCCCTGTCACGCTTTATCCTCATGCCTAGGATTTGTTTTGTAGCTCCTAAATCCTTCATGGCAAATCTCTAGACAATTGTCTTTTGAGATCTGAGATGTCTTTCATGCTTGAACCGGTCACAAGCATATCATCAACGTATAGAAGAAGGATGATGTAAGATGTATCAAACTTCTTCAAGTAACAACAGTGGTCTACATGACATCTCCTAAAACCGTTTCCCGACATGAAACTGTCAAACTTCTTATACCACTGCCTCGGGGCCTGCTTCAAGCCATATAAACTCTTCTTCAGTCTGCATACCTTGTTCTCATTACCTGGTGCCACGTATCCTGTCGGCTGATGCATATATATCTCTTCTTCAAGGTCCCCATGAAGAAAGGTTGTCTTAACATCTAGCTGTTCTAGATGTAAGTCCTCTGAAGCCACTATACTCAAAACCATGAGAATCGTAGACATTTTCACTACCGGTGAAAATATTTAAGTGAAATCAATACCTGTCTTTTATTGAAATCCTTTCACAACCAATCTGGCCTTGTACCGTTTCGAACCATCGTGCTCCTCCTTCAGTCTGTAAACCCACTTGTTATGAAGAGCTTTCTTACCCTTGGGTAGAGTGACTAGCTCCCATGTACGATTAGACTCAAGAGAGTCCATCTCATCATCCATAGCCTGCTCCCACTTAACCCGTATATCTGACTGTAATGCCTCTTCAAAACACTCTGGCTCACCATTATCCGTCAGTAGTAGATAATGTAAGGAGGGTGAGTATCGGACCGTGGGTCTCCTCTCCCGAGTAGACCTCCTCACAACTGGTGTATGCGGCTCTACCTCATCCTGTGGCGCTGTAACACCCATGTCCGGTAACTCTTCCAACTCTACGAATTCCTTTTTCTCGGTGTTATTTTCCTGCACACTATCCTTATGCATCACTTTTTCATTGAAGACTATGTCCTTGCTTCTGATGATTTTCCTGTTTTTTGCATCTCATAACTTGTAGCCAAAATCATGCTACCCATAACCTATAAATGTGCACCTCCTGGACTTCGCATCCAACTTATTTCTGTGCTCTGCATCAATGTGAACATATGAAGTGCAACCGAACACTCTGAGATGTGCAAGATTCACTTCCTTCTTAGTCCACGCTTCTTCTGGTAGCTCACCATCCAATGGTGCTGAGGGACTTCTATTGATGAGATATGCAACAGTATTCACAGCATCTGCCCAAAAGGTCTTGGGCAACCCTGCATATAACCTCATGCTCCTAGCGCGTTCAAGGATGGTCCTGTTAATGCGCTCAGCCACACCATTCTGCTATGGTGTCCCTGGAATCGTTTTCTGATGTTTGATTCCATTTGCTACACAATACTCATCAAACCTCTTATTACAATACTCTCCCCCATTGTCAGATCTGAGACACTTTACTATTTTACCTGTCTCATTTTCTACTATAACTTTTCACTTCTTAAATACATCAAATACATCAGATTTATATTCTAAGAAGTAGACCCACAGTTTTCTACTAGCATCATCAATAAAGGTAACAAAATAACGTGAGCCACCAAGAGATAATATCTGTACCGGTCCCCACACATCAGTGTGTACAAGCTCCAACAGATGTGTCTTTGGAGCGCATCCTGTCTTCTTGAAGCTTACCCTCTTCTGCTTGTCATACACGCAGTCCTTGCAGAATTCCAAGTCAATAGACTTCAGCCCTGGTAGCTTCCCTTTTGACAATAGTACTTTCATCATCCATTTCTCACTTATATGTCCTAGCCTCTGATGTCATAATTGCCCATTCACTCCAGTTGATGCGACTGCGAGTGAACTATACGATCCTGAAGTCACGTACAAAGTACCTTCCTTTTTGCCTCGAGATATTAGCAAGGCACCTTTTGTGATCTTCCAGGAGTCACTTGTGAATGTCGTCACATAACCGGTATCGGTCAGCTGTCCCACTGAGATCAGATTACGTTTCAAACTCGGTACATGTCTGACATTCTTCAATTTCAAGACCGTTCCGTCTTTCTAATTTACATGAACATCCCCCATTCCAACAATATTGCACGGCTCATCATCACCCAGGTAGACTCTCCCAAAATCACCTGACACATAATCACGCAGAACTTCCTTACACGAAGTAGCATGAAACGAAGCACCCGAGTTTATAACCCAAGACTCATTCCTCGCATCAAGAGACAAGATCAACGCCTCTGTGTCACTCTCCTCAGACAGATTCACTGAATCCTTCCAGCCTTGAGAGCTTCCTTCTTATTTCTTGAGGGCCCTGCAATCACGTTTCATGTGCCCCTTCTTGCCGCAATGCCAACACCCATCTTTGTCTTTCATTCCATTAGACTTCTTCCTCGACTTAGAACGCCCGTGTTTATTGCCTCCTTTGTTCAGCGATTTTTCTCTTCCTTCAACGTTTAGAGCATTCCCTGAATCCCCTGAAACTCCTGATGCCTTCCTTCTAGATTCTTCGCTAAGAATTAGACCGGCCACATCATCAAATTTCAGCTTTATCGATCCTGAAGAATTGCTCGCAGCAATCACCAAACCATCCCAACTGTCTGACAAACTGGATAAGATCAATAATGC
Source organism: Magnolia officinalis (assembly GCA_021015155.1). Lineage (NCBI taxonomy): Eukaryota > Viridiplantae > Streptophyta > Magnoliopsida > Magnoliales > Magnoliaceae > Magnolia > Magnolia officinalis. The sequence continues at coordinate 52,478,063 of JAJHSJ010000016.1, forward strand.
CCTGACTTTATCCTCAAAAGCAATGCCAACGGATTCCAACTGGCTCGTGACTGTATTGAACTCGTTTAGATGTTCAGCCACGCACCCACCATCTGACATCTTCATGTTGAATAGTTGTTTCATAAGATGAACCTTGTTGGATATTGAGGGCTTTTCATACATAGTGGCTAGGGCTTCCATTAATTCTTTTGTCATTTTTACCTTGGATATATTGAAGGCGACGCTCTTAGACAAAGAGAGTCGAATCGTTCTTAAAGCCTTCCTATCCAGTAAGAACCATTCATCATCTGTTATCTTTTCTGGTTTCTTCTTTTTTCCTCCTAGAGGAATATAGAGGTCCTTCTGATACAGATAATCCTCCATCTGCATCTTCCAGAAGGCAAAGTTTGAACCATCAAACTTCTCAATTCTAGTTTTCCCATCTTTCGCCATCGCTCCCAATAGAACTAAACCAATAGCTTTGATATCAGTTGTTGCGCAGCACGCCAACGATGCAGTGAGCCTGGATTCAATCTCAGGCCTCACCCACAAATGATAAACAGGAAGAAATATAAACTAGAAACATATTAAAGCAATCCAAAAAAACCATAAGACAAGATATACGTGGAAAAACCCCAATCTAGGGTAAAAAACCACGGATGCAAACTTCTACTATGAAGAACGAAGATTACAAGGCAATATACTGACCTCTCCCTTGGAAGTACAGAAAAAATACATTGCCCACACCTTAGAAATATTTCTCAATATTCACCTTAACCCTAGAATAACCCTAGGGACCCCAATTTATAGTTTTGACAACTTTCCTTTCACATCCCAGTTGCGAAAGGACTTATGACACGAAATACGCGCAACCTCGACTGGTCGTGGGCGGCCCCAGATGTGGCTCCACTTCTCAACAAATTAAACAACCGTCCACCAAGAGTTAGGCCTGAAGATTGGAAAATGTTCATTGAACATAATTCGGATCCTAGAATTGTAGAACAAAGGAAAAAAAAATGTCGAGAATAAGAAAATTTTAAAAATTTACCATACGAGTGGCAGGCATGGCCACGCGAGAATCGAGGAACAAATGGTAAGTATTGATATTTATATGTAACTTAAATTTTTTTAGTTGTTTTGTATTCTTAATAACTAACAATGTGAAATTCATCCAAATATAGCAACGCCAAAAGAAAGATGGGGACACCCTGATTAGTACGACTAAAATATGGATTAAAACCCATATAAGAAAGGATGGTTCTATTCACAGTAATGTAGCTTCACATGTGGTAATCTCGTTGTCTTAAACTTAAGTTTATAGAATTCAAATTTAGTGTCAATATATTACTTATATAATTGTATAATATTGTAAGAAAAAGTCAAAGAGTTACTTGTTAGCGAAGGAAGTAATTCCCACGACATCCTCAACGATCCATTGACTCAAGTGTTTGGTCCTAATACAAGGGGTCGTGTTCGAGGTGTTGGGACCACCGTTTCCCAATCACAAATCAGGGGGTCCGCTACAGCGCTTGAAAAAATCTTTTCGTATAAAGGATAAGTAAAAGAGCAATCGTCCACAATTCAAGAGCAATCGTTCAAAATTCAAAAGCTATCTTCTAAAATAGATTTTCTTACGGACCAAATTGGGGGTATCAAAGAGATGATTCAGGTCACTTTTCATTGAAATCCTTCTTTTTAAAATTTAAATGATAATAATTTTTTTTCAATTATCGTATATAACACATAGTGTGGAACTTTATTACAGCAGCAACACATGGATTCGGTTCAACCGGAGAATCTACAATCGACTGGTGGACCCTCAGTTGGGAATCATCAATGTGTAGAGAGAATGTGGTCATACAAGTTGTACTCTTGGCATAAAGAACTCGTTGCTCAAGGGCGAGTTATTTTGGCAGATGGGCCCCAAATGATTCATGGCAAACCTCTTCAGGAAGATCTTTACAAGGTTGTCATTGATATCATTATCAAAGGAGATGTCGAATTGCCCGAGCCAGACGGATATCATTCGACTTTAGGCGAAGTTGGAATTGACTCATTTGTTGCATGGCATCATTGCTTTACTGAGTTCACCGATTAGCGACAATAGTCGAATACTTTTTTGGACACTTAACCTTTTTGGACTGTATATAAGTTTTGATTGTATAGCTTACTTGATTAGTTGTTTCTATAGACTGGACATGATAGATGTAATGTAGGTTTGTGAAAAATGTGTTGATGGCTTCGATCATCACTGCATGGTATGGAATTATATCACAGATAAAACACTTTACTGAAAGTAGACTATACCAGTTTGGCTAACACTGCATTGTTGTTGCCTATTTTCAGGTATCTGTATAGGAGAGATTTGCTTCTTGCATCAGAGTTGAATATCATGAATGATTATATGTTGTCAGGTTTGTCAATTCAAGAGTTCAATATCATGTTGTTTATCTATTGATCGTTTGGCCTGAAACATCAGATTGCTTGATGGGTTTTGATTTTTAAGCTTTTTCTGAAAAATTTTCAACTGACAATCATGTGAGTTGTAAAATCTTATGATCAGTTTCAGTGTCTTGCCTTCATCAATCTTTTATGGATAATATCATTATCTGGAGGGTTGGCCATTCCTTCTAAGTTGGATTTGGACTTTGGTGTGCTGTTATTATGGTTTTTCTGTCTTTATTAATAGCTTTTTGTTTCTATGATCTTTAATAAATTTGTAGATTATTGAATCTCTGATAAATGGGGTGGATTTATCTGAAGAGGAGGTAGAAGCTTCTCTTGTTTTTTACTGAGTGAAGTTAATGAAGTTTTGATCAGTGCTTTTCTTGTTCTTTTGAGAGCCAAAGGAGAGTCATTCGAAGAAGTGAGTGTTCATATGTAACATTTTATAAAAGAAAGTAAAATATGTGATGTTTCTGAATATTAGAACACAAGCATGATTGAGAGAGAAGCTCCATAAGCTTTATTCATAGATTGAAATTGATAAGCATATTACTCCTTTATAGATTTATAGATCTCTGCATTTGCAGGTTGTGGGATCGGTGAGGGCAATGTTCAAATGCTGTAGGAAGGTTGAAGGAATGACTGATGTGGTTGATATTGTTGGAACGAGAGGTGATGGGACAAACACGATTAGCATATCAACAGGGGCTTGCATTCTAGTTGCTGCCTCTGGTGCAAAACTTGCCAAGGTGATGCTCCTTTCACATAAGGAATAATGTTGAAATTATTCTAGTATGTACTGTAATTAATTAGAATTCCATGTTATGGTAGCAGCAAGGAAACAGATCCAGTTCTCTTGGATGTGTAGGATTCCTCTGTGGTGTCTATCTTTATTTGAATATGAACAAGAAGCTTTGTTGCAATGTATGAGATGCCTTCAGCAACTGAAACAAGAGTACTACCTGGTGAAGAACAAGCTTGAATCTTTATTCGGAGTAAGGAGAGTTCCTTCTAATGTGTGATTTTATTTTCCTACCACTCTTTGTTTTTACATAAATTCTACGTTCATAATTTATTATTACTTTTATTTTTACAGACCTGTAGCTACTAATGTAAATCATTGAATTATATGAGAGATTTCTTATTCCTTGTAAATTTGCTTCTCTATGAAACACCTTTAAAAAAAAAAAAAAAAAAGTAATCAGTCAACTTACGACAAATTTTTAGAGTGCAATTGAGTTTTGGGTTTCACAAATACTGAATTACATCAGTAAATTTGCTTGAGTCACCATTCAGCTGAATTCAATTTCCGAGCATTTGAGCAATGGATTTAGTTTCGACCTTGATTTATTCCCGAAATATTTATCTTTTAACTCTCTCTCTCTCTCTCTCTCTCTCTCTCTCTATAACAATGGATAAAATAAAAAACTATTGATGGACTGTTTCATGGTTGAAAATATTGTTTCTGAAGACCAATGTGGCCAACTATTGGCCAATAAGACCACTTTTTGAAATCAGATCTTAAACGATATTGATATCTGGTTAGATAATTTAAACTTTGAATTTGACGCAGGGATGAACGTGATGAGGATAACTACTCCGAATCCACGGAGCTTCTTTGAACTCCTCACAGAGACTTCTCGAATCCACGAGGAAAGAAAGCAGAAAATAGAAATAAATTCTAAGAAATTCGAAACTGATTAATTGATGACTAAAAACGAGTTCGCAACCCTTTAAATAGGGGTACCAAGCAATGGGAAAGAAATCAAAATCAAACTACAACTAAAACTCATAGAAATCGCGACTTACTATAAATAGTAAACTTACTATTTATAGATGGTCACGACGTCTACTAGTGTGCAAAGTTTTCGGCCAAAAATAGTAAGTGTCCTATTTGGCTTCACCAAACCATTCTCCTAATTATTCTAAGTTCTTTTCACGTTGGGCGCAACTCCTAAAGCCCGACGGATGAAGAGTTATAATCAAACTAAAACTTACTATTTATAATAAAAACGAAATTAAAACAGAGAAACAACCGTCGATCCAGTGGTTTTTCGCAATTCCGGGGTGCGCAACCCAGCATAGCCGGGTTGGTTGGCTAAAGTAGCTCGTTCAACCCCAAAATCATATATTTTACGTCAGGTAACTCATTCCGGATTGCGAGATACGCCCGATCTAAGGTCCGACGGTCTGGATCACTTCTGTCGTCGATCGAGCCTTTTCTGATCCATCTTGGCCATGAAACTGTCCGCGACCCGCTCTACATCAGAATTCTGCACAATTCAATACAGGTTTGGCATTTCTTTGTGTAGGGTGGTATCGAAGATGGTGAAGAACCAAGAGCTACAACCCTTAGAGAATTAAGAGAAGAAACTGGAATAGTGTCAGCTCAAATTATTGCAGAAGTAAGTTTCTTAAGTTCTACAGAATCCTATTAGTAGACTACGTTGCCACTGCTGTTGGAACGCTTCGGTGCTTGCTGTAAACTTCAATGTAAAAAGCTTTGAATTGCATCCAGCCTCATTATTTATTCTCGTGGCTAGATCAAAACTAATTGGTAGAATATATAATTTGTACCAAGATCAATGAACTTGACCAAGACTCAACAACAACAACCATAGAAGACGAAAAAAAAAAAGCACCTAAATTAATAAAGAATCCTCAAATACCCAAAACTCCATTTGGGAAAATAAAGAACAGAAATCAAAACAAAACAAAACCCAATAAAATTGCTTCACACCACAACTTCTAATCATCATCACAAAACCCATTAAAGAAAGAAATGATAAGCAAGGGTTTTTTCACAAAGTTACCCTTTTATGCTGCTTGTAGCCAATCCCAATTAATTGAAATAAAGTTTAAGATGATGATGATGTCAGAATATTGTATATGGGTTGTCATTAGTGGTAATATACTATATATAGAGAAGCTCTAAATAAGCTTCCTTGTATATTCTTGTAGAGTGGTTATTTAAACCCACATTTGGGTTGAAGCAATATAGAGAAAAGATCTCCAAATTCCAAGATTATCATGGTATCAAAGACATGACCCTGGCCTGATTCTAGTCATTGATTCCCCTTCCATGCCTTTGTTTTCATTGCTGCATCATCAGATCTATTGCAATCCGATACACACCTTCTTTTCGATCTCTGTTGCAGTGCTGTTCCTGATCGCATCTTCGTTGCTGCTCTATTTACCAAAACTATGACATCATCCTGTCATAGGCTTCTTCGTGGCAAACTGATGTTGGTTTATTATCCCACATCAATTTGAGAGGGGGTGTGAGAATTTTGTGTATAGGTTGTCATTAGTTGTAATATACTATATATAGAGAAGCTCTAAATAAGCTTCCTTATATATTCTTGTAGAGTGGTTATTTAAACCCACATTTGGGTTGAAGCAATATAGAGAAAAGATTTCCAAATTCCGAGATTATTAGATGATGACAACGACGAGCAACCCTTTAAGGCAGCATAATCTAAATGGAGACCTATGATTTAATCGGTTTCATTTAAGTTACCAGCATGTCGTGTATGCAATTTCTAAGTGCCTACCAACCATCACACTCCACCAGAGTATTTATGTTTCTCTTTTAAAAGAGTCATTCGATGATTCACTGTGAAGAATTGAACTCTTTAAATACAATTTAAACAAATCCAAAGAGAGTTTTTACAAAAAGACAGATGGCATAATTCAAAATCAAACTCCTTAACCCTTGGATGCCTTTTCTTCGGCTTACACTGGAAAAATGAATTTAAAAAAGATAAAGAAAAGAGAGATGAAAAATAAAAGAATAGAGAAGAAAGAAAAAGAAGAGGTCCCAAGATAAATGAGAAAAAGGCCATATGCCATTTTCACCTCTGTTACAATCGCACCAAACTCCTTCCTTTGATCTGAAACCTCCTCCCCACCAATGCAATAATTTGAGTAGGCTCCACAGCAGTAGCCATATTTTGATTAGGCTCCTCGGCAACAACAGGGATGTTTAAATCAGGAAGATTATAAGCTCTGGAGTTCACTTTCAAGCACAAGCCCAAGCCCACCCCTGATGCTGCAACCTCACTGTATGGTTTCTGATCAATTATTTCCATTGGATTGATGACAGAGGATGTTAACGCATGATGGCACAATGTGAGTGCCTGACGAAAAGATGGATCAACAACTTGCAATGTGGACACCTGATGGCTGGCCAGAGTCAAAAGTTGTTGATGCTCCAAAGCAGCAGAGGATTCCTGTTTTTGCAAAATATGGAAACTTGAATTAAGCAAGTGCTGATTACTAGAAATCTAACAATATAAAAATTAAAAAAAACAGTGGATGAGGTTACATAAGAAACTAGACAAAAACGAAAGGAAAAAAAAAAAAAGGAGAGAGAGCAACCGATTGCAAGGATTTCCTACTGTCAGGTCTCGCCGTGGATAATAGATATGTAGAAAAACTCTCCAAATGGAATATCTTAACACTTGTTCATTAACTTTTTTGCTTTGAATGCAAATACCTCAACCATTTCTTTGTAGGCCATTAATCAAATGTTTAGGATCTAACAATCTTGAAGACTTTCAAGGTAGCCACCCTCATTAGTGCATATCAGTAAATCCAAGATGTGTGGACTTATCCTAGCAAAATTCCTACAAAAGAACTGAAAATATTGTTGGATCATCTCTTGACATTACACAAGACAGAGTGATCTATAAATCAGGTCCATCAAACTAATGACCCGACGTCCATCACTGTTTTAAAAATCACACCTATTATATGACCATCTACAATACAACTGTCCATCTGATTAGGGACCTTCGAAGAGACCAATGGTCTGCTGATTCCACCATGAACGGGTCCTGAAAGTCTTCCAGATTGGAAGACCCCAGCCCTTTTTCAGTTGCTTGTGAGAATTGTGTATTCCTCTTCTCAGCAATCTCTCTTTATGCCAGAAATCAGAATGTTAACATTGTCCTCTTGAAGTAAAATTTTGATAAGGGTCCATCACAATGGGATAAAATACAGATGGTCTTGATTATCACAGGCCCCATTTATTAGAAATGCATGCCAAGCATCAATCCAATTCCCATTTCCTAGAAGGAATTGAGTGAAAGTGGTAGCTAGCAGTGAAACATTTTGCCAGTAGCAGATCTAGCAAGGACATGAACCTATATGAGCACAAATCAAAACACAAGGGGAAGCAATTCCCGCATATTCTTGCAAGCATTAGTCTAGCAATAATGCATTGGAGCTTGTTTGGGAGCTTGAAAAATATTTGGAAGGATAACTTTATTCCATAAGAAGGGCACTTTCCCTTGTTTGCAAGTTCGCTTTGATCATATGGAGGCCCACTCTCATGCCATTGATCAGAAGGTTAGGATCATCTAGTCAAAGAGATTTATGACAGAGGGGCTTGGGCCATCATAGGTGTGCTGCACACCGCAGACGATCTAAATCAATGATCATATGTTTTATAGAATAATCAATATGGTCCATCCACTCTCCTAACCAATGAGCAAGATGGTTAGAGTTAAAAGTGATTTTTAACGGATGGACCATCAAAGGTGGACTGCACACAATGTACTATACAAATCAAGGACTGTACTTTCTAGCATAACCAATATGAAGCATCCATTATCAACCATTGATCAGATGGATAGGGTCATAAAATCATAGTGATTCTTAAAGAATAAAAAAACAGAAAAACCAATAAGAAAATCTCACATGTTGTGGCTTTTCCTGTTCTGCTTTCAACTCAGCTGCCATGTCATTTCCATCATCTCTTATTGACTGAAAAACCACCAAAAACTATATTAAATACCCTGAATTTTCAATAGAAAAAGAAACAACAAAAACAGTATAAAGAAGAAAATAATCATTAAAAAAAAAAAAAAAAAAAAAAAAAAAAAAGCAAAGTGCACTAAAACATCAAAAGCATTAGGCCTAGCAACGGGTCAAGTTCGGTCTGGATCGAGGTTAGCCCAAGCCCGAGGCCCTAGCCCGACATGCTTCCTAGTGACCCACCTCTAACCCGCTTAAAATTTCTAGAGCCCGACCTAACCCGACCCATTTAATTGCATTACGGTTGGGCTCAATTGACCCACCTAACCAAAAACACACACTACCTTTCATCTCTCATATCAAGCTTCTTCACTATTCTCGGAGTTTTCATGTGTATGGAGCTCACTAGTACGATTGGAATTTTCATGACGCTCACATGTTTCATCTATAGGCTCGGAGAAGAGCTTTTGTACAACACTCATATGTCTCATCTCATTTACATATTCCCAAAAGAGTAATCACACATGTATATTAGTATACCTTGATTCGGGTTATGTGTTGGGTCGTGTTGGGTCATTTGGTCTGGCACTTATTGAATATATAGGCTGATCGAGCTGCGTTGGCCTAAACCCGAGCCTGACCCATTAATCAAACAGGGCTACTTCTTTCGCTTGAGCCCGACCCACAACCTGACCCAACTTGGCCCGAACCAGTTTACAAGTAACCCATAGATCGACCCAACACGTTGCCACCCATAAAAATCATCAACATCATCATCATGTAGCCTTATTTCAAATAATTGGGGCTACATGAATCCTTTTTCGCGGTTCAAAACAAGCTAAAGAGGGAAATTGACTAGAACCCACTTGATAAAAAGATGAGAAAAGAAAAACCCAGAAATCAAACCAGGAATTATGAAGCCAAAAAACATGAATCGATTACCAAAAAGAAAAAAAAAAAAAACTAGAGCAAAAGAGGGAAACCGAATCAAACCCACATGGTAAAAACGTAAGAAAATAAAATTCCAGAAATCAAAGGAGGAATTACGAAGCGAAAAGGGCGAATCAAAATCGATACAAACAAGAAGAAAAATAGAATTGTTCGGCCTACCTTCTTCTTCCTGGGAGCTCTACTTTGGGAGGGCTTCTTCTGCGCAGAATCACTGATGCTTGGTAACAAGGAAAGATTGGTGGAAGGACTTGATGGGATTTGGGGTTTTTCGCCATTGCTTGGAGGATGGCAATGTCGCTTCCTTTTTCCGCCCCTATTGGCGGAAGGGCGAGGTTGGGGTGCGGAAGGTCGAGGTTGGGCGGCGAAAGCGCAACGATGGTTATGTCTTTCAACAGTTTCCTGGAATTTGAGGAAGATTTCAGCCACTTCCAAATCTTGTTTTGAGAATTCGTCTGGATTTTCATCCACCTCCACTTCTTCTTCAGCCAAGGAAGGCGGAGAGAAGCAGCTCTCCAGCTTCTCTTTTCTCTTTGAAGAACTGGAGCAATTCCCCATCTTCTCTTTTCCCTTTGAAGAACTGAAGCAATTCTCCACCTCTTTTCCCTTCGAAGAACTGAAGCAATTCTCCACCTCTTTTTCTTTCGAAGAGTTTCCTTCCATTTTCAGATTGAAGAGAGAGAGAGAGAGAGAGAGAGAGAGAGATCGCTGTAGATATAAGAGACGGAGAGAGAAGAAGCAGAGGAGTTCGAGGAGCAGAGGACAACGAATAAACTGTAATGGTTTGAGGGTGAGATATGGTACACTCGGATCGCGTATGAAACTTGATACGCAGGCACTCATAAATTGACAAGTGTAATATATTAATTAAAATAAAACCGACTAGATTGTGATTATCACTACCTAAGATTCAAAATTTCAAGATGATACTGGTTAAATAATCCTAACCTCTGATTCGTGGACACTTGTTCGTGGAAACAGAACCGTTCGGTTTTTTCATTATTAACCGTCCAATAAGTGTTCATGAATCCTGTATGTAGTTAATCGAATTAGCTTAATTTTGGGTCATCTTATATATGATAAGGGATTTCATAATTTTGATGGTTTATCCTTACTAAATATTATGTCATGTATGCAATTTTGAAGTGCCTGTGTATCATCCATCACTCTGTCAGAGTATCAGAAGTTTTTTCTCATGTACTTTCTATTTTTACATCAGTTTTAAATTTGAGTTCGTCTCGGACGTAGGATTGCCAAAATATGTCGACCACTGGGACCAACGTTTTTAAATATTATAATGATCGGAACTGTCCATTTGTAGAATCGACTCTCTATAATTTAGTATAATTAAAATTTTATAATTTAGTGAACGATTAAAAATATTTATATGTATAAATGGATATAAACCGTTGAAAGACCCTTTCCTTCGATGGCTTACTTTCGGCTCTAAAAATCAAATGTCATAATTCTTTGGAAAGAGATTTTATTTAAAATGGTCCATTTATTATATTTCTGAGAAAAAATGCCGATCAAATCGTTGGACCATTTCTCCATCTAGCCCCACTGATGCGAAACTTAGTGGGAAGCTGAATCGCGATGTACGCAAAGCGAACTTGTGTTTCCTTCCCGCGCTCGTTCGGGCGCGGATTTCCTGCGAAAGCCGTTGCTGGGTGGGGCCCACCTAGATGTTTGTGAGAAATCCACCCATTCATCCACTTTGAGATCTCATTTTAGGACATTAGAACAAAAATAATGTGTATCAAAAACTTAAGTAGGTCACACGAGAGTAAATAGTGGGGATTCAGTGTGAATCGTTGAAACATTCTTGGGGCCATAAATTGTTCTGCTTCAGGAATTTTTTTTTTTTGATATTTTCAATTCATCCCCGTGTTAATGACCTTATAAAGGGTTTGGATGGTATATAAACCGTTTGGACGGTCCACGGCATAATTTACACGTTACTGTACAAAATCACATTAAGCTGAGTGGACGCGGATTTCCTGTGAAAGAATTCTGGGTGGATCCCACTGCGATGTTTGTAATAAATCCAAGCTGTCCATCCGTTTTTCGAGATCATTTTAGTACCCAAGACCTAAAACGAGGAGAATTCAAAACTCAAGTGGGCCATAGTAGATGAAACAGAGGAGAAAGGAATGCCAACAGTTGAAACCTTCCTAGGCTCTACCCTGATGTTTATATGCCATCCAAACCGTTTATGAGGTCATTTTAACGGGAACGGATGGGCTACTCCCCTGCCACCAGCCCTGTGGCTGGTGGTGGTCGGTGCTCTGTGGGCCCTGCAAAGATGTGTGTGCTTCATCCATTTTTACAATCATTTTATGGCTTTACATAAAAAATTTATGGGAATATAAATCTCATATGGGCCACACCACAGGAAAATAATAGTAATTGGATATCCAACATTAAAATACACCTAAGGCTTAAGGTAGTGTTTATTTGACATCCAATCTGTTGATTAGATTATATAGACCCATATAAAGGGAAAAAACAAGATCATCTTGTTCCAAAACTTTGATGGCTCCCAAAAAGTTTTTAATGGTTCATTCAATACTGTTTGTTTCCTGTAATATGGTCCTCTTGGGATTGGGATATACCTCAGTTTTGGTCTTATATCATAAAATGAATTGAAAAAGGAGATAAATAACATAGATGAAATACATACATCATAGTGGGCCCACATAGCACCGACCACCAGCCATTGGCTGGTGGCAAGGGGAGTAGCTAATCCGTTTCCCATTTTAACTTAGATGAAGTGAAAACACTTAAACAAAACTTTTGTGGCCGTATAAATGTTTTAACGGTGGTTACTAAATCCTCATGTTTCCTCCCATGTGGCCCGTCTTGTGCCGTATAAATGTTTCAACGGTGGTTACTAAATTCTCATGTTTCCTCCCATGTGGCCCGTTTGAGTTTTGGATCACCTTATTTCTTGTGTCATGACCTAAAATAATCTCACGGAACTTATAAACGGTTGGATTTCTCACAAACACCGTAGTGGCCGCACCCAGAATTCTTGCGTAGAAACTTCCTGCAGTCTTCTGGTGGAAATCCACGTCCAAGCTGAGTCGCCGTGGAGCCCACTTTGATCATATGTTGTATATCCACTCGGTTCGTCCGTTTTTACAGGCCATATTAGGACACGGCCCAAAATTAAGTATATACAAATCTCTGCTCACCGTTAAAAACTTCCAAGGCCCACTGTAAACAGATCCATAATGTTTATTTTCGATCTGACCGTTGAGACTTAGATTGGCCTCATTTTTTTGGCTCATGCTCTCAAATAAGTGGGCAGGATGGGCCACCTGTCCAGCTGATTAGCCTAGAAATAATGGAGTCTAGTGCGCACCTTTGGTAGATCCCTAACTAGGGAGCTCATTGTGTATTTTCATTACAGCCATACCGTCCATCCGTTTTTTTCCAGCTCATTTTATAGCACAATTCAAGAAATGAAGCATATCGAAATCTTAGGTGGACCATACCAAATAAAACAACGGTCTGACCATTAAAAACTTCATGTGGGCCACAAAAATTTTAGATTAAGCTTATATTTGTGTGGTAGCTTTATCCAGGCCTTTATACCTTATCAACGGGTTGTATGGCAAATAAACAAAGAAGTTTTTAACGGTAGATTTTTAATAAACATTGTTTCCTGTTTTGTGGTCAATCTTAGATTTTGATCTACTTTATTTACAAATCATGCTATAAAATAAGCTGTAAAATGGATGGACGGTGTGGATGTAAGGAACATGCATCATGGTGGCCCCACAGCCATGCATCCACCTACCTTTGCTGATGTCCTAACCCTACTAGGGGTGGATTAGGTGTTTTCCAAGTAACAGTGTTAGCTCTGTACGGCGCCATTTTACTGGTGAGAACAGGTGGTAAGCACATTGCCTGTTGTATAAAAGTCTGTGGGGTCCACTGTGATATATGTGTCTTATCCACATCATTCACCTTTTTTACGAGCTTAATTTAGGGCATGACCTTGAAATTGAAGTATATCTAAAGCTTAAGTGGACCACGCCATAGAAAAAAGTACGGATTGATGAACACCTACGATTGAAAACTTCTCGTGGGCATAGAAGTTCTTAATCAAGTTGATATTTGTGTTTTCCATTCGGCCATATATGTGTTACCTGATGAACAGTGTGGATTACAAATAATCATCATTGTGGGTCCGGGAAAGTTTCAACAGTTATCATTTTCATTGTTTGTTGTGGGGTGGTCTACTTGAGCTTTGGATGTGCTTTAATATTAGTGCCCAAGCCGAAAATGATCTTGAAAAATGAATGGCTAGTGCATATAAGATACATATACGGTAGACCCCACCGAGTTTACTCGGTATGCAATCCGCTTCCGATTCGGTGGAGAATTATGTCTAACCTTGGGAGGTACAATCTCAAGGAATGGCAAAGCTTCCGTTTAAGAGATGACAGAGATTTCGTCCATTGAGTGGCATATAGTTAAGGTATCAAATTTATGTGACATCCCAACGGCTTAAAAGATTTTTTTTTTTACTTTTTATTTCTCTCTGTACAAAATTTTATATGAATTATAGAATGGTAGGCCTATAACCTGAACTCTTTTACGATTTGGGGATGTTTATCAAATGTAAAATTAGTTGATCCTATAAAACTTAAGAGATAAAATTGTTAGTTGTGTATTTATTGAATATGCACTTAATAGTAAAGTTTATAGGTTTTTAACCTTAGATGATTTTTCCTGGCTCTGGGTTTAACCTCAACAATTCATACAAGTCTTTTAATTCAAATGGATCCGATCACTTAACTATAGCCAATAAGATAGCTATATTAGCAAGGGATTTTGGACCTGATTTTTATACCTATAATATAAAACATGATCCAATTACAAATAAAGAGGCTATGCCATTTCATGATGCCTCGTTTTGTAATGCACTATAAATAACAACATGGAATATATCATGGCTAATTATGCTTGAAATTCAGATGGTTTACCTGTTAGTTTGAAACCATTGTTATCGAACATGTGCCGATGGCAATAAAAAGATGGCCAGTTAATTCAACGACCAACTAAAAAAAATCCAAAAAATCTCAATAGGAGCCATCGAAAATGACATCGAACAGTCTATCAATAATGTCAACATGCCCTATATCTAACTCTATTTAAGAAATCAAATACAACATATACAGGGAAAGAATTTACTTCTACGTATATATGGAAAATCTATATGCATGGAAGAGAATGGTGCGCTATCAATAGTGATGCAGTTGATAATTTGATTATTCGAGGATATCATTAATAAGCCATGTACGTGATAGATCAATAGCTCGGTGACACATATTACACATGCAACTATTAGAATGATTTTACATGTAATCCAAGCTTTCACCTTGAATTTAAAACCCCTGCTTTGTATGGTATTTGAAATTTCCCTCAACTCCCTCAAATGCCACCAAATCCATGGTGCCAAACGACCACCACGGGAAATAATGAGGATTGAACACTTGCTATTGTATACTTCTCCAAGGCCTCTAGAGTTTTAAATAGTTTTCCCTCCATTCAAGGTCACATGACTTTGTAAAAAGTTGGATGATAAATATAACTAATCGTACATGAGTTAAATCGAGTCGAGCCTGGCACAACTCGGCTCAGCTCAGCTCAGCCAGCAACTAATCCCAACTCAACCTTGACCTGGCTCGATGTTCGAGCTTGATTGACCAACTCGGCTAGATTCAGTTAACAACTCAGGCCAGTTCGAACCTATGAAACATTTTCTCAAACACATATAATACATCTTCAATCTCTCACGAAATGCAAAACAGTAACAACACCTCGTATGTATTTCATCAAATACTAGCAAACAACATAAAAAAAGATATGAGAGCAATTTTATAATGTGAACTTTTATTCTTTTTTGTAGTAATTTTTTCATATACCTTCCTTCATTGCCACCAACCAATTTTGTGGAGAATATACGCATTCATCCAAAACAACACTTCGTTGAGTCATTTCATCAAACACTTAGAGAGCAGTGTAAAAATAAAAAGATTCAAGTCATTGAACCGATTTGAGTTGAGGTTCAAGCCGAGCCCAGCCGGCTAAACTCGAAAAATTTTGAGCTCCAGAACCCAACTCAACTCAGTTTGAATCCAATTTTGAGATGAGGAGGCTTTTGTGAGTCGAGTGGAGTGAGCTGACCGAGATAACTCGAGTCGTGTACAAATTAGTTTATTGCAGGGGGCTCAAGAAAATTTCAACGGTAATCGTTCAATCCCAGTGTTTTGTATGGTGTGGTCTACTTAAGCTTTGGATTCAGCTCATCTTTTGGTTCATGCAGCCCAACTTGCTAGCAAAATGGATAGATGGCACGGATGAAACACATATCACGATGGGACCAGAGAATCTTGACACCCCAAGGTGGGATTACATATGCACCACTGAAATTTTATTGGTATGTGGAAATCTTGAATCCAGGTGATATTTATGCTTTCCCTTCCTCCTGCTAGGAACCATTCCTATTAGGGGCTTGAATGACATGACTATCACGGTGGGCCCGGAAGGCTTCAACGATGGCCGTTTCCTACCACTATTTTCTATCGATGGCCAACTTGAGCCCTGGATCTGCCTCATTTTCAGGCTAAGATACTATCATAATCTGGCAAAGGTGATGGACGGGTTGGATTTTACAGAAGCTTTGTGATGGCCCCACATAGTAATGTTGCACAGGCTCCTGTTTTAGAAAATCCGCGTTGGACGCCACTCGGCGGGTGCCCCCACTCAGTAGACACGTCGCGCGTGTATGGTGTGCATGACTGTTTGTGCGGTTCGCAAAATCAACGCCGACTATGTCCTCTAAGCCCACTCGCGTCTGGAGCCAGCCCATCCACGCGCAAGAACACGTGCTAATGTAATAAATACGTGCGAGATCCGATCTTTTCATTTGGCGGTCTACACAGTTTAGATCATACAAACCAGTAACCAGGCCACGTCACTCCTCAGGTGGGCCACAGTGCAGAAAACAATTAAACGGCTACCATTTCTTCCGCGCACTGTACGTGTAGAGTAAAAAAGCCTAATTCTCAGTCTGGAATATCTAAACAGTGGGGCCCACTTGATGGAAGGTTCGCATCTCGGATACATGTGCTAAATTCACACATGCGTGAGGATGGATGGTCACGCCTCCAAACGCGCGAGGGAAACGGATTGGCTACTTCCCCTACCACCTCCCCGTGGCTGGTGTTCGGTGCTCTGTCATGGTGTATGTATTTCATTCATTCCGTTCATCCATTTTTTAAGATCATTTTAGGGCTTTATAATAAAAATTAAATGAATATAAACCTCAGGTGGACCACACAACAGGAAAACAATAGTGATTGGATATTCATCATTTAAATGCTCCTAAGTCCCAATGTACTTTTTATTTGACATCTAATAGGTTAATTAGGTCATGCAGACTTAGATCAAGAGAAAAAACAAATATCAGCCTGATTCAAAACTTTTATGGCCCCAAAAAGTTTTTAATGGTCAACGTTCATTCAACACTCTTTCCTGTAATGTGGTCCATTGAGATTGGGATATATCTCATTTTTTATATCATATCATAAAATGATCTAGGAAAATATATGGACAAAATGGATGAAATACATACATCATGGTGGGTCCCACAGGGCACCGACCATCAGCCAATGGGTGGTGGCAGGGGAGTAGCTAATCCGTTTCCACGCGCGAGGGACTAGGCAATCCCCATCGTTTTGGCGCTCAAAAGTTTTCACTCTCTCTTCCCCAAAGCCAAAATCCCTTCCTCACAGCATTTCCAACTTCCGACCGAAAACTAAAATCTCTCTCTCTCTCTCTCTCCTCTCTCTCTCTCTCTCTCTCCTCTTCTGTTTTCACTCTCAATGGCAGTCTCTCCCATCTCAACTTCCAAACAGAAGAAAACCAAGAAGGGGAAAACCCACCTCTCCGTAGAGCAGAAACAGACACCATCCCTCCCCTCTCCTCCTCCCAAACGCAGGAAATCTCCAGGAATCAGAATCGTTGGAGGCCGAATCTACGACTCTGAGCATGGGAAGACTTGCCACCAGGTGAAAAATACCGATAGAATGGGAAAATTCTCCGATTCTTCTTTCTGCATACACTCTTCTTCTTAGATTTCATCTCGTCCCATGTTTTCGTGTTGTTGGATTTTCAGTGCCGTCAGAAAACTATGGATTTTGTCGCGGTGTGCAAGAACGAGAATTCAAAAAACAAGGCCTGCACTATCAAGTTCTGTCACAAATGCCTCCTTAATAGGTATTTCTACTTTTTTTTTTTCCCTTCTATTTCTTGTTATGAATCAGGTGTTGATGAGTAGGGTCCTCACGTAGGAATGGTTGGATGTTGATAGGAGCCGTCTGTTTGCTTGGAAGTGTTGTGGATTTGGTTTGTCCTGAAAATCATGCTGAGCTGATGATCCTGATCACGGATTTGTGGGATTCAGATGGACGGTTTAAAATGGAAGTAGTCAGTCTCAGTGATGCACATTGAAGTTCACTGGTTGATTGGCATGATCTGTAGTTAGTGTGATTTTTTATTTTTGGGATCCTGATCCAGTGTTAGTAGTGGCCTGGCAGATGGATGGTTTCAATCATCCGACTGCATGTGGGCTACACTGAACTATGCTTGCTGGAGGGCTTTTCATTTTAAGGGCAACCTAACCTGAGTTCTTGTCATCAATTTCCTTATCTCTGTCCATATATCGTTTTGCCCCAGCGAATGGACAGTTTCAGTCATCCGGCAGGCGGGCCGCATGAAGGCATGCATGTTGGAGGAGCATGCTCTTTAGTTTCTGATTTTTTTCTCAAGAGAAATCTAAGCTAAGCTCAGTGCTCCAATTTCCTCATTTTGTGAAATTTAATCAAACTGGATATGTTGCATGATAGAACATGATCCGGACTGTTTAATGTGTGGGTCCCCTGCTAATTCATGATGGGGGAAAAATCTAACTGATTGGTCAATCTGCCTTTGAACTATTAGCTTGCAAATCAATCATGGCAAAGAATACCAACCACTGTCAGCGTTGAATGGAAGATGAATGCCAATTGGACAGGTAATATGGTCCAATCTGTGTGGTTTGTGGGCAGTTGTGGATCTGTAGTGGGACCCATGAAGTGAATGTTCTTGATCATGGACCATTTTCCATGTCCAATTTGAATGCAGCTCACCAAATAAAGGAATTTGTTTGCTGAGATCAGGTTACTTTCCTCCTCCAATTAAAGCAGAAATCTAGGGCCAATGCTGCGCACAGCTTTTTATTATTTTGTCCTCTGCATGCAAATTGGATGCTTGGCATGATAATCTGTGATCCAAACTGGTATGTGGTGTACCCTCGTTGAGTTTACTAGAGTAGAAAAATGCAACGGATTGCAGACAAGGTATGCACAAGTGGTTATGTAACGGTGGCCAATGTTACACGTTATGGTGTCATAACGGCTGTTTACAGTAAAAAAAAGATCTGTAACAGCGCTGTAAAGGTCCATTATGGGCCGGTATAGGTTTTTTTTTCATGTTATCTCTTCTTCTTCTTATTATTATTATTTTTAAAGAGACCTTAATGGCTATTACGGTCCGTATCGTATCGGCAACAGTGGTGGCAGTTATGGTTCGTATTGTATCGGCAATGGTGGTGGCCACGGCCACCGTTACTGTTACGGAATACCTTGATTGCAGACTACAACATTACAATGGTCAACATTGAACACGTAACAAATCCACCAACTAGACGGGTGGGGTTGTCTAATCTGTGGTGTTTATGGAGAGTGGCCCGTGTGCAGTGAGTTCTGCCCAATGAAGGGTATCAATCTCCAAGCGTTGGCGACACATATACTGGTTTTATGCAATGTGCTGGATCTAAAATCTAAGCACACTGCTCACGTAGAAAACATTTGCTCAAAAGGTAAGGAAAACACTGCTCAGGTATTTGATTATGCTCATCTTCGAACTCAGATATGGAGAGAAAGCGGAAGAGATGGCGAAATTGGACGAGTGGAAGTGCCCCAAATGCAGAGGCATCTGCAATTGTAGTTTCTGCATGTAAGAGCAAATACATCTCTTTCTAAAGTTCATTTTATAATGATTGTTTTGGTCTGTATATTTCTCTACATTTCTTGAGAATTTAATTTACCACATAGGAAGAGAAAAGGGCACCAACCGACAGGTATCCTTTCGCCCACTGCCAAGGCAACTGGGTTTTCTTCCGTTTCTGAACTGCTGCACCTCAAAGGCCCGGAGGCCATCAAAATGGTTGTAAAAGATTTGCATGCTTCTCCAAATAAACAAACTGTATTTATCGAGGTCTGACTTTTATTTTTAATTTTTTTCTGCTGGCAATTTTCTTTTTGGGAAACTAGGTTCATGTGTTTGCATTTCTATTTCATTTTTTACTGCCGAACTATGGATGTTGACAGGGATCAGGTGTAGATTCGAAAAGAAAGCGCAGAAAGGAAAACACTTCAGCTTATCAGGGAGATTCCAACATTAAGTGTAAGCCTTTACTGGTCAATGACGATGCAAAATTAGAATCCAAGAGGATTGGAAGGAAAAAATTAAAATTGGATAAAAATAAAGGCAGTGTAAATGAGAGCATTAATGATGACGGCAGACTAAAGAAGAAAGATTCAAAAACAAAGAATTCGAAGAAAGCCTCTATAAATTCTGTCAAGAAAGAAGAGAGCATGTTTGGCGGGGAGGCAAATATGCCAAATGGGGAAAATGATGATGATGCTGAGGTGAAGAACGCTAAACAAACTGTTTCTATCAAGGTCCGACTTTTATTTTTATTTTTCTGCTGGCAATTTTTTTTTGGTAAACTATGTTCACGCGTTTGCATTTCTATTCATTTTTTACTGCCCAACAATGGATGCTGACAGGGATCAGGAGTAGATTCAAAAAGAAATCGCAGAAAGGAAAACACTTCAGCTGATCAGGGAGATTCCAACATTAAGTGTAAGCCTTTACTAGCCAATGATGATGCAAAATTAGAATCCAAGAGGATTGGAAGGAAAAAATTAAAACTGGATAAAAGTAAAAGTGGTATAAATGAGAGCATTGATGATGATGGCAGCCTTAAGAAGAAAGAGTCAAAAACAAAGAATTCCAAGAAAGCCTCTTTAGATACTGTCAAGAAAGAAGAGAGCTTGTCTGGTGGGGGGGCAAAGATGCCAAATGGGGAAAATGATGATGATGTTGAGGTGAAGAAGGCTTTGCCGGTCTCGAAAATCAGCAACCTGAAGAAACATGTTTTGGCAAGCCATGGTGCAAATTCCAGTGAAGATGTCACATTGCCTCAAGGCAATGAATTAACGACTGTAGCTGGGATTGAGTTGCCTGCGGATGATGTTGGATCAGCTCTGCAGTTTCTGGAATTCTGCTCTGCTTTTGGAGAGGTAGGATGTTATCATGAAGTGAAAGTATCTCTGATATGATGCATATTGGATATTAGCATGGGTGACATGGGAAAATGCTATGCAATGCAACTATTGCCATAGTTCGTTTATTCTAATGCCGTGTTACAAAGCCTGGATTCAGGAATATATAAGCAAAACAGTTTTTCGTATTTGGAAAAAAAGAAGCAAAAGAAACAATTCGGGAAAAAATAGAAAAAGCAGGAAAATTGGAAAATAAAAAAGAAAATAAGAAAATTTTCTTCTTCCTTTCTTTGTGTGTTTGTGTGTGTTTTTTATTTAAACATTTGCACTTGTAAGCCTAGTTGGTCTCAATGTCCTATTAGAAATCTGAAACTTGGTTCATTCATAGATAAAAATGTCAACAGGTTACAGAATTTATTCTGCTGTGTTGGTTTTTTGAGTTTAAAGAGAGTTAGTGGCCAATTATCATTATTAGTACTTTGGCATCATTTGCCGTCCAATTACTTATTTCTAACTTTTAATTTTCTACGTAGTTTTAAAATAAGTATATTTAAATTAATAGTTAGTCCAAAATAAGATGCATTTTGAAAAAAAAGAAGAGAAAATCTAATATGTGAGTGGATCTAGATTATGACACACCTTTTTAATGCGTTGCTTAATAGTGATTCCAGGACAAAAGGCTTCTTTTGAGAAGTTCCCAATTAATATGCAATTTTTAAAAATAGCTCCATTTTGGAATAGAGATGTTATGTGGAGAGAAAAGTGAGGTTTATGTAAATTGGTGAAGCTTTCTATTAATAAATAGTTCCATAGAATCACAATTTAAAAATGGCCTCTTTAATGCTGTTTGACTTAACACCAATTATGTAGTGTGTGTGGGCTTTGCCCAATGGACCCCACCTCGGATTGTCCATACTAACCATATGAACTTACCTCTTTGGTCAAGAGGTTGAGGTTCCAAATGGATGATCAAGGTTCCAAATATTGGTTCAGAGGGCATATTGGTCTGCCAGAAAATGATTCAATACCAGGTCTATCAGATTGTATTGGACGTGACTCTCTCTCCTTTTTTTTTAAAGGGAAAATGTGAAACACAAGAATATACCATTTGTTTGTGTTTTTGCCATGTATCCGGTGGTTATTGAACTTTCTTCTCCAACCTTGAAATAGTAGAAACAAAATAAGTAAAAAAAAAGAAGCCAAAAACAATATAAAGAAGTAAAAGATAACAAGTACATGCACAGTACATATATGTGTATGTGTGTATTCTTTAAAACATGCTTTAATACATAAGTTGATTATATATATATGAGAGAGAGAGAGAGAGAGAGAGAGAGGAGAGAGAGAGAGAGAGAGAGAGAGAGAGAGAGAGAGAGAGAGAGAGAGAGTGGTGGCCTCCTGCGAGCTAAAGTTTTTGGGGGTTGCTTTGGTGGGCCCCATTGTGATGTGTACGTGAAATCCACTCTGACCATCAGATGCATCAACCCATGTTGGGCTCAAGTTCAAAAAATTAGCCACATCCATGATTTAAGTGGGCCACATGATCAGAAACAGTGTATAGGGGTGATGCCTGCCCTCCAAATTGTTTCCCTTGGTGTGGCCCACCTTGAGCTCAGACCATCCTGATTTTTGCCTTTGGGTCTAATGTGTTATGAATTGTCTGATGGTTGGAGTGGATTTTGCATACACATAATGGTGGGCTTTGTAAAAAATCAATGGTGGGCGTCTCTCTTCCAACAGTTTCCTTTGGTGTGACCTGCTTGAATCGTAGAGCAATCTAATTTTTGGCACCTGAGCCTAGCGTGTGTGTGATGATGCATTTGATGGTGAGTGGATTTCACATACACATCTGGTGAGCCCTGTAAAAAATCGAGGGTGGGCTTTCCTCTCCCAACTGTTTCCCTTGGTGTGGCTCACTCGAGTAATGGACCAACCTGATTTTTGGGCCTTGGTCCTAACTTGGGCTGACACATCTGATGGTCAGGGTGGATTTCATGTACTCATCACGGTGGGGCCCACCCGAACTCACCACCACTTTGCTTGCACATAGGGTCTCTTGCGACACTACTCCCAGGAGATCACTATCTCTCTCTCTACACACTATCATGCAAAAGCATGCATATACATACATGCATGCACACATGTACGCATATACATTCATGTATGCACACACACATACAGTTTCTATAAAGATTAGCCTTGCTGCAACTTATGGTATAGTTGATGTTTGTGGGCCCCACCATAATTTTTGTCAGACATCTAAACCATGCATCTTGTGAGTCCCTTCTAGGTGATGGGCTCACCCAAAAATCAGCCATATTCAGAACTCAGGTGGGTCACACCATTTAGAAAAGTGAAAATCATGCCAAAAATGTCTAAAATCATTTTGTGGGATTCACTTGGGTTTTGGAATAGCATGAAATTTATTGGAACCCACATCCAGGAGAGGGCACACAGAATGGATGGGGCAGAGCTCTGAACCACACCTTGTTGCACCCATAAATAAACAGGAAGGTCTTAATGGGTGAGCGTTTGCTCAACTGTTTCCTATCGTGTTGTGTGTGGCCCATCTAAGTTATGGATCAGGTTATATTTTGGGCTCGAGTTTAAAAATGGGGTAACGCATCGATTGACCGGCTGGATGTCGGACACAAATCATGATGGGGCCTATAGAGATCGACCTTATATATATATATATATATATATATATATATATATATATATATATATATATATATATATATATAATATATATATTGGATTGTTGAATCAGTTTGTATAGGAAAAAAGGAAAATAGTAAAGAAAAGGCATAAACAAAATAGCAAAATGCATATGCTTGATCTCCTACATGAGTAGATCTAGGTTGAAAATAATTAGATCTCTTATTTTCCTAAAAACTTTTAAGAAAATATTGATTTTTTTTTTAATGAATGATTAATGGCAAGAAAAATGGCCTACAATCCCCATTATGCCACATAACCTTTTTTGTTCACTCCATAGATCTAGAGTGCATATAGCCAAAATTGCATGTAAATTTGAAAATTTGAAAAAAATTAAAAAAAGAAAAAATTGATAAAAAATATGAAAAATTGGTTAAATGTGCAAAAAATTGATAAAGAACCAAATGGGCCATAATTGAACACAAATCAAGCATTAGTTGGTGGAACATGCCCATTAGGTTGTAAAACAACAAAAAGAAGAAAATGAAAGACATGATGGTTTAGTGCTTTCAGGTTTTTCCCAAAATGTTCCACTTGGAATTCATTCGTTGAGTCACCCTTTGAGTATTTTGTTTGATTCAAAATAGGAATCTGGTTGAAAACTCTAGGTTATCCTTCATGCTCAAAATGAATAAAAAGAAAAAAAATTTGTGAAAAGCTGACAAAATATTGCATTTATGTGAAACAGCCTGATATGGGCTGGTACGCTTGTGCACACTCCTGAGAAAGATTTACAACTTTTGTATATATTCATAGAGTGTGTTGATACAGATACACATTGGCTGATACAGTTGGTATATATCTTATTTTTGCATATCTATGTTTTAACCAGTTTGCTTGGTTCGACTTGCATGCTAGCATCATGACCCTTTGTTCCTGCTTTCTTGCTCAAGTTTGTTCCAAGTCTGCTGAAGAGAGCATCCATTATTGCAGTTGACAAGTTTGTTTTAATTTGGATGGCAGAAATGGTAGTTCCACTGTTTGATATTGAAAAGCTTCCCTACCGCAGTGTGTTTGCTCATATTAAAAAGTGCTTTTTGGTGATTCATTCAATCTTTGGTAGCCTGTGGCTATACCCTGAGGCCAAAAAAACTGCATGCTTCACATTACACTAACACTTAATCCTGCATACTTGCATGGTACTAATGCAAATAGCTTATGCAACCCACCAAGGTATTCCATGACAGCAAAGCCACTGTCATTACCCCTGTGATACAGGCCATAATGGCCATTATGGCTTTGTTTTTTTGAAAAAAAATCTATTTCGGCACCGTAACATACCGTTATGGGTCGTTTTTCCTGTAACGTGTAACGATTATCACTGTTACCGTTATCTAACCATTTTGGAATACCTTGCAACCTATGCTCTTCTTATTCATCTTCTTTATGTGATATTGACTTATATGTACTAGTTATGTACTCATGTTGATTTTATAGGCAATATTATAAGCAAGTTGGTAAATGGGCCTGGCATATGTCCAGGCTGCATTGGTCTAGATTTGGGATGGAATGGGCTGCAAGGCCCACGGATCAGGATTGGTTGGAGCTTTTGGTGGTATTGTTAATGGGGTTGGGCTTCGACTTGTACTTGCCTAAATGCTCGACACATAGGCCTAACTTCCATTGTTACTTGGACATGTGGCATCAGTGCACAAGTATCAAAGATTCCGGTATGACAAACTCCAATAATCTAGTCATGGCATAGATTTACATATCAATATCATACCATACGATGTGGCGTGGATGGTATTCAGACCGACGGATACAATACGTGATAAAGTCCGAATTGGCCTATTGCCAAAAGATGGCCCATAATGGCCATAATGATTTTTCTTTCAAAGTTTCTCTCATTTTCCTCTTCTTTTTTTCATTTCAACCATGGAGGAAACTTCGAAAGTCATTCTAGACTACATCTAGGTGCATTTTGGGTATTGAAGCATAAGATTTGAGTGCAATTCAATGAGTCAACGTGGAATGGACCATTATGGGAAAAAATCAGAAAAAGGTAAACCATCATTTTTTCCCGTGTTTTCATCTTCTTTTTGTCTTACTTCCAATGTAATGTTTTTATCATCTTTTTGATGTATTTCAATTTAAGTAGGCACTAACTGATGTAGAATGGGTCGTGGACACTTTCATGTCCAAGATGGACCAGAGAAGGCCCGATCAGAGGCGGATGTGATCTGGACCATCAAAACTTACAATAGGCGTATCTCGCAAACCGGAATGAGTTACTCGACGTACAATATATGATTTTGGGGTAGGAGAAGCTACTTTTTAGCCAACCAACCCGAATATGCCGGGTTGCCCACGCCGAATTTCTTGTGAGATTCCATCAAATCGACGGTCGAAAATTCATTTTATTTCCGTTTTTACTATTTATAGTAAGTTTTAGTTTGATTATAACTCTTCATCCTTTGAGCTTTAGGAGTTGTGTCCAACATGAAAAGTGCTTAGAAAAATTAGGAGAATAACGTGGTTAAGCTAGCTAGGAAACTAACTATAAATAGTAAATTACGAATTTTAGGGAGTTTGAGTTGGAGTTTGATTATGAAACTTCTTCCAAGGTTTGTATCACTATTTAAAGGATTGTAAATTCGTTTTTATTATCTACTAATGAAAATTTGAATTTTCTAGAATTTATTTCTATTTTCTTATTTTCCCTCGTGTATTTGAGGTATCTCTGTGAGGAATCCAGAGAAGCTCTGTGGATTCGGAGTAGTTATCCCCTTGAGGAAGACGGTGATTAACCTCATCACGCCCATTCCTCGTGAATTATCAAGCAAGTTATTTCGAATTTTAGAAAATTATTTCTATTTTCTTATTTTCCCTTGTGGATTCGAGGTATCTTTGTGAGGAGTCCAGAGAAGCTCCGTGGATTCAGGGTAGTTATCCCCTTGAGGAAGACGGTGATCGACCTCATCACGCCCATCCTTGCGTCACTAACCGACCAAATGATGCTTGATTGTGTTTAATTGGGGCCTGTTTGGTTGCCTTTCAATAGGTCAAGTTCATAGACATCATTCATTCACCATTATATACATGTAAAATGTAATAGATTCTTTAAGTTCTCATTTTCCCCATTTTTTGTGGTGTTTTCCCTTAATTCTTTGGCTTAAAATTCTGATTGATATAGTCTCATACTCCTTGATACCAATATTCAGAATCATGAGGCACGGGACATTTTTGCACACAAATAAAAGATATTTTAATTAACTAAATAAAATGTATAGAAAATAAAATAGAATCGTGAAAACATTAAAGACAAGGAAATGAAAGAGAATATCCATGCATTTACCTAAAAATCAAATCTTTTTTTTTTTTTTGAAGGTTTGCACTAGTTAAATTAGAAATTAGCTTTAAAAAAAAGTTGATCTAGAATAACAAATGATTTATAAATAAAATATTGAAAATAACACATAATCCTCTCAAGAAAAAGTAGTTTGTATGAACACCACTTGCTTTCTTAAAAATAAGAGAACTTCAAAGAGCGAGAGGTAAAAAAGAACAACAATGCTTGCCCTTTTGTTGTTATATGGATCATGGTACCTATGGTGAAAATGGAGGCAAGTTTCAAGGGAGAGAGGAAAGGAAAGCCTCGTGGAGAATATGTTTGGAGACCTCTCTCGAAGTGTTCAACATGTGGCATTTGTCGATGACATCACTAGGATAACTAGCCAGTACAGATTTGGAAGTGATATCTTGTGACTGGGAGTGTCCAAGTCTCCCCAAGTGTCGGCACATAATAAAACTCAAAAGTATAATTGTCCAGAGTGTCCATGTAACATTCCCATTGCTGTGTAGCTTTTGTGGGATGATTGTTTGGATGGTGGGTGGCCTGGCCTGGTTTGAGCCCGAATTGGGTTGGGCTAGGCCTGGACTCTAGTCCTTGTCTTGACACGCTTCAGCCAGGTGGATACAATACATGATATGGTACGAATTGGCCTACTGCCAAAAGGTAGCTCACAACGGTCATAATGATTTTTCTTTCAAAGTTTCTCTCATTTTCCTCTCCTTTTTTCATTTCAACCATGGAGGAAACTTCATTCTAGACTAGATCTAGGCGCATTTTGTGGGATTGAAGCATAAGATTTGTGTGCAATTCGATGAGTCAAAGTGGAATGGATCATTATGGGAAAAAATCAGAAAAAAAAGTAAACCATAATTTTTTTTCCCTGTGTTCATCTTCTTTTTGTTGTACTTCAATGTAATGTTTTTATCTTCTTTTTGATGTATTTAAATTTAAGTGGCACTAACGCCCCCCAAATGATGCTTGATAGTGTTTAATTGGGGCCCATTTGGTTTCCTTTCAACAGGTCAAGCTCATAGACACCATTCATTCACCACACATTTCCAAAATACAAAAATAAAAAATGATAGATTCTTTAAGTTCCCATTTCCTCCATTTTTATGGTATTTTCCCGTAATTCTTTGGCTTAAAAATCCGATTGACAGTCTCATACTCCCTGATATCAATATTCAGAACCATGGGGCATGAGACACTTTTGTACACAAACAAAAGATATTCTAATTAACTCAATAAAACGAAAAAAAATGTTGAAAACATTAGAGGCAAGAAAATAAAAAAGAACATCCATGCATTTACCTAAAAATCAATTCTTACAAACAATTTATAAATAAAATATTGAAAATAACACAATCCTCCCAAGAAATAGTAGTTTGTATGAACACCACTCACTTTCTTAAAAATTAGAGAATTGCAAAGAGCGAGAAGACAAAAAGGCAGCAATGCTTGTGCTTTTTTGTTATATGATCATGGTAGGTACCTATGGTGAAAAATGGAAGCAATCGTCAAGGGAGACAAGGAAAGGAAAGCCTTGTGGAGAATATGTTTGGAAACCTCACTCAAAGTGTTTAACATGTGGCATTTGTAGATGACATCACTACGACATGTTGTCCGCACAGATTTGGGAGTGATATCTTGTGACTAGGGAGTGTCCATGTCTCCCCAAGTGTCGGCATAGAATAAAGCTCAAGGTGTCCATGTAACACTGCCATCGCGGTCTAGCTTCAGTGGGATGAGTATTTGGATGGTGGGTGACCTGGCCTGGTTTTAGTCTGAATATGGTTGGGCCAGGC
The DNA here is from genome assembly GCA_021015155.1 of Magnolia officinalis. Taxonomy (NCBI): domain Eukaryota; kingdom Viridiplantae; phylum Streptophyta; class Magnoliopsida; order Magnoliales; family Magnoliaceae; genus Magnolia; species Magnolia officinalis. The sequence continues at coordinate 52,506,424 of JAJHSJ010000016.1, forward strand.
CTGGACTCTGGTCCTTGTCTTGACATGCTTCAGCCTAGCTTTGTCCCTTTGCCACCCTAATTTAGGGAGCTGATTTTTGTGATAAACTCCTTCCCTTTGGTATTTGAGAAAATTTTAAAAATAACACAGGAAAGTGACATATCTACAAAACTGGGGGTGCTAATGTCATTTCCATATTTTAAATACAAGATTGTAACTTATTCCTATTTCTCATGTTGCATTCTATTTTCCTTTTCTATTTTTATGGGCAATACAATCATTTTTAAAAAAGGAATTACATTAGAGTGATTATATACTATATGAGAATATTGGGTGATGAATACCCTATTTAGCTAGGCTGCTAGGGGACAAGCCAAATCATTAAAGTATTGGAGACACTTTTTCTTTCTTTTTTGTAGTTTTTATGAAATTTCTTTTTCAACAAAAAGTTGTCAAACTATATTCTGCGATATGTATCACATGTCATATTGGCCAATTTGTTCTTCAATGGTAATCCTTGGATGCATTTTACTTTATTGTTGGACCCCCAATGTATATGGTAAACTGAAAAACATTTTCAACACCTTTCATCTGATTGGGATAGTGGTAACTCTGTAGCTTGGATGGGGTAATTGCTGCTGCTTCGCTTAAAGCTTTTATCATGATAAGCTACATTCTTCAGATGATATTTAGTTCTTCATGTAGGATATGGCAGCTTCGCATTATTTGTCACTAATCAGTTATGGAAGTAGTGGTTTGCCCGGCATAATTTGCTGTTTGAGACCTCTTCATTGCTGTTCATAGGTTGTGTTATAAAGTAGGACACTTGATCTCGGCCATATAATACAATTTTATCAGTAAGCTCTAGACTCTTTTTGATCCCGAGCCTTTGTGCTTTGCTGTCATTATGATTGGCAGTGTACCCACTAGGCCAAAGAACTATACGGTCTCATCCATGAGCAAGCATATGGTTTTTTCACCAGCAAGGCTCAGTACATGTTGCAGCTATGGTTTGACATTCTGAACCATCAATCTAGCGGGCCCATTGTGAATGGGGGTTGAGCTGGAAATCTTCCAGATCGGATGATCCTAACACTTCGATCATTGGCTTGTAAATTGAAGGTAAGGAGAAAATACAACAATGATGTTCATTCAATGGAACATTGCCCAACAATCAAAATGTTGGGATCAACGTCACCTAAATCACTAACCACCGTATGTTTTCCATCCACAACCATGCAATCTAGGTTATGGTAATTTGTGATCCATATCACTATTTTTATGTATACAAAATTATAGTTCTCTACTCCTAGTGTGGATTAAGTTCTAATATAAATCTATATTTAGAACGTAGAGATTTCTACTTTGATTTATGCAATAAAGTGCATTTATATTATGTTATGTGTAGAGCCTATAACTCATCATTTTATTAAAAATCACAATATCCATTAGCATATAAAAGTATACTGTGTGTCCTTAGTGCTTGTTTGGGAGCTTGTAAATTGAGGTAAATAGGAAATGGAATTGGAGGTAAATGAATTAGGGAAATGCATTTGACATCCAAATATTCTGTTTGGATGGGAGTAAATGGAATGCATTGGAAATTTTCAATATATTCATGGGAATACATGTGATATCCTAGATTAGCTTTGACATCACAAATGAGTGTACATATGTGATATTTGACAAAATGAATGTAATAAGCCCATTGAAATATATACTTTAGCCAAAAATGAGGAAATTTTGAGCCTCGGTTGGGCCGCAAAGATCACGAACAAGTAACTTGTCAATGTTTTTTAACTGTATGTTTAGATGGTCGACCTTTGAACGGTTTGGATCATTCCATTGGTGTTATTTTAGTGATGTAGCTAATAATTGGATTGTTTCATAGTATCATCAGCGTGCCATGTGTACATCAGACGTGTGTAGTGAAACCTTTGTTTACTCGTGCAACTCTCTGAGGGAGCCCAAAAAGGCATGTCACCCCATTTACTTCCAAATCTCTCATTGAGAGAGCATTTCATTTATGGGCCCATTTATTCCCAATTCATTTCATTTCCATGCATGCACTCCCATCCAAATGCACCTCAGAGGCCATTTACCTCCATTTACTTCCAATGCCTCCCATTTACCTCCACTTACTCTCATCCAAATGGCCCCCTTAGTGTAAGTACTTGATGGACCCACATGATCCTACCCCTAGCATGCTACACGATGAAGTGTCATACTTCATAGCTGTTCTAGTACCATGTAATGGGGCTACTCTATCCAAGTAACCTTGGTTAGGATTTCCAAGAGTTTTCTGTGCATTCCCATTGATAGAGGAGCCTATCAGGTTGATGGAATGGATCGTTGAGCCATGGGTCCTGCATGAACGAAATCTTGAACTGTAGATTCACTAGGGGTGTACACGAACCGAGCTAGCTCGGTTAGCTTGCTCGACTCGACTCAACTCGAAAAAGCTCGATTCGACTCGGTTCGAAGCTGAGTTCGAGTCGAGTCAAGCTGATTTTTTGAGCTCGAGCCGAGTTCGAGCAGGCCCCAGCTCAACTCGACTTGGATCGAATCCAACTCGAATTCAACTTGGATCGAACCAGTTCGGTGACTCGGTTACTTTGCCATTGATGTTGCTCACCAAGTGTTTGATAAAATGACTCAACGAAGTGTGGCTGGTGGCAAGGAAGGTATGTACATGAAACAAATACCCTTTTTTTTCTTGGTTTTTATGTTGCTTAGAAGGTGTTTGATAAAATACCTGTAAGACCATTGCTTCTGTTTCACATACAGAGAGATTTTGAAGGTGCAGTCTAGGTATTTGTGGAAATGCCTCAATGGCGAACTCGGCTCGATCTTGGCTCAAACTCGGCCCGAGCTACTGACCGAACCGAGCTGAGTTGGCTAGTCAGGCTCGAGGACCGAGCCGAGCCGAGTTCGAGCTGAGGTCAGCCAGTGGCAGAGCTCGACTCGGTTCGACTCGATGCACACCCCTAAGATTCACACATGTCAAAACCCCATGATGCTTCCTATGGAAAATACTGTTGGTTCATTATTTATCCTAAGGAGAAATGTAGCAATTGGTTTGTAGATCTGAACCACCATTTTCAACTTTTCCTATTATCTATTTCATCAATATTCTCTAACATACTGAAGTATTTAAGTTGCACTTTGAGCATCTGCTTTTGATTAGCTTGGACTTATTTTGCAATTGCATTTTAAAGAGCCCCAGGAAGTTCATCTGATGTTACTCTACCATGTTCTCCCATCTTTATTTCCTAAACATTGTCCTTTTTTTTTTTTACTTTTAAATTTTTTTTTTTATATTTAAATAAAAGGTTCTTGATCTAAAGAATGGCCAGCCAGAATTGATTCTTCGAGAACTAATGCGTGGCCGTGCTGCGCGTCGGGGGTTGTATTCCTCAATTGTACAGTTTCACATCAAATTGCTGTCCCTGATACAAAAGGACTTGGGAGAAGAGTATAAATCTATCCAATGCGATTTCTTTTGCTGAAGCTTAAATTCAACATCCAATGAACTATGTTGATTTTTCACTGTTTATTTCAGAAATACTCTAGATTCGACGAGCAGTGGTAATTCATGGATACAAGTTCTTAGTAAATGCGTCTCTGAGTCCCAATGTGCATCGAAGGATCTGCCTTTGGATTGTATCAATAGGGGAACTGATGAATATGAGAAGCTAGATTCTTCAACAAAGCTTAGAGTCTTAAACTTCCTCTGTGACGAGACTCTTTGTACTGAGTAAGTAACAACCGGACGTCCATCTTATGATGTTATGGGCCCGTCTTAGGTGCAGACTGGGTCCACAATAAGCCTGTGCATACCTATGTCCAACCATACAAAGATGTAGTGTGGGAATCTCAGCAGATCTCAAGATGGGATTTTGAACTACATCACTTCCTATTTTGAGATATATGTTAGGTTTTCTGCTTTCCGTCTTCGGACAGTGGAGACAGGTGTGCACCCACTCATATGCTCATATTGTGCATGTAATATTTTGCCTGGACTTATACTTAATTTCATTATTTTGCTTTTCTAGAGATTTGAGGAGTTGGATCGATGAAGAAAATTCGAGATTTCTAAAAAGAAAGAAAGAAGCAGAACAAAAGCTTCTGGCTACAAAAGAAAAGGTGCCTGACTTAAAGTCTACCATCCTTGTTGATCTTTTAAGTGGCTTGTGTGATGTCTGTCCTTAAGAGTACTTCTCTTATAGGTAAATAACATGAAGAAAAAATTGAAGGATGAGGTGGCTCGGGCTATTCTCTCTTCAAGAGATGGTGGTCCCCTTTCAGTTAGCGAGCATGATGATCTTCTCTCAAAAATAAGAAGTGAGACGAAGAAAGCTCAAGTGGAGAAGCTAGAAGCGATGAACTTGGTACCTAAGAGTATGTTTCAATTCTGTTCTCTTGTGCAGCTACACCATTTTTTTGAAGTTTTGATGTTTTATTCATGTGTGCGCATGTTAAATTCAGTTCAGTCTATTAGCAAAGACATGCTTTTGATTGCAAAATCCTATTTGTTAACGAGGATAGGTAGTTGCATTTTCTACTTTTATAAGAGCATTGCTATGTGGTTGTTTATGAGATGTTCAGCACTAAGTTGGAATATTGAGTTCTTTGGTTTCAGTTTTATGAGGAAAATTTCTCTAGCTTAGACCTTTGAGGGTGCTTTATATTGTATTGACTGGTTCTTCTGAATTTGGGCTGGATTTGTCTATTTCAAATCTTATGTTCCATAATTAGCAGTGTTACTTGGACACATGGCACGGGTGCCAAGTGTCAATGTGTACTAAAAGTGTTTGGCATGACAAGAGAATGGAGCCAAGCGTGAATGGGAGTAAGAGTGAGGAAGGGAGGGAGGGTGCCGTCAAGCGTTAATGGGAGCAAGAGGGAGGGGAGTTCAACATAAAACTCTATATCAGCTTTAGAAATATCACTTTATGGCCATAAATATAGACAATTTTCTCATGGAAATTCGAGTTGAATAAAGTAGTATGTTCTTCTATTTGGTAGAAGTGTTGGAGTGGGGGAGCTCTGTTTCATATCTATTCTTGGCTTAACTCTTGCTTGGATCTATGGTGTGGTTTCTTGGGCTGCAAGATTGGTTCATAAGCTCCAAATTAGTGCAAACAAGTTCTTTGGATCTAGTTTGCATTATAGAGTTTTGTGGAGAGGGAGGGAGGGAGAGCTTTGTGGAGAATATTTTTTGACAATGACACATCACTAAAAGTTTTCAACATGGTTTTCAATGATGTTGTGGCAGCAACATCTTTTCCGTTAGGGCTGCAAGATTGAGCCAACCTGAGTTCAGTTCAGTTGGGCTTGGGTTCAATAAATTCGGATTAGGTTAGATCCAGTTGGGAATAGTCACATGTATTTCGGTCAGGTTGGGTTGGGTTGGGTTGAGTATATAGAGGAATTCAGGTTGGGTTTGGGTCCTCTTGAGGTTGGGTCAGGCTTGGGTTGAATTGATCCTCAACCCCAACACAATCCGCCCAATTGCACCCCGATTATCCATGCAGATTTTTATGTTTTCTGTCATGTCCAGAAGTGTCTAAGTGATCCCAAGTTCTAGCACTGCAAAAGCCTAGAAAGTACTAATGTCCACTGATAATTGGGATCAAACACAGTTTAAGAGGTGTTGCAAGTGTATTTATTGGTTGGATGGTATATATTTGGATATATGTTGTCTATGCACTGTAGGTAATTTTTTAAGCGACATGTATCTAGGTACAAGAGCACATGCAGGGTATCAAATATGAGAAGGATTGGGTGTGTCTGATCATCTTAAACCCAAGTTCTTTGGATACACTTAAGACAAGCCTTGGTTACAACTTGAATGAACAATCATGTTTAGAATATTTCCCAAACAAAATTCACAAGTTGAGCTTGCAGCCATGGTGTGCCGTAAAGGCCATCACGTAAAGGTAACGGTGGCAACCGTTACACGTTACGGGGTCATAACGGCTGTAACAACCGTTATGAAAAAAAATGACTCGTAATTGCCGTTAACGGCATGTTACATCCCCTATAAAGGCCATAACAGCCCCGTAATTGTCTGTTATGGGGCAAATACAGGTTTTTCATACTTTTTAATCAACATTACGGCGCAAATACATGCTTTTCAGGATTTTATATATATATTTTTCAATAAAAAAAGAGATCGTAATAGCCGTTATGACCTGTATCGTAAAGGTAATGGTGGTGGCCGTTGTGGCCACCATTACCATTACAGAACACCTTGCTTGTAGCTGAATCGGTATGATTCACCGTGGATTCTAGGGCTGTGTTTAGTAGCACAATTTAATTGAATTGCAAAGATATAGTTTAATTAAGAGGAAATGACGAAGGTTAATGATGATTTCTAGTTTGGGGAAGCAAATGGGCACTTACATTTCCTTCAAGTCCAAATTGAGGGTCTGTTTATTTTGCCCATTTCCCTGGTAATGTAAAGTAGTGTCATCATTATTGTTTTACCACTATCAAACCAAACACAGGAATAGTTAGTCAAATGCAGATGTATTCAGTAGGCAAGTAATTGTAATCATCACACTTTTCATGGAATTATTGTAAAAATCTCTATCCAAACAGCAACATTATTTTATTTTGATGATGATTTGACATGGAAGTAATGTAAAATTGCAATCATTATAAATTTTACCTTGGGTAAATCAATCAATGTAAAATTGTCATTATTGTGGTTAAATGCAACTGTCGTCATGAGACGGGTAAAGTAATTTGTAATCATTGCTAATTTCCTTTACATTACTGTGGTAATGGGCAAAACTAACAGGCCCTAAAAATAAATTGATTGCATTTTGCAGCCTAGACCCTCAACATGAAAGATAAATAATGAAATTCTATCTGTTTTTTTACCACAGTCAGACTAATATGTGCAATTCAAAAGTTTGATGGTGCATCCAAAAGCACTCTAAATGGCTAATAGGCCTAAGAGTTCAAAACCTCGGTATGTGTGCTTCAAATCTTAAGGAAGAGGGATCCATTCTCCTGGAATCGGAGTTGGGTTCTTGGTTTTTTGAAAGATTTGAATTTCATAGACTCATATTACAGTTTTTGCTCAAACATTTTTGTTTATACTACATTGTTGAATGTATCATATTGCAAACACAACCCAATTTGCTAGAATGATGCACTCTAACATAGAAAATTTTCTTTCGATGATGATCCATTGATCCAAAAAATTTTCACAATACATCTTTTCTGTCTCTGGTTATGGTTTTATATTTTCATGGGCCTCTAGGGGCCATGGTTTTTTTTTTTTTTTTTTTTTCCTTTGGTTTAAGTGATTCTATTGTTTATTAACTTTTCTTTTGCAAATAATAACCACAGAGAAACAAAGATTAGATGCTGTTCGAACAGAGCCTGTTCTTTTGGATGGTAAAGGTCGGGCATATTGGAGGCTGAGAGGCTGTTCAAGTAGATCACAGATTGTGCTTCAAGGTTCCTATTAATTGCGTGCTCTTAGTGGTTTGATTGTTGACTTGCTAACTTCGAAGTCCCAGGTTCTGACATCTTCTCAATTTCTATTTTCAGATATTGGGAACTGGGACTTGCTTACACCTCAGGAAAAGTGGTTTATATATGATGATGAACAGGAAAAGGTAGTCGAGAAATATGTTTCTTCTTTCAGGTGAGTAGAAACTTGACTTTAATATCATATAAAGTATGCAATTTGTTCTTTTTGGGTGTTGCTTTTGTTGTATCATTAATCATTAGATTCTAACACAAGAAATATAATAAAATCCATGTATTTTATATATTTTGTATTGATTAATTTTAAGTTGGTATATCTTTGTTTTCATGTATATTTAGAAACTTCACTTTAATTTGGCTCAAGAAGAGATTGCCTTCCTTTGGATCATAAAAGGTTCCTAAAGTTAGTAGCAATGCACTTCAAATGGATCATTTACTCTTGATTCTTTAGTTGATGCGTTGATGGTTTTCCATGGAAATGCCAACTTTGGCCCTGCGAGGTCAGTCGTACTGAGACCATCAAAAGCTTATCATTACCTCTTGTATTTCCACATGATAGAACTCTTACTTGAAGATCTTGGGGTAGTTTTATTTGAGGAAGTAGTTTGACAACCCCCCTTCCCCCCAAATAAAATAAAAAGAAAAGGAGGCTTTGTGCCCTGATGCGTTCTTGTTTTTAAACATGAATGCATCTAATTTGGCCTTCCCAAGGATGCCACTGATTCAACAGTTCTCTCCCAAGGAAAATGGTGTATAATAATTATGGATATGCATAAATGGGATAAATTCACTTATTTAGAATATTAAATATAGGAGTTCTAGAGTCAACTAGGTAAACATGACTTGATGGCCTGAGACAACATTCTTATCAAAAGAATGACTTGTTACACCATCAAGTACAAGTTCAAAATCAGAAAAGAATGCATATTTAGAATCATCTCATTTTTTTCCTGCATTTTTGATATCTTTTCACATTTTTTCTTTTAAAAAAATTCAACCATTACAGGGCCATAATTGGCGTTATGCCACTTGATACCTTGCTTTCTTGACCGGTCTTTGAATTTTCGAGTTAAATGTTTACTGGTGAGTATTTTTGCTATGCAGCTTGCATGTTGCCTTATTTCTCCATAGTTATGTTCTTCTCTGGTATCGTTCTTTTCCTAGAAGTTTTAAGAGTAACATCCACCATGGTGTAATGTAGGCATACAACATAATGGATTTGTCCCCATTATAGAAAACTTGACTTGATATCAAAGGCTGCTCAGTTCTCCCTAGAACCTGTATGCTAGCAATATGCCAAGGGAAGTAATGATGTAGAGTCTCATTAAAAGGATAATTTGGTGCTTTCGCTCTACTCATGTACTCTATTTATAGAATGCAAAGAGTTACCACGAAATGTCTCTCCCACACCAAGGGGTGCGGTGTAATTGATGCTCCCTTGAATGGCGCTCCTTAAATGTGAAAGGGTGCACTGTGCACAAATAAAAAGGAAGATGGATTTCTGGTTTCAGGGTCCCCCAGTTTAAGAGATGTGAAATGGAGGAACTTTTGGGTACTTTGGAAAATGATTCGCTGGTTACATAATGGGTATGAGGGCTGATTCCTCATCATCTTTCAGGAAGAAAAAAGTTGTATTGAAATGCCTTAAACCTGTTCGTGCAATGGTTCTTTACTGCCCAAAAGACCCCAAAGTCTTGGTTTTCAATACGAGGAGTTCATGATAATGAGATTCCATAATCTTTTGCCAGTGTATGGCTGTCTGGGGGTGTGGGTGCCTGCACGCACTCTCATGTATGTCTTGGAACATCCTGGGGTGTTTGGATTGTAAGTTATGTTACATAAGCTGCTTCTGCCTCAAGTAACATCTTGGTTTCCTACTAATTCAGTAGATGAGTATGTGTGGTAAACAACATAATCATCTGATAAAAAGTAGAAAGGTATGTTTGTTTCCAACATCACATAATTACTTATCCGTCAAGTTTGTTTGGTCCACCCTTAAATATCCACCGTCCAGCATGTGTGCCCAACATTTGATGTGGACCATCATCATATTTGGCCTACCTTGGCTATCTTCAATGTGAACTGTCCAATGTGGGGCTTACCTTCAATGTGGACCATCCACCTTGTGAGTCATGCGGGGCCCACCTTGGATGTGGGCTGTCCATCATGCAGAGCCCAACTTCAAAGTGGCCCATCCATCAAGCGGGGCCTGCCTTGGATGTGGGTCATTTATTGTTAGGGGCCGACCTTCTTATGTGAACAGTCCTATGTGGGGCCCACCTTGATACGGGTCATCTATCATGTGGGGCCCACCTTTAATATCCACCTCCCATAATGTCGAGGCCACCTTTGATGTTGACCGTCCATTATGCGGGGCCCAAATTGGATGTGGGCTATTCATCATTGGTACCTTTGATGTGGATTACACGTTATGTGGGGCCCACTTTAATGTGGCTCATCCATCATCCGGTGCCCACCATCAAAATAAATTGTCCATCATGTGGTCCCACCTTCAATGTCCACTGCCCACCTATGTGGACCATCCATCGTGTGGGTCCCCACCTTCAATGTTGGTTGTTGATCATGCGGGGCCTGCCTTGGAAGTGGGTCATTCATCATTAGGTGCTGACCTTTCATGTGGATTGTCCATTATATGGGGCCCACCTTAATGTGGGTCATCCATCATGTGGGGTCCACCTTTAATGTCATTGTCTGTCATGTGGGGCCACCTTCCATATCCACCGACCCTCATGTGGAGCCCACCTTTGATATGGACTGTCCATCGTGTGGGCCCCACAATCATCGTGGGTCGTCCATCATACGGGATCCACTTTGGATGTGGGCCATTCATCATTAGGGGCCTACCACCTCGGGTCCTTACTCTTGCTCGGGTGGTAGACTCTCGGGAGTTTCAACTCCCGGTCAAGGCTTCGAGTACCCATAGGTGGTGAAATTCCACTAGCGTGAGTGTGTGGGGTGTGTAAAAAAAAAAAAAAAAGAAAGAAAAAAAGAAAAAAAAAAAAAAAAGGGGGCCTACCACCTTTGATGTAGACAATCTATTATGTTGGCTCACCTTGATGTGGGTGATCCATAGTGTGGGGCCCATCTTTGATGTGGACCATCCATTGTGTGGGCCCTGCCTTTGATGTGCACCGCCTATGATGTGGGGCCTCCTTTGATGTGGACTGCGCATCATGTGTGGGTGGAGGGAGGAAAGGAGGGCATTGAACATTGCAAAATTCTCATGATGAGTTTTGCATGTCTGCCAGAGGCATTCTCACCTACATATGCATCCCACTTACACCCATGAAGAAAAAGAAAAATGAGAGAAACATGGAACCACGTTTAGCAAGCGCATGGATGAATGTTTTTGCATGTGATGCATCCTCCTTCCTGGATCTAGTACTTCAGCAGATGATAATGCAATGAGGCCATTATTATTATTTTTTTGTGTGTGCAGAAAGAAGCAGCATCGGCCACGTGTAATCCCCAACACAGATGTATTGGGGAGCAATGAAGCCAGTTTAAAGCATGATTCTCATCGATCATCTCCAAAATGTACAACAAAAGGTATTGTATCAAACTTTGTTTTCTAGACCAATAAGAAAACTTCTCATCCTTGAAGCCTTTGATTATGAGTAGAAAACATACTATTCGCTGCATAAATATGAAGTATTTTCTACATGAAGCCTTTGGTTTTGTGCATGATCTGAGATGGTTTGGATACAAATTTGAACACATGAGAAATTTGCAGGCCTTCTTTAAAGGTTCATCATATTATCCACTATCCCACTTAACAAACAGTTGCAGTAACTGGAAGGTGGAGTCATAAAATATCGAATGAAGCTTTGTAACTGGAAGTTGGGAGTTCTAAAACTTCCAAAGAAGCTTGATAGGCTTTACATTTTCTTGCTCAAAATTGTCAAAGATTAACCTTCTATGCACTTAAGGGGGCTCCTGTGCATTAGGGCCGTCAGTGGTCCTGTTCTCAGATGCATTCGGGTCCACATATGGGGTGTGTCAGGTCAGATCCAAATCCTAGGATCTGATTATTAATCATGTTGGATGTAGGCTTGGCTGTGATCTGACTGAGTCCACAGTGCTAACAGAAAGGCTTTCAATGGGTTGGGTTGACTCAGTAGCCCAACAGAACTGGTCTAATTGGACATGGGCGTAGGTCAGAACTTTGTCTGAGTTTTGGGATCTGATTAGTGATAGGGTTGGATTCAGGTTGGCCATTATCTGATCCAAATTTGACCCATATAAAACCTTACCATGGATCGGAGCATTGCTAGCCTTCAGTTCCAGAACTACCCACTAAATGATACTTTCAAGCAGCTCTCTCCCATTGCTAGCCTTCAGTTCCAGAACTTCATTTTTGATCTAAATCCTCCAACACATGCCTTTTCTGCACTTTTGGTTTAGCCATGGGTTTGCTGAATGCTTGCAGTTGATGATCAGTACATTCCATGTTTAGTTGGGATTTGATGAGATGGAATTGGGAGTGACTTGACTTTGTTCACATTAGAGATTATAAATTGCTGCTAGGGGTTTTTGGTTTGTACAAGTGGGGCCCATGGTTCACAAATTGAAATTAGTTGATACTGTAGGGCACTCCGGATGGCCCATGCAACAAAAAACTCACAGGGGGAAAAATCCTAATCCTTCCATAACAGATGGTAAGAGTAATCATATCAATGGCATAGCTCTAAAGCTCGGTGACTTGATGTGAAACTCAGTTGTCATCAACTCAACTCGGTGAGGTTTTGAGTAAAGTCACCATGAAACTTACTGATGATGGCCAGACTTGTCAAGTCAGCTTGCAGACTCAGTTGACTCGACACAACTTGGCACAATTTGAACTGAGTCACTCACTGGGTGTTTTTTTTTTCAGAATGAAAAGAAGGCCAGAGCATGAGGTAAATGCTCCTTACCCCTGACCTATCTTAGAGAGTCTACAGACTACCAACAAGCCATGCACTTAATCCAAGATCATTCATGTCAATTTTTATATGCATACCTATTGAATAGCTGTTATACTTGGATATTCTAAGTAATTAAATATCGAGTAGAGCAAGTCAACTCTTCAAGTCGACCGCTGCCACTTCATGTTTTTGGGTTTTGAACTATGATAAACAAATTGGATGACGCATCTGTGCAAACTGAAAATCCAAAAGTTAACTATGCAAATATTCCTCAAGCCAAGCTCTGTAGCTTTCTACCGTTGAATGTCATGGACCAATGTATTAAAAACAGTTACGCTGTGGTAACGGTGTGAACCGTTGCACATTTAACACCAGTTCCTGTTGTTGGTTGATGCAGAGAAGGAAGCTAAATGACCCTGGATAGTGCTTAAGAGTGCCGGAAACTTTGCCTCTTGCTTCCATCAAATTCCTCATCTTTCATGGTATAGATTATCATACTCAACTACTGTTCATGATCAGGGACACCTATATGGACGGATCAGATAGAAACGAATATCTGTGTGATGATGGGTCCCATATTTTGATTTTTTTGCCCATGTTGTTCTATTTTGTCTTTGGAAATGTGGTTGGTAATGTATGTGGATCTGTGGTCATCATCATGATGTGCTAACTCATAGAAAGATTCATGGCTGATGACAATGAAGACGACCAAGATATGATTCATACACACTTGGATCGGCTCATGGATTGTTCAATGCATACCAGTTACTATGTTGGAGTTGAGTAATTCAGTTAAGGTTTTCTGTTTTCTTTTTTAAACTTTTATATAAGCCCCTCCCTTTTATCTATATACAAGAAAGCTCCCACCTTTTCATATTTGTAATATCAGCCAACCTTTTTCATATGTGTGCAGAAAAACCCCGTGGATGACATTACGTTTTTTGAGTATTAGCAATTTAGCATTTCAAATTCAATTTTAACCTCCTGTATGGGATAACATGCCTTAGACGATTGGCTGCAACTTGGAGCCCTTGTGGCATTTGTTCATTCAACTAGTGGGCCCCACTTGATTTTTCTTCCTTTTTTGCATAAGAGACCCCACTTTTTTACATCCATGCCCTATGGTTCTATGATTTTGACCGTTTTGTGTAGACCATTGATCACATGGCTACCATAATCTTTAATAAACCCTTTTGTTTAGTCCATTGTTCACATGGTTAGCATCATCTTTGATCAATTTTGACCGTAAATTTTTGCATGCTATTCGTCAGATGGTTGGGATCATCTGATGGTCGCTTGTTGTGGTTTGCCTACAATGCTCCTAGTTTTAGGTGGAGCGGCCTGAAAAAAGGACCATTGATTGAACAGAGGGGACCTATCATATCACCAATCAAGATCGCAGACCAAAAGCTCCAATATCACAAGCGATGGCTGCCAATTTTTGCAGGCTATTGCATGGATGATCATCCGATGGTTGTGATTTTACAATCTGTGGCATGCTATTTTTAGTTGTGCATTGGTTTTGGCTATTGATCGAATGGTTAGAACCATTGAATTGGGTCATTTTGATTGGGGGTCATCCATCATGTGGTTCCCACCTTTGCTGTGGACTGTCCATCATGTGGGCCCACCTTTAAGTTGATATTTGTGTTTTCTTTAATCAATGTTCGTGTGATCTTATAAACCGGTTGGATCATAAATATACATCACTGGGCATTGGGAAGGTTTGATAGTGGAAAACATTCCAATGTAGCTTTATATATGTTTAATTTTGGGCTCCACCCCTACAACAGTCTCAACCCCATCCAAACCGTTGATTAGGTCACGCAAACCTAGATGAATTTAAAACACAAATTTCAGCTTCATCTAAAATCTTTTGTACCATCTAATAAGTTTTTAATGGTGGAGCGTTTAATTACCAAGTTTTCCAATGGTGTGGTCCACATGAGAATTGGATTTGTCTAATGTTTGGTCGTGAAGCATATATTGGTCTAAAAAAATGGATAGACGATCGGGATAAAACATATTCATCATGGTGGGCCTTATTAGCAACGTCTAAAAGCAATTTACGTCTTTAGTAGGCGGTACGCGTTCAAGATGGGGAAACTATCTGTGTGACGTGCCGAAAATTCAAGTATATCTAAACCTTAGGTGGACCACACCATAGGAAACGGTAGCGATTGAACATCCATTGTTAATAGCTCGAGAGGGCGCACCTTCATATTTATTTCAAATCCAAACTGTTGATAAATTCACGACCTGCATGTAGATAATGACTAGTCAAAGCTGAGTTGAGCTGTCCGAAGTAATCCTTACAAATAAAGTGGCTATTCAAAATGACTATTCTATAAGATTTTACGGTAAATGAGCGTTTGCTGCATAGAATGTTTGACATGACTCGTCATTTCGCCGGTCGGTATTTTATATTAGTTGGGCGCGCGCGCGCGCGCTATATATATATATATATATATATATATATATATATATATATAAAAGGGTACAATGCGCTCGAGCTGATTTTAACGTCCCATGAGGTCGAGCTGTGTGGGCCCCACCGTGATGTTTTTCGAACATCTACCCCATCAGTCAGATGCACCATTCCATCGTGGGCCTAGGTCTCAAAAATCAAGTCAATCCGTGACTTGTGTGGGCCACACCACATACAGAAGTGGGGAGGGGCCGTGCACCATTAAAACATTCATAACCATTTTTGAGGGCCCACCGAGATGTGGTTTGCAAATCCAGCCCATCCATTATGTGTGTCCCACTTGAATGAGGGTTCAGACCAAGTTTCAGGCGCATGAAAAACTCAGGTGGGCCCTACCAAGTGCTTTTATATGTTTTAACAGTATCTTCACATAATTTTAGATGGTATGACCCACCTGAGTTCCGTATACGGCTGATTTTTGGGATATCTCATAATTTAAAGGGTACCCATCAAATGCACGGTGTTGATGGTCGAAACACATCACGGTGGGGCCCGCACATCTCGACATCACGGTAGCTCATGCGAACTTCCAGTGAGGTCGAGTTGTGCGCCCCCCCCCCCCCCACACACACACACACATATATATAATATAGCTCATGCGAACTTCCAGTGAGGTCGAGTTGTGTGGGCCCACTATAATGTTGTCGAACATCAACACCATGCATTTGATGGGTCCCCTTTAAATTATGTGATATTCCAAAAATCAGCCGCGTATACGGAACTCAATGGGCCATACCATCTAAAATCGTGTGAAGACATTCTTAAAACATATAAAAGTACTTGGTGGGGCCCACCTGAAATTTGGATGCATTTGAAACTTGGTCTGACCCCTCATCCGAGTGGGACACACATAATGGATGGGCTGGATTTGTGAACCACATCTTGGTGGGCCCAACAAATGATTATGAATGTTTTAATAGAGGGTAACCCCTCTTAGCTTTTGTATGTGGTGTGGCCCACACAAGTCATGGATTGACTTGATTTTTTAGCCCTAGGCCCACCATGGAATGGTGCATCTGACTGATGGGGTAGATGTTTGACACGCATCATGGTGGATCCCACACAGCTCGACCTCATGGGAAGTTCTCATGGGTCGACCGCATAGAACCTTTTCCCACACACACACACACCACACACACACACACCACACACACACATATATATATATATATATATATATATATATATATATTACTAAGACTCCACTCATCCATGTTACTCGAACTCATACAAAAAAATACCACAATCAATATCCACTTTCTAGTGATTCCTACTGTATGAAAAGAGGGAGAGTTGAGTGGGATCATCTTATGCCTAGAACAGAAGAATGGACATCTATTTGTAGGAGCTACAATTCAATAGTCAAACGATACTCATTGAATATGAGACGCTATATGATAAAAGAAATGGAAATTGCGTTAGCAAAGGTTAAGAAGGGAGATCAGTAGGATGACGAGATCGATAGAAAGGTATTGCGAAGCAGCAGCGAGATAGGGTTTGACTAGAGATTGCGAGAGAGAGAGGGGAAGATGAGAGTATGCTTTCCTGCGTGTAGGTACCGATACAATGCGAGTAGGGGTTTTGGTTTTTTTTTTTTTTTTCTCTTTTTCAAAATGACAAAAATACCCTTTCTGCAGCTAATCAACGATGGGGTCTTTTCATCCCTAGCGTGGCCCACTTGAGATTTGGATTAGCCCGATTTTTAGGTACCCAAAGACAACTCATAATCAACGATAGGATCTTTTCACCTCTAGTGTGGCCCACTTGAGATTTGGATTGGCCCGATTTTTAAGTACCAAAAACAACTCAAAATTACGCACACGATGGACGGATTGGATTGCGTAGATCCAGGCTCTTCCTCAAATCACACTGATTGGTGGAACGGAGACGCTGGAAGAGAAAGATTCACCACCTTTGCAATTCTAATCCATTTCTAACAAATACAAATGCATTTATTCTTCATTAGCTGGTATCATTTATAAATTTTTCCATGATCATGACCATCATTGTGGCCCACTAACAATCAGATATCAAAACCAAATCATAGCCATTCATGAAAAAGAGTCCTGAATATCAAACATTGCATTTTAAAAATACAAATACACATTAAGTTATACATTCCCATGCAGAATATAACAAAAACCACAACGTATGTTTCTTCACCTCATTTTTATCTTAGGAAGGTACTATGCAATGCTGGGGCTGAGAGCCTGCACAGCTGATTTGGGTTTTCAGTTTGGACACGTAGCACACCTATTCCAATCATCTAGCAGACCATCAATACAATAGGCCTCATCATGGATGGTCCATACACCAAAAATCCCCTACATCGGAAGATCCTAGCCATAGAAAATTCAGCATTTCTCACTGGAATTTGATCCGTAAGCTTCTTCCTTTTTCATGAGAGAGATTTTTAGTGAGTGGGCCATCCACAAGGATGTTCATCATATCAATGCTCTGGATTGTTGAACGTGGGCCCCACTTGTACAAAAAGAAAGCCCAAATGGTAATATTGGTACTGTCAAATTCCTCTTCTGTTTAACTGTCCATTATTTCGTTACAAAAATTCCTAGCCATCCCACTCATGGGAATCAGGAGGAAGATGTGGTGGGAGAAATTGGATTTGGATGGTCATGTTCTGGGCTGGCCCACCCTTCGGAATGCAAGGGTCCTGTTGGAGACCGTCCATCATGCTGATGTTGGGAGTGTACATTTTTTGGTAATGTAGCTATTGGGGCATAGATTTTATTGGTGGGGGCATCAGTTGTCTCCTTTGATCCTGTCATCATGGCCGCTGCATACCGGGCGGTGGGACCCATATGCCACCCACCACCACGAACTGGGGACTGTTGCTGCTGCTGCTGCTGTTGTTGTTATGGATAGACAGAGCGGGCCGCCGCGTGTGCAGCCGATACTTCTGAAAATAAATTCAATTTGAGGATTTAGTAAATGAAAGTGGATTAGAAGATGCAAAAGATCTGTTTCTCTAACTATAGAGACAAAGATATTCAACTACATGATCATATGATCCTGACCGTCCATCAGGTGGTCTCACTGTGAATGGCTACGGCACAAAATAAATAAATAAATTGATAAGATGATCTTGCATGTTTGATTAAGGGGTCGTTTGGATGCCTGTAAAGTCCTCAAGTTGTAAAGGGATTACATGTAATATGATTACAGGGGCTGTTTGGATGCATGTATTTGCTTGTGAAGGTTTTATGGGCTGTAAACAGATTACAGTTGAAACCTGGTAAAAAAAACTATGATTTAGATCACAGGTAGAGTCTTTATAGCTAAAAAGGTATTATACATGTTAGAAAACAATGGTTAATATACACTCATGATACGTGGGGCCCACCCTAATGTTTATGGTACATTCAATATGTCCATCATGTACTTCCCTTGATGCTCTTCGATTGCCCTAAAAAATCAGCTTGTCCATTATTAAAAGGACCACACAAGACGTCTACCATTAAAATTTTCTAAATTGCATTTGGGCCCCACTGTGATGGGTGGAAGAATCTAATCATTTAGTGTGTGCATGCTTTAATGCCCTTTTTTTTTTGGTTAGCTTGTTAGTGCACCACAAAGTTCACACTTCACTGTTAGCCACCCCCACTAGGGAATCGAAACCAAGAGCTCAGTGTTGAAACAAGAAAACTTTCACTCAGTCTACCCACTTAAGCTATGGATCAGGGTGTGCATGCTTTAATGCCCTCTTAGGGGCTTTAAAAAAATCAAGTCTTTCTTATGTGATTTTTGCATATTTTGGAAGGTTCACTACCCAAACTCTCTAGTATGAATATATACTTTATTCATTGTAAACACTTTAGAGGCTATCCAAACACAATATATTTACCACTTAAAAGCCAAACGGAATAACATGTAAACCGATTACACCTTAAACTCTTTTCAGGTGTAATGTGTTACAACTAAAAAAATTACTGGCATCCAAAGAACTCTTAATAGATGATGATATGCATCATCAATCTAACCATTCATGTTAGGAGCAGCCATACAGCCAACTGACCTATCACTCTTCTATTGTACGAGCAAGGCAAAGTTTGGAGAATCTCCACCGTACACCAGTTCATATAATCAAAATTGAAGATACCATTAATGGAGCATATCCCACAAATGTCACTGACACAATCTTAGCCGTCAATTTGCCAATTGGATGTGAGCCGTTGCTCATTACCTTTGTCCATTGTTGGATACATAGCCATAGTTCCCCCATTTCATCTTTGCACAATATATATGGGTTTTTTATTATGAGAAATGGAAGCCATTGGCTTGATTGTCCTACCATAAATAAGCTATTAGTGGCCTAGAGATAGACTCCTAAGAAATACAACAACAGTCCACGTTCTAGTCAATAAGGTCCTAATCTAGGACCCCACTTGCTGCAATCAAAAAAATCTTACACCGCAGAATGAAGTGGGCCACATGCCCATAATTCCTTGAAATAGAAATGTTGGAAATTTCAAAATCAAGCATGGTTTTTGGGTAAGGTTGTTCTGAAAAGTTTGCTTTTGTATTTTGAAAAGGGGTTGGATCAATGAGCTTTAGAGCTACTTGTTTAGCCTGGTATAGTGACCTAAAAAGCGGACTCAAGCTTGTCAACGCTGGAAAAAG
Source organism: Magnolia officinalis (assembly GCA_021015155.1). Taxonomy (NCBI): domain Eukaryota; kingdom Viridiplantae; phylum Streptophyta; class Magnoliopsida; order Magnoliales; family Magnoliaceae; genus Magnolia; species Magnolia officinalis. The sequence continues at coordinate 52,525,963 of JAJHSJ010000016.1, forward strand.
CTTTGTAGGCCCCACCATGATATATATGTGCGGACTCAAGCTTGTCAACGCTGGAAAAAGCTTTGTAGGCCCCACCATGATATATATGTTTTATCCGCTGTACTTCCATTTTTTCAAATCATTTTAAGACATGAGCCTAAAAATGAGGCAGATCCAAATTTCAGGTGAACCACACAATAAGAAATAGTGTTGATTGAGCGCCTACCATTATAAAATTAACGGGGCCATAAAAGTTTTGTATGGAGCTGATATTTTGTGTTTTCCCTTCATCTAGGTCAGTGTGACCTAATCAACAGGTTGGATGACAAATAAACATTACAGTGGGCTTAGGAAGTGTTTATTGGTTAGTGTTCAATCACCACTGCTCCTTGTGGTGTGGTCCTCGTTTTTAGCATATGCTATGGATAGCATGGAATAGGGCATATAGCATGGATAATGCAAAAACATGGTGGTGGGGCTAAGAAAGCTTTTTCAGCAGGGAGCAGTACGGAGAGGTCACGCGGAAGCCGAGTCTGCGAAAAGCAGCCAAGCATTCTTGCGACACACGACACGGCATATCGTGAATGGCCGTGTACCAGTACTGCTTGTCCGCTGGGGCTCTAAGGGGCCACCGTGATGTAAGGATTTTATCCACACCGTCCATTCATTTTGCCGTATTATTTTATTAGGTTGAGATCCCAAAATTGAGTCAGATCCAAGGATCAAGTGGACCACACCACAAAAAAGCAGCATTGCTAATGACACCCACCGTTGACACCTTATAGGGCCCATCATGACTTTTATTTGCCATCCATCCTGTTCATAAGGTCATATAGACCTAGATGAAGGTTGAACACAAATATCGGTTCGATCCAAAACTTCTGTGGTCCCCAAGAAGTTTTCAACGGTTGTACTTTAATCCCTATTGTGTGGTCCACTTGAACCTTGGATGCACCTAATTTTCATGCTTATAACCTAAAATGCCATGAAAAAATGGATGAACAGTCTGGATAAAATCCATACATCATAGTATTCCCTCAGTGCCCCAGCCTGTCCCAAGCTCGGTACAGGTGAGTGTAGTACCCAAGCCGCATCCATCGTGCAGGCATTACCGTGACTTGGACTCTTGTGTTTGATAGTGAAACCTTCTCATCTAATCATTATTCCATTTGGAAACTTTTGATGGGAAATGCCTTTTCAAAATATAAAAGAAAACTTTCAAAATCAAACCATATCTTTTTATAAAAAAAACCCAAAAATCATGATTGAATTAAAAATTCCCCCTACAAGTTTGCACGTGTGAAAATATGAATTATTCTATATTGAATTGCTGCAATAGCGACAGGAAAAATTCATCCGCTAGACGCACACGCAGCATACACGTGCATGCACAATTTTGGACCATTCAAATTGTGGGCAAGTTGTGGATGGATCACAGACTGAAAATAGGACTGATTGGACAACCAAAACCATCTGATTTTTCATATTAAATTGTGCCACTGGCAATTTTCTTTCAACCTTCCATTTGATGGTTAGGAATTGGACCGTTAAGATTGTACAACCAATGAGATCCTTGAATCATATTCCATCCAAATCAGGTATATGACTTTAATGATAGAGATTGACATGCATATGCATGTTGTATGTTTAAATCTGACTGTATCAACCCATATATAATGAAATAGTAAGCCTGTTTGATTTTCCAAATTCGGTGTAAATGACCTGTAAATAACTAAGTGTTTCAATTTCACCTGTTTGAAAATATGCAATTATTTTTGCTTTGAAAAACGGTTCAAAAGGATTGGCTTAAATTTATGGGCCCCATCGTCATGTATATGATATATTCGCGCCATCTATCTGTTTTACCAGAACATTTTGAAGCATGAGCCAAAAATGGGGTAGATACAACATTCAAGTGGCCCATACCAAAGTAAACAGTGGCCCCAGAAAGTTTTTAACTGTAGGTGTTCGATTCCTTTTACTGTGGTGTGGTCCACTTGAACTTTGAATGTACCTCATTTTTTGGCTCATGCGTTAAATTCAGTTGGCATAATGGATGGACAATGTGGATAATCTACATACATCAAGGTGAGCCCCACATATATTTGGCAACATCTCAATTTTATCATTGAAAAAAGTAAGAGTGGGATCGATACAGCAAGTACCCAAGAAAATAATTATTATCCATTTGCAATGCATTTACATTTAATTTAGAAAATCAAACATGCTTTAAAGAAGTAAAATCATCAGACTCACCTGCAAATGGCTTTTGACTTCATCATTTGTGAGCCCATCTACGTTCATTAACTCTTTAATCTGCTTTGGCGTCGCAACTGCAACAAAATCCATGCAATATATTGTATAAGTAAACAAAAAATAAAAAATCATGCATTACACACCCATGTGAATTGTAGAGAATTCTACTCATAGTTCCAAAGCTTGACTCAATGTTCAGCCCAATTGGATTGACTCGAAGACATGACCTGACTCGACTCATTATTTAAAAGTTAAAAATTAAAAATTCACGAATACAAATAGATATTTAACATTGTTAAAATAATTTAAAATATAAAAAATGCTCAAGAAGCCATTGGTTTATTTGCTACTTAGGCTTATTTCTTCCCTTGACCGAGTGACTCGGTTCAAGCCATCACGAGTCGTGTCAAGTCAAATGAGTGGTGGTTAAGTCGACTCGAAGAGTCTCCCAAGTCACGAATGAGTTTCGAGGTGAGTTGACTTAGTGAGTTTTACAGCTATGATTCTACTAACCATGAGAGCCACCAAGTTGTTGGAGAGCATCTAGGAAGAGACGGTGCAGCTCTGATGACCAACATCGCCGTGGTTTCCTAGGTGATGGCTCAGTTTTTTCATTTCCCTTGCTGTTGCCCACCTCGGGGGTCGAGCTCGCCATTGGTGTTGGTGCTGGTGCTGATGGTGTTTCTCTATGAAAAGGGTGAAATGCTCCACTCTTCGTTATTTCCACTGATGGTGGTGATGTTGGCTGAGGATCCTACAATGTCACAAAAATTTACTAATTAGTAAAAAAAATAAATTAAGAGAGTGTTTATCATCTTGGATTTGAATTTTTACTTGAGAATTCAAATTTAGGATTTTCAATCCCTCATATTTCTGTTCTATCATTTATTTGTGGGCAAACCTGGATTTTTCATCCTATGGAATTGAGAAACTATGTTTGAAACCTAGCAACTTCACAAAAAGGAGGCGAGAGCAATTATGAGTATTAAAGAGGATGAAAAATCTTTAAATTTTGCAACACACCGTTTAGCCAGGAATAAAAATAGCCCCTTTTAAGGATTCTTAGATCCAAGGTGCCAACTATGACTTGGATTCAAAATCCAATATTGAAAATCCTAGCTGCCTAAAATCCATACTACTAAACAATTCTTAATGCCTGCTTGGATTCATGGAAAGAAAATGAAAGAAAATATTTTTCTCACGAAACTTACTTTCCATTGATTATCAAGTCTTTCTTTATAAAAATTTATGAAAAATACCATTTTCCACTTTTTATCTTACCTTCACCCTTAAAAAAAGTATTTTCCTATGATATAAAGAAAATGAATTTCTCAAGAGTAATCTTAAATACGTCACCATCCATCCTCAATTACCTATACGTATTACATCTTTCAATGTGCCCAATGAGCTATTATCTAAGTTTGGTTATGCCCCACATGTGCACTATGCAACATTTGCCAATGTGCTACTATCCAACTTCTCTTGTGCCCCATATTGGTTAAGCGTCCTACATGTGCTAATCTATTACATGTGACACATTTCCATCTTCTCTTGTGCCCCACATGCTAACATGCCACATTTACCACCACTCATCTTCTCTTTCACCCCACATGTGCAAAGCACTCAACATGCACCATCGTGACACATTTGCCATTGTCCACCTTCAATCGCTCCAAATACGCAACATATGCCAATGGTGCTAATGTGCACAAGTATAATTATAAGCGCCTACATTTCGAATAGGCCACTTGTGCGACTGTACAACTTCAAGCACTTCACATGTACCACAATTAAGCGTATCCCACATGTGCTAATCCGGCATATACTAGTGACTAAAAAAAAAATTCTTAAGAATTTTTATTTTTATTTTGTCAAACATGAAATTTGAAAATATAGCCTCAATTTCGAAGAAAAAAACAAGCAAGGGCAATAATGGTTAATTTTTCAGTGCCACTATCATCTTCAAGCATCTCACATGTGTCATATATGCCAATCTAGCACATGCTAGTCACTACCTAGAATTTGTTTTTTCTAGAAATTTTTTTGTCTTGACAAACAACAAATTTGAAAATAAATCTTCAATTTCTAAGAAAATCTTATTGAGAAACAAAAAAGGGAAACAATGTTTACTTTTCCAATCTCTCAGGAATAAGGTTTCCCAAGAAACTTTTTTTTTCTTCACATGCTTTCCTTGAATCCAAACAAGTCCTTAGATTTAAGATACAAGAGGAAATGTAAAATGCTCAATTAGACATATGTTAAGCCCAACAAAATATAACAAGTGGGGCCCACCTTTTGGTGACCTAGATCATTTGTATCATGGAAGCCACAGTGGATTGGATTGGAGGTACCCAAAAGACCCTCCATCAAATGACAATAATCCTAACCATCGGATTTCGCGCCATTAACCGAGGACAATTGGTTGTTATTGTCCATTTTCATTAGATGGGTATGATCACCCAATAAAGGAAGATAGGCAATGGCCCATATCGTGAAGGAGGCCACCTGATCAACAGCATTAGTGAGCAGAATAGAAGGCATTGGTTATCTCCATTGGGCATTCTATAATACATGAAATCAGGAAGAAAATGAAATGGCAAATCAATATCAAATACTAGTATTAGTTGTTAAGATTCACCTCTTTGGATGGCGGACTGGCTTCTGTATTCCATAGTTGGACAGATCTCAACCAATCGGGATTCTTTGTGGCTTCTTTAGTCGTCTCCTTACTCTTCTCCTCTTCTGAGCTTGAGCTTGGCCTAACAGGAATGAATTCCTCTAAGACGGGCCCGTCACTTGAAGTCCCTTCAAGGTCAGACCTGCTAGGGAAGAACGATGCTGCTTCCATTTGTTGTCTACAGTTCTCAATAGCTGTTACATGGAGAAAAAAGACTAATTAATTCAGTTTAAGGTAGGTGCAAAGATTGAATCCCTAACCTCAAATATCATGGATTTAAGTAATGGTTTGGGAGTGTGACTTGTTTGGGGATCGAAACCAGTCTGGCCGCCCATATTCATATGGTGACAAATATCGTTTCGGACCAAAACTGATATGACTTGGACGATACCAAGTCGTATAAGGTGATGCATATTGGTTTCCGACGACACTTCAATCCATCATGAGCATCTCCTTAAGCCTATTTGGATCATGGGAGAAGAACAGTACGGAGCATTTGGATGTAAGTTACTTAAGAAAAGCTGCTTATGCCTTAAGTAACTTATCTTGATTTCTACTTATTAAACTGAAGTGATTAAGTTTTTTTTTTTTTTTTTTAAAAGCTGCTTATAATTGATCAAAAACCAAACTTACTTATCTCAAATAAGTTACTTATATATCTACTGTTGAAGGCAGAAAAAGTAACTTATTTGGTGGTATTCAAACGGGCCCGAAGGGTTTTCCATTGTTTGCTTATATATAGCTAACACACACACATACGCACGCACGCACACACATATATAAAGACAATCATCAGTCTTTTTCTACTGTCAGATGTTCATATACAAGATTCGAGGTTATTAGTCATCATTATTTAAGCCTTATACCAATTATTGTGCATTGATCACTGAAGAGGAATAAAAAAATTCACTTGCTATTGAAACAAGACTGCAAATATAAAATGCATAAAATTTCATGTTACAAAACTGCTCATGGAATGTCAATCGTTGAATAATCATCACTTTTCTTTTTCTTCTCCCAAAACCCCAAAAGGTTTAGTTAGAAGAGAATAGATCATTTGGGAATTTGGTGAAATACTTTTCATCAAATGATATTTTGTTGGTTTCTTGTAGTACTTAAAATGAACAGAATGTTTATGAAGGCCAATCATCTACATCTTGTGAGCTAAGTTCATTCATATCCCGTTTTTAGTATTTTTCCACTTAAATGTGAGGCCATATACAACATTTGTAGAATAAGTTTATTCTACTACTCTATTTGTGGGGCCCATTATGATTTGTGCATGGAGTCCATCACATCCAAAAGAGTTACGCCACCATGAAAGTGGGACACCTTAAAAATAAGGCAGATCCAACCATCATATTGGCCACAACAGAGATTTGGAAGTTTCTGGGCGAATGGTCATTGTTTTCTATGGTGGGGCCCACCTAATGATAGACTTGATTTTTTAGGCATCCCACCATCATGGTAGGACTCACTCGATGCGTTGGTTGGATGACATAAACATAACACAGTCGACCCCACAACCGTTTTGTAGAGAGAGCTCCCTATAACCTAGGAAGTTTTTCTCTTACCCATGTCTGTGTGACCTTATAAATGAGTTAGATGGCAAATAAACAATCTTATCGGCCCTAAGAAGAAAAAACTGTGTTAAAGTATAAAACCAATGTTTGCTATGACGTGAACCACTTGAGCTTTGGATTTGCCTCATTTTTTGCTCATGTCTAACATGTTCCGGTAAAATGGATAGATGGTGTGAATATGTTACATACATCACAGTGGAGCCCATAAATTTAAGCCATCCTTTTCATACCGATTTTCAAGATGGAAATACTATTTTGTGTGAAAATGAAAAATCAAACAGCCCTAATGAAGTGTGTCCCATCTGAGGATTTTTATATCTTGACTTCATTGGTGAATTATCTTGGTGAGTTACACCTGATTAATGGTTTTGCTGAAAATATACACACCATGATGACTCCACAAACAAACCTATGACTAGCATCCTATCCTGTTATTTCCTTCGATGTAGCTCACCTGAGTTGTGCATCTGGCCGATTTTTATCTCGAGAGCCTAAAATAAAAGATAGACAGACAGAGTGGACCACCAATTTTAAATCCACTCCTATGAACCATTATTTGAACCATATGTGCACAAGATCAGCCCAGCATAAACCTCTTATAAGCCACATCAATGGGGACAATCTAAAATTGATCGTAAAACCTCTAAATTCACGTGGTGTGGCCGAGCATGACGTTTGGATTAGACCAATGTTTGTATTTTCACATCATCCCGTTGAGTTACACTTGATCAATGGGTTTAATGAAAGATACACACCATGGTGGCCACACACACAAACAAACTTATAAATGACATCCCATCCCCATTGTCGTCTCTCGTGTGGCCCACTTTACCTGTATCCCTGGTGGCATGATTATGTGGGGCCCACCATGATGCATATGTAAAATTGTCCTCTCTCGTGTGGCCCACTTGACCTGGGGCCCACCATGATACACGTGTTTTGCATCCACACCGTTATCCGTTTCCCAAACTTATCTTAGGTCATAAGCCCAAAAATGAAGCAGATCCAAGGCTAAGTGAAGCATACCACAGTGGAGATAATGACATCCACCGTTGAAATCTTCCTAGGCCCCACCATGTCGTCTATTAACCATCCAACCTGTTGATAAGGTCACACAAACCTAGATGAAGGGAAAACATAACTATCAGCTTGATCCAAACCTTCTGTTATCCCCAACAATTTTTCAACGGCAGGCGTTCAATCCCCACTGTTTTCTTTGGTGTGGTCCACTTGAACTTTGTACCTTTATCATTTTTGAAACCCATGTCCTAAATGAGCTCTAAAAACGTTTGAACGGCATGGATAAAACACATACATCACAGTGGGCCCCACAAATTCGTGCCACGGGAGCTGCAGTCAATTCGCCTCCGATTCTCCCCGCCAGGCTCGAGGACAGAGGATAGAACCCAATGGACGGAGTGGATTCTACATACACAACATGGTGGCCCCACAATCTCAGGTGTTTTACGCGTTGCGTAAAACAGATACTGCAGAGGATTCCGCTCCACCAAAAATGCGATTTGAACGTACTTCCAAACGCCCATCTGAATCGATTAATAACGCAAAAAATCCTGAATTCCCCGATCGCATTCAGCGCCATCAAGAGACACTACTCAAAATCAAACCATTTTCGCAACGATCCGTACCTTGTGTTACGATCTGCATGGTGAGAGGAAGTTCGCGATGGAAGACTTCGATCTTCTTCCGCTCTTCCTCTAAGGCGTCGATGTAATCCTGAAATCGCCACCCTGTGTTCTTCTCCATTTGATCTTCCATGGCCCAGTGCTACTTCTAGATGGATGGCCGAGATTGAGATTTTTCAGATGAAGAAGACCAGAAATCGAATGAGAGGATTTTAAGTGTTAGAGAGAGAGCGAAGGGGAGGGGGAATCGAGGTCGGGGCGTCGCGTATAAAAGAATCTTTGAGGGATTGAGGATGTGAATATTCGCGTGCGATCCTCTCGTGTCTCCGCCGGTGATGACGTCAGCACCTGAGAGGAGGATAAGATCGAAGTACTGGACCCCGGAATATCCTCACGGCCGTGATGAGACAACCTTCAAATAATGAAACCGCGCGCGTGACGTTGTGGGTTTTCCTCGCAGTACACGTGGTTTCTTGGCGCACGTGTATTTCATCTGTGGCTTTTGGTTGTGGTTCTTTAACAAGAAGGGTGATTTGGACGGTGGTGATTTTTGGATAAGGTGTCATCAGTTTGAGGAAGTATATTTTAGATCTTAATTTGAGTGGTTGTTATTTAACAGAGAATATTGACGGTTATAATAGTCTGATCAGATTATTTTTTTTCAATTTAGTGGACCCACATAAGTACCAAGAATATGTACGGTTCCGATTAACTGATAACTCGTCCATACGAAATAAAATATGCGACGTACTTAGATAAAAGTCCATCGCGACATACGTAAAACGAGGGAATCCTGTTAGCGTGCTTGCGTTACACGTGGCCAGTAGGTTTATGGAAATCAGGGAAGTAATATGATAGAACTAGGTTGTTGGGTGTACATGATATACCCACCTTTCACCATCCACGTGGAATATTTTCCGATAGATCACGACCGTTCATCTTGTAGACCATGTCTAGATGGTCCATTATTGAAAATTTAAAATAATAGAACAAATCCTATCATCACTTTCTCTCACCTTTGAATTTCATCCGGTAAGTGTTTATCCTTTTGCCGTCGATTTGAGGACCACCGATCGAATTTTCAAGAACATCATTTCTACGATGAAGTTTTAATCATGGCCACTAACAGAATATACAAATAGTTGAACGGTCCTGATCTAGTACTTACCTTATCACCTCTGATTGTTGGAAGGTAGTTGGATAATATGACAGGGACGGCAGGTCATATCAGACAGGGCACCTACCCTGTGCCTTTTGAGGATTTCAAGGGCCATATTTCCACTACTGGATATTGTTTTTTTTAATTATTATTTTTTGTTACTCGGGAACCGTATGGCGCTTGATACGCAGGCACTCAGATATGTTACAACTTTACTTATAATAACACTGGCACAAAATCAGGTTATGCTAACCTCTGATTCATGAACAATTGTTTATTGGAATAAGATCGTTTGATTTTTTTCTTCCTTCTCATTTTAGCCGTCCAATACATGTCCATCAATCCCATATTCTTATATGAAAAAGGCATAATTGTTGGTTCGTCATATCTCTAAACTGAAGAGCACGTTTGCAACTTTTAAATGTGTGGCTGTCATAGGTATTGCATTTGCGCCAACTCCCAGTGGTGCGTCTGCGGCTGTCCACTGGGGCCCATCTTATGAGGTGGTACAATGCTTTGAGCTATTCATAATGATATTAATTTGGGGTTTTAAGAGCCGTTGATTTTTATTTTTTTCCAATGTTGTTGTTACTGTTCAATCTGACTACTTTGATTTTGATTAGACGTGCGCGCATTTATTAAGTGCTGAGCTTGCTGGAGTCATATTTGATTTTTATTTATTTATTTATTTATTTTTTTACACACGCGCACACACCCCTACACACTCACGCAAGAGTCCTATTTGATTTGAACCAAATTGAACGCCTGCTAATTCATATATTGAATTGGCAGTGTTAGAACCATGTCTTAGAAAATTAACATGACTATTCAATTGACCATAGTTTAAGAATCCTTACTCTTACTCAGGTGGTAAGACTCTTAGGGCCTGATTGGCTGGCAGAATGGAAGGGATTGGAAAATAGATCATGGGATTGGCCACGTGTGTCAAGCAGACATAGGATCTAATCCCGAGATATAGCAATCCCATGGATCTTAAGACAATCCATTGAGGGTCAGTTTGGGCAGTGGGATTAGAAGGGATTAGGTGGGGGTGGGATTCATCTGGTCTTGTGCCAATTCCACTCCTTGTTTGGGAGGAATGGAAATGCTTGGAATTACATTAAATAAAATTGCATTGGGTCGTGTGCTAATTTCATTTAATGTTTGAAAAGTTGTGTAGGTCCCAACATGATGTGTGGGCTATATCCACATTGTCCACCCATTTATAGAGATTATTTTAGAGCATGGGTCAAAAAATCAAGTAAATCTAATGCTCAAGTGGACTCCACCATAGAAATCAACTGGGATTGAATACTTATCGTTGAAAACTTCTTTGGTGCTACATAGGTTTTGGATCTATCTGATTTTTAGGCCCATCCCCACCTAATCCCTTCTAATCCCACTGCCCAAACTGACCCTAACATCACCATCATTACCTTTAAATCCCATCCAATCCACCTTAATCACTTCAAAATTGCCTGAGACATGTTCGGTTGGAGGGATTGAAAGGGATTGGAAGGTTTAATACCGGGATTGGCTGGGCGTACCAAACATATCGGATATAGCAATCCCCTAGATCTTGCACCAATCCACTGACACAACTATTTTTACCTTAAAATCCGTGCAACCCACTCTAATACCATTCAATCCCATCCAATTTACCTGGCCAAACATGCCCTTAGGAGTTTCAACACCCGATAGTTTGAGTATCCATGGGTGGTGAAATCCCACTATGGCGTGTGTTAGGGTGTGTTTGCGTGTGTAAATAAATAAATAAATTGACCACCGTTAAATGTATTTAGGAGATTTTTGAAGGAAAGGTTAGTCCTTCTAATGAGTCATTTTCACCTTTAAGATAATAAATTTTCTTTTAGCGATAATAACTTTGGGTTGTCTTTCCTTAACAAAAATTTTTAAATAAAAAATTTTAAAATTAAAAATAAAAGCTTATTTACCAATTTTATTATTTGTATAATAAAATAAGATATAATCATGAAAAGAAAAGTAAATAAGCAGAAAAGATTACACACGATGATCTATGCTAGCGATATAACTATGGTCTTGATGATACTTTGGACCTGGACCATCATAGGACGGTAGTGAAAAATACTAGCTAAACAGTCAAAATGTAAGGTCAACAGGTCATGATGGGAGAATTACCAAATAACAACTCATCTATGATTTACGGATCTAACGAGGAGATCGTACATATTTATACTAATGTTCATAATTTACGGATCCAACGAGGAGATCGTACATATTTAGACTAATGTACTGGTGTACTACAGCGGTACGCTCGACACTAGATTATTCTATGTGGGAGCTTTTGGTAGTAAACTTTCTACAATGATGCACCTGCTTGTCAAAAGTTATTCATCTTGTTTATTAACCTATTCACATATATTTGGGGCCACTATTTTATGCATTTTCCATCCCACCTGCACATTAAATGAGCCCCACCATAATGATGAGATGGCCTATCAATCACTAGCAAGTCACATCATGTAAAAACTCTAATTATTATTGGACCATGCATATCATTGAGGGCAAATCCATCTTAAAAGTTACTTTGATTTAATGGTCTATATTACTTGTCCTAAAAAGGGTCTGGTCATTTATTTGGATGGCCTATAATGTGACAATGACCTCTAATTGCCCCTTTTAAAAATCACTCTAATATAATGATCCTAACCATCTATCCAATATATAGGAAATGGATAGCTCTTTTTTGTTATATTAGAAGAGGTTCTAGTGGTGATACTGACCTTTAATCAAGCAGACCAACCTTTTGTTGTCATTCACTCATAAAAATTCACTTTGAATGTACTATCATAACCATGTGATCAATGGCTAATATCCATCATGTGGGCCCACCTTTGGATCACCCACCCTTTTTTATGCATGATGTATATAGTCCATCAGGGGGAATGGTCTATTGTCTGCCACTCATCCCACTTAAAAGTCACTTTGATCATATGATTCTCATCATTTGATCAATGGCCAGGGAAATGGATGATCCATATTGAGGATAGTAGAGAAGTTTTACTCATTGATCTAAACCGTCCATCATATGAGGTCGACTTTGATTGCCTGTCCTCTTAAAAGTTGGTTAGATGGGATATGAGCCTAACCATCCAATTGATGGAAACAAAAATGGATAATCCACATTGATTAAAATAGACATTCAGTTGTTGATCTAGATCATCCATGACATACAACCCACCTTTGATTCCAAACCTTCCAAAAAATAATGTTTCCATTCAATCAATTGACAGAAAATGGTATATTCTTATTATAATAGAAAATGGCTCACCATAATGTGAGGCCCACCATCAATTGTCGATCCAATCTAAAAATTAGGCTCACTTTCATCATATGGGGTCCACCTCATCCCTCTTAAACATGACTTTGACCGACTATCATAGCAATCGTACCAATGATAAAGAAAATGGAGATTATGTGGAGGCTGAGAACTATTCTGAAGTGAGAAGCCTTTGGTTTCCAACTCCACGAATTGGAGTTTTTCCTACTTTGTTTTTATTTAATTAACAAGTTCATGATTTGTATCTTTTTCTAACTTCGTAATTAGTGAATTTAACAATTATGGTTAACCCAAACACATTAATCACCTAATTCATGAATTTGGCAATTAAAAATTTACTAAATTCATAAATTTGGTGCCCATCCAAATAGGCCTGCAAACTAATTGTGTGTAGAATTTTGCTAAATTATCAATTGGATAATTAAAATTTGACAAATCACCAATCAACAGAGTATCTTTTGAATTTAAATTGTGCCTTGTATTGTATGAAATTGTGTTGGTTGTCTAACACGACACCATACGCTATGCTACAGGTCTACAACTAAGTCCAACGGGGGGAGTGTGTGTTAATAGAACTACTTAAAATATGTGTCAATTAAAATCAATTAATACTTAGGCTTCCATGCTAAGTTGGTCCAAGTACATAAGCTACAACATATACAACTAATTGAGCAACCGGTCCATGTGTGAGACAGATATCTTGTGTATGTATGTGCGATCAATTAAGCACTTAGCATATAATATAAATATGCATTCATATAAATCATTTGTGCAAGCATAAATAAAATAGATGCACAAATGATAATTGCAAACAAAAACATATCTAGTAGTTCGAATAACTGCACTCCACTTTCGGTGAACAAACTCTCCTTGAGTGTATCGGATTTCACTATATCGAAGGTTTCTAATAGGTTGACCTCTAACTTTCATAGTGATTTTACAAGTTCACCACAAAACTATATGTACACACCCATGTCGGTGGACCACATACACACTCATGTCGGTGACGGTCTTACACAAAGACCTACACGTACTCACCTGTGTTAGTGAAACACGTTTCCACCCAGTGGCTCCTGTGGAGAATTACTTGGTTTTTTATCGGCTAATCAAGAATCACTATAATCCTAATCCAATGACTTATGTATACTCCCACCGAAGGCTCCCATGGAGACTAACATTATGCACTTGTGTCCAGTGGTGGTCCTACAGAAGAACCAAAGTACAGTCCTATCGGAGACAGTTCTACACAAGGACCTAGATAAATGTGGATCTCAAACTCAATGAACTCTAAAACAACAACCTTATTTGTTTGATTGAGCATCGTTGATGCGTCTTCTCTTCTTGAATTCGCTTCTCTTATGCTCTCCTGATATATGAAGTGGATCTTCTTTCACTTCTTTGAATTGGCTAGCGGCAACGATCTTCCTATTAAAATGTTAAGGTAATGGGAGAGATGTTGAATCTCCTACAATAAGTGTGGATTCACATAGATGGGTATGTTAGAGAATTTAGACAATGATTTACATATAGGATGATGTCTAAACTCTAAAAAATTGGAGAGAACATGAACATTTTCATAATGAAGCTTGGAATACTCATTAGAGTGATTAATCACAAAAAAAATGTCATAAATCTCTTTAGATTGGAGTCTAGGAGAGGGATAATGTGTGAGGAATTACCTAGACTCTAATTACACAAAAAAATTCATCAATTTGCTCATAGCAGAACGGTGTGGCTGAGCAGATGAATCAGATTCTCTTGGAGAGAGCCCAATGCATGATTAGTAATGTTGGGTTGGGCAATGAATTGTGGACTGAGGCCCTTAACACGGCTTGTTACTTGGTGAATTGGTCTCCTTATACGATTATTGAATGTAAAATTTCAGAGGAAGTGAGGAGTGGTCAGTAGGTAGACTACTTATGACTGCATGTATTTGGTTGCGATGCTTACTCTCATATACCGTCAGTTAAGAGAGATAAGCTAGACCAAATGGCTAAAAAGTACATCTTTGTCAGCTATAGTAATGGTGTGAAGGGGTATAGGTTGTGTGACCGATTACACGAAAAATTATCCTTAGTCGTGATGTCAAATTCGACGAAGGATCTTTGTTCCGTAAGGACGAGCACAAGGAAGCGAAAGAATTGATTATGGACATCTAGGTAGACAGAGATGAGACATGGGCTGATACAGAGACACAAACAGATGTACAAGAGCAGGTGGAGAAGCCACCTGTGAGAAGGAATCCACCGAGAGATTGCAGGTTACCGACGAAATACAAAGATGATTCAAATGTCGCATTTTCCCTCATTATGAATAAGGGAGATCCGTCTACTTTTCAGGAGGCGCTTGACAATACAAATGTCGAAAAGCGAAAAGCAGCAATGAATGATAAGATTAACTCATTGCACAAGAATGAAACATGAGAGCAGGCGGAGCTTCCCATTGGTCGAAAAGCGATCGGGTGCAAGTAGATCTTTAAGAAAAAATATGATAGATATAAGGCAAGGTTGGTAGTGAAGGGATATGGTCAGAGAGAAGGTGCCGACTTCATTGAATTATTCACACCGGTATTAAATCAAGTATCTATCATATTTGTATTGGCATTGGTTGCCCAATACGATCTTGAGCTTGAGTAGATGGATGTGAAAACTGCTTTCATTCATGAGGAATTAGAAAAACAGATCTAAATGAAGCAACTAGAAGGTTATGAAATACAATAGGCAGAGAACAAGGTTTGCAGGTTGAAGATGTCGTTGTACTGCCTGAAACAGTTTCCTAAGTGGTGGTATAAAAAGTTTGATTCCTTCATGACGAGTCAGAGGTTTACCAAGAGTAAATATGATCATTGTGTCTATTACTAGACACTGAGTGATGGGAACTTCATTATCCTAGTTTTGTACGTCAATGAAATGCTTATCGCTAATCATAACATGTCTGAGATGAACTTATTGAGGACTTGGTTATCAGGGATATTCGAGATGAAAGATCTAGGGGCTGTAATGAGGGTTCTCAGAATTAACATGCATAGATACAGGAAGATGAGCAAGCTATGGTTATCTCATGCGAAATACATTGAGAAGATATTGATAAAGTATTGGATGGACAAGGCAAAGCGGGTCAGCGTTCTTTACGCGACTCACTTTAAGTTATCTTCAGAACAATGTCCTAAAATAGATGAAGAAAAGTAGGATATGTCTCGTGTGCCTTATTCAAGTGCAGTTGGCAGCTTGACATATGTCATGGTCTGTATAAGACCGAATATTTCACATGCGGTGGGTGTTGTTAGTAGATACAGGCCTAACCCTAGCAAGCAATACTTGGAGGCAGTGAAATGGCTACTTCGATATATTTGAGGTACACAGGACTATGTCTTATCATTTGATAAATTAGGGGCCAAGTTAGTAAGATATATTTATTCTGATTATGTAAGGTGTAGATAATAGAAAGTCGACTTTCAGTTACTCTTTTGTGCTAACGTGTGGAGCGATCGGTTGGATGTCGAAGCTTCAGTCTGTGGTGACTCTTTCCACGACCGAAGTTGAGTATATGGCGATGACAAAAGCATTCAAGGAATGTGTTTGGTTGAGGGAGATGATAAATCAGTTGGGGATTCATCAGAAGGCCGGTCAGTCAATTGTAACAGCGAAAACGCGATCGATGAGAATTTTATTTATCACTCGTGTACTAAACATATTGATGCGCATCATCCTTTTATCTGACAGGTACTTGAGGAATGAGGCGTGACTCTAAAAAAGATTCACACGAGCGTGAATCCGACTTACATGCTTATGAAGGTAGTTCCCACAAAAAAGTTCAAGTTCTGTGCAACTTTTCTGGGCTTGGCGAAAGCGTAAATAGAAGACTGAGTGTGCATGAGAAGCAATGATGGAGCTATAATGTAAGGTAGAATTAGAGATGATGATAGCGAGCTATGAAGATTGAAGACATAATGGAGATTGTTTTTGACGTCTTAAATATGTCAATAACAATGTTTGTCGATGCCATCAATAGACCACTCGATTCCATCGAGCAGATGTCCATGCCATTGACAGGAGCTCAATGTCATCAGAAAAATCCAAAAAATCCATGTAGGTTGTTGGAACGTTTTGGTGTTGCTACTCGATGTCATCGAAGTAAGTTTGATGCCATCAATGTCTTCGATGGGTCTGTCTATGCCATCAAAGTCCCATCGAGCGCGCGCAAAGTTGCGTAAGTGCGGGATTTGTTTCTTATTCCGATTGTGATACTATACATATCATGTGTAATCAGAATTTAGGGAAGAGGAGTTCTAGGGCTTTCTAATTCGTTCCTAAGGGTTTCAAGGGTATATCTTGGGCTTATGAGGTAAATTCGAAGCTTGTTCAAATCGATGACTCTTATCTCTTGTAATTTCTGCTTTTATAGTGCATACTCGTTACTTTGTGTTGTAGTTTTTTCCTGAAAGGGTTTTTCCACGTAAAATTCGGATTATTTGTGTTTGGACTTGGTTGTGCGATTGCATGTACTTTGCTTGATTCAACTCTATGTGCTTCTGTGGTTTCCTAATAGAGAAGTATCCGAAAAAGTGACCATTGCTATCAACCCCTACCAAATGTCATAGTCAATCCTTTGTCGATTGTACCGAAACTAGCCCCATATCAGCACTGAGGAGAACACTAAGAAAGTACACTTCAAAGTGTGTGGATGAGAACTCGTTCCTTAGCGAGATGCTTCGCTGGATGGATGAGATGAACAACTGCTTAATTGATGTACTTATGGAAGAAGTTGTTAATGGGTGTAGAAGCGGAACTGGCTTTAAGAATGAATATTATAAGCCCATGGTCGACAATATGAAAACCACTTTAGGATTGACTATTACTACGAAGAATGTAATATACCGACTCTGCACTGTTAAGAAACTATACTTTATGACTAGAGACCTAAGAATGCTGATGGCTTTAGTTGGGACGATGATTTGAAAATTGTTGTCATAACAGAGGAAGTGTGGACTGATTACAAATGGGTTAGAGACTTTTAACTTTATCTCCACTATTCATTATCTTAATTTTGAAAACCATTAATACCTTGTTATGATGGGATCTATTTTCTTTATGTTATTATCCGCATCATTATGCAAGGCATTTACAAGGGAGACTCATGCTAGGATATGATGAATTAGAGTATCTATTTGGGAACGATCGAGCTGATGGGATTTTTCCTCCTCAGTCCGAGCTGCTCGACTAGTCGAGGGGGCCACTCGACCGGTCGAGTGGTGCTCGACTCAAAGTCCAGAGAGGTTTTAGTTTTGGAATCTCGTGGTGCTCGACCGGTCGAGTGGGCCGCTCGACCAGTCGAGGACTCTGCTCGACCAATCAAGGTTACGCAGATTCATGTCCGAATTTTGTGTGGACTGCGTAAATTTGGGGCAGTTTTGCAAGAGGTGCGGAAGGGAGTTGCCTAAACTATAAATAGGGGTCCCTAGGGTTGTTCTAGGCAATGCAAGAGAGTTTCCTAAAGCTTTGCAAGGGTTTGCTAAATGGTTTAGGGCTATTAAAGGTATGAGAGAGAGAGAGAAAGAGAGAGAGGAAGCTTGTGGAAGGGAGGTTCTGCTCATAGAGGTGATCTACTGTGCACTCGACATCTCAGCGCTTCTGCGTCCTCGTAATCGGTGAGATCTCTCTGTTTTTCTTTATTATCTTATTGTTTATCCACTCCTGCGTGAGTGAAGAAAGTTTGATCTAAGCAGTGTGTGCTCGTGATTGATTGTAACGTTCTACTTCATAGTGGATTGTTGATATGGACTAGGTCTCATGGTTTTTACCTCTTTGAGGGTTTTACACATAAAAATCTCTTGTGTCATGTAGTTTATGCTTTGAGTTATTTAATTGCTTTATTATCCCATAATTCTGGTGTTTTTGGGAAGCTAGATCCTAAGGTATTGTGCAAGGCCCCCAACACGAGCAATATGTCACACATGCACAACTAAAAACATCCCATAAGGTATTTAAGGTAGGGGAAAGAAACACCTGACAAATTCGGCCGATCAAACTGTAGACCTAAATGATAATACGCTCATTTTATCATGTAAGAACTATGGGGATAGTAGTCCTGACATTTGCTGGAGTTTTGACAATAGGGAGGACTTCAATATTCCTACTCCTAGCCTTACGATGAAGGGAGCGAACTCTTCCAATACCACAAGCACAATCAACTCTAAAAAGCAAGCAAAAGTCCTCTGTCCATAGGACATGGTTGGTACGAGGATGATTGTCATGGGAAAGCAATGAAATCTATTGATATTATAACGAAGCAAGGTAAGGATTATTCTAGGATTGGTGATATAATTCTAGTGTTGCATGAGGTAGAAGGCCCGACTGTGAAGGACGTACTTCATGCGACAAAGTTCCTCTTGAAGGAAGAAGTGTACAGTGTTGTTTTGCTTAATCTCCCCAAGGAAACGAGGCCTAGTTTCCTAATGATATTACCAAAGGTAGATGAGGTGAACATCTAATGGGCTGACTTAGTGAATGGTTTCCTGGTTATGACTTTTGGACTCTTTTTTTTTTTGTGGCGAAAGGTATTAGCTTCTAATGCCTATGGTAAATCTTTTGGACTTATTTTGGTTGGAAATGTAGTTTTTTATATCTTTTTGGATGATCTTTTTGTTTCAACCGCGGATATATATGCAGCATATATAACCATTGATGTTGTTAGTGGTGATGAAGTAGTTCTACCTTTCAAGTGACAAGACGATGTGGATTTGCTTATAAAAATTAACAATTAATGCAGTTGCCTATATAGCATTCATTCTTGACTTAGGTATTTATTTTCACTCTTGCATGAATGTGGACATACACCTGACTTTCTATTACATACTTCTATTTGTATATTGATGATGAAATTGTTCGTTGTAAGGTAATAATAGTGTTTGATCTTGGATAACATATGCTCATTCGTACAAGATTGTTTATTCATTATAACATTCAATTCTTAATTATCTTGAAAATGATACTTTCATATGAGAAAAGTGTACGTAGTGATCAATGGAAGGACTCCCAACATTTACTATACATGGGAAGAGTGAAGGGCTTATGTCGACGGTTATACCAGGACTCGGTTTAGGTCGGACCAAACTACCGAGGAATCCGTTCATCACATGGGGAACAGTCACCAGGGAATATGAATATCCCAACGTTCTGATGGGGGATTTGCCAGATGAACATGACAATGATCATTTCAACCACTCCCACATCCACTATCCCCACATTTTCGGAGCCATGCACGCATCCGGACGTACCCCTATGCATTTCGAGATTGGTGAGAGTAGTCGCATAGGGGATGATGGATGTGTCATGCTTGGTTTCATGTGTACCTTATTGGTATTTATCATAATCATACCATTGATATTCTATTGTTGATGGAGGTATACGATATGTGAAAATTGTGGTGGCTTTTTATGGATGTTGACAGACTGGTGTTCTTGTTATGATGTTGTTATGTTTTGTGCTTATGTCTTCTTTTTGTTTGTTTGGGTGTATTGGCATGGACCATACTGACTACATTTGACATGGACCTTAGGTCTAATACCATGGTCTAAAATCTTTTTGGATAATGTTATTGCATAGATAGTTGTACAACATGTGAATGAATATCCTCTTAACATTTTACTTTTATTATTTCGGGATGAATTCAGAGGTCTACAGGTATGGCTTTTAGCTTTCTTATAGTTACATGTCAAGAATGCTAGAAAGAAAAACATGGTGATGTAAGTAAGAATTTAAAGTTGTGATACATGATATTTCAACCTTTCCAAAATAAAGAAAACTCTGGACTCAATGAAAATATTGCAGCCCGAAATTGCCTACATCTCATATTATAGATGATGAAACCATTCTCTCTTTTTTCTTCTTCTTTTATTTCTGGGTGGGGATTGGATGGTAACACTACAAGGACTTAAGTAGAGACAGACGAACTTGTCAGGGGCTCTACAAGGCTACCCTAATTTATATATTTTAGCTACACCGTTCATTTGTTGCTGAAAGATGTCTTAAATCTATTTAGCCTGGGCTCGATGACATTGAGCGGGCTTCGATGTCAACGAAGCCAACTCGATGCCATCGGGTATTTATTATATTTCCACCTCTGGTCGCCAAACATATTTTGTCATTCTTCGATGACATCAAAGGTTGCTCGATGTCATCGAAGGTTTTACGTAGATTTTCTGTATAAATGCGGATTTTGTGGATTTTGCTTCCTATTCCATTTTGGTTTCTTTCTAAAGCTATATAAAGGGATGTAAATAGGATTGGGAGGTATTCTAAGGCTTTAGAAACTATTCCTAGGGTTTCTAAAAGGGTTATAGGGTTTTCAAAAGGGTGGAGCAAAGTGAGATTTGAGGACTGCTCAAGTCCAGTAAGTCATTTCTCTTTGTAATTTCTGCTTTCATAGTGAAGATCTGTCGCTTTGTGCCGTGGTTTTGTCCTGAAAGGGTTTTTCATGTTAAATCTTTGTGTTCTCTTGTGTTTGTTTGGTGCTCTTGGATTGCTATCCTAGATTCATCTTTGTGTGATTCCACCGTCAAAATTCCAACCAGTGGTATCAGAGCAATCATTGGGACATAGATCTGAATCTGCAGGATTAGCATTAATGGGAAACACTATGTATGATGTAAGACCCGTATCCTAGTCCGTACTGTTCCATAGGACTCTGCAACCCTTCCGGTCGAATTCCAACCATCCTCGACCCGTATCCGACAATTGCGATCGATCCTAAGCCGAGTCTTGCATGCCAAAGCTGGCCCGATTCGAAACTTGTACCCTAACGACCGCGTCGTCGCTTTGGTTCTAACGCCGCGACTCGCGCACCGAACCGATGCCCAAGGTAGAAGATGTCAGCCTGCGTTTATTCGGAAAAAAACGCCACGCGTTGCGAGTCTCGAGGGAATCTTTACGAGATGTCCCATCAATCACTTAATTAATACACCCTTACCCAAGTACAACTACCACATTCCTCCTTTTTCACAAGTCAACTCTCCCTCTCCACTCACCATCCCTCCTTTACCCATTTTTTGAACTCAACCCATCTCCATTTATTACAACCACTCCACCCATCCCTTCCATCCATATCTCCCATCACTTCTCTCTCTCTCCCTCATTTTCTCAAAAAAAAAATAAATTTCCCAAGCAAAAGAGCTCCACACGTCCAAGCTCATCTTCTGCCAAGCAACAAGTGTGGCCCACTCTCTCATCTCTCATTCCCCCCTTCCATTCATCATCTACACCGTCAAACGTGTTGGCAAGGAGCATATGAGGCTAAAGAACCAAGGAGAAGACCGATAGGTGGGTGATCCACCATTAAATCTCAATTTTTTGGGCCCACTAGTTGGTGGGACCCATTTTGATGTAAATGATGAGGGGCCCATAATGGCGGGGTCCCCTCTTATCTGACTGTGTATCTCTCTCTCTCTATCTCTCTCCCCTAAAATGTAGTGGGCCCCACCAATTGTGCAAAATCTACTATATCCATCCATCAAATGGTGCGGCCCACCGCATTTTGGGAGAAACCCATCATCCTATACAACATATATGTATATAATGTTATATGTATATTATAATAATATAATGAATGTATATGTATATCCATGGTGGGCCACGTCCATGTGGGACCCACCATGATACCTGTATTGAAGGACCCACCCTGATGCATGTGTACCCAACTGTCCATCGTTCAAGCTTGAACGCTGGACGTTGTGGGCTGCTAGCGATGAAGTGTGAACTGGCATGGGTATGTACTAACGTCAGTTAATGGAGAATTTTTGAGGTGGACCTCATATACAGGCCCCACCTTGATGTATTTATATAATCCAAGCCGTCCCCCTTCCTTCTCAGAACATTTTAGGCGTTGAGCCGAAATCTGAAGGTGATCCGATAATCAAGTGGGCCTTACCATAGGAAACAGTGGTGTTTTGCCGTTAAAACTTTAGAAAATGATTGCTGGTGTCCACATGAAGCTTGGACCCACCTGAAATTTGGTTTGGACCCCTAATTTTGTGGGACACATACAATGGACGGGGTAGATTTGGTTAATGTGGGTCCCACCTAGAGTAACAAAAAAATATACATGTGTCAAAAAGGTGGCAAGCACCTTGCTGCCATGACGTACACGAAAAAGGGGTGGGTCCCCATTGGCCCTAATTGTGGACCCCACCGTGATGTGTGTTCTAAATCCTTGTCGTCCATTTGTTGGGACCCCTTCGTTGAGGCGTCGGCTCCAAAAAAAATCAGCCATGAATAGTTCTCAGATGGCCCACATATAGGACCCACTGTGGTGTGTGTGGCTTACCACACCGTCCACAACAGTGGGTGGTGACACCCACTGTGTTGCAAGTGTTTCATTCACGCCGTCCGTCCACGGCAGTGGATGGTGGCCCCACCATGATGTACGAGTTCTATCCACTCCATCCAGCCAGTGATCAGGTGACCACGTCACAGGAAACAGTGTGAGATTGAACGTTAACCATTGAAACCCCCTTTGGGGATAACAGGAGTTTGGGATCAATATGAAATTGTTTTGTTTTTTTTTTTTTACCTAGGTCTGTGTGACGTTATCAACAGGTGAGATGTAAAATAAACATTTTGGTGGGCCCCTTGCCACATGGCCTTATCAACAGGTTGGATGTAAAATAAACATTATAGTGGAGCCCTTACTCACGTGGTCTTACCAACAGGTTGGGTGGCAGATAAGCATTTTAGTGGGCCCAGGATTGGACGGAAAATAAATGTTATAGTGGGCCCACATGGGAGTCCACCATGATGCATGTGTTACATCTAACCTGTCCTACCATTATGAATGACTGTCTTAAGGCTTGAGACTAAAAATAAGACGGATCTGTAGTTCATAAAGGCCCACCTTAGTGTATATATGAGACCCATGTGATTAGGCCCACCTGAGAATAGTTGAGGCCCATGATAAACGGCCCATTTGATGTATCTAGGGCCCATGTCTGAGGCCCATCTTGAGGTAATTATGGCCCGTTGTTGAGGCCCACGTTTATATATATGAGGACCATATTATACGGCCCATCTGACGTATCTTAGGCCCATGAGTTGGGGCCCAATTGGCTGTACATAAGACCCATTGCAATGTACGATTTCACCATGGGTTATGCAACGATGTTCAAGGCAGGCCATGCCTTAGAAGCAGTGATGGTTTGATGTCCACATTGCAAAGACGATGTTGGTTAAATGTTCGCATTGTCACTCTTCCTACGGCCCATTGATAGGCCCATATTCGCAGAATGTAGTCCGTATAGGCCCATCTTTGTTATAAACAGAGCCCATCACCCCATAACATGTTTAGTACAGATCCATGACTCATGATCATACACATACGCATCATATGCATGCTTGAGATGAAGAGTGACTGATCATAGCATATGCCTTCAGGCAGACTGTTTACGGGCTCTCTGGTAGGCGACGTTGCCTTGCTCGAGTGTGTGATATACGCAAGATTGTTGCATGATTGATAGTGTGGTTCATGCACTTGCATTGTATAATTGAGATATACCCCAGCGACACCAGGGCCATAGCCTCCACAGACGCATCATGGGTGGTTGGTTGGATACAGGAAACATTGTTCTAAGCAATTGGGGCGCCATAGATGTCCCTGGGTGAAAGTCCCTGAACCCGATAGTACCAGAGGATGACTCCAACGTCGAGACCGAGTGGATATATGAGCCCATGAGGGCCGAATACCATGAGGTCGCGTCTCCCACTGTGTCGTGGTCGGTTAGAAAGGAGTATGGCCTTACTCGCTCGAGAGCAGGGGCATTACTAGGCTGAGTTTGACCAGCTCGAAAATGGGTTCGCTATCGACTTGCCGGATAGATGTTGGCAGACTATTGGCTAGGCGGATAGTGAGGTTTCTTACGCTCACTTGGACTGTGCTGCTAGGAGAGAGACAGTGCCATTTGGAGTGTACTGAACCCCGGTGATTATCTAGACTGAGAACCGTACTGATTTGATGCTCTAGTGAGGAGCCGCATTGGTATGTGGATTGGCATGCTTGACTTGCATTATGCATCGCATTACCTTGACATGGCTGATAGTATTCATATCTTGCACTGCATAGCCTTGGTACGACTGACTGCATTCATGTACTCATCAGCATGTTTCCGCATTACTCTGATCTTGCATTCTGAGCATGCTAATATTGTACACACACTTACACCACGCTCTAAGCTTTCTATAAGCTTATGCACAATTGATGCATGCAGGTGACGCCAGGTAGCAGCCGTAGTCTCGCCGCAATTGGAGCGTGCAGCCGAGCTTTTGGAGTTTTTGTCATTTTCAGTATATTGTATTTCCCTTTCATACGCCTTGTACTCAAAAGTTTTTTATCATAGTGGATTTTGTGATGGTGTTCTTGTGGTTATTGTTCGTGGGTTATGCTTTTGGTTATGCTCATTACAAATCAAATCAAATTGATTATTAGAAACCCTTCTTGTAGCATCCCAGGATCGGAACCTGGTATATGGGTGCTGGGAGCCGAGAATGGGGTACTACGGAGGCTGTCGGCGCCGGATTCAGCGTGCACATAATCAAGCACTCCTTTACATACATGTTTTTCAGATTTAAAAGATAATCTAGATTGTTTACTATAAATACAATGCTCGCATATATCTAAATCAGAATTCTTAAAAGCTGGAATCAAGCAACAATCAGATAGTACCTTCATGCCCCGCTCGCTCATATGGCCCAGATGAGCATGCCACATACGTACAGATGTGAAATCTGCAACAGTTGTGTTGCTCCACCTACTGAAGTGCTCCCGATCAACCTGTAAAGATTTTCGTACCTTTGTGCTCTTATAACCACAAAAGTCTCTTTTGAATCTTTAAGGACACCATCAATACCAGTGAACTTGCATCCTATAGCCTTGAGTGCACCGAAAGAAATCAGACTTTTCTTCATATCAGGAACGTGCCTGCCATTAGTCAAAGTACGCTCTATCCCATCAAACATCTGGATGTTCACAGTATCAATAACCACAACATTACAGGCATTGTCATTGCCCATAAAAATCTGTCCACCATCACATTCCTTGTAATTGGCGAACCAACTCCGATGAGGAGTCATGTGATGTGATGCTCTAGTGTCAAGGATCCACTCATCTCTAAGATTGTTCTGCAAGTGTTCGACCACAGACATAGACAGAACATCACCACCACTTGTTTCTTCATCAGATGTGACAACATTAACCTCCCTGGAAGAAGCCTCTGAGTTTTGTTTTTTTTTTTTTATGATTAGTACAATCCTTTTTCATGTGTACAGTCATCCCACAGATCCAACACTTTAGTTTTCCTTTGCCCTTGCCCTTGGATTTGAATCTAGCTAGGTCTTGAAGATCCTGTACCTCGCTTGGTATTTCTTTCCCTTATAAACAGTGCATCAGAAGATGACCCTAAGCCACCGTTCATCTTTCTCGTGGCCTTCCCTTGAAGAGCTGAGATAACGGTGTCCACACTTAAGGTTTTATTTCTACTGCACAATGAGTCTCTGAATGACTTATACGATGCCGGAAGTGTATTCAACAATATACATGCCCGATCTTCATCTTTGATCACTTCCTCCATGTCCAGCAATTTGCAAATCAGTTTATTAAAATTACTGATATGGGCCTCCACATCTCCACCCTCTGCCAATCTGAAGGTGAACAACTGAAGCTTCAAGTGTAGGCAATTCTCAGTGAATTTTTTAGCATAAATATCCTTTAACTTCGCCCATAAACCAGCTGCAGTTTTCTCCCTTAAAACATTATAGAGGACCTCATCCGTGAGACATAAACGGAACGAGGATAGGGCCTTCTTATCAAGAGTATTTCATTCTTCATCAGTCATAGTAGACTTTTATCTCCTCAAGAGCACCATCCTCACCTTGCTTGGTTAAGGAACTGATCATATTGATCTTCCATAATTCAAAGTTATTTTTCCTTGAGTACTTCTCAATATCATATGTCACGCCCCGAACTCGAAAACCGGGCTTTGAAAATTTGTTTCATTCATAACGACTACATTAAACTGTTAACCGCATTTGAATAAGGCACATAAAACATAACTTGTTTTTCCTCATTTGATTTAAGACATTGTTTTGAGGAAAGCTTGAAGTGAGCTGCATGGGGAACGCTCACTGGCTTTGTTTGGTCCATCTCATACTCGATCAGCACCTTTTCAAGGTATTCTGTCTGTGATAACCAAAGCTTGCTTCTCTTTTTATCTCTATGAATATCTATGTCGAGAACCTTTTTTGTAACCCCCAGATTTTTCTCTCGAATGTCCTTGATAATTGAGTCTTTAGTATGTTGATTTCAAACATATCATGACAGGCGATCAACATATCATCAACATACAATACTACGATGATGAATTTGCCATCAGTCAGTGTCTTGTAATAGAGACAGTGATCGTATTCGCTCTGAGTAAATTTCTGAGTCAATATGAAAGAATCAAATTTTTTATACCACTGCCTAGGCGACTGTTTCAGGCCGTACAACGACCTCATTAACCTGCAAATATTTTTCTCCACCCCTTTAACGAGAGTCTGATTCATCTGCTCAGCCTCACCTTTTTGTTCAGGCGTGTGGCGCACTGTTGTGCCTAATGATCCCTTCATCCTTACAATATTCATTAAACTCAGTGGAAGTGAATTCTCCACCATTATCAGTCCTTAAAAACTTTATTTTTCTCCCTGACTGTTTTTCTACCATTGTCTTCCATTGTTTGAATATAGTGAAAACTTCGTATTTACGTTTTATAAAATAAACCCAAGTCAAACCTCGACAAGCAACATTAGGAAGTGGTGAAATGGCTACTTCGATACATTTGAGATACGAAATACTACTTCTTAACTTTTGAGAAGATAAGAGCAAAGTTGGTAGGGATGTGGATTCAGACTATGCAGGAAGTGTGGAATCCAGAAAGTAAACTTTGGGATACTCGTTTGTACTAGCCGGTGGAGCAATTAGTTTGTAACGCCCTAAAAATTGGGGGTCGTTCATACACTCGACTCCCAAGTTCTCGGGCATCACTTATAACCAATTTTTCACTGTTTTGCGTCTAATCAGGTTTAAATGCGCAGTATGAAATTACTTGAAGCATAAATCACAATCACAACAAGTCTACTGAATTGAAAGAGGTTAAATATATACAAATTCAAAAGGATGTAAATGGGTCGCTCAAGGCGTTGCCCAACTAATCACAAAAAAAAAATTGATATATCCAGAAAATAAAGCTGAGTCCACTACTCAACGATCCAGAATTCCGTCTACTGAGCCGATGAAGACCCGCTCAGCAACAGGAAGTAGACGAGGCATTAATGATGCATGTCCTACTTCCTGTTGCTGAGGGCATGCATCATACCATCCAGCACGCCATCTCAAGTTATAACAGGCATTAATGATGCATGCCCTCACCACAACGCTCCCTCGAGTAACTCCATCTAACGATCGCGTATGACAACACTCCCTCAGAGCGACCTTGACTTCCGAGTTGCCACCCTAACTAATGCGATGCAATGGGATCGTGTTAGCTGAGTTATTAGTTAAGTCTATTCATCCAGCAGGTTGGGGAATCTGATACACCCCACGTATCAATGCCCTAAACTGGTTACGAGGCCAAGGCCCCATCAATCTGTGAGACCGAGGCCCCGCGGTCCGTGATCCCGTCGGGTTCCTCATCCCCTACTTCAAGCACATGAGGAGTGTCGAGAGAAAGTAATCGATCGCGGTCACTACGGGGAAGCGCGGCACCCCAGCGTAGGCCAACAGCTCGAATATAGTGTCTCATTCCACTATGCCCGGCTCACGAGGCTGTGGACCAGTTTCAAGTGGGTTATTGATGGGCTACAACGGTTGTAGGGTGGTTCAGGTTTCATACATATGTGAGCAAATAAGGTTAACCAATAGGGTTGGTCAGACAGTAGGCTAGACTACACGAGTCGGGCTAGCGTGAGACGAGTGACATCGGGCACAAGGGACCCATGTAGTCGAACTACAACCACCCAAACACACCTGCCCAAACCCACGGGTCTAGCCATAGCATAGTCCTACCGATGAGACTACCGTCTCTCCCCATGTTCCTAACCAACCCAAAGGCGTGAGGGGATTCATAACATGCCAATTCTACAGATTATCAACTAGCATAGCTACCACATGTTCTCATGCATCTCATATACCATTCAGATTCTCATAGCAAACAAGACTAACCATAACATGAAACAAGTGCATGTGAGTTGTGTGTGTGTGAGGAAGTTAAGCACTTCCTCCAATTCCAGAAATCATGTGCACAAGGGTAATAAATCATACACACATTGAAACACCACTTATGAGGAAAAAGGATAGAGCAATTATGAGCAAACTATCACCCATACATAATATCATGTGAGAGGCAAGATCAACACCAATATGAAAGCTAAGCATGCAATCCATACAATTCCAACAATATACAACTCCTAGGGTTTCTCTAGATTATTCAATCATAGCATCCAAGCAATCAAAATCATTAAGCCCACACTAAAATTGGTGCTAGGCCACCTAAGAACAATAGTCCGCACCTATGGATCGTTGGAAATTCGAAAAATAACCTATGAATGAGGGCTTTTGGGTTGATCGGTCGAAATCCCTAAAACAAACTCTTGCATGTGAGAAATCCAAGCCAATCTCTTCTCAATACATGAATTTCAAGAAGAATGGGTGAAGGATCTTACCTAGACGACCAACGGACGATTTTTGTGGTGGTGAATGAGGGATTCTTCTTGGAGAAGATGTAGGGAGTTGTGGGGTTTGACTTCCTTAGGCCCCACCTCGATCTCGGGTCCACCATAGCTCTCCTTCACTCTCTCTTTCTTCTCTACTTGCTCTCTAGCTCTCTCTTTCTCCCTTGGAAATGGTGGTTGTGGTGTAGGTTATGAGATAAGGGTTAGGGATTTATTTGCTAGAGTTGGGCCCTTTGGCCCCAAGCTTCCACAAATTCCCAAAATAGCCCTATGGGGCTCCCTATTGGAGCTGGGGCGGCCCTAACACCCCTCTGGCTACCAAACTTGGTGTGTAAGTGTCTCATGGCCCGATGAGGGGTCATGCAAAGTTTAGGAACAAACGGATGAACGAGTATGGGGTTTGAGCATACGATTTTGATCTTTAAGTGGCCCTATGGGGTCCATTCCGGTGATTGGAGTGGTTCTGGTGGCTCCTCGGCCATGAAACTTATAGGATAGGTGCTACATGGCCCGACGAAGGGCCATGCAAACTTTAGGAGCGATCGGATATGAGGTTTGATCGTACGGGTCCAGTTTGCGATCAACGGTCACTGTGCCACGATCAGGTCCCAGATTTGGTGGACGGGTGTAGAAAAATACATTAAACCTTCACCGTAAATTTGAAAGAAATTCGACGGCTGGAACGACTGGTATCTCTGTTTCATTTGCAAGTGCCAGATTCCAATTTTGGCATTGGTGGGGTGCATTTGGCAAGTGCCAGATCCCAACTCTGGGTGTCCGCTAAGTCCGCAGTCCGCGATGGATGACAAGCCCAGTGAGATTTTCAGTTCCCTAAATTTTTAGATTTTTCTGACCCTCCTCGGTCGCTGGGTGGCCCACACGGGCTGTTATTAAGTGTAAACAGGTCATCTGACTCGGCGGCCCTATCATGACCAGACAGAATCACTCGTGTATAAGCTAACGTTGAGTGCTAATGGTCAGTAAGTGATAATATAAGTTAATAAAAAATAAATTTTAAGGATTTTTGAAAATCCAAAATAGTGAAAATCTGGGATGTTACATAGTTGGATGTCAAAGCTTCAGTCCGTGGTGGCTCTTTCCATGACCGAAACAGAATATATGGCAGTGACGAAAGCGTTTAAGGAATGTGTCTGGTTAAGAGGCATGATAAATCAGTTGGGACTTCAGCAAGAGGTCGTGCCGATTAATTGTGATAGCGAGAGCGCTATCAATTTGGCTAAAAATTCGGTTTACTACTCTCGTACTAAACATATTGATGTTCGTCACCATTTTATCTGATAGGTACTTGAGGAATGAGGTGTAACACTGGAAAATATTCATACCAACGTGAATCCATCAGACATGCTCACCAAGGTTGTTCCTATAGAGAAGTTCAAGTTTTATGCAATTTCTCTGAGCTTGGCGATGGCGTAAAAGGAGGAAGGAGTGTGCACGAGAAGCATTGATGAAACTATAATGCAAGGCAGAGATAAGAGAAGATGACAAGAAGCTACATATTTGAAGATTGAAGACATGGTGGAGATTGTTGCTGACAGATGTCTTAAAATTGTTTAGCCTAGGCTTGATGACATCAAGCAGGCTTCAATGTCATCGAAGCCAGTTCGATGACATCGAAGCCAACTCGATACCATCGGGTATTTATTGTATTTTCACCTCTGGTTGATGGACATTTTGTCATTCTTTGATGACATCAAAGGTTGCTTGATGTCATCGATGGTTTTACACAAATTTTCTGCGGAAACGCAAATTTTACGGATTTTGATTTCTATTCCGAAAGCTGTATAAAGAGAAGTAAACATGATTGGGAAGTATTCTAAAGCTTTAGAAACTATTCCTAGGGTTTCTAAAAGGGTTCTAGTGTTTTCAAAAGGGTGGAACAAGATAAGATTTGAGGATTGTTTAAGTCCAGTAAGTCCTTTTTCTTTGTAATTTCTGCTTTCATAGTAAAAATTCGTCGCTCTATGATGTGATTTTTTTCCAAAAGGGTTTTCTACGTTAAATCTTTATGTTCTCTTGTGTTTACTTGATGCTCTTGAATTGCTATCTTAGATTCATCTATGTGTGATTCTACCGTCAAAACCCCAACAACATTTATTTTGACATTCATTTCAGGGCATGAGCCCAACCACAACACATGAAGCAACAGGGAACCGTTAAAAACGTCATAGGACCTACCCTAGCATTTATTTGCCATCCAACCCGATCATATAGACCTGCATGAATGGTTAACATAAATATAGACTTAATCCAAAACTTCCGTGGCACCCAGGAAGTTTTCAATAGCAGCCTTTCAATCCACTCCACTTCCTGTGTTGTGATCCACCTGACTCATACCCTAAAATCATCTTTCAAGATAATGGACGGTGTGGATAAAACATATACCTCACGGTGAGCCCCACACAGCCCCTCACACAACCGTTCATTTCTAACTACGTTCTACCGGAGGGAGTACCTATTTTGCGCTTGCATGTCGCCGGAGACTAAGGCTCCGCACTCAAAATGGTTGCATGAGTTAAAATTGCAAATAATAGCCATTTACCGCTGTTTTTGGAGTAAATCAAACGCTCTACCATAAATTGCATTTCATGCCAGAAATTTCTCCTTCTACCGTTGTAAACGATGATTGCCTATTTATAGATAAATACACATGTTTTTTTTTTTTTTTTAAGACCTACTAAAACATATATCACGCTTATCCGTTGTAATTACAAATGTAAATAACGATAATTACTTCATCACGCATTTACTTTGTAATTTGAAAATCCAACAGGCTCTTGAGCTTTGGTTCATACTCTAGACGAGGTGGCAAAATGAATGAATGGCGTGGATAAAATCACATACATCATTGTGGGCCATGATGAATGATTGAATGACACTAGCCGTGGAATTAAATCATAGAAATCCTCTAATGGGACGCTAGGATCATCAAGCAGTTAAATTTTTGGAATATCTCATCCATAATGGGCCCACCAAACTCATCTCCCATCTGCTGTCAAAATTGAAAATTATAATCTCTCCATGGACCGTCAATATAAGTTCATGTGGCACTGTGAGCATGAGACAGATGCGGCCCATCGTGATATTTTTTTTTATCCACGCCGTCCATCCCTTTTTCCAGCTCATTTTAGGGCACAAGCCCAAAAATGAAGCGAATCTAAATATCAGGTGGACCACACCACAGGAAACAGTGATGATTGAATGCCTACCATTAAAACTGCTTAGGGCCAGAAACATTTTGGATCAAACTGATACTTGTGTTTTGTGTGACCTAACCAACAGATTGGATGGAAAACAAAACATTACGGTGGGACCTAGGAATTTTTTAATAGTGTGCTTTCAATCACCACTTTTTCCTATGGTGTGGTTCACCTGAGATTTGCATCTGCGTCATTTTGGGGATCATGCCCTAAAATGAGATGGAAAAACGGATGGATGGCCTGGATATAAAACACACACATCAAGGTGGGCCCCACAGTTCCGGAACCACAGAAGTGCATGAGACCAGGTTAGGGCTGTCATGGGCTGGGCCTAGAGTTGGCTTCGGCCCGGTTTTGAGTTGTTCGGACCGGCCTATTCAAAAATTTGATTTTTCCGGGCCCATTGACACCCCTGGAACAGGCTGCCTCCTTGGCAAAAAAAAACTATATCCGTTGATTTGGTGATCAAAGTCACAAATTGCGAGAACCATTCTATATGGTATCTGAACGACCTCAAAATAGATGGGCCCCATCAAATAATGGGCTCATCCAACGGTTGGATTCTAACAATCATCTTCTTTTCTTCTTGATGCCTTTGGTAGGTTTGTTAGTAGGCTTGATCATGCATGGTAGGCCCATCTATTCGTTGTGGCCCATTCCACACGCCACAAGTCAGATGTGTCCATTTTATCAGGTGGGTCCCCTTGTTTATGCGTTAGCTCATGTGGCCCACGACTTACACATTGAATCCAGACCATTGATCAACTGTCGCACACCCAATAAATGTGTAGACCTGAGTTCAGGCCACGGCCCATATGTGAAGTGGGCCAGCTGATGATCTGCCTGGATCACACACATAAACACCATCCTGAAGCACGTGCCTGTACCATGTTAAACGTGCTTGTTGCATTCTCTTCAAAGCACACGTGTCAATTGTACAGTGTGGGAAGGTGGGCCACATGGTATGTGCTTGGCTTTAAGGTCAGTGTGGTCCACATATCATGTGGCCACGCATTTACATTGAAGAGGGTCTGTCGGCAGGTTTTTCTATCCATTGATTTTATTGCACGAGTGCGGCCTAAAATGATGCATTGGCATACCTGATTTTTGAGGCATGTTGGTGGGGCCACGACTTCTCAAAGTCCCATTTGATTTTGTCGTTGCATCTTCATGACTGATGCAGGAGTTGAAAGAAAAGAGAATGTGAAGATTAGTATCTTCTTCCTTGATGGCTAGGATCCGTCGAATTACATCCATATGGGTAGTGGATAAGGGCACGGATGATTTTCTAGGACACTAACTCCAACAGTGGGCTCATAGAGCTTTGTGAAGTAGACATGTTACATACATCACCCTTCTCACCGGAAGTAAATACAAAAGGTTTTTGCTTATATTCGTGATTTGACACTAATCATACTGGGTTGGGCTGTTTATACAAACTACACAAACTAACATAGGCCACATGTATGGATCACACCATTCCTAGAGCTGGCAATGGGCCGAGCTCAAGCCATGTGAATAAAGGACCCTGATTGCAATGGACACAAACACCTCAATCTCCATAGTATATATATTTTGTCCACATATCAGAGATGTTCATCCAATGGGCCAGACCGTTTGGTGTCGATGGCAAACAAATTGTACTGATGGGGCAATCCTAACCATCCATTTGCACATATCAGTTGGCTATAATCGATGGTGTTATTGCAGTTGGTAGGCCCCACCAACCTGAGCTCTTTTTTCGAAACCAAATAAGAAAGGCCTAAAAACCCAGGCCTAGCCTGTCAACATGCCTTAATTCCCTATTATCTCAATAAAAAAAAGGGGGGGAGAAGAGGAAGCAACTATAGTTGTACCTAAGGAGGGAGAGGGGGAGATAGCTTTTGTGTGTTTCAAGAAAAAGAAAAAGAGGTTGGTAGCTACTACAATTGCTTCTCCTCTTTATAGGGCTTCCAATCAATGAGGCCGTTAGGTGCTGTAATGGTTTCTCTTCTGTTGGATTCTTTTGTGTTTGTTGTAGGTGGTGTAACAGATGTTATGCTACCCTCTCTACTGTAAGTGGTGTGGTGGCTACGGTAGCTATTTCCTTCTCTCTTGTGGGGAATGAGGCATTTCTTTATAATTCATTTACAACCTAAGAGAACTTATAAGCATCCAAACAACCTTTAAAATTGTCCCAATGGTGGTTCCCAATTTAAATGCATTGTGAACAAAAATATGCATATTTGATTATTTGATTAAGTGATTGGGGTGGACATTATTGGATGGTTAATAATGAATAATTTATTGGTCTTATTAGAAGTTAATATTATGAATAATTAATTAATCTTGAGACAATGGCTTAAAACTGGATTCCACTGTATAGTCCATTTAATTTGAGTTAATAAACACAATGTGTGTAATTTTTAAGTGCATGTGAATTAAGCATCACAAGCTCTCGTATCTCTCTCAATGAGTAAGGGACTAAAATCATGTGCAACAACACCTATTGAAAAATGCCTTTAATCTAGGTCCAATGGAGTTTGGTTGAGGGTCGATCGAAACTCCATGTGATGTTCCTAGTCAATCGAGGTTTGATTCTGGTCAACAAAGAGTCTCTGTGATATTTTCGGTCGATCGAAGGTTAGGTATGGTCGACTGAACGGAATGCATAAGTTTTAAAAAGTGTGGGTTTAATTTGCTTCTTAATCTTATATGGAAGTATATAATGGGGCTTTTAAATACGATTTGGGTATTGTAGAGAGAGCCTACATGATTTCTAAGATTTTATAAGAGAAAAGCTAGGGTTTTCTTCTCTGTAAGTTGTTCCATCTCTTCTAACTTTTTGATTATAGTGGATTGTGTGTTGCTTGGTGCCATGGTTTTTTCCCGCAAGGGTTTTTCCACGTAAAATCTTTATGTTTCTCTGCTATTGCTCGATTTTCGTTTATCTATTCATGCGTTTGATTCATTCTAAGGTTACTTTTGCACCTAATGTGTGGCGGCTGCAACAACAAGTGATATCGAAGTGTAGGTTTTGCGTTGGGTTGTTTAAATTGAATCTGAGAAATGTGTTCGAATGTAAAGTTTAAGACAAAAGTTTACAGGTAAAAACAAATTTGAATTATGGATGTTGAAAGTGAAAGTCCTCCTAATTCAGTAAGGGGTGTCGCAGGCGGTCCTTGGCAAAGCGAAACGTCTTGAAACG
This sequence comes from Magnolia officinalis, assembly GCA_021015155.1. NCBI lineage: Eukaryota > Viridiplantae > Streptophyta > Magnoliopsida > Magnoliales > Magnoliaceae > Magnolia > Magnolia officinalis. Next base: position 52,561,735 of record JAJHSJ010000016.1, read on the forward strand.
ATAAAAGATGAAGATTGTGACGACATAGAACAGAAGGCGATTAGTGAAATTTAATTGTGCTTGGTCGATGATGTCCTTTATAATGTTATTTATGAGACGATTACTATAGGCTTATGAGTAAGGTTGAAGAGCCTCTACATAACAAAGCCACTCTCCAGTCACCTAAATCTGAAGAGACAATTTACACTATGAAGATGGTGGAAAGGTCGGATCTCTCTGAATATATTATTGCCTTCAAAAACCCGTTTGCAAACTAATAAGTGTGGATGTGAAGATTGACGAGGAAGACAAGGCTTTAATGTTGTTGATGTACCTTTCCGATTCCTACGAGAATCTGGTGGATAATTTGTGCCATTATCTCTGCCCTTCAATCAAAACCAGAAAGAAAGAGCAATGATGGGGAAGGTACTTCTTCAGGGCACTGGTTGCAACGGGAAGATCGTTTAAACGAGAGAAGGGTAAGCCACAATTGATGTTCAAGTCAAAGGGCAAAGGGAAGTTGAAGTGTTGAAATTTGCTAGGACATGATATATGAAGAATGACTGCACAAGTCCCATGACCCAGAAGGATGAGAAAACAGGCGATTCGCCAAAGGAGGCCAATTCAGTGGAATCCATCGAGGAGACGAGTGGCTGCAACGTATTGTCTATGTTTAAGGTTGGACACTTGTATAACAAGTGAATTCTAAACACGGAGGCATCGTATGACATGTGTCCTCATCGAAGTTAGTATACCTCATATAACAAGTATGATGGTGGCATGATTCTTATGGGCAACGATAACGCCTATAAGATGATTGAAATTGGTTCAATTCGTATACTAATGTTCGATGGGGTGGAGCACACTCTAATAGATGTGAGGAACATTCCTGATTTGAAGAAAAATCTAATATCTGTGGAGCTCTTAATGCACTCAGGTGCAATTTCTCGGGTTATAATGGTGTCTTGAAAGTTTCAAAGATGGCACTCACCGTAATAAAGGCACAAAGAAACGAAAATCTTTATAGAATGATTAAGAGCACTATATCGGGTGGAGTTATAGAGTCTATATTTGAATCCATGTTAGCACTTGTGTAGCACGTGCACCTAGGCCACATGAGCGAGCGCAGTATGAAGGCACTACTCGATCATGGTTTAATTCCTACTCTCTTTTTTTAGATGTATGTGAACACTAGGGTTTTATAAGGGAAAAGCTAGGGTTTCCTTATCTGTAAGTTGTTTGGTCTCTTGTAACTTTATGATTATAGTAATTCATTTATTGCTTAGTGTCGTTGTTTTTTTTTTATTATTCAAGGATTTTTTCACGTAAAATCTCTATGTTTTTATGTGATTGCTCGATTTTCGTTTCTCTATTCGCATGTTTGATTATTCTAAGGTTGATTTCGCACCTAATGTGTGGCGGCTGCACACAACAACACATGTTTTACTGGAAGCATATTCATGGTGTGTAAATGTGGTGTGTCGATGTCACTAAGTTATGTGGGCCACGCCATGATGTATGTATTATATCCATGTTGTCCATCCATTTTGCAAGATCACTTTAGGGCATGGGCTCAAAAATAACACATATCCAAAGCTCAAGTTGAACACACCGCAAACAATAGTGGAGACAATGACGCCTACCATTGAAACCTTCTTAGGGCTCATCGTGATATTTATTTGTCATCCAACTTGTTCATAAGATCGAAGAACTTAATGACGGAAAAACACAAATATCGGCTTGATCCAAAACTTCTTCTATGGCCTAAAGAAGTTTTCAATGATAATGATAAGTGTTCAATACTCACTACCAAAACTTCTTCTATGGCCTCAAGAAGTTTTCAATGATAATGATAACTGTTCAATACTCACTACTTTTTGTGATGTGGTTCACTTGAGCTTTGGATCTTACTCAAATTTAGGCACATGCCCTAAAATAATCTTGTAAAATAGATAAATGATGCGGATGTAAAACATAACTTAATGACGGGAAAACACAAATATCAGCTTGATCCAAAACTTTTATGGCCCCAAGAAGTTTTCAATGATAAGTGTTCAATACTCACTACTTTCTATGACGTGGTTCACTTAAGCTTTTGATCTTATTCAATTATAGGCACATGCCCTAAAATAATATCGTAAAATGGATGAATGATGCAGATATACACATACATCATAGTAAGTCCCAACGTAGGTGGTATGTTGCAATCCACTTCCTTTCTATTTTACTAGCACATAAAACACTCAAGATGATCCATTAATGATGTATATGTGAAATCCAGCCGTTCATTGGGTGCTTATGTGCAAGGGTGTGATGTAGAACGTGTCACAGATACGTTCCTAGCATTGTTGGGCCAAAAGAAGATGGACCATAAATTGACCATAACTTTTTATCCGGGTATTGTTACGGGGCACACAACCTATCAATCTTTACTGAAACAGGCCATCCGAGGTGAACCGATCCACAAGGTGACCGTTTCGTCAGAAAACGCATGCTTTCAGTTAGAAAACGCATGCTTTCAGTTCTAAAACAAATCTTTAGAAAATTTTTACTATTTTTAGTCATTCCGATTTTTTATTTTTATTTTCCTATTTTTAGAGTTTTAGATGTTCTTCCCTTTTAGATATAACTTTTAATTATACTAGGACTCTTCTAGAGAAAGTTTATTTGAAATTTTTATTTTTAGAAATTAGGCATTAGAAGAGTTTTATTAGAATTAGGATTTTTATTAGAGTTAGAATTTTGCCATTTTTGGTAATTACGAATTTTAGTTTATTTTTTCTTTATTAATGGTGTAAGGAGACGCATTAGACGATTATCAATGATTCATTAATCAATTTCGAATTTATTAGAATTTATTTCTATTTTCTACTTTCTTTCCTCGTGGATTCGAGAAGTCTCTGTGAGGAGTCCAGAGAAGTTCGGTGGATTCGGAATAGTTATCCTCTTGAGGAAGACGGTGCTCGACCTCATGTCCTTCTCTGCGTCAATTTGGTATCAAAGTGAAGTTTCTCCTCGGATTGATGGCTTCTAACGACGGGTCGGACAACAATCTCATGGACGGTGCTCCAGGAAATTTACCTTTAACGGCGGCAGCTTTCGAAGCAGCGTAACGAGAGAATCGGCAAGCTATGCAAGGGCTGCAGGCTTCCATCAACCACATGGCAGATCGCATAGTAGAGGCCTTAGGGCAACTCCGTGTTCCTGGTGGTAATCCGCCTCCACCAATTGTTGACACTCGTAACACTCTGATCGCAGAATGGTGCGAATAGTGAACCACAAGAGCACTCTTGAGAAGGTGGGATCCAATAACATGACTCCACAATATCCTGGACGAGGCATTGATCAGATGGATCGAGAATACAAGATGAGGGTCGATCTTCCTAACTTCAATGGCCAACTTCACATTAAAGATTTTCTTAATTGGCTTTCTGAAGTTGAGCGATTCTTTGAATATATGAAAATCTTTAAAGCAAAGAAGGTTAAGCTCGTGGCCTACAAATTGAAGGGCAAAGCTTCAACTCGGTGGGAACAACTTCAACTCGAGCGTACGAGACAGATGAAAGCGTCAATTCGCATGTGGCCGCGGATGAAGCAGTTATTGTGTATGCGATTCCTCCCCTGAGATTACGATCAGGTATTATTCCAACAAAACCAAAATTATTATCAGGATAGTCGATCAGTAAAAGGTTATGCAAAAAAATCTCATTATTGGTCCGCGAGAAACAACCTGAATCACGATCGGCCACAAGATTCATCAGTGGCAAATATGTGGCCTCTATAGGAATGGAGAACCAACCCAAGACTTCTAAAGTGGATGGACAATATCTCATAACTGAATAGGCCTTTGTTAAACAATCTGAGAAAATGGAAAATATATATCCATTAGTTGAAAAGAAAAAATATATGGAACCTGTGAATATCCTAGAGGATTTGGAACCAATATCGCAGAAGTTCAAGGGGGTTGTGCTCGATGAACTCCTTAATAAATTACCTCCCATACGAGATATAAAAAATCACGTCGATCCCATCTCAGGAGCAAGTCTACCTAATTGCCCCCATTATCAGAAAGAATATGAGATCTTGAATGCAGATGTGAAAGAACTGATCGATATTAGTCAAGTCAAGAAAAGCATGAGTACATGTGTTGTGTCAGCTTAAGAGCTTAATGACAAGTACAAAAAAAAAAAGGATAATGAACATCGACGTCAGAAGTTATCTCAGACTCATGTGTCGAGTCTCTTGAGTAACTCGAGGACGAGTTTTTTTCAAGTGGAGGGGTCTAATGTAGAATGTGTCACAGATACGTTCTTAGCATGGTTCAGCCAAAAGAAGATGGACCGTAAATTGACCATAACTTTTGATCTGGGTATCGTTACGGGGCACACAACCTATCAATCTTTACTAAAATGGGTCATCTGAGGTGAATCAACCACAAAGTGGGTCTCGTTTGTCCGTTTCCTCAGAAAACGCGCGCTTTCAGCTCAAAAACGAATTTTTAGGAATATTTTACTATTTTTAGTAATTCTGATTTTTCATTTTTTTATTTTTAGAGTTTTATATTTTCTTCCCTTTTAGAAATAACTTTTAATTATACGAGGACTCTTCTAAAGAAAGTTTATTTTAAATTTTTATTTTTAGAAATTAGGCATTAGAAGAGTTTTATTATAATTAAGATTTTTATTAGAGTTAAAATTATGCCATTTTTGGTAATTACGAATTTTAGTTTATTTTTTTCTTTATTAATGGTGTAAGGAGACACATTAGACGATTATTAATGATTCATTAATCAATTTTGAATTTATTAGAATTCATTTCTATTTTCTATTTTTTTTTCCTTGTAGATTCCAAAAGTCTCTGTGAAGAGTCCAGAGAAGTTCCATGGATTCAGAATAATTATCCTCTTGAGGAAGACGGTGCTCGATCTCACGTCCTTCCCTACGTCAGGGTGCTACAAAATATCTGGCTGATTAAAAGTTAGGTTAGGCTGCACCAAAGGAAATAATTTATTTGTGCCCACACGATGTTGCTGGTATGGGTTTTAAAACTGCGGCAGGCCGAAAGTTCAAGCACCCCACTACACGAAACAGTGAAGGAAATAGTGGGGAGAATGATATCGACCGTTGAAACCTTCCTGGTGCCCAGAGTCATGTTTATCTGTCATCTATCCTGTTCATAAGATCACACGTATATGAATGAAGGAAAACATTAATATCAGCTTCATCTAAAACTTATGTTAAGAAAATATTAATATTAGCTTCATCTAAAACTTATGTGTCCCCAATAAGTTATCAACCGTAAGAATTCAATTTCACTTTTGTTCCTTTGGTGTGGTCCAATTGAGCTTTGAATCTGTCTAATTTTCGAGCTCATGCCCTAAAATGAACTAGAGATGTAAATGGACGGCGTGGATAAAATACATACATTATGGTGGGGCCCACGGAGCTTGGACACCAAAAATCTGGCTGGTGCTGACGTCACCGCCAACCGCGTCCTGCTGATTCTCTTTTTTGCAGCATCCTTCCTTTGATATGAGTGTGAATCTGCCTGATTTACGGGCGAGGGAATCGGACGCGGATTGCATCCTACCCTGCCCGTCTCCAGCTGGGAACAGTCAGCAGCTTAGCCACCATGATGTATGGGTCTAATCCACACCGTCCATCTATTTTTTTTCATATCATTTTAACTGATATGCCCAAAAATGAGGAAGATCTAAGGTTCAAGTGGACCACACCACAGGAAGCAGCGGTGATAATGATTCTCACCGTTGAAACTTTTCTAGAGCCCACCATGATGTTTATTTTCCATCCAACCTATTCATAAAGTTACATAGACCTGGATTAAGAGAAAACACAAATATCAGCTCCATCCAAAACTTCTGTGGCCTATAAGAAGTTTTCAACGGTGAGAGTTTAATCCTCAGTTGTGTAGTCCACTTGAGCCTTGGATCTGCTTAATTTTTGGACTTATACACCAGAATGATGAGAAAAAAAATGGAAGAACGGTGTGGATAAGACACATACATCACGATGGCCACTCAAACCTGCTGCCCGTTCCCAGCTGGATACGAGTGGGGTAGGACGCAATCCGGGTCGAGGGAATCTTAACGGGGGGGTCTCACATAATTACCGACTTAGGCATCTCCCACGTGCAACGAGTTGGCACGTGTACCTAGATTCAACTCTTTAGTCTCTCCCCGCGAGAGTTCGCTAGCATTTTGAGAAATCTGAGGCGATTCACACGAAGCTAGATTCGTGAGGCGATCTTCAGCACACGTGGCACACGTTTCCGAGATTGATGCCGTTCATCTGGTGGCGTTCCGGCAAACATGTCGTGGCTCTGGAAACAGGGTTGATCCACTTAATATGTGGCCCTAAATAACTAAGTGATTATAGACCGTTAGCTTCCTTTTTTCCTGAGAGTATTTCTCCTGTGCGACCGGTAAGCTTGTCCATCCACCGTTATTGCTGTTTCCTGCAAAAACCAGTAAAAGATAACTACGTGTGATCTATACAAATTCACATGGCATATTTGAAAATATATATATATATATATATATATATATATATATATATATAGAGAGAGAGAGAGAGAGAGAGAGAGAGAGAGAGAGAGAAGATTTCTCCATAATTACAAGTAGAGTATGTTAGATAGTGTCACATATTGCTTGAGTGGCCGAAGAAGAAGCAATTGTATTAAAGTGGTTACAGAACAAGTGACAACAAAAAAGATAAGCTCAAAGTGGTAGTAAACAATTATGATAACTGACTGGTAGAATATAGATGGGTAAATCAAAACTATAAATAAAATAGAATGCAAGAATAAAATCATCTCATAGTAACCCAAACAATTCAAATATATCTTTTCAATTACCTTTCAAATTATCAATTAAATTACATTTCATAATGTAATTATTTACTTTTCACGTCAAACAAATTACATTTTTTAAGGTAATCTTTACTTTTTAACATATTGTTTACATTTCATGGTATAATCTATAGAATTTACCAAGTAGCTAGTAATATTTAGCTTCAATTTGAGTCTACGCTCGTGCTCTGGATTCAGTTACTCAATTGGAAGGTCATTTAGCGGCTAATCTTCGCAATGGTAAAAATTCATTCCTCGTTTTCATTTATCTGTATTGAAAAGTTTTTCTGTACGGAAGGCAAAGGTGCAACCCATCAAAGACAAAATCTACCCTCTGAAGATCGTCTGATATGATTTTACACATTGAGCGAATGACTGAACAAGCAATCGATTTCACTCAATTCTGACACACCCACACATCTAGTGCCAAAAACAACGAGCTAACATGCCCAATGTCGAGGGCATGTCATGCCCTACAATGGACACCGTCTGCTCTACTCTAAGGAACCCAAAGCACAACATGTGTACAGTAAAAGGCAAAGTAAACAACTCTAGTACATGCCAGGTGGGCCATACTCGAAAGAGGGAAGTAGTAAAACTATGATACTCTGGAAGAATGCGATGCTTGATATGCATTCATTAAGAGCCTGTTGACATGGCATGCCAATGACTCAAATTAAACCACTCGAATGTGGGATGCGGATTTTCTGCGAAAAGGCTTTCAGAAGTTCCTGCATTGGCAACGCAGGTGAGACCCATTGTGATGTTTGTAAGAAATCCTTTTCATCCATTCATTTTTTGAGTACATTTTGAGACATGAAGCCAAAATTGAACTGTATCCAATGCTCAAGTGGGACGAAAACGTTATTATCACTTACATAGTTGAAAAATTCACGGGGTCATTGAAGTTTTGAATCATGCTAATATTTGTGCTTTTAGTTTATACCAGTAGGAATGACGTTACTAACTGTATGGATGACATGTAAACATCATTGCCGAAACCTAGGTTTCAACGGTAGAAATTTCTCTAACTACCTTTTCCTTTACTACGGCTCACTTTTGTTCTAATCTCCTAAAATGAGCTAACAAAATGCATCTACGGAGTGGATTCCTGACAAACATCACGGTGGGCCCTACCTAAGCTTCCCGAGAAAGGCTTTTGCAGGAAATCTGCATCCTCGAATGTCGGCCGCAACTTGGATGAACAATAAGACAAAAATCTTACCTATTCGATTGCCAAGCTGCTCGATTAGTGGACAATTAACAGAAAGTGGAAATGATAAATATCCAATGGCTAGTATTAAGCTAAGTTATATTTGTTCAATTACTATGGTATTTGGATGGTGATCCATTCCAAGTGGATCCCTTAATTTAGGGACGCGGATTGCATCCTACCCCCGCCCGGACGGATTACCATCCAGGCAGGGCTCTGTGGGGTCCACAGTGATGTAAGTGTTTTATCCAAGCCGTTAATCGCTTTTATCAAATCATTTTAAGGTACAAGCCAAACACTAAGAAAGTTACGGTGCTTAAGTATACCACAAATTGGGGATTTAATGTCCACCATTAAAAAATTCTTAGGAGCTATAGAAGTTTCGGATCAAGTTAATATTTTCTTTTCACTTCATCCACGTATACATGACCTTATTAATAGGTTGGATGATTAAAAAACATCACGGTGACCCTTAGAAAGGTTTCAACGATGGGTGTCATTATCACTACAGCTTCCTCCTGGTGTGGTCCACTGGAGGTGTGTACCTGCTTTAATTTTACATACATGCCTTAAAATGATCTGATAAAAGTGATTAATGGCTTGAATAAAACACTTACATCACTGTGGGCCCCACAGAGCCCTGCCCGCCCAGTAATCCGTCCGGGCGGGGGTAGGACGCAATCCGCGTCCTTAATTTAGACGGTGCAAATAGAGTCAGAGAATGCCACGTGTGTATATGTATATGTAGGTGACAGTGTATTAAGTACCACTGGCAGACACCCAGATCCATAGCTCAACTGGCAGACGTGGCTAACATGGGTGTTTACTAACAAGCTAACCCAAAAATAAAATAAAATAATACCACTTGCAGAGCAACAAATGAAAGTCACCTGCTGGTCGCATCTGGAGGGAGCGGATTAAGTGTTACCTGTGTAAACACCTCGGCGGGTGTTAGTAGCGCATTACCCTTACCGTGGGGCCACATTTATGATAGGTTGTATATCCACTCCATGCATACGTTTATACATCACATTTTAGGATGTGGTTTCGAAAATTAAGCAGATCCAAATCTCAGGTTGACCACAACACAAGAAACAGTCTGAATTGAGTGCCTCACCGTTAAAAATTCCAGGCCTGTAGTAGGTTTTTGGTAATGTTTATTTCCCATCTAACCTGTTGATAATGTCAAGAAAAACTAGATTAGGGGAAATACAAAGGTTAGCTTGATACAAAACGTTTGTGGCCCATGACAAGCTTTTAATTGTCAGTTGTCATTATTTCCGGTGGTATACTCCACTTGAGATTTGGATGTTCTTAAGTTTTGGCATCTCATTCTAAAATGAGATGGAAAAAAAATAATGTATGAACGGATTGGATATGTACAAAATATATCAAAGTGGGTGGCACGAGGTTGGGGGTAACTAGAGTTGGGCATCGGACCTACTCGGATCGGATTGGGTCCAACTCGACTCGGTCTGGATTCTACATGGCTTGACCCAAACTCGATCCGATTCGGGACCGAGTCTGGGTCATCCGACTCGGACTGATCCGAACCCCTGCTGATCTGAACCAATCCGAGTCCGACTTGGTCAGGAAAACCGAGTCGGATCGGATTGGGCAAGGTTCGGATTTGTCCATGTTTTAAATAAAAAATTAAAAAAAATTAAGAAGATTACGAATTCAGGAGATGTTTCTGTTTTAAGGTGAATGGAAGTGATGAAAAAATGATACAAACATTGATCCTTCCATGACACTCTACTCTAAATTAGAAAAATTAGTTGATAGCATTCGGTTCTATGAGTCTATACGTGCTAACTTAAGAGATGACAATGTGGATGCAAAAAGCCTTTCAGAAGATGGGAACCCCAAGAGGATGCCAAGCAGGAAATGTCAGATGAAGTAATTGGGGCGAAGCTCGAAGTTCTATATGCACAAAAGAAAGTTATTTATGTGGATCTAACAGTTGTTGGGACGCGGATTGCGTCCTACCCCCGCCCGGACGGTAATCCGTCCGAGCAGGGGCTCTGTGGAGCCCACCATGATGTAACTGTTTCATCCCGCCGTCCAACGATTTTTTCAGAAAATTTTAATATGTGAACCAAAAAATGAGGCAGGTCCAAGGCTTGAGTGGACCACACCAAAGGAACCTGCACTGATATGACACCCACCGTTGAAACCTTTCTAAGGGTCCATGTGATGTTTTTTTTACCATAAAACCTATTAATAAGGTCACATAGACGTGGTGGACGCGGATTGCGTCCTACCCCCGCCCGGACGGTAATCCATCCGGGCAGGGCTCTGTGGAGCCCACCGTGATGTAACTGTTTTATCCCGCCGTCCAACCATTTTTTCAGAAAATTTTAATATGTGATCTAAAAAATGAGGTAGGTCCAAGGCTTGAGTGGACCACACCAAGGGAACCTGCACTGATATGACACCCACCGTTGAAACCTTTTTAAGGGTCTCGGTCCTGAGAAAGGAGATCTTCTGAAGAAATCAAAGCACTTAAGCACAAATTACGCAAAACAATCTTGAGGGAAGCCGAAATAGTGATGACTACTCTCAGTGGCTGTGGCGGTGATCTTTATGGAGTTTGCTCTGAACCTATTTCTGGTTACAGATTTGGAAACCCTTCTGAAGATTCTCTATTTCATGCTGTTGTTATTGATGAAGTAGTTCAAGTATATTTCTTCATTCTATCCTACATGTTGATCCGTTAGTTGTTTATTTATTTATTTTTAACATTGAACCAGATTTTGGTTTTATGAACCCTACTCTACTGATTTTGCTTTATTTTTTACGAATTTAGGCTCTTGAACCGGCAACTCTGACTCCTCTACAGCTTCTAAAATAAAATGGAACCAAATGTATTATGGTAATTGCTTCATGGATTTGGAAAATACCTGATCAATGATCAATGGTTGAGCCTAATTTGAAATTGGAAAATACCTGATCAATGATCCAAAGCAGCTTTGGTTGAGCCTAATTTGATCCAAAGCAGCCTAATTTGAAATCTCCTCTTAAAGGTTGAGCCTAATTTGAAATCTCCTCTTAAAGGTTGGTGATCCAATCGAATCGGATTTCGGATCAGTCCGGTCCAAATTGACATTGACCCGTATCCGATTCGATTAACGGTCAGATCTACCTAATCCTGCTCGAACCGCACCGATCGGTTCGGTTCGAATCGGGTCATATCTGGTCGGATCAACTGGATCGGGTCAAATATGCCCAGTTCTAGGGGTAACACCCCAACATGTTACTCGGGTAACAGTTAATCCGCTTCCTTGCGGGGAAGCAGATTACATACTGACATTGACAGCAGCGACTTGCCGCTGACCTTCGTGGTACGTTGACGTCACCAAATTCTGTTAGTCTCACCATGATATATATGTTATATCCAAGTCGTCCATTCATCTGGTGAGATCGTTCTAAGGCTTGAGCTCAAAAATGAGATCGTGAGATCAAGTGGACTACATCGTAAAAAATAGTGGAGAATTGAACATAACTTCAGGGTGACATAGAAATTTTAGATCAATATGATATTTGTCTTTTATTTTCTCTTTATTCTGTTCCATGCGCCTTGTGAAATGGTTGGAGGGTTAATAAACATTATGGAAAGTCTTACGGAGATTTCAATGACAAGATTCATCGTCGTTGCTGCTTTTTATGGTGTGGTCTATTTGAACTTTCGAACCACTCCATTCATTTTCTTTGTAACTATTTATTTATACAGAAAGATGCTAACTTCTTGTTGAAATGATTTTTATGTGGACCACAAAATCCAATAACTTATAACGGTATTCATTGGATATGCACTATTTTACTGTGATGTAGTTAATATGATTGGTGGATATTGATCATGCTTCCAACTATAACATTACATGAAATTTCGAAGCTAATGGATGGAGTGGATTCCACATATATGCGATAGTAGACCCCACAGATGGTGTCATGTGTTAAGGATTGAGATTGTTATGTATTAAGAGTCAAAGTTATCATGGTCGATGTTGTCGTTCGAGGTTGTCATGTGTTAAGGATCAATGTTGTCATGCATTCATTAAAAAAAATGGATCAAAGGCTACATATTAGATCCGTAACGAAAAGAAAGTAGCTACGGTTTTAGTACGTAGTCATTAGTACCGTAGCCATTACTTTTTTAAAGTTGAGGTAGTCATGTGTTAAGGGTCGAGGTTGTCATGCATTCATTACCAAAATGAAGCAAAGGCTATAAAATAGATTTGTAGCCATTGGTACCATAATTATTGCTTTTTTAGAGTTGAGGTTCTATGTATTAAGAGTTTATGTTGTCTTACATTCACTACCAAAATGGAGCAAAGGCTATGAACTACGTTCATAGTGAAAGAATGTTTTAATCCATAGCTATTGGTAATGTAGTCATTGCATTTGAAGGATCAAGGTTATCATGTCTTAAGGATCTAGGTTACTGTGTGTCAACCTCGACCTGTAACACATGACAACCTATACCTTTGACGCATGACAATCATGACTCAAGCCCTCAACATATGATAACCTATACCCTTAACATATGACAACTACGACCTGAACCCTTAACATGTAATAACCTAGACCCTTAACACGTAATAACCTAGACCCTTAACACAGATAACTCATACCTTTAACATATGACAACCACTTTAACCAAGTTAATACGTTACAAAATCCAAAATTTATCTCCTTCATTATATTTCCACATGACAATCACAATCGTCCTCATCTACCTTAAATTCTTTCCGATCACTTCCCCACAAGAATAACAATCATAGCTACCCCTATCTATCCAAAACTAAAAGTGGTAATTTCCATCTCTACAAAAATATTATTTTACAAAAAAAATTAAAATTAAAATGTATTTCACGCGTCAGTGGCCTTTATCTTCAAAAAATGTAGTCGTCAAAGCAAAAATAACACTTTAATAGGGTCTTAGAAGTTGTTAGCGGTACCCATACGCCAGAGAAGTTAATGGCGATGAACGTACACTAAAAAATGCAGTCGAAATGGATGATGGTAGTTCCCTGGAAGACATGTTTGAAAATAAAGAAGAATTAAAAAAAAAGAAAAAAAAAAAAGAGCTCTAGTCCAAATTTCAAAGCAAGGGTATTTTGTCCTCTAAATCTTCAAAAAGTAATAAAAAAGCTAACTAAAGAATACATTTGAAAGAACAATTTTTCATATCATTTCGCAATACCACGAGACTAGTACAATCAAAATCACATGTGTATATTTTATCTGACCTCATTCATTAAATTTTCAAACTCATTTTAAGGCATGAATCCAAAAGCAAGGTAGATTCAAATCTAATATAAAATACACCATAAGAAAACCATAGTGACTAAACACCCACTATTAAAAATTGCTTATGCCACAAAGGTTTTGAATCAAGTTGATATCTGTGTTTGCCCCACAAAAGTTTTAAGTCAAGTTGATATTTAGTGCTTTCCCTTCATTCAAGCATATGTTACCTAATAATTATAGGTTTGATGGCACCACTACTTTCATATGGTGTGGCCTACTGGAGATTTAGATCTACCAAATTTTAGGTTTATGTCCTAAAATGAGCTGGCAAATTGTAAAGACCACAAAGATAAAACACACACAATGTTACATGCCACATTGCCTTTAGCAGCCACTTCACTATTGACATGTCGGTATGCAATCTATCCCATTTGTGTACTAGTGAACCTTGTGGGGACCTATAATGATGTGTTTTATTCATGATGCCAATCCATTTTACCTAAAGCTTAAGCTTGAAACTTGCCTGGGTTGAGAGTAATGTTTATTTGTCATTCAACTTGTCCATAATGTCATATAGACATGAACAAAAGGAAAACATAAATATAGCTTAATTCAAGACTTCCATAACCCCCAATAAATTTTCAATGATAAGAATTCAATTCTCACTATTTAATGTGAAAGTGGTCCACTTGAGCGATAGATATGCTTCGATTTAAACTCATATTTAAAGTTGTACATGAGTTAAACCGAGTTGAGCTTGACACAACTTGACTCGGCTTGGCCACTAGCTGACCCTAGCTCGAACTCGGCTCGGCTTGGCTCGGTCCTCGAGCCTGACTGGCCAGCCCGACTCGGTTCGGTCCACATCTGAGGTCAGTTCGAGCCGAGTTCGAGCCAAGATCGAGCATGTGCAACATTTTCACAAACACTTGGAGTGCACCTTCAATTTTTCACAGTATGTAAAACAATAGCAGCAATCTACATGCATTTTATCAAACACTTAGTAAGCAACATCAAAATCAAAATATAAGCGTATTTGTTTCATATCCATACCTTTCTCGCCATCGGCTGACACTTCGTCGAGTCATTTTATCAAACACTTGTTGAGCAACATTGTTATATCAAAATATTCGAGTCATCGAATTGGTTGGATTCAAGTTGGGGTTCGATCTAAGTCGAAATGAGCTCAGGCAAGCTCGAACTCAGGTCAAAATTTTTTCAAGTTAAAAGAATCAGTTCAACTTAGCTCAAACTTAATTTCAAACAGAGTTGAATCGAGCTTTTTCGAGTTGAGCCGAGCTGAGCGAGCTAATTAAGCTAACTTGGTTCATGCACAACTCTACTCATATTTTCATATAAGCTGAAAAAATGGATGGATTTCATAGATAAAATACATATATTAAAGGTAAGCTCACATAGAGTGCACAGATCATTGTCCAATGCCCACCACGAAGTGGACCAGCACGAACTTTCAACAAGAGCATCCTAGTAATGGTGCCCACGAGTGACATAGCCCCAAATGCTAACGCTCTAGCCCTTCTCCAACGGGAATCACCTGTGAAAGACTTTCGCAGTAACCTCCTGCGACAAAGTTAAGTGGTCCACCATAATTGTTGTGAGATATTTATCCGTACATTTATTTACCTACCGTATTAATATACGAGCTAAAAATGGCACATCACAAGAATAATGAAAATTGAATATGTACGGTTGAAATATTTATAAAGTTACAAAAGTTCTGGATCAGGCTAATATTTTTGGGTTTTAGTTCATTCTAATTAGGAATGACCTTTTGAATGACATGAATATATGAATGCCATATATACACCACGGTTGAAGGTGTTTCAACGGTAGAGATTTCCTAGTCACTTTTTTCTATTGTGCGGCCTACTTGAGTACTGGATGTGCCTAATTTTTGGGCCCACGTCCTAACATGGTCTTAAAAAACGGATGGACGGGGTGGATTTCTAACAAACATCATGGTGGGCCCCACATAGCTTTTCGTCGCAAGAAGTTCTCGGTCTCCCCTCGCGCGAATCGTATCAAAATATCTATCGCACGTAAATTATAAAATTATCTTTTGCCCCGCCTCGCTCGCTACAGGAAAGAAAAGACCCAAATCCCTTCATCAGTCGTCGAAGAAGCAGAAGACGAAGAACAAGAGAAAAAAAAAAAAAACATGTTTGCAGGACTACCATTCTGATGGTTACGCACGCCTGCAAGCTCAGTCTCCCGCAGGCCCACCCAACTTCGGTGGTCTCGTCCCTCCTCTTCGAGCCCACTTCCAATTCTCTAGCACTCATGTGCACCGATTCTTCCGTACTCCTCCACCACCCGATCTCCCTCTCCTCCCCGCCCTCTCCCTCCCCGTCTCCATCTTCCACTTTCATCCCTCCTCCCGCCACGTCAGCATCCTTCCTCCGGCTCCACCCGTCCCCTGACCCCGCCGCGGCCCGTGTCGTCTTCCTCGCTGCTGGGCCCCACCGCTCCTCCGTCCTCCTCCGCGCTTGGATCCTCCGCAGGACTGAGGGTTTTGCCCCTGCCCAACTCAATTTCAAGAACGGCAATGGGAAATCAGGCGCTTCCGGGGCCATCCTTGATCTCAGCCATGGGTTCTCGATCAAGGTAGCAGGGTCCATCAATGTCGTCGTCGTCCATTCCGCTTCTGCTGGAAAGATTTGGGTCCTCTCCGCGAGGCTGGTTGATTGGGAGGATGGCCGGACGGGTGTCGATTTGATGAAGTGTGGGGTTATCGAATGCACGGTCCCGATTTGTTCGGTTTTTGCTTCGGCGGGGTTCTTGTTTTTGGGGCAGGAGAACGGGGTCCGGGTTTTCCCGCTGAGGCCGATTGTGAAAGGGCGGCTTAGTAGGAAAGAGAGGGACTTGGTGAGGAGAAGAGTGAAGGAGGATTTGAACGGCGGATTGTTGAAGAATCGGGTGAAGAATTTGAAGAATGGGGTGATCCAGGCAGTTAGTGGAAATTCAGTAATTTATAGGAAAAATGCAGGTATTTGTTGCAATGGTGATTTAGAAGGGGTACTGGAGGATCCGTCAGATGGTTCTGAAGGAAAGGCTGAGGCGGATCATGTTTCAGGTGAGTTTGTGAAGTACATTTTAAGGAATCAATATCCACACCCACCTGATTGATTCATGCACCAGGTTTTGTTGGGATTGAAACAGTAAAAAGGGCACTGTTTCAATCACCAAAACTAGAAAATGGGTGTGCAAATCAATTGGGGTGGCTGTAGATAGTATCTCTCTTGTGGCAATTACACTCCATTTTGAAAGTAAGTTCTCTTTTGGCACTAATCAATCCAAAAAAGGAAAAAAAGAAACTCTTTTGATACTTGATTTGTGCTAGAGATTATTAACTGTTTCAGTGAAATGTGTATCCGCGATTTTGGTTTTTTCCATTTTCAATGAAAATTCTTGAGGTTCTATTTCAATGCTACAAGTTCCAACTGAGTTTGTGTTGGTGACTTATTCGCCGGAACCAGAAGTAAAGATTGTGGTGGATAGGGATCCCATAAAAACTTCTTTCGAGGAATGGGCCAGACCCGGCCATTTCTCAAGAACAATAGCTAAGGGCCCTGATACTACCACTTGGATCTGGAACCTACATGCTGATGCTCACGATTTCGATAGCCATACCAGTGATTTGGAGGAGATCTCTCGAAAAGTATTTAGTATCTCTAGTCTTTAATATGGAGCTGAGCTTGAGCGAGCGTTGTAAAAGAAGTGGTCGAGTTGATTGGAGTGGGAAGCTTTGCCTAGGCCGGTGGATGTTGGTTTACCACCTAGTCAGTGGTTGACTAGGACTTTATAAGCTCAGGTTATAAAGAATGAAAGATAATGACTAATCTAACCCCTGAATAGCAGCCATACAGTAATGAACTCTATTTATGGCTTCAGACTCATGAATTGTGATGGTTGGATTTGTATGGAATATAAGAATTTTGATGATTGAATGGCCTGTGCTCTACTCGTTAGGTGTTTGCCTATGCTATTTCCTGCATTTTGACTACATTGGAGCTGGAGGAGTTGGATGTGGGGATCTACATTATTGCAATAGGTAAAAACTTGGAGCAGTAGGATTTTTTGGAGTTGAGAAGGATCCTATGTATTCACTCTTTCTGTGAGTTACTTTAGTACTGATATTGCTTCGACTTCCCATTGGCTACTTTGGTATGTCTGGACTCCTTTTGGGTTGCTACCGCATGCTACTCTCAGCAAAATCCTCATTCGTTATCATCTTGAGAGGACATGGTTTCCTAATAGACTTGTTTTTAGTTAGTTCAACGGAAGAAATCATTCGTTTTGTCCTTTCATGCACATGGTGTGAAGCCTCTTCCCAGATTTGTTTAGAGTGATGATGTGGGTCATGATCGCTTCAATATTGGATCCCTTGGAAGCTTGGTTGTGTGGTACTTTCTTGGCAATTTACTGATTGCCTTGGAGCTTATGCAGTAAGCTCTTTTGTGGGCTTTGTGGAAGTAGCAAAGCAACATGATTTGAAGGGTAGGTGATTCTGCTGCAGATGATTACTGGATTGTTGATAAGGGTTCTTAATATCTTGTTACCCTTGGTTAGGCAAGAGGTATTCTTCTTAAGAAAAGATGATTTTTGGAGGAATTGGAAAAAGGTCAGGGCCATGGGATCGAGTTCGTAGCTTGATGGTAGGCAGTCGGCGCCTCAACATTAAGACAAGCCTAGCTTACTAGTAAACAAAAGCAGATGTCATGGCCATGCCAATTAAGTCAAGGTGGATAAAATTTTAGCATATTGAAGCTACCTCCAGAAAGTTCCTTGCTCATCAGGAGTCCAAAATCTAATGGGGGTGGAGTGTCTCTTGGATTAGGGTTAGCTTTTCTGTTTTCTATTGGCATAGGGAACTCGAATAAGGTGTAGGTGCTCATGCTTCATGTTTTGCAGATGTCATGGAACCTTGCAAGTCCTCCCATTATAAAGGGGACTCCCTCAACGCAGTCAAATAGATGGGCACAGGCAATTGGTAAAAGTTGTGGTTAGATGATCCAGTATAAGACAACAGAACTTAAATGTGGATTTGTATACTCCTTTTTGTGTTGCTCTTTTTGGCCATGGTGTCAACTTCTAAGCTAAAGATGGGGTTGTTAGATTAACATTGGTTATGTGGATCACCTTTCTTTGTAATTCTTGAGCGAAGGTGCTTTAGATTCTCTTTTGCCTTTTCTGTTTTTGTGCTATTCCTTGGACTCTCATTTCAGTGAATTTTTGTTACACTAAGGGCCTGTTTGTTCTTTCAAAGAGATAGTAAATACACGGTAAACGGTAATTCCCTCTATTTCACGTGTTTGAAAATTCATAGGAATTCGTGTCTTTGAAATTGGTTCAAAAGAGGTAACTTTAATTTTTGAACCGCATGATAATGCATATGATATATCCATTCCGTCCATCTGTTTTACTACAATATTTTGAAGCATGAGACAAAAAATGAAGTAGATCCAATACTCAAGTGGCCCACGCCAAAAGAAACAGTGGCCCCACAAAGTTTTTAACGGTCAGTATTCAATTTCCTTTTTCGTATGACGTGGTCCACTTGAGTTTTAGATATGCCTCATTTTTTTACTCATGCTATAAATTCAACTGGAATAATGGATGAATGGTGTGGATAAGCAAAATGCATCATAGTGGGACCCACAGGTATTTTGCAATATTATTGGTTTTTGTGTCAAAAAGTAAGCAGTCAAATCACGTATGATATAAATGCACAGGGAAATAATAATATTTTTTTACACGGTATTTATCATTTCACCCGGAAATCAAACATGCCCTAAAAGCGCCATATTAGTTTGTTTGCGGATGACTTAAACTTATCATTTCGAGCTCTTTTAAAAAATAAATAAATTTAAATAGCTATTTTTATGCATACATTTCGTTTTTGTATTAGTTATTCTTTCCATTATGCTTGCCACTCATCCAAATTTATATGCAGTGAGTAATATTGATTTTGTAACCCTTGTATGGATACCCTAATGTAATCCATTTTTTCTGATCGGACCCTCATTCACCTTTTGCATAATGGATTCACACAGTCACCCTCTTCTGCTCGAATTCAATCTTATTTTTCACCCATCCTCAAATCAATGTATTATGGTCATTTACAAGAAAATCACTCACTTTCAACACCTTTCACTCTACCTTGGTGACTATTTCCAGTGGCATGTATTATCCCTTGCACACCTGTTTCCGCAAGCTATAAACATGGATAATGACTCCTTACTAATCTAGGTAGCTTCCAATGAGTCAATGTTGAAGAATGTTCCTAGAGTCATCCAGGTGAGGGAAGTATATGTCCTGATGTGTCAAGATGTGAATAGTTTCTTGATTCATGCATTTTGTACACGTAGGCCCATGGTTTAGGAGTCTAGTTCATTGATCATATGTGCCTCAGGGTCGATGTGCATATCCCAGAAATCTTTCAGATTGGATGTGCATACCATACCCCACAGTTAGAAACATGGATAATGACTATTTCTAGTGGCGTGCATTATCCTTTGCACACCTGCTTCCTCAGGCTAGAAACATGGATAATGACTCCTTACTAATCTAGGTAGTTTCCAATGATTCAATGTTCAAGAATGCTCCTAGAGTCATCCAGGTGAGGGAAGTATATGTCCTGATGTGTCAAGATGTGAATAATTTCTTGATTCAGGCATTTTGTACACGGTAGGCCCATGGTTTAGGAGTATAGTTTGTTGATCATATGTGCCTCAGGGTCGATGTTCATATTCCAAAAATCTTTTAGATTGGATGTGCATACCTCACAGTTAATGTTTTCTTAATTCCACCTAGTAGCAGTTGCTACTACTGGTCCCTAGCTTGGATAAAGGACTGTTGATGTTAGCTGGGCAGCCAATCATCAAACTTTTGCCAAGCTACCATGAGGATGAATCATTGTTTAGAATATTCCGCAGAGCAGGATGCTTACTGCTAACCCCAAATAGCTGAAACAAAGCTATGATGATGATAATTTTTCTTAACTGTCCATCTGCACTCCACTGATTGAACAGTAAGGATCTTCCCAACCGGAATATGTTTGGGCCATCTCCCATTGGTGGCAAACCCCATCAGATCAACAGGTCCAGGTCATACCATGGGAATACCTGTATCTGCCGTGGTTATGGTACACTTTACATGTCTTGGTCCATCAGGACCCGTAATTCCTACATCCATGTAGGCTGAC
This sequence comes from Magnolia officinalis, assembly GCA_021015155.1. Taxonomy (NCBI): domain Eukaryota; kingdom Viridiplantae; phylum Streptophyta; class Magnoliopsida; order Magnoliales; family Magnoliaceae; genus Magnolia; species Magnolia officinalis. Next base: position 52,582,272 of record JAJHSJ010000016.1, read on the forward strand.
TGGAGTATCCTTCTCTTTTTCCGATTGGCAGGTGATGCCCTTGTTTCCATTGTGATGGTATGTTTGTGCATTTTTGCATTTTATGTGAAGAAAATACTTGCTTTTGTTGGTATGTTCTTTTCCTGTGTTGCTTCGGCTAGCAGGCCTTTAATAAATTTCCATTACTCTTTAAAAAAAGAAAGAAAATACTAGCTTTTGTTTCATTATTTTACTTGCTTTCTAAATTTCCATCAATTTTGCATCCAACATTACCTCACTGACCTACATTTCTGAAAAAAAAAAGAACATTCTTTGGCCTTAGCAAGCTCTTTGAAACTGTGCATAATGGGATTGGCTAGTAGATCTGTTGATTGTGCCTTACAATTTTATTTGCAGCTAGGCGTAAGACTGTGAAACTGAGGCAGGACTCAGGTGAGCTTGGCTCATTATTCGTGGCATTCAAGGTCCTGGACGTCGAAAGGTCAAAAAGTAAGCCAGCAGTACCGGCATCTCTAAAAGCTGTTTCAATCCATGCTCTTTCCCGGCAAAGGTTTCTAATCCTGGACTCGGTTGGTGATGTTCACCTCTTGAGCCTGAACAATATTTTCCTTGGATCAGAACTCACCGAGCACAGTTCAACACCCTTCAAAAGTTGTCACATGAGGCGTCTGGAGTGTACCATGAAAGTGCAGATGCTAGCTGTTCTTCCCGATATTTCTACGAGTATGCTACCTTTTATTCCCGAGGAATGCTACTTGCACATCTGCAAGCACCAAACAAAAGCATTTCACGTGCCAAAGTGGCATGCATGTTTGAAAACCTTTCTGTTCATCAGGTATGCCTCACAGTGAATGCACCTGGTTCAGAAATAGGCTCCACTCAGTAGGTGGGCTACACATGTATGTTGAATGTGGACTGTTGGCTGTCCTTTTCTAACTATCCACCTTTCGCTTACATGTGGCCCACTGGTAGTTCCTTGATGAATGTGCACTTGTATGCCACTTTGGTATGGGTCAACATCTGTTTGGCACTTGCAGTGGAATCTGCAAGTAGATATGTCTTCATATCTGCTGTGATTCTGTGAGACTGCCGAGCTGGTTTTAGTTTTAAATGCTGTTTTCCATCATGTTGCAGGAGCACAAACTGTGTGGCTGTCAGATGGATGCCATTCAGTGCACATGACATCGGTAGGTGATATGGATGCTGCTACTGTTGGTGAGAGTGATAAAGATGAAAAAGAGGAAAAGCTAATGCAAATCTCAGGTTTTTCACATACTCGTGTTATGATGATTATGTAAGTTTTATAGATATATACATGATGAAATCTTAATTGTGAGCAGCGCCTCAATTTCCTAAATTGTAGTGCTGCACCTGAATTTGACTCATGGCCATTAGTCCTTTATCTTGATCTGGATGGATCGTTGGGCGACCTCCACTGTGGATGAGCCATCGTGTGGACTCGATAATCATACTGCTGCCATTCAATTGGACCTTTACATTCAGTTATGTTCCACTGTCAGCGATATTCTTTTCTACTGTGCATTTGTGGGTCACTGGTTGGATGGTTAAAATCACATGGTTGATGAAGTTTCTGCTGTTGCGGATCCAATGCAGGACCTGGTCCGAACTATGGACTGTTGCTCTGCGTATCCAATTTGAGTGCCAATTCATAAATAAAGAAAAAAGGGTATCCATCAAATAATGAGTCCAATTTGACTGTACTGGGTGATTAATTAGGTGTTCCGTGCTTTATTTAAAAGAAGGCATTCTGCTTACAGGTTAATTACACCTATAAACATGTTTCATGTTAATTACACCTATTTACTTTTGTTTCTAATCTAAAGGTTTTAAATCAGTCAGACTAAAACAGAGTATATGGAACACAATTTTCATAACAATAGTTGTGGAAATGAAGAATTAGATAAGATTGCTGACCAAGAAGCACTTGAAAATGATCATTTTCAGTATCTTGTATCAATAATTCATGAGAGCAGAGAGATTGAGAAGGATGTTGCTCATACAATTAGTGCTGGGTGGATGAACTAGAGATTTGGCTTTGGAGTTTTATGTGATCACCGCATACCAATCAAACCGAAGGGGAAATTTTGTAGGATAGTTATAAGACCAGCCATGCTTGATGGGACAGTGTGTTAGGCTGTCAAGGAACAACATGCTAATAGAATGTGTAGTTGAAATGAGGATGTTGAGATGGATGAGTGACCAGACGTGGAAGGATAGAATTAGAAATGAATGCGTCCAAGGGAACTTGGGAGTATCACCAATAGGTAATAAGATGAGGGAAAATAGACTTACATGGTTTGGCCATGTGCAATGGAGGCAAGAACTACACTAGGTAGGGGTGAGTTAGTTCAAGCAGAAGGCTCTGAAAGGCAAGGGGAAGGCCTAAAAGGACATGGATGGAGGAACTAGGAAAAGATTTGATGACATGTGGTTTAACCGAGGATATGGTCCTTGATAGAGTGAAATGGAGGAGTGGGATTTTTGTACCCCAATTAGGTGAGGTAATGCTTAGATGACGATGATGATTTACTTCTGTTTCTGGTGGCTTTGGATAAAACACAAGCCGTGCCACTGTCTTTGTAAGTTTGCTTCCAGTTTGCGCATTTTGCGTAAGCTCTAATTCTACTGGTGACTAGAGTTGTCCTTTTGAATTGTGTCGGAAACCCAAATCCTGTTGTCCTATTTCATTATTGGATTTTCAAGAAGTTGGATTATGATTGTTATGGGGAATCTCATGCGGCAGTTTGAAAGTGAGTTGCTTGAACCAGCGGCAATGATGCACTCCAGCTTGCCGAGTTGGCCCATAATTGTGTGGGCCACTCTTGTAATGAGAAAATAAAGAAGATGGGTTGATGCGATGATCGCGTCATGTGGGTCCCATTTGTTTGACATTTGGTGCTGCTTAGTTGGGTTTTTAATTAACCATGTGATTAAAGTATGGATGTTAGAGCACATAGCTTAATGGTAGATAGGGTGTATTTCAACATTGACGTCTTGGGTTCAATCCCAGCTTAACTATCCCAAAAGGAAAAAAGAAAATGGGTCACGAACACTAGGATTAGTTTGAATTAGGTGAAGTTTGTTTGAAGCTGGGTTTCATAGTTTTCAAGAAGCTAGTAGAAGGTTATAGAGATGGCAAGAGGTTGTTAAAGAGTCCTTATGCTTAAGAAGTCAAGTGTGATTAGGAAAGTAGTCCAAAATCTAGTCGCAATAGAGTTCGAGTGGGAGATTTAGAGGTGAACAGATTCATGTTTTATATTTACCATTACTTTGTGCATTTCGATAACTTTGGTTCTTCAAAAGGTTTGAATCGATCTATTGTCATAGGCATCTCTCTTACCCTTTGATTAATTTCTATTGCTTATGTTTTGTTTTACTCAATCATTGCTATCCGAAAAGGCTCTTGAACATGCATTGATGTAGATGACAGCCCCTCTACACGCCACAACATGTTGCGAAATCCCTTTTGGCCATCATTTTGTTTAATACTTTCTGGTCCACCTGATATGTGGACCACCCTGGTTTTTGGGCCAGGGCCCATCCATTGTTGGGCCCTCCTGTTGGATGGCTTGGATAAAAAACATGTGCCAAGTTGGCACTGGCAGTGTGTAGAGGGGCTGAGATCTATATGCCTATGGCCGTGGAATAGGCAAATATGGGATGATGATGTGCTTTTTATATTAGACATATTTCATCTTTTTCTTCACAATCTAATCTTTGTTCTTTGTTCTTTTCTTGTCAGCTATTCAAGCAATATTTACTAGTGAAAAGATTCATGATATCATTCCTTATGCTGCAAATGGGATTTTGATTCTTGGTCAAGGTATGATGTGTTCTTGAGTGTGGATATCTTTTGAACTGGAAGTAGTATGTTAGGTGCACTTTGGCCTCATTCTTCTGCATCCAACTCTTTTCTGCTGCCTGAAGAATTCCAGTTTTGTGTGAAACATTCGGCTGTGTATTGTATAGGTGCCTGATAATTTCGATGCATGTTTTACAGGAAGTATCTTTGCCTATGCTATTGCTTGAAGTCAATAGATGGTTTTATCTTCTGTGGTGGTAAGGAAATATTCTCGTTACACTATCCTATTCTTTTGATGCTGCTTGTGAATGTTAAAGCGACATTGTCACATTCAAGTTCACTTGTTCCTATTGAAAATTAATTCTTGAAACGCATGAAATATCTTTCATACATATTGAGACCATCCGTTTAGGTATTTTTCATGAACATGCATGAAATATTGCCACACTAAAATCTTGGTTAACGTTTTGGTTCATGTAGTCGTTATCATTGACTTGTTACTGTAAAGTGTAAACAATCACATGATGTGAGGAGGAAAAGTATTTTGGTAGAGAGTCAAGAGGGTTGTGTAGAGATTAGATTAATCTCTCACCCAAATCACACCCTAAAGCTTGGATAAGGTGGTTGATGATGATGACGACCCTAATATTTTAGTATAAAACCCTAAATGAAATGACATGGTGGGGGAGCACCAAAACATAACACACTCATACACAATAAAATACTTAACATACATCTAGCTCCACACACACACACACGCACATGAATACATGATCTCCTATTGTCAAGTAAGTTTAAACTTCTTTCCATCATCACTGAATAGTGTTAGATATTCATAGAAATAGAGATCTCACTGGTTTGAAGGTGAGTCCAGAAATTCCATATCTTGGGGGTGGCAGCCTCTCTTGTCCCTGGAGATTGGAAACTCTTACTAGAGAAGTTTGCGATGTGCGTTAAGGGCAAAACTTGTCTTTGGACATTTCCTCAGGAGGCAAATGCTAAAGCAGATCATCTAGCTAAAGGAGGCATGGGCAAAGACTCTCATTTGTCTGTTATTTCTAAGTTGGGTAGAAGTGCATTGTTGCAATGCCCTTCTCTTTTATTTTGTATTTTCCATGTTGTATTGGCCCTCTATGGGCCCCGTTGTTTCTTTTTCTTTCATTTTCAAAAAAACCTTTCATCGTCATCATTGTCATCATCAACATCAACATCAACATCAACATCAACATCTAAGCCTTGTCCCAATTAATTGGGATTGGCTACATGAATCCTGTTATGCAACTCCACTCTATTAAGGGCCATAACTTCGGTTAGACCATAGGTCATCCTGTATTTTCTTACTAACCCCAGCCATGTCCTTTTGGGCTTTTCCTTCTCCCTTCTAGAGTCTTAAACTTGTACCAACTCACTCCTAATCAATGCAATTCTTCCTTCCGTCACACATGACCAAACCATCTAAGCTTACTTTCCCCCATCTTATTAGTGCCTATCGGTGCTACTCTTAGTTCCTTCAACTGTGTTTATTGTTACCTATCGTCTTGCCATTCATCCATTTCAGCATCCATTACTCAAAAGAAAAAAAAAGGAGATTGCTCCTTTTCTTATGCTTAGGGCCCATTTGGAATAGTGGTGTGAATCCCGACTTTTTATCTGAAAAGATTTTGATTAGAGAACTCATGCATATTTTTTGTCCGAAACGCCCCGGGTGGAAGCCGAAACATGTTAAAGAGGGTGCCATTTCCAATTCAAATTTTTTTTTTTTTTGTTTTTTTGTTTTTTCTCCTTCTTGAAACAAAATAGGTTGGCTACTGATAAAAAAGGATTTGGCTGACTCTATATTATTCAATCACAGCTTCTCGCATGCCAAGAGGCTGTTAAAAGTTTTTACTTGATTCAAATATATGAAAGTGTTTAGCCTTTGTAGGGGTTGCCCATTAAGTTGTGGTTTATGGAGATTTTCGTCTTGGTGGGGTCATGTTTAGGAGGTGGTGGTAGTAGATCCGACGACAAGTGGCACAGAGGTGAGAATGGCATGCCTCTATGTGCAAAAGAAGCGATCAACAAAGATCTCAGTCATCATGGGGGAAGAGAGGGTGACTCTCAAGGTTCTGATGGAGAGTTGAGGGCCAGTAAAGAGGAAAGGAAGGTGTAAAGAGGAGGCAGGGGCTGGGAAGGAGAAGGGGAGAGGGGATGGTGGACGAAGACTCTCAAGGTTATGATGCTCTTGTGGAGCACTAGATGAGGGAGTGATGATGTGCTCATCGCCCATTGGTTGTGAGAGGACAGGTAGCGGTGGAGATGATTGTAGGGAGGCACATGGTAGGTTGGGAGTCAGGTTCGGGTGAGATATGAGGCTCAGGTGCGAAGACAAGCTCGGAGTTGAGGTTTGGGTGGAAGAGAAGTAAGATCGGATACTAGGTGGAGACTCGGGGTTGGGGCTTGGAGGAAACGTGGCGTCATTGCACGACACATGTTCATGCTCTCAAGTAGAGGCATTAAATGTGGTCGGCGGAAATAAGGAGAGCCTGCCATGTAGCCCGACCCATTTGAACCCCATTGCACATTTGCCCCCCTTTAGTTGTCACGTGATGTCATGGCATGGGGTAAGGATTGGGAAGTAAACCCCATGGAGACTAACACACCTGCCTGCCTGGTCTATGGATCTTATGGGGGGGAAAAGGAATGGGAGATGTTTTGATAACAGGAGCAATTCGATAGTTGAGGCTTTTAGTAGGCAGAAGCTTTGTCTGGCTAATTGGGCCTATTGTATAGATGCTTTAAAGGATTGTTCTTTTTTTTTTTTTTTTCTTCGTCTTTAAGTTAGCTTGTTGCCTTTTGCACCATCTCAATACCTTTTCAAGAAAAGTTTTGTTATCTATAAAAAAAAAAAGAAAAAAGAAAAAAAGAAAAAAGAAAAAATAAAGTGTTTAACCCATATTTTAAAGTGTGGTTGACTTTAGTTGGTTCACCTCGAACAAAAAAACAAAAAACCAAAAAACAAAAAACAAAAACAAAGTCCTGTCAATTGTTGTTAGAGGTGTACACGAGTCGATCAGAGTCGAGCTTGGCGCAGCTCGACTCAGCTCGGCCACTTGCTGACCTCAGCTTGTACTTGGCTCGACTCGGTCCACGAGTCTGACTGGCCAGCTCAGCTCGGTTCGGTTAGCAGCTTGGGCCAGTTCGAGCTGAGTTCAAGCCAAGATCGAGCCGAGTTCGTTCGTGTAGCATTTTCACAAACACATGAACTACACTTTCAAAATCTTGCTGTATGTGAAACAATAGCAATGGATTTACAGGTATTTCATCAAACACCTTGTAAACCACATAAAAATCAAGAAAAAAAAGGGTATTTGTTTCATATACGTACCTTCCTTGCCACCAGCCACACTTCATTGAGTCATTTCATCAAACACTTGGTGAGCAACAACAATATCAAAGTAACCAAGTCACCGAACTGAATCGATCCGAGTCGAGTCGAGCTCGGGCAAGCTCGAACTCGGTTTGAAAATTTTTTGAGCTAAAAAAATCAGCTCGACTCGGCTCGAACTCAGTTTCGAACCGAGTCGAATTGAGCTTTTTCGAGTCGAGTCGAGCGAGTTACCGAGCTAACTCTGCACGTGTACAACCCTAACTGTTGTTAAATCATGGCCTGCAAGATGGAATATCTGTTTCGCGAAGTATAATCTGTGCCATCTTGGTAGATTCTCTTCTTTACAGAAGTTTCTGAGGTAGCAATTTGAAACTATTGAATCGGGAGAGGTTACTAATTAATTAGAAAATGAAACCTTCAACTCTTCACTTGTAGTAGATAGATAGATGTCAACTTTATTCAATCAATCAAATGATCAATCATTGTTCTCAACATGCCCAATGGCCTATTTGTAGGTTCAATTACAAGATAGATAGATAAAAAAATGTCAACTTTATTCAATCAGTCAAATGATCAATCATTGTTCTCAACATGCCCAATGGCCTATTTATTGGTTCAATTAAAACTCTAGAATAAATGTCTCTAAAACCTTCCTTTGCTTTCTATTGGCCCTTAATAGACCTTGCACTAAATCCACTCAACTTGTAACCTTAAGTTACTCAACTTGCAATTGACAAACCAATCCAACCAGGGAAACTAAATATAAAGAATCAAAGTCTTCTGAAACTTCCACATATAGCAACTGTATGATATGTACAAACCCTCCAAAAGAGGCACTACCATATATATATATATATATATATATATATATATATATATATATATATATATATATATATATCTATATATATATATATATATATATATAAGGCTTCTATGGTTTGCGGTTGGATTATTGGACCCCATGATGTAGGACGATTGAAACTAACCTAGGATGTAAGATGTGAGATCAATTACGTAGTAATTTCAGCATTCAACATGTAAAACCAAACATATCCCGCTACCAGATTATCCAGAAGGTAATTCAGAGTCCCTCTCTCTTAACCAGCAGCGTATGTCCTTTAACCGGTCCCTTCACCGCTCTGCGTCAGGAGCAGACCTGTCCGTCTCTCCTATCGAGACACACAAAGAGGGATGCGTGGATTTAGAGGAGAGTGGGATGGTTTCTTCTTCGACAAGATACATGCCTTCCAGGGAACACGTGGACCGTCTCGATCGACGCTCGTGTACAACTTTGGGACAAATGGCAGACTCTCAAGTCTTTTCTCCCCTTTTGCGTCATACATGTAGTGCTTCCCATACGCAACCGGACTCGCTGGAAGCCTCTCTCACCCTCCCGGTCTCGGGTTCCTTAGCTATCACCTCCTCCATTCCTCCTACCTCGTCGCCAAACCCATGGTCCGAAGACGCTGAGTCGATCGGCCGCCTTTTGTCTAATCGTAGTCAGTCTGATTTCCAATCGCGGCCTTCCTCGCCTCTCCCATTCCTACTCATCTCCTCCTATTGATGCCTTAGAAATGGGTCCGATTACTCTTTTCCAAGACAATGATCCCTCTCATATCCTTATGGTGGAACCTCCGCAAATGATTGCCGATTCCCAGACAGATCTGCAACCGTTCGATATGAATAGAGCTGACTTGCTGACTAAAATTCAGAAGAAACGATGGATCAGAGAAGCCATGGGAAAGGTGGGGAGATCCCTTGGCCTCTCTTTCGGGGACAGATTGGAGGATTATGTCGCTTTATTCCAATGCATAGAAAACAGAGGCAGACCTATTGGGAAGTGTCAATCTTCACCAAAACATTTACTTAAGATTTCAGGCAGTTGTGAGTTGCAACGCCTAGAAGCGAGCCCTGGTTTTATATCGGCTTCTACGTCAAAACCAAGGCGTCAGGGTAATCGGGGAAGTGTAGTGAGTCAATGAAGATCATTTCTTGGAACGTCAGGGGGGTGAGCTCTAAACACAAAAGGAGCCTGATTAAAGCGTCCATTAGCAGAAAAAACCCGGATGTAGTGTGCTTTTAAGAAACGAAGGTCTCCCGTTCAAGGATTATCTTCTGGCTTCTTCGTGGAAGGAAAGGGATGCAAAGTACTTAACGGTGGATGCGGTGGGAAGTTCGGGTGGGATCCTCATTGCATGGAAATCGTCCAAGTGGGATCTCGTTTCTTCCACTGCTGGCACCTTTTCGTTGACAGTTATTCTCCAAGATAAGTCTTCTTCTGTTAAATGCTTGCTGACTATTATCTATAAGCCTACCAATGACTCTCTCAGGTCTGCTTTTTTGGGAAGAGCTCACTCAGGCTAGAGAGTCTTTCTCGGGGCCTTCCTGCGTGGTTGGTGACTTCAATGTCACTCGCTTTGCGGAGGATCATTCCAGAAGTAGAAGGCCTTCCCCCCGAATGTTGCGCTTCTCCAAATGGATTCAACAGGAGCAACTCATCGATTTACCTCTGCTGGGTGCCAGATTCACATGGTCCGATGGGCGGGCAAATCCTATCCAATCTCGGCTCGATAGATTTCTTCTCTCTCCGGAGTGGATCGAGACTTTCCCGACGGTTAAGCAACTCGTCATGCCTCGCACTACATCGGACCACTGCCCTCTTCTCTTAAGTGAGGAAGAAGACAATTGGGGCCCGAAACCTTTCAGGTTTAACACTGCTTGGCTCCAGTCTGAGGGTCTTCAGCAGAAGATCATTGAATGGTGGCAGTCTTTTCAGGTGGAAGGGTATGCTGGTCATCGATTGCTATGTAAACTCAGACTTCTCAAGACTAAGCTCAAAGAATGGCGGCAGGAGGTGACTCAAAAGAGAGAGGCTGAAATTGAAGTCCTTCTATCAGACCTCCAATCAATAGACGTTGAATCGGAATCTGGGCCGATGTCGAATGAGATGCTGGTCAGGCGCATATCTATAATTCAGGAGCTCTCAAGTAAAGCTCAGGAAGAGGAATCCTCGTGGAGGATTAAATCCAGAATCAAATGGATCACTGAGGGGGACAAGAATACTAAGTTCTTCCATAATATGGCCAATATGCACTCTTGGTCTAAGGCCATCCTCAGTATTTTCGATAAGGGAAGCAGAGTCGAGGACAGAAAAGAGATTGTCGATCTTGCGATATTTCACTTCAAAGCTCTTCTGTCGACAGATAATTGGGTTAGACCGAAATTAGATAACATTTCTTTCAGTTGCTTGCAGGTTGTTGATGCCGACCAATTGGAGTCTCAGTTCTCTAAAGACGAGGTCAAGGTGGCAGTTGATGCCTTGGGTGCTGATAAGTCTCCAGGTCTAGATGGCTTTCCGATCAGTTTTTACCAGACTTTCTGGCAAATTGTTCGGATCGATGTTCTCTTCTTCCTGCAGGAATTTCATGATAGAAGCATATTATCGAAGGGCCTGGGTGCAACCTTTATTTCGCTCATTCCTAAGGTGGCGGGTGCTGCTTCTTTCGCTGAATTTAGACTCATTATTCTGATCAGGAGCCCGTACAAAATTCTAACGAAAGTTTTGTCCTCATGACTCTCTAAAGTCATTGGGTTGCTCATCTCCAGTAATCAGAATGCTTTCATTAAAGGTAGGCAGATCACGGATGGAGTCCTTATCGCTAAAGAAGTTCTTCACTCCTGCCACAAGTCTAAGTTAGAAGGGGGTTTTTTGCAAATTGGATGTTGCCAAGGCTTATGATCATGTAGATTGAGACTTCCTCCTGTATATGCTAACTCGGATAGGCTTTGGCCTCAAATGGAGAACGTGGATCGCCGCGTGTATTGGTTCGGCTCATTTCTCCGTCATCCTCAACGGTTCTCCCTCAGGCTTTTTCAAAAGCTCGAGAGGCCTGTGGCAAGGAGATCCACTATCCCCCTACCTTTTCCTTATCATGGCCGAGGCACTATCCCAAATGTTGAAAAAAGGGCAAGAGCAAGGTATTCTGCGAGGCATATTAGTGCCAGGATTGGCAGTCCCACTCACACATATCCAATTCGCTGTTGATACACTCATTTTCTCAGAGGCATTGCAAGAAAAAATTGATCATCTTCTTATTGCTATCCGCTGTTTTGAAGCTGTTTCGGGTCTTAGGATCAATTTTAGTAAATCCAAACTGCTCGGAGTAAATGTCCCCCAGCACCACTTACAGAGATATGCCGATACTCTTGGATGCTGTGTAGAGTCTTTTCCAACATACTTTGTTGGGCTGCCCCTTTGCATCGGCCCCCCACTGAAACACATGTGGGACAGGGTCATCAGCAAATTTCACAAGTATTTGGCTTCCTAGAAATGCCGGTATTTGTCCCTTGGTGGGAGACTGACCCTCATTAAAGCAGCCCTCTCTAGCCTAACTCTATATTTTATGTCATTGTTCACTTGTCCAGGGTCGGTTATTAAGTGCATCGACAAAATTAGAAGGGACTTTCTATGGTTTGGCAAGGAAAATCAGAGGAAGTTCCATTTTCTTGAATGGAAAGAAGTGTGTAAAGTGTTCAGTGAGGGAGGCGCAAACGTCAAGAATCTAAAGCTCATGAATTTAGCGTTGCTGGGGAAATGGACCTGGAGATTTGCCTCAAAAAATGAAGCCTTGTGGAGTTCCATAGTTAAGGGCAAATATGGGGTGTCCCAGGGAGGTTGGTGGCCTAAATAGTCTTCATATTACAAGGCTTCCTACATATGGAGGGGTATTCTAAAAGCGAAAGACCCTGTCTATTCCAAAAGCAGGTTTAAGTTGGGTAATGGTGCCTCGATTAGGTTCTGGGAAGATATCTGGTGTGGCGAAAATTCTCTCGAGACTCTATTCCCTCAAATATACAGGCTTGCTCCTGACAGAAATATATACATCAACAGGTGCTGTTCTTCCACGCCCGATCATTCAGTTTGGGACATAAGATGTACTAGAAATCTAACTCAAAGTGAAACTGATGAATATATGGAGCTTCAGAATTGTATCTCTCAAGTAAAGACTATCACTTCTCAGCCTGATAGTATTCTTTGGCCATTGGAGAAAACAACATCATTCTCTGTTAAGTCTCTCTACGCAGCAATCTATCTTGCGGCGCAGATCACGAGCGAAGTCTCCTCATTCATTTGGAAGTACAAGGCCCTGCCTAAGTACATTTGCTTCGGGTGGTTGGCAAGCCGTAATAGAATCCTCACCATAGATAACTTGTCTAAGAGAGGCATGCAGCTGGTTAACGTTTGTCTATGTTGTATGCGTCACGCAAAATTTGTGAATCATTTACTGATTCATTGCCCTTTCATCTCCTCTATTCTTGCCGACTTCTGTCAGCAATTTTCGGTCAGTTGGTGCGCTCCAGAATCTGCAGCGAAGATGTTGTTTGATTAGAATGGGTTTAAGCTTGGTAAAATTAACTCCATCATCTGGCATATGGCTATCCTTGCCATCTGGTGGGCTGTCTGGGAAGAAAGGAATGATAGGTGTTTCAATGATCGGTCGTCTTCTGGTAGGATAGTAGGTTCTAAGGCTAAAAAGCTGGCCATCGAATGGGCTGTTAATGCAAATGTTTTAAAGAGGGTCGATCTGTCTTTTCTCGGTGAGTAGGAGCTTTCTGCTATCTCAGTAGTTCTCTTCTTTCTTGTTTTTTCTTTTTTCCTTTTGTATGCTTCTTCTTTTTTCTATAAAATCGCCGTTATCTATTATAAAAAAAAAAAAAAAAAAAACTAAACATATCCACATAATAGATTTATAAAATTCATATTTGTAACACAAAGGGCCTAGGCTATCACATATGTGGTGCACGAAAATATAAAATATTACAAGAGTGACCCACTTAGAAGTAGGGACTTCTAATCTAGCATGGGTAGTGTAACAACCACGTGAAAAAATAATGACACCAATAAAATCAGCTTTGGGAAAGGGATTTACAAAAAAGTTAGATTTTCGTTAGGGTTTTTCTTTTTTAGAATTAGGGATCTAGGGATTAAGGTAAGGTCTGGAGGGGAATCAAGGAGGGAAGGTACCAAAAGGGGCCCCACATATGGATATGTTTTAAGGATGTAGATTTTCTTTTTCTTGGAGTCTAGCGATTTGATTGCCTCCTCGGCGACCTCCCTTTTCTCCCCTGCTTTGTCCCCTTTCTCCTTCTTTCTCTTTTCTTCATATATATATATATATATATTATATATATATATATATATATATATATATATATATATATAGTCAGTGAATTTTTTTTTTAAAAAGGGGCCCCACATGTGGCAGCCTGTACGGATGCACGTGTGTGTGTGTCCACTTATGGGTGAGTAGGGGAAAGAGAAAGGAGGTGGATTAGTTGGGTTTTGATGGGTTTAGAAGAGATATAAGGGAAAAAGGAAGAAAAAGAAGAAGAAGTGAAGTACCTTATTGGAGAAGAGAAAGAAGAAGTGAAGTACCTTGTTGGAGAAGAGAAAGAAGAAGAAAGCATGTTGGAGAAGAGAAAGAAGAAGAAAGCATGTTGGAGGAATCTACCACCAATCAAGACTCTACCCTTCCACAATTCAATTGGAAGAGAGGGTTTCTTACAAACCCTAAAAACAAAGAGGAAAATACCCCAAAAACGTAACGACTTTTTTTTTTTTTTTTTTTTGTTTTTGTTTTGTTTTGTTTTGTTTTTTTTGTTTTTTTTGTTTTTTTTTTTTGTATTATTCTCCTTTTCTCAAGCTCTCATTAGGGTTGGACTTCCACCTCCCCTTTGCTTTTATATTAGAACTTTTAAAAAATTACAAATATGCCACTCACCTAAGTGACATGGCCCATCATCCAAAATAAGTAAACAAAAACACTTACCATCAATCTTAACCGTCAAATAAATCCTAAAAATAACAAAAACATAAATGAAACAAGATCTAGGTCCAAGGGGCCTAGATCTGGAAGATTTGGTGGCCCGATGGCTTGATCCACAAGATCCAACGGTTGGATCAACACGAAATAAAAATTCAATGACTAAAACTGTCTTTTAGGAAGCCCACATGCATCATCCCTAAGTGGGGTCTTCCTGATGCATGTCCAATGCACGTGGGGTTTTCAAAATGGCCCGACGGGCCCCATCTGGAACTCGTCTCCCATCCACAAAGAGAGCTGCACTGATGTGGGTGGCCGCTTCTGTCTTTAGTACACCCGAGTAAGTCCTCTGATGTCCCCCATCACCCCACAATGACGTAGCAGGGTAGATGAGAAGGAAAGAAGAGGATAAGAATTGCACAAACCACAATTCAATGAAGTTGATTTTTAGTGTTTTCTCCCTCTACAAGAGTTTTTTTCCCCTCTAAACTCACATTTCCTTTTTATTCCAATCTGTCATTGCCATATGGCATTTACAAGCGCGTGCGCACACATGTAACTCTATTATTCTAGATTAAGAAATGAATCCCCAAAATAGCACACATATATGGGCCTAAATTCTCCCTTTTTTCGCTTATGCTTATCACTTCCTATTAAAGACCCTCCAAGACAAATATATCCTATTAAGGATCCCACAAGATACAAAATGTCCCAAAATACAAAACTACCAATGCCTAATGACTAAGACTTGTTATAATTGGAAAATACTAGTGCAAAGACAACCAAAGAGACCTAATTTTAGACTCCCAATAAAATCTCTCAAAATCTTTACTAAATAAAGACTCCAAAGAATCAAGCTACAAACTTTCTTAGGATCCATATCTCCTAAGAAATCTTTAGGTACAACTCAATGCGTGGGGCCCACAGAACAGGCCTTAATAACTGCAAATTGGGATTTTTGGGTCCTACATCCCCATTATACAACTCTTGTGACTGTTCCTGCTTGCTTTTCAGTCATGTGGACTAGGTCAAGGGTTTTGATGACAGGTCAAGGCCGGTTCAATGGTCGAATTGCGCTGGACCCACAATCACTGAACCAGTCTTGACCCATTATCAAAGCCCTTGACCTAGTCCACATCATCAATCATCTCATTCTGGACCCTTGAGGTGGTCCCGCCTTTAATTAGATAGCCAGGTACTTGATCTTCAACCCGGATGGTTGGACGGTTCTGATTTGATGTCTGGACCAGATTTGCTAAGTGAAATTATGAACCCTGTGATGAGTCTCATCAGACAATCAGCTACTGAATGATTGGATGCTCATCATCGATTCATCGCACCACCAAAAAACAACCATTCAGAGTTTGACCAAAAGGATTTAGTAGAGTCTAAACTCTGCATGAAATTTCCTGTCTTGGGAAAACAAAAGAAACTAATTTCATTCAATTGAAATTTCATCACATTTTCATTCCATCCCATACATTTGTCTGTATATCTTAGCCTTAAAAAAAATGGTGACAAATTTGACTGCCTTTGTACAAATGCTAGTTTGAGTTAAAGAAACCAAGGTATAATCTCTATTAATTAACAAATCTACTCTTAAAATGGTTGTAATAATAAAAGAAAAGAAACTGAAATTAAGGAAACGGAATTGAAGAGTTCAAATCATACTTTTCTTACCTTAACACAACTGTATGTATGTATTGGCCTATACGGTCATACAAAAGGCCTCTTTTACACATCATCATCATCCTCATCATCTAAACCTTATCCCAACTAATTGTGTCAGCTACGTGAATCCTTTTCTGCCATTCCACTCTATCAGGGGCCATAACTTCAGTTAGATCATAGGTCATTGTCCGGATTTTGATGGAAGTTATGGTAAAAGTTTGATCCTGGCTGCCAAACCGACACAACCCTCCTTTATTTGGCCTTGGGACTGACTGACGATGAGAGCACAAAACTCCCACTGGCGCTATGTAATAGACCAATATATTGGTTGATCAAAATCAAGTGCTCTCCAACAGTCTATTGCATAGCTTAGTTACAACCAACGAATTGCTTCATTTATATTGTTGTGTATAAAGCCCAAAAAAAAGGTGCACGGTAGCATTCGTGGCCCCGTAATGTAGTCCAAAAGTCCAATTAGACCATTGTCCGAGTAACCAGCATGACCTTTGATCAGGTTCAGATGGTCAATTGGTCAGTATGGACCCTTGGCATGGTCTAGATCTTCAATCTGAATGTTTGGATAGACCTGCTATGTAGTTTGGACCCTTGGGCGGCCTGATCTGGGTTTGATCTGCAACCTGAATGCTTGCATTGGACTGATCACACAAATCAGTCATATCTGGGCCTCAATGAGACCATTTGGGTGGCCTGGATGCATAATTTTTTTTTTTTATATTATAGTTCTTTTGGGTTGGATACCATGTTATTTTTCTGTGCTGAGAATGCTACAAGCTTTAGTTACTTGTCTAATGAAATTTATCCACCCAATATCTAGCACAACATATGTTATCTTGGCTCATAATGTTAATACGCTTAATAATTTGAATGTATTGCCTCAGACAATTTGGCTTTAATTCTCTCTCACTAATTTTGCAGGAAATTTCTGTATCAAGCCAGCTTAGAACTTTAAATGGATTTATGACAATGTGGTTGGCTTTTCCGAATCAGTGTTTTTTGAGGCAGATGTAAGGTTGTTGTATGTCATGCCTTTTAAGTCTTCCATATATTTCACTTTTATTTTTATTTAAATTTTATGCATCACATAAGGCTGGCTTTATTTTATCTGATTTTGAGTTGGGATCTTACTTGATTTTTTCTGTATTTTCTGTTTGCTAGTGCGGGTTCTTGCTGATTATATTGATGCTGTCTATCAACCTACCTTTGATGTCGTGACCTGCAATCTTCCTTTTCCAATAGCAGTTTCTGATTCAAATGCATCACTGAGCGCGAAAAGGTGCGATCACAATCTTCTTATTATTCAAATAAAGTCATGCTTGCTGTGTTGCTGCCCGAGGAGGTGATGATTCATGCCAACTTGCATGAGTCTTCTCCAATAGCATTATTTATATAAATCTATCATCTTTTACTGTTATCAAATTGATGCACACTTTCTTGGCCCATTTCAAGAGGAAAACCCAGCCCATGAATCAAATATTCAGGGTCTATATGTGATATGACTTGAGCTTTATGAGAACAAATAATAAGGATTTTATGAGAATAAATCGAACAAAGTATGAGTACCTCATGCATACAGAAGCATGCAAGTATTGAGACTCTTCTCATGCAGCTCCATCCTGAGCTGTCCTGTTCTAAAAACTAGCTGAATCCTTAGTAGTTTGCCAAGCCCATGGTTTTTTGTCATTCTCGTTTGACTGCCTGAATCGGAACTGTAGCCATCAGTGGAGTCGCATGCTCTGATTGAAAACGAAAGAGCATGCAAGAAATGAAATGATAGAGAGAAAGAAAGTCGAGGTGAAAGATACTTGTTTATCATCTTAATATGATGTCATAATTTTATTATTTAGTTATTATGACATGATATTAATATCAACATGTTAAGCAACTTTTCATGCATTTTGTTTTTCCAACACCACAATGTGACATGACTCGGGCGAGTCACTGAATCACAGAAAACTCGGAAAAACTCAGGAGTCATGCCAATTTTGTATCCTCACCGAGTCTCCACCTTTTCAACAGATCCATGGTTAATGACCTGAACGCTTGAACTGAGCCTTCAGATTGGGGGATGGGAAAAATGTGAGATTTTGGGAGGATAAATGGGTAGGTGATAAAAAAAATTGAGTGATTTATTTCCTAGGTTAGCTGGAATAGCTAGGGAGCCTGAAATGAGAGTGGCTAGTTGTTTCTCTATGAGGGGAGATGAAGTTCATTGGGTGCCACTGTGTAGAAGGAATCTAGTCGATGAAGAAGTTGAAGAATTTATTGCTCTTCTTGAGGTTTTAGCCAAGGTTTCTCCAATTACAACAAATGCGGATTCGCATAGATGGTTAAAAGATAAATCCGGTAAGTTATCGGTGAAACCCTTCCATTGGATGCTAATTGGAAATGAAGGTAGCAACCGGCTTTCTCTGTTGTCGTTCGTCTGGCGCTATGGTGCTCCGTTGAAGGCGGTGGCATTGGTTGGCTAGTGGGGAGAAAGAAGGTTTTAACAGTGGTCAGTCTCTGAAAAGGAGGATGATCCTCCCAAATGCTTGCTTACTTTGTTATCAAGACGTGGAATCTATGGACCATCTCTTCATTCACTGTTCTTTTGTAAGAGAAGTGTGGGTAATTTCTTCCGGCTGTTTGGGGTATCATGGGTGTTGCCAAGCTTGATTGATAGTTTCCTCTTGTCATGGTATGGCAGGGGAATAGGTAAAACAGGGAAAAGAATTTGGCGGCGAGCATGCTAGCGGGTATACGGGCTTGTGGTTAGAAAGGAATGATCGATATTTTAGGAATAAAAAAGGAAATCCATAGATGTGTTTAGAAAGGCTAAATTTCATGTTATGGAATGGGCGATGGTTTTAAAAGCTATTTTTCATTTCCCAGTTTGTTGGCAGCTGCTGTAATTGTGGTGGTTGTCTCTATGTAATTAGTGGTTGTGGTTTTCTTTTAATGAAATTGGTTATAGACTAAAAAAAAAGAGCTTTTAGAAAATCACAATTTCTGTGCCTTGAGCTACATTAACGCAGGGAGGACATGATGAGGTCGAGCACTGTCTTCCTCGATCAATAAACACCTTGAATCCACAAGGCACTTTTTTTTGTTTTTTTGTTATCTGGTTAGTACACCCCACTGTCAGTTCACACTTACTGTTAGCCACCCCCACTAGGAATCGATACCAGACCTCAGTGTTGAAACGAGGTATCTTTCACTCAGTCTGCCACTTGAGCTATGGATACAAGGCACTCTTGAATCCACAAGAGGTTTATCGAATCCATGAGAGAAATAGTAGAACTTCCAAGGAATTTTATTGATAGAATTGAATGATAAAAACGAGTTTAGCACCCTTTAAATAACCCTAAACAAATCCTAAAAATGCAATCAAAGAGTCCTAATCAAACTAGGAAACAAATTCAGAAAATCACATAAATTTCCCGTGTCCATCAACCTGTCATTGACCTATCGAGTCAACCTGTCAAAATGGCTCAAAAATGTCCAGAGACTAAAATTGGGAATTTTGTGAATTTCAACCCGTTGACCCAATCTATTGACCTGTCGAACAGTATTTCGACCTGTTGATAGATCTGTGGACTTGTCTAAACTAGCAGAAATCAGCCAGCAAGCAATCTGGAATTTCTTGCGGAATTTCGACCTGTTGACCTGTCAAATCATGCTGAATTTTGTTGAATTCTCCTTGGGCTTCTTCTGGTTCATGTGCGTTAGGAAAGTGCTTGATCCACGTCCTACATCAAATGGCGGTTTTGTTGGATTAAATCAAATGGCGTCGAAGCTCTATCAGTGGAAGTCTCGTCAGTTATCATTGTGTGGGAGAATTACTTTGATTAAGGCGGTGATGTCTGTCTAACCTTCTAGTTTATTATGTCTCTTTTCAAATGTCTGACATTAGTTTTGGAAAAATTGAATAAACTTAGGTGGGACTTTTTGTGGAAAGGAGCGGATGGCAATCATAAATTTTACCTTATTAAGTGGGAAGATGTATGCAAGCCTTGGGATCAAGGGGGGAGCAGGGTTTAGGAAATTGGAGGATATGAACCTAGCCTTGTTTGGAAAATGGGTTTGGAGGTTTGGGGTAGAGGTGGGTTCTCAGTGGAGAGCTGATAATTAGGAAATATGGTGTCGAAGAAATGGGGTGGTGGACTGGGTCGTCATCACTATACGAGGCTTCACATTTATGGAAGTCTATGGCGTCAATAAAACATAGAGAGTATGGGAAGCGGTTGGCTTTTTGTTGGGGAATGGGAAGAAGATTAGATTTTGGGAGGATAGATGGGTGGGGGGTCAAGTTGAGCGATCTTTTTCCATGTTTGTTGGGGATCTCAACCAAGGTAGCGTTGATGGTAGCTAGCTGTTTCTCTATAGTAAGAGAGGAGGTAGTATGGGCCTCCTCGTATAGGAGGAATTTGGAGGATGAAGAGATTGCAGAATTTATCAGTTTGTTGTTGCTATCAAAGATGTCTTTGGTACTCTCATAACTGGATTCTATGAAATGGCTAAAAGACAAGTCTAGCAATTTTTCAGCGAAATCCTTCTATATGCTCGTAAGTGAGGTCACTTCTAGTGGTAGGGTTTGTTCGATAGCGTTCATTTGGCGCTATGGTGCTCCTCCAAAGGTGGTGGTGCTTGTGTGGCTAGTGGGGAGGAAAGTGCTTAGAATAGATTATCTTCGCAAAAGAAGCTTTATTCTTCTGAATATTTGTCTGATGTGCCTGCAAGATGAGGAATCGGTGTATCATCTCTTCCTTCACTGCTCTTTTGCAAAATGGTTGTGGGATAGTTTTTTCGCTTTGTTCGGAGTTTTATGGGTCTTGCCAAAATATGTTGATAGCTTCTTTTTTATGTGGCATGATGGGGGTACAGGGAAAATTGGGAGAAAAGTCTCGTGATTATGTTTGCTAGCGGGCATATGCGTTATATGCCTAGAAAGGAACAATCGATGTTTTAGGAATCACAATAGGCAGGCTTTTGAGGTTTTTAATAGGGGTCTAAATCTCTTGTAATAGAATGAGCATCATCTTCGGGGAGTTGTAAATTTTTTGTTTTGTATATTTGTTTAGTTTGGGCCTCGGCTCTTTAGATATTGTCATTGTTCAAAAAAGAAAAATGATAACTCTATCTTGGAATCTTGGAAAAATAATCTTATAGTAAAGTCTAAAACTGATAAAACTATTTTGATCCATCTTGACCAGATGCTATTGGAATCTGAAATGCCGTTTTCGACAAATGAGCCCCAGCCGCCTCTGCTTCGACATAGAAGGACTTGGGTGCGGGAGTGGGGATCACCAACTCTCCTCGCTTGCGGCTCGAGGAGCTTCCATTTCATATTTCATCATCATCGGCATTGTCAGGTTGGAAGATGAAATACTCCGCAGGAAGACAAAGGACAAACACGGGTATGTTGCAGCTTCTGGTTTCTCCATGTAACATTAGTATTGAATATAGAAATCTTTGGAGACGGACAGACCCAAAGATTCTGCCATTTGTTTGGTCATAGGGATGTCATTTACTCGCTGTTCATGGGAAATAATATTTGGGTTTGTGCAAAAGCTGTTGCAATGATGTGGCCCAGTTCTGAAAATGGATAGTGCTGTGAAGTGTGTTTCAAAATTTCAAATTGTACGGCTTGTTTTCCTTAGATGAATGATGCAATTCTATTGCACAGGAGGAATGATCCCATGATAGAATGCACCATAGTATGATGCAACGCCCTAGCATCAGGTCGGGCAATGTGGACAGTCCAACGATGGATTTTGGGAGGCCTTGGTGCTCCATGGCCCAAAAATTGCTCTCATGGGATATATGATCGTCCACGTTTGATCAAAATGGATTTTTCTGCCACTGCATAGGATTTTTCGACCATCCATCTGCAGGCTTGTTGATCATTGTGTTGGGGTCATCTAATGAGAGAGACTATTGGCCATTGGCGATCCAAGGTGAGGCCCGATGGGTTGATTACGAGTGGTGCCCACAGTATGCTGAGATGTGCGTCGAATCATTTGATGCATTGGAGTTTTTCCTGGATCATTGGAAAATCTGTTTGTACCGTACATTTTCTTGGCTGGAGCTTTGTATGATGGTTGTCGTCGCCTGACTGCAGTCTCAGGTGGGGTGGCCGATCAAGATCTTCTATGTCATGGGTTGTTCATGGATGGCCCACAACTGTAAGTCACCAGGTGGGCGACCTTGTCGATTTTCTCATAATAGTCTTTTTACCACTCATTTCTACTAGTGGGGAATCAAAAAGGTTTGTGAAAGTGCACCCAAACTCATAACAGTAAAGATGGTTTAGCTCAAAGTATCATTTATGAATCAAATGAAACTTTAGAGGGTGCATCCAAACGGCCTATGTGGTGGCACCACCTGTTACTGAATCCGAGATGTTACAGTAGAAGAGCGATCTTTCCAACAGGACATGTGGTCAGGTGATGATGATCGTATCAATCAGGTCCACCCATATACTCCCACCAGAGGAGGATTGTATTCATTAATTTTTCTACACTTTTTATCTCACTGCATTTTTGACCGTTAATGTCACTTTAATGGCCAACATTATGACTATATGGGAAGTGGATTGCTTGGTGTTTTGTGGGCCCCACCATGGTGCATGTGTTATGTCCAAACCGTCCATCCATTTTGCGAGATCAATTTTAGGACATGAGCCCAAAAATGAGGCATATCCAAACCTCAAGTGGACCATAACACAAAGCAGTGGGGATTGAATGCCAACCCTTGAAAACTTCCCGGGGGGCTACAGAAGTTTCGGATTAAGCTGATATTTATATATTCCCCTCATCCAGGCCTGTGTGACCTTAGGAACAGGTTGGATTGAAAATAAACATCATGGTGGGCCCTAGGAAGGTTTCAATGGTGGGCGTCACTTTCCTCATTGCTCTGTGTGGTGTGGTCCACTTGAGGTTTGGATCTGCCTCATGTTAGGGTTAATGCCCTAAAATGATCTCGCAAAATGGATGGACAGTGTGGATATAAAACATACATCATGGTGGGGCTCAAAGAACTTGGTGACGTCAGCCATGCTAGGCCCTGCACGTGTGGTGGACTTGACTTGCACATCACCCTGCGGAAAGATGGGATCTACCATATTCTAGGAAATCCTTCGTGTGGGTTAGATATCTCAATCATGTAATGATTATTTACCATGCAAACATGGATTCTATTTTTAAGGATATTGTTTGGATATTTAAGTGGAATCTTCTATTCTTCTTTCCATGGTCACTTGAAATTCTGTGCTTGAAAATCCATGACGAAAAAAAAGAAAAGATTCTTTCTATTTCCTTGGATTTTCATGATTTTCCTCGGATCCAAATGTATCCTCGAAGCTGAATGGGCCGGGATCTGATTACTATTTATAAGCATGTGTTTGATGAAGGTTGTACCAAGCCCGGCCCATTTTTTAACGGCTCTCATTTTGAATTCCAATTTACTGAAGGGCCGAGAAGTAAAACCCAAGCTAGAAATCCATGACGCCCGGGCCCCAAAATCGACCCATTAGCAGACAAGTAATCTAAATCTGATTAAGTGGGATGGGCTAGACAGAAAGCCGCGGATAGAAACACACTGCTAGCCGTTCATGATTTTCTGGCCGTTCATCCTTTTTCGTGCTGTCCATTCATCTGAAAGCACCAGCTGTGATCAAAGGCACGTGATTAGGTCCAAGGCATACATCCATTTCTATTGTACATGCATGCGTGGCCCTCTTGATGATCAGACTAGCTGAGTTTCACACCTATGCATTTACAGGGGCCATGGCGCTGCCGTCTGATGAACGGCTTGGATCTAATAGACGGTGAGTACCTAAAATGCACTCGTGCTAGTGCACTTAGATAGGAGCTCCCGTACAAGCGGCGTCCGTCGAACGCACGTGGAATATAGATGAAAGATTGGAGTCGCTCATCAGACAATCCTCACCGTTGAGAAATAATGCCTCAAAAGCCAGACGGTGCCACAAGTCTACAAATTAACTCTCATGACCGTTCAATTTCTTTCTGCAACTGAGGCCCACCAGGTGAACAGGTCAGCCTAATTTTCTGCATGCATCACCTAATCATTTTGGATCGCTTGAAGAGCGAATCTGATCTGGCAAACATGATCCTCGTTTCCACGTTCGAGGGTGTGCACGGGAAGATCACTGTCTGCAATCTTGAAGTGAAGTAACCCCTTTGGGACGCGGATTGCCTACTGACGCTGTCAGTAGCGAGGTAGCTACTGGACAGTACTATGCAGGCCCCACCATCAGATATGTGTTTTATCCACGTTGTCCATCTATTTTTCCAGATCATTTCAGGAGATGAGCCCAAAATGTGAAAGATCCAAATTTCAAGTGGACCACACCACAAGAAAACAATGGTGATTGAATGCCCGCCATTAAAAACTTCCTAGGCCCACTGTAAATGTTTACTTGTTGATTAGGTCAAAAAGACCTGGATGAAGGGAAAACACAAATATAAGGTTCATCTAGAACTTTTATGACCCGCAAGAAGTTTTTAATGGTGAGCATTTAATCACTACTGTTTCCTGTGGCGTGGTTCATATGAGATTTGAATCTGCCTAATTTTTTGGCTCATGCCATGAAATGATCCGACAAAAAATGGATTGATGGCGTAGATAAAAACACATACATCATAGTGGGATTCACAGAGCACCGTCCAGTAGCTATTGGCTACTGACAGTGTCGGTAGGCAATCCGCGTCCCCCATTTGGGTGGCTGAGAATCAAACAAATCCAAATCCCATTTTCTGCTAAATAGTCTGTTACACAACTGAAACAACCCTCGTATCTCTCTCTCTCTCTCTCTCTCTCTCTCTCTCTCTCGACTGTTAGACAACTGAAACCACCTCTCTCTCTCTCTCTCTGATATTTGAATTGATTCAATCATGGCCGTCCAATTCAGCTGCACCACTGCCAACTCCTTCCTCCATCATCATGCGTACAACAGCAACGTAAGGAATCGCAATACCACAGCTAAACGCTTCTCTTCTCAATTACAATTTCTCCATCGATTCCCTTCCCTCTCTTCTCCCACCAACAGAGCCAACCACCACTATCTCAGGTCTCTCTCTCTCTCTCTCTCTCTCTCTCTTCTCTCTCTCTCTCTCCTCTCTCTCTCTCGTCTCTCTCTCTCTCTCTCTCTCTCTCTCGTCCTGGCACTTTTTTGCACGAGTTTTGGATTGTGACGCGTGGAGCCCATGGTTTGGCAATCCAAACCGTTGGCCTGTTGAGTTCCACCCTGGATGGGCCATGTCTCAAAAATCTCCACGATTGGACGATCCTAGTGGCACCAGTTGAATGTGGGCCCTTGATAAACGTTGAGATTGTTAACTCGAGGAGATTCTAGGGGAGTAGCCCATCCGTGGTGGGATGCAGCAGACCAATGGTCTGGATCCAAACTGCGGGCCCCACTGGTCAGAATTGAAGGCCCACAGATCATATAATTCTTCATCTCTCAGTTTTACTTCATTTGTCTTTCAAAATTCATACTGATAATCATGCATTCCAGGAATTATATGAACCCCGACCCGAGGATACACACAGTATACTCGGGTCTTCAGTTTCTACAACTAGGGCCCACACTTCATGGATCCAGACCATTGGTCTGTTGGGTCCCACCTTGGTGGACCATGCCCACAAGAATCTCCTTCACAAGACAAACCTAATCTTTTCAAAATTTTCACATGCAAGCGAACAGTCAGAAAGATAGATGCAGGGGCGCTTTCTCTTTGAACTGAACAAATTGGCCATTACTTCTGACTACAATGTACAAATCTGGGAGTGTTTGGCTTTTGTCCATCTAGAGTGGGCCTCACTTGTAGAACTGAATCCTCCAGTATGCAGTGCATATCCTTGGGGGGAGGATCACATAATTCCTCCATGAACTATATACTCATTCACAGGTTCCATCACTGCATTTCTGCTGTTGTTTCTGAAGAGAATGCGATCGAGCCAAGTTTATCTGGCAGCGATGGTTCAATCAAACTCACTTATCTAGAGGTGGGCCTTTTTTAAAAATCTCCCTTAATTTCCTGTACATCTAGGATTACTGTAATTATGACATAATGACATACTGAGGTAGAGGATTATGGTGTACTCTCTACTACACTGTGAATGTACATTTATATACACCATCCACATTTGGTGCCCCAATGTGGAACAAACATGGCCTAGAAATCACAACAACCAGGTGGTACTAATGGCCAGCTTGGTGGTTTGAGAATGGATGATTAGGAAGAAAATGGACAATAGTTCACATCCAATGAACCAAAGTTATCTCAATGGTTATGAGTTTAGGTAATGCAGTGACATTTTCACACCGGGCTCGACTGGGGTGGCCTGTGGGATGCAGGAGCACACTTGGGCCCGTGTGAGGCGGGTGGCTTGTGTGAAGCGGAACCCATGTGAAGTGGGGCCCACGAGGGGGGTTCTTCTGAGGTCCTAACCAATGGGATGTGGGGCCTGGGCTATGAGATAAAGGGATTGATTCGCCATGCTTTATTAGTTTGAGCTTTTAGAGCAAGTGGTTAATTGTCCTGCATCATTAGGACTCTGATCATTGCAGTTTTTAGGGTGTGATCTATTCATTGTGTGGCCAACAATTTGAATGGTCTCGATCACCACAGAATGGTTGGGTCCATCTGGTTAGTGCAGTTTCAGTTTGAATGGACTCAATTGATTTGAATAGACCAGATTGATGCATAAACTTATAATTAGCTCCATATGTTTTTTTTCAATTGTTTCATGAAGTTGTGTTTGGATGTTTTAGGGGAACAGCTGGTTATGGGATGTGAGTGGTGTAAAAATTTTGGTAGATCCCATCTTGGTAGGCAATTTAGATTTCGGAATTCCGTGGCTTTATGATGCTGCCAAAAAGTTCTTGAAGAATTTCCAGGTACTTCCGATCACTGCAATTTTCTTCTGATTAGCTTATTGTCATCATTGTCGTCATAGTCATTGTCATTGTCATTGTTATCATGTTTCTTGTTTTGGCAGCTTAACGATCTTCCTGAGCTTGACTGCTTACTAATTACGCAAAGCCTTGATGATCACTGCCATATCAAGACTTTGAGGCCGCTATCCGAAATGGTACCGGATTTGCGGGTGATATCAACTCCCAATGCAGAAACCATTTTGAACCCACTTTTCAGAAATGTAAGTTACTGATTCTACCATATCTGTCGTCAACATTTCCTCTTTTATGTTTTTCGCTATGCTTAGAAGTTCCTTGATCCCAATGTCAACCTGATTCACTATCTCACCGAAACACAATCTCTGGGACCTTCCCATACTGGTATTGCTCGTGATTTTTATCAGAATAGCAGCGAAAGTGGAAAGTCCACTGAATGTGGTTCTGTTTTTCCCTGCCGCCCCACATTCAAATAGAACCTTGTTGGCTCAGAAACAGTACCTAAATGACTTTCGGGTTGCTGTTGCTTGCTTGATATGGGCAAGGGGTGACAAGATCCTGGCTGGTTCTAGGGTGACCTCTGATAAAGAATATCCGAACATCAGATACTGAATGAGCGGCAAGAGACACATTTAGAAGCTTCATGTGATGAACGACCGATCCATTGGAGAGAACTTCTTGATCAATTCAGTTGTGTGTGTGGTTGCTGGCAGCTGGGCACTGATATGGGAGGGAGGGAGTGAGTTTACATCAATTCGGTTAAATGGATCAATGTTATTAAAGTAGACGAGCCACACAAGGATGTGTTCCTCTTTTAGGAGAAACACAATCTATTTGTTACAGGAGTCTGAAAAGGCAGCCACTAGATCAATCAACTCAACCAATGAACTATTCCTGAACTTAGCTAAAAAATTGGAATTTTCTGGAGGATGAGTGGACTGATCAATAGCTGGTTGGGAATTTATCCAAGTGCAATAGTGAGACCGGATATTGATTACATTGTGCGCAACATGCACTAGGCTGATGGATGCCTTAACCAAGATAATGAGTTACCTAAATCTTCTCATCGTCAGGGTATTATGATGTCACCAAATAAGGGATCAGCGCTATCTGCTTACTCTGATGCAGATTGGGCCGTACCTGTTGCTGATAGAGATCATTCATAGGAAGTTGTATGTTTTATGGAATTGTAAAAAGTCGTAAGAATGATCATGGATTATCTTATGGGCTTGTTTTGATAATCATGCTACCCCACATCTCTTCTAATCCAATTTTCTGCAAGCGCACAACACAAATGGATGTGGATTTCCATGCATACAAGAAGATCAGTCCAAAACATCTTCTGGCGGCTGCAACTGGATGGTTAAAGTTCAACCGTAGCCAAGTTGGGCATGATTGATAATCATGCACCAATCACACTCAGCATAAGGAGTATTAGAGACGCTGGAACCTTAATGGTGTGTTCGGATGCACCATTCAATCAAATCTTAATTACTAATAAAGTGGAATAATAGATGTGTGCTTTCCTTAGCATTCATATGAATATCGCTGGTAAGGACTCCAAATTGCAAATGTGTTGATACAATTTGAGATAGGTCCTCATTATGAGTACTAGGAAAGGTTATTAATTATTGTCATGTCGTCTTGCCTAATCTGAATATTCTCAATTCAATTAGCTTCTGTATCCAAACACAGTATGGAGTAGTAGGAAAAGGCTTGATGACCTATGGTTTTACTGAGGATATGGTCCTTAATAGAGTGGAATGGCAGAATAAGATTCATGTAGCCGACCCCAATTAGTTGTGATGAGGCTTATATAGTGATGATTATAATGATCTAAATGCAGCATAGACAGCATGTTTTTTCACCTTTCTCAAATATAATGCACTTGCCATTAGATTATTTTGTATGCACATTTTGGTCCATGAAAGATGCCATTAATATAGGTGGAAACATCAAAGGGGTGGTTTACAAGCATGGTGTGCTATAATGGCTGTTACAAAGGCATAACTGTTTTGTAAAAATAATGGTGGCATCCATTACGCGTTATGGGGTTGTATTGGATGGATGTAATGGTTGTTATGAAAGAATTGGCCTGTAATGGCCCCATAACAGTTTGTTACGGGGCAGATACAATTTTTTTAAGAGGCCGTAACGGCCATTGCAGCCCATATCATAACGGTAACGGTGGTGGCCATTATGGCCACTGCTATCGTTATGGAATACCTTGTTTACAAGGATCTGGTTGATTATCTTAACTAAGGGGAAGTGGCATGTGCAACACATGTACATAAGAGTAATGAGAGAGAAAAGGTAGGAGAGGTGATGGGGGAGAGAGAAATAGAAAAAGGGGGGATAGAGAACAAGATAAACTACAGCAAAAGTGTGGGCTACACGCAGAGAGAGAGAGAGAGAGGAGAGAGAGAGAGGGTACCTCGTGTTTGATATGATGTCCTAACATGAGTTTGCACAGCTGATGTACGGTGTGGATTTCACACAGTCATTATAGTGGGCCCTAGAGACATTATTGCACTGTCTCCCCACTACTATGCTTTGTGCAAAGAGGAGGAGAAGTTCCAGTAGGCTACTTCCATCAAATAATTGAAAAGATGCGGGTACTCTAAACCGTTGCAGGCTTTTGCAGGTGAGATCTGAACTGTATGCCGGAACAAAACCACATTTTCCAGTTCCCAAATTGCCCCTGGCTTCATTTAAAATGGCTAAAGTTTTCCACCCATGAAACTAATTGTAGGGCAAAAATGTCCGAAAGCTACTTGTGTTGTGTATAGTATAGCTATTGATTTTGAATTAAGTTCCTGCATCTTGCATCTTAAATTTCCTTGATCTGCCATCGAGTTGGTGAACTATCTAGAACTGACAGGGGGTTAAATGAATTGAAAGCTGTTGTGCCTTTCATAGGGCTGGCAATGGGCGAGGCAAAATCAAATTTTTGAATAGGTCCTGGCCTGCTAAACCAACCCAACCAGTTCAAAATCCAGGCCCGAGCCCACTCATTCGTAGGCCTACGCTTTCATACACACCTAGCCTATGTTGAGTTTAAATGGGATGCATTTGGTGCTTATTTTTCTGATTTAACTTGCAGTAACTGCATTAGTGCTTGTGCGATTCTTAATTTGAATAGAGAAAATATTGGATATTTATTGTCCAAGATATGGGTATGTTAGTGTCCTGCCTGTGTTTCTCTGTAGAATAGTTTTCCTGGTGTTTTTTTTTTTTTTGTCCTCAAATTCAACTTGCATTTCTTTTGCAAAATGATAACTAGCTGACTGTGTTTACTTTTTTGCTCCTTTGCCTGTTGATGTTACTTTTTGTTCATATAGCCTTATCCATAACATGCTTTCTTGCATGTATACAAGAATATAAGATTTATGTAATGGGATCGACACGAGACTGAACCCTTGTTCTTCTCAGTTAGCACCTTCTGTCTCTTACCCATTTAGTGTGTAGATAGATTAAGTCGTATTAATTTCTGGGAAATCTAATAAGAGCACAGGAAACAACTTCCTTACCCGGTACACTGCACTCAGATTGGACCATTAAGTGGGCGGGTTTGACTGTGAATGGACCACTGTCCTCAAATCAATGGGTTGGACTATCCTATTCCATCAAACTGGAATTGCCCTTTTCCATTCAATACGGAAAGCTTTGTTATTTTTTTCTACCGTCCATTTGTAGTTCACAGTTCTGATGGTTAAGATCATCCTATTAGTGTGATTTTTCTGTTATTGATCGACAATGGCACACAGATGACGAATAGTCTGGATTGTAGTCCATTCCGCAACATTTCCAATTGGATGCAGCACACTGGATAATGAAATTGGCACCCTGTGCTCAGGGTATATTTCTCTCTAATTATTGATTACAAACTACATTAAAAAAAATTTCAGGTCACATATTTAGAGCCTGGTCAAAGCTCTGAGATTGAAGGAAAAAATGGTTCGAAGGTCAGTGTCCGTGCTACTACTGGACCTATTCTAGGCCCTCCTTGGCAGCGTCCAGAGAATGGGTAAATTCCTTGAACTTGTTAAGGGTGTGTTTGGTTGCACCAAATGTCATAACGTTTCGCACTAAATTAGACTGATTAATCCTGAAATGTCATGAAATTTGGCAATATATGGTGGAACCAAACACACCCTAATTCATTATCCTTGGGTGTTACATATTGCATCATTGCTGGCACACATTCAAATTTGTTTTTTTTTTTTAAATATATTATATATATTATATATATATATATATATATATAATATATATATATAATAATAATAATATCTTTTACTGACTCTCAAGGATCAATTATCCTTCTGCCCTTCTCTCTTGTGCAATCAAATCTCAACCTCTTAAAATGCATTTCAGGTACCTCATCATGTCTCCACAAAGCCAGTTAACTCTTTACTATGAGCCGCATTGTGTTTACAACCAAGCTTTTCTACAAAAGGAGAGGGCTGATGTTGTCATTACACCAGTTATAAAGCAATTGCTGCCAGCATTAACTTTGGTTTCCGGACAAGAAGATGCAGTTGCGCTAGCCAAGCTACTGCAAGCCAAGTATATTACTTTCATCTTAATTGTTAACATTGAGTTTTGCTAATTTCCAAGAACCTTTACACGTGTACATGGCAACATGTGCCATATGTGCTAGATCCAAGCCACTCAACATGCAGGCCCCACTGTGTAGTAATACTTGCTGAAAAATTAGATGACTCGTCAAGTGGGCCACTTATATATTGGAACAAGGTATGGTAAACAAAACGTCAAATCCACATTTGATGTACATGTTTGCCCCACCTTATGTCGGACTAGGAGTGGCAATGGGTCAGGCTTGGACCAGGTTGAGATTGCCCTGAGCCTGACCATTTACAGAGTGGGCCAAGAATTGTAGCCCAAACCTGACCCACAATCCATTACCTCATGGCCCGACTCCACCCACTTAAAACTCATCAAGCCCAAGCTTGCCTGATCCGACCTGTTCAACTGTAACAGGGCCAGGCTTGACTGGGCTGACCCGACCAACCTGCCACGATGCAACTCAGGTTGAAGAATGGAATATGAGGCTAAGGTTATGTATGGCCAAGCCTTTATGAGCTGGTCAGGTTGGTAGGGTTCCAACCCATAGCCCGACCTGTTTGCTGAAATGGGTCACATTTCTAGCTTGAGCTCGACCTGCTACCCATGTAGGTTGGCCCAAGCCCACAAAGGTGATGCAGGCCAGTTGTGCCCATAGGCTGACCCAACCTATTGTGACCCATACGCAGGACTTTATTTTTGGCCCAGGGCATCTACAAGGTGGGCCCACCTAATGAACAGCTTGGATCTTGTATTTGGGATGCTTTGGCATGTATGAATGCATGAAACGGATGTGTGTGAGGAATCTGTGGGGATTAGCAAAATTCTGTAGTTTGCTTGAATGATATGTAGGCCCCCCTGCTCATCTTCTGTTTCTTTACAGGTTCATTGTGCCAATGAAAAATGGAGACCTTGACAGTAAAGGCCTTCTCTCAAGTATCATTTCTGCTGAGGGGACAATGGAATCATTCAAGGTTAGATATTTCTTTCTCATTGATATTATGAAAATGAAACAAATTAGTGATCTTTGTGAGTTCACTTGTGCACGTTTGGATGTCAAGTGATGTTAACGTATACAACATTCCTTAGTGAAACTACATTTGGATCCTGAATTGAAGACCCAATTGCTGTGGCTTGTAAGAAGTTGGTTAAGGTTCTCATATTATTCTAAACGCGATGGAGTGAGAATAGGATTTGCCTTGCCACATGAAATATAGGAACATTGATAGGTAAGAGTATGGAGTTAATAGATACGATGAAACGAAGGAAAGTTAACATAGCCTGTGTTCAAGAGACCAAGTGAAAAGGGACCAAAATTAGAGAAATTGATGGATATAAAGTTTGGTATATAAGAAAAGGACAACAATAGAAATAGTGTAGGGATAGTGGTAGATAAAGATTTAGAGGATAAAGTTATAAATGTTAGGAGAACAAGTAATAGGATTTTGTTAATAAAACTTGTGTTAGGAGAAGAGATGATTAATGTTATTAGTGCACATACACTGCAGGTAGGGTTAGAGGATAGAATCAAGTGATGATATGAATGGACTGATGAAAGGAATTCCTTAGGAGAGGATATTTGTAGGAAGAGACTAAATGATCATTTAGGGGTACAAAACTGCCGTGGATGTAAGAGCAGACTTGGAGCCTATGGTTTTGGGAGAAGAAATGAGATGGGAGATGCTATCAGTGAATTCGTTATGGCATACAATTTAGCTCTAGCAAACACATTAAAAGGAAAAGATGAACATTTTATAATTTCCAAAAGTGGATCATGTGCAAGTCAAATAGATTTCTTTCTACTTAAAAAAACAGAACGATCAATATGTAAAGATTGCAAGGTCATACCTAGATAGAGTCTGACTGTGCAACATAGGTTAATGGTTATTGATGTTCATGAGAAACTGTTCATGTTTCAAAGCCGGACAAGGGACTAGAAATGATGAAAATTTTGAACAATATAGAAGCCCAAAAAGATTGCTAAGAAAGTTGTGAGGCTAAACTTAAGGATTGTGATGATCTTTACAATAAGGGGACAAGAGAAGGTGAGAGATAACGACATGCTACTAGTAAAGGATAATGAGATCAATTAAAGTTGGAGAAGTTATTTTCGAAACTTGTAAATGACAATCACACTAAGAGCATAGGGATAGAAAGAACGATAAACTCAGACGACGTTGAAGACCATAGATACTTCTAGATTATTAGGAATCTGAAGTGAAAAATACTTTGAGAAAGATGAAAACAGTAAAGGCCCTCGGACCAGATGATATACCAATAAAGGCTTGGAAGTGTATGGGATATACTGGACCATTATCCCCAGAGTACACTAGGATTGAAAACAAGAAATTAGTTAAGATTGTTGATTAAGAACTTTCCCAAAATGACCACTTTCAATACCTTGGGTCAATAATTCATGTGGGTGGAGAGATTGAGAAAGATGTTGCCTATAGAATTCAACTTGGGTGGAAGAATTGGAAATGTCCCTCTCAACTTTTATGTGATAATTGCATACCAGGGTGTCCCGTATCGGTTACGATACGGGCGTATCGGTAACAACCGTGTCCGTTACGCGATACAGGGCCGTAACAGGCACCCCACCGATTTTGTAGCCGTAATGGCCATTACGCCCAGAACGGTAAAGGCGTAACGGTCACTTTTTTTTAAAAGCTTTTTAAGGTCCGTTTTTTCATTTTTTTTGAAACTTCTTTCTTCCAAACTCTTCCTAAATCATTCTATTGCTATTTTCGACTAATCTTAGCTTGATATTTCAGATAAAAACAACTTATATTAAGGATTTTCTTGATTCGAAGCTCCGTGGGCCATTTTTCAGAAATTCCTCAAAAATAAGTATTTATACTTTTTATTGAATGTTTTACTGTTTTAATGGTAGAATATGATGTGTTAATCATAATAGAAGATATTAATGTCCATTTTATAGTTTGTTGATGTCATTTTATATTTTTTTTAATAAAATTTTTCTATTTACGCACTATTTTTGGACCTTTTTTTAAAAATTCGAAAAGTCAATTTTTATTGAATGTTTTGCTGTTTTAATGGTAGAATATGATGTGTTAATCATAGTAGAACATGTTAATGTGCATTTTACAGATTGTTGTTGTCATTTTATATTTTTTTATAATTTTTTTATATTTATGCACTATTTTCAGCCCTTTTTTTAAAAATTCGAAAAATCAATTTTTATTGAATGTTTTGCTGTTTTAATGGTAGAATATGATGTGTTAATCATAATAAAACATGTTAATGTGCATTTTACAGATTGTTGATGTCATATTATATTTTTTATAATTTTTTTCTATTTACGCTCTATTTTCGGCCCTTTTTTTTTTAAATTCGAAAAATCATTTTTTTATTGAATGTTTTGCTGTTTTAATGATAGAATATGATGTGTTAATCATAGTAGAACATGTTAATGTGCATTTTGCAGATTGTTGATTAGATTCTGAAACTGTATATAAAATCATCAGATAGTCCGATACAACTTCTCACCAAAGAGTGGACCGTTACACCACCATAAACATGTTCCAATTTATAAATGAATGTATATTTGGAATGCTTAGAATATTCCGGATTTAATCCATATTTTTTTGGCAAAAAAATAAAATTGCGCTGTTACGCTCCCGTATTGCCGTTACGCCCCCTATCCATATCGGTATCGGAGGGCACCGTTACGCCAACCGATACCGATACGGGATACCTTGTTGCATACCTCTCAAGTTGAAAGGGAAATTTTATAAGATTGTTATAATAGTAGCCATGCTTTTTGGGACAAAATGATGAATAGCAAGACAAGAGAATATAACTAGAAATGAATGCATTCGAGGGAACTTAGGAGTAGCACCAATAACTAATTAGATAAGGGAAACTAGACTTAGATGGTTTGGTCATGTGCAACAGAGACCAAGAGCCACACTGGTTAGGAGTGAATTGGTACAAGTAGAAGGCTTCGGAAGGGGCAAGTAGAAGGTCCAAAAGTACATGGATGGGGGATAGTAAGAAAAGATTTGATGACTTATGGTCTAACTGAAGATATGGACCTTGATAGAGTCGAATGGTAGAATAGGATTCATGTAGTCTACCCCAATTAATTGGGATAAGACTTAAATGATGATGATTAGTTGGATCCAGAATGGAATTGCAATAATTCAGTTAAATAAAAGTGAAATGGCAAAATGGGGCATGCCCCCGCTCTCTTCATAACATGGGCCACAAATTGAATTATAATAATTTCGGGACCAACTTGAAATGCAAATTACATTGTGGTAATAACTATGATTTAAAATGGTGCTGCCCCCATTTTAGTCATTTCCTCTTTGTTGAGTTAGATTATTAAAATTCGATCCGATAATCCAAACACACTCTCAATGTCTTAATGTCTTAGTTTAAAAGCTCCTTTCATTGAACATAATTTCATTTAATTCACATTATACTAACACGTGTTATCCCCAAAGAATCATTTATTGAGAATATCAGTGCCACATCATAAACCTTCTTGTGGTTGTTACTACTGTATTTGGATTTGACGGGTCTTTTTGATATGAGTACTTGATTGCTTTGCTTCGTTGCATGGATTTTCTTGGAGGTAACCCTTGCAGTATCTAATTTCTATTATTTATTGAGCTTGCAGTGGTACCGTCCACCTTACACACAAAAAACGGGCTTAAACAATTATCAAATGATTTATCTAGTTGAGAACCCTTCACATCTCTTTCATATGCTCTCACACGGGAATATTTAAAAGTTGTTGTGCATGTCGAGGTGCTCTCATAGTTACACTAGAGGAGAATTGATCACCTACAGGCAACAGTACCACAAGTTGTGGTTTCCAACTTTCCATCAACATGCCACTTTTTTTAGGAAATCATTACCAAGAAAACAATACACCCCACTATGGGGATTGCTCTTCTCGATAATGAGGCTGATCCACTCATTAGGTGGGCTACACCTGTATGTTGAGTCGAACCGTCTGTTGCCCATTGATTCCAATGGTGTGTACCACCTGATGAGTGGACAAGCGATCTTCATGGAGGGGCATACCGCTTTAGTCGTACTGATGTCCCATACAGGTGGCATGTTGGCAGGGAAGATGGTACAGTACGACAACTTGTGGTACCTTGCCTACAAGTGATTAGTTCTCTTAATAGAAACTAAAGGTGCAACTTGGGAGGGTTGGGTTGAGGGTCAACCTGAGCCCAACCTGACCTCTAGAAAACCCAACCCACAGCACGAACCAACCCGAATTCTAACCCGAGAGCCCCAACCCAAACCCAACTCGAGTTCCTGTATATTCAACCCTAAAACCGACCTGACCCAACCTAAATATATGTGATTATTTCGCAATCTGACTTAACTCCACCATAAATTGCTCAAGCTGAACCCAACCCAATTTCAAATCGGATTGCTGCTTTCCAACCCTAACCCGACCCAAGGACCTTAACAACCCAACCCAAACTCAAGTTGGGTCAATCAGGTTTCGGTTGACCTGAACAGAAGTTGCAGCCCTAATAGAAACCTAGCTGATTTGTTTCAACTTTCAAATTTTCTATTGTACTGAGATTTCATATCTTTTACTGACAATGGTGATGGTTGTAATGTGCAGGAACTTTTATCAAGAGAATTACCAGATGCAGAGGTATTAGAGCCAAGGCCGGGCGTACCATTAGAAATTTCAGTACCTTCACGATTCCCATAGTTTTATCCGTCTGTATAAAGCTAAGCCTCCATTTGGTATCTATTTCAAGATAAATAAGGGCCCATTTGGATGGTGGGACTTCCCAACCCTAGCGGTGTTGTGAATCCTGGGATTGGTCAAATCCTAGGTTGGTTACTCCTACTAAGATCAACTGATCTTTTGTTTGGTTGATATCCTGGATTGGCAAATCCATGATTGACCAATACAAGGATCCCAAAGGAGTAAATGTTAGGCAACAGATGGCCCCCACAGGAACCGCATGAACGAGTCTTTCTGTTGTTTTGCAAGAAGCTTCTCAACGAACTTGATAAATTGTAAAATGCTGAAGAGTAAAGCTGCACTTTATCAAGTTTTAACAGAGAGCTTCATGCAAAGCAGCAGGAGACTTGCTGATGTGGCACCCATGGGCTGTAGAACTGCGTTTTTGCTGGAAAAAGGATGCCAAACGGAGTCTAAAAGAACTGCGTTTTGCTTGATTGTAAGATTGAAAACTTTCTACTCATGTCCCTCTGTAAATTGCACTTAAATTATCAATGTAATTAAGGTTATGCATATATGTACGGTATCCTTAAGATCTGAGTACGTACGAGTGGGAGTGGGCCTACGTACTGGTGATACCGATCGTTGATCCAATGGTCCTTAATGTGGATAGCCTGTGCTTCAAAAATGCCCTAGGCTGGAAGTCTTAGCCTTCCAACATATGGTCTTTCTTTCTCTCCTTTTCTTTTGTAAAATATAGTCTTTCTCTGTTACTTCACAACCATCTATTTGCAGGCCACCAATAGAAAGGATAGGATTGTTCCATCAGATGGACTGATGGGGATTCCCCCATCAGACAAACAGTTTGAATCATCAGTCCATGGCTCTCTCCACTGTGAGCATGCAGTAGACCAAAAGTCAGGACTGTCTATGCCATAGTTTTAAAACTCTCTGGGTCGAATCGAAACTTCGCCAAGTCAACTCGACTCAGTAGGATTTCGAGCCGTCTCTTGGAAACTCACTGACAGGTGTGCTACCAGGCGCTGCTGCACTTTATTTTGTTTATTGTTTTTTTTTTTTTTTCCTCCCTAATATAGCTATTTACTACAATTAAAATTTTTACACCCATACTAAACCCCAAATTCAATTATTTAAATTTTGAGTAAAGTCGAGTTCAGAGTTGGTCGAGTCTTTGAGCTAACCCGGCTAAACATCGAGTCTCGGACGGGCTGTGCTTGGACAACCCTTGGTCCAGCTCAAAGCGGCCCATGTATGCCGAAATCCATTTCCATCCTAATATCATAAGCCATGGATATGAGAAAATATCTCAAGCTCCCAAGAGTTCAGATTTTTTATTTTTATTTTTATTTTTTTTAGTTGAGCTCCCTTTTTTCATGCTCCTGATGGTGTTAATCATGTCCTTTTGGTGAGCGTCGACAAGCTTGTTGGATACATGGGCTGGGTTGCCCATGGGTCAACTAGCCCTACCTGCTTTTTAGGCGGATTTGTAGCCCATTTAAGGAAATGTGCCCGGCTTAGCTGAATTCTACCAAACCCGACCCGTCCATATAGGTAATCAATGGGCTGGGCCAGATGACTTGACCTGACCCAACCCAACCCATAACTCAAGACGAAATAATAGAAATTTATAAATGCATTGATGATTTATATATGTATGTATTCACTAATTCAGTCGAAATAGCGTATCTTGAGTACTGCATTCCATTCTTAAGCCTGAGTTTGCGTGGCCGCTCGGGTTGGATCAGTTGAGCCTGACCCAGTTACAATGAAATGGGTGTGGCTAGTGGGGCTTGGGCTTGATGAATTTTAAGTTGGTCAGGTGGGCCATAGGGTAATTGGCAATGGGTCAGGTTTGGAAGCTAACCCCAAACCGATTCAACCTGACCCATTGGGCTAATGCACCCCTGACTCAGGTGAGTTGTGACTCGGAACGTATCCGCCCAAGTCACAGAGGCTAAAACCATGCCTACTATGGATGAACCATGCCCCAAAATCCAAAAATGATTTGAAGATATAGTGATCCATCTTTGGCCTCTTGAGTTGAATGTGACCTGTTGTTGGATTTCTCATCTTAGCTACTTATTTGCTAGCCATTAATCAAAAGGTTAGATCCATTTTAACTAGGAGAGTTTTGGAGCATAGTCTATCCGTGTGAGTCCCACAAGATCAACGGTCCAGATCATTATAACGTGACCCCACTTGTACAAACTATTGAATATTCTACAATTACCACACACACACACACACACACACACACACACATATATATATATATATATAATATATATATATATATATATATATATATAAAGAATCATGAAAGATGCATAGAGGACCAAACCCACAACCCAACCCAACCCAAATTTCAACCCAACCTGACCTAACGGATGGAGAATTTTTGAAACCTGACCCCGACCCAAATTCAAATGGGATTGGCATTTTTAAACTTGAACCCAACTCAAAAACCTTGACAACATTACCTGAGAACCTTGACAATGTGACCTGACCTAACCCAAATTTGGGTTGGGTTAGTAAAGTTTGGGGAAACCTAAACCTAAGTTGTAGCCAACCCAATCCAACCTGATGCGAATTTGCTCAGCCCAAATCCAAAGGTGTTGAAATTGGTGCCTTCAATCTTGTGAAAAATAGGGAGTTTGATCGATCGAACTCTAGCCTCGATCAATCAAGCAAATTCCAAAATTTTCAATTCTCTTTGGACAGTTTTGGATATGTTCGGTCGATTGAACATGGAGACTCGATCGATCAAAATAAATCTGAAATATCATGTTAGCTCTCTGGACACTTTTGAGCATGCTCGATTGATCAAAGGATCGTCGATCGATGTCGATCAATCGATGGATAGGTTGATGAAGCATGCGGTTTTGTGTAATTGCACAATTTATTTTTGAATTTGGTATAACTCTATATAAGAGTTTGTAACATGTGATTAGGGTACGAAGGACTTATTTTAAAGGAGAGCTAGGGTTTTGAGAATGATTTTCTATTTGGATTTTCACATCTGTAAGTTAATTCTATTTTTTGTAATTTGTTTTCATAGTAGATTGCTTGTCGCTTTGTGCGGTAGTTTTTTTCCTGTAAGAGGTTTTTCATTTAAAATCGTGTGTTCTATAAGGTTGCTTTATTTGTGTTTATCTATTGTTGTGTGATTCAACTCCGAAGTTGCTTTCAGGCCCCTCAACAAGTGCTATCAGAGCTTACGTTAGGGAATTCAGTTAGAATTTAAAACATGACGATAAAGGGATCGAACATGAAGTATAAGACAGCGAATTTCATAGGAAAAAATAACTTTGAACTATGGAAGATGGAGATGAGAGACCTTCTAATTCAGCGAAGACTGCAACACGCACTCCTTGGGAAAGCAAAGCGCCCTAAATTTGTGAATAAAGAGGAATTATATTTGGTGGATGATGTCATTTATAATGTCATTGATCAGACGACTACCGCAGGGCTATGAATGAAGTTAGAGACTTTGTACATGACAAAATCTCTCTCAAGCCGTTTATATCTGAAGAGGCAAGTATATAATCTGAAGATGATGGAGGGGTCGGATATCGATGAACACATCATCATTTTCAATAAATTAATTTGCAAACTAACGAGCGTGGAGGTGAAGATTGACGAAGAAAATAAAGCATTTGTTCTGTTAACTTCCCTTCCGGATTTCTATGAGGATCTGGTGTATACTTTGTGCTATAGTAGAGACACCTTTAACCTTGACACCGCTATCTCATTGCTTTAGTTAAAGCAATTGAGAAGAAAGAACGATGGGGAATGTACATCTACAAGAGCGTTGGTTGCTAGGGGAAGAACATTTGAGGAAGAAAAAGGAAAATTGCGATCGGGGTCTAAGTTGAAGGGCAAAGGAAAGTTAAAGTGCTGGAATTGTGTAGACATAGACATATGAAGAAGGATTATTGGAATTTTAAAGCTAAGAATGATAAGAGTTCAGATAATTCTACAAGGGAGACCAATTCAGCGGAATCCTATGAAGGTTCATATGGTTGCAATGTATTATTGGTGTCCAAAGCGAGTCACTTATATTAGGAGTTGATTATGGATACAAGGGCTTCGTAC
This sequence comes from Magnolia officinalis, assembly GCA_021015155.1. NCBI lineage: Eukaryota > Viridiplantae > Streptophyta > Magnoliopsida > Magnoliales > Magnoliaceae > Magnolia > Magnolia officinalis. The sequence goes on from JAJHSJ010000016.1 coordinate 52,623,276, forward strand.
CGCATGACTCTTCACTAGAGTTGGTTCATCACATACAACGAGTATGATAGTGGTATGGTTCTTATGGGCAATGATCGTACCTGTAAGATGATTGGAACTATATTTGTTCCAATAAGAATGTTTGATGGGGTGAAGTGTATTCAGATTGGTGTGAGACACGTTCTTGATTTGAAGAAAATTTTGATTTCTCTCGGCGCTCTCAATGCACTAGGGTGCAAGTTCATTGGTCATGATTGTGTCTTAAAAGTTTCAAAGGAGACACTCACCATTCTGAAAACACAAAGGAGAGAAAATCTCTACAGGTTGATTGAGAATACTGTATCAAGTGGAGTTGTAGCGTCTGTAGCGGAATCCACATTAGCACGTGTAAGGCATGCGCGCCTAAGCCACATGAGCGAGCACGATATGAAGGTACTCATATATCGTGGCTTGATTCTTGCTTTTAAAATTTTTAATTTAAATGTCTGTGAGCATTGCATATATGGTAAACAGTCAAAATTATCATTTAAAATTGAAAAACAAGTAGTAAGGGACCGTTGGATTATGTGTACTCTGACATGCGGGGCCGTTGCCCGTAGTTCATAGAGGAGGGTCATCATTTTTCATAACATTTATTAACGACTTCTTTAAAAATGTGTGTGTTTATTTTATGAAGAATAAATCTAGTGTGTTTGTCACTTTTAAGTCTTAGAATGTCATTGTTGAAAAATAGTCAAGGTGACAGTTGAAAGTGTTGATGACTGTTAATGAAAGAGAATTTACTTTGAATGAATTCAATTAGTTTTATAAGGATGGGGGGATTGTGAGGCACACACCAAAGCAGAATGGTATGGCATAATGTATGAATAGACTATTTTAGAGAGGGCCCAAAGTATGTTGAGTAATGTTATATTGTTAAATGATCTATGGGTTGAGGCCATTAATACGGCTTACTATGTAGTAAATCAGTTCCCATCTATGACTATTGATTATAAAATTCCTGAAGGATTATGGAGTGGTAAGAAAGTAGACTACCCAGGGCTGCGTATATTTAGTTGTGATGCTTACTCTCATTTACCATTTGTTGAGAGAGATAAGCTAGACCAAAGAGTGAAAAAGTATACCTTTGTCGATTACGGTAATGGCGTGAAGGGATACAAGCTGTATTACTTCGTTACACAAAAAATTACAATGAATCGGAATGTTAAGTTTGACGAGGGTTCCTTGTTCCGCAAGGATGAACATAAGGAACGAAAAAGTTAGCAGTGATTGATATTGAAATTGACAAGGGTGAGATATATGCAGAAGCCGAGCCGCGGGAAGAGGTACATGAGTAGGTGGACCAACCACCTCTCAGGAAAAATGCACCAAGGAATCGCAAGCAACCAGCAAGATATAGAGATAATTCAAACGTTCCATTCACCCTCATTACGGATGAGGGAGACCCGTATACTTTTCAGGAGGCTCTTGATAATGTAAATGCAAAGAAGTGGATAACAGTGATGCATAATGAGATAGATTATTTATATAAGAATTAGACATAAGAGCTGGTTGAGCTTTCGTTTAGGCGTAAAGTGATCGATTGCGAGTAGATCTATCGAAAGAAACATGATAGGTATAAGGTCAGACTAGTAGTGAAGGGTTATGCGTAAAAGGAAGGTATCGATTTCAACGATATTTTCGCACCTGTGGTCAAGCAGGTATATATCCGATTTTTATTGGCACTGGTTGCCCAATACATTCTTGAATTGGAGCAATTAATGTAAAGACTACTTTCTTTCACGAGGAATTGGAAGAGCATATCTACATGAAGCAACCAGAATAGTTCAAGGTGCAGGGAGTATAGTATAAAGTTTGCAGGTTAAGGAGGTTATTATACGGCTTAAAACAATCGATTCTTTAATGCTGAGCCAATAGTTTACTAGAAATAAATTTGATTACTGTGTCTACTTTAGAACATCGAGTGATGAGGAATTTATTATACTGGTATTATATGTTAATGATATGCTTATCGCAAGTCATAGCATGTATGAGATCAATATATTAAATGCTCAGTTATCAAGAACATTCGAGATGAAAGATCTAGTGGTTGCAAAGAAGATTTTCAGCATTGATACACACAGTGATAAGAAAATGAGCAGGTTAGTCTCAGGCATTTTACATTAAGAAGGTTCTACTCGAGTTTGGGATGGACAAGGAAAAACCAGTTAGCACTCCCCAAACTTCTCAATTTTGGCTTTCTTCATAATAATATCCTACTGCAAATAAATAAAAACATCATATGTCTTATGTGCCCTACTTGAGCGCAGTTGACAATCTGATGTACGCCATGATCTGTATTAGACCAGACATTTCACATGCAGTGAGAGTTGTGAGCAAATACATGTCTAATCTTGGTAAGTAACACTGGGAGACAGTGAAATGGTTACTTCATTACATATGATGTACAACTGACTATATCTTAACGTTCAATAAGTATGAGGAGAAATTAGTATACTATATGGATGTTGATTATATTGGACACGTGAATAACAAAAGGTCGACTTTCGGTTACTTGTTTGTGTTAGCGGGTGGAGCGATCCGTTGGATGTTAAAGCTTCAGTATATGGTTGCTCTTTCTACAATCAAAGTTGAGTATATGGCAGTAACAAAAGTATTTAAGGAGGCAATTTGGTGAACGGGTATGGTGAATGAGTTGGGGCTTCAGTATGAAGTCGTACCTGTGAATCGCGATAGCGAGGGTACTATCAATTTGGCAAAGAATTCAATATGTCATTCTCGTACTAAACATATTGATATTTGTCACAATCTTATCTTACATGTAATTGATGAAGGTGGTGTTACTTTTGAGAAGATTCACACCAACATAAATCTGGCTGACATGCTTACGAATGTGGTTCCTGCAGAGAAGTTCAGCTATTGCTTGACTTCTCTGGGCTTGACAAAGACTAAATGAAGGCGAAGTGTGCACAAGAAGCGATGATAAAGACGATTAGTGATGGATGAAGTAATTGAAAATAATAGAGCATGAAGATTGAAGTCACGGTAGAGATTGTTGAATTTGGTATCTTCAATCTAGTGAAAAACATGAAAATTCGATCGATCGAACTGTAGCTTCGATCAATCAAGCAAATCATGAATTTCTCAATTCTCTCTAGACAATTTTGGACATGTTCGGTTAATTGAACATGAAGGATCTATCGATTGAAATAAATTTGAAATATCATCTTAACTTTGCAATCACTTCTGAGCATGTTCAATTGATCGAAGGATCATCGATCGATATCGATAAATTGATGGTTAGATTGACGACGCATGCGATTTTGCATAATTACGTGATTTGTTTCCTAATTTAGGCGTAACTCTATATAAGGGCTTGTAACATGAGATTAAGGTATGAAAAACTTATTCTAAAGAAGAGCTATGGTTTTGAGAAGAGTTTCGTATATGTAAGTTGATACTATCTCTTATAATTCATTATAGTAGATTGCTTGTCACTTTGTGCTGTGGCTTTTTTCCACGATGATTTTTCTACTTAAAATCATGTATTATCTATAGTTACTTTGTTTGTGTTTGTTTATTGTCGTGTGATTCAACTCCAAGGTTGCTTTTGCACACTCAACAAAAGGACCTCAATGCCCAATTAGGGGTGACCTAATTCGGGTTGGGTTAGTCAGGTTCAGGTAAACCCAAACGTAATTTGCAGCCCTACTAACTACCATGTACACTAGTACAACCTACGGGTTCGAAATGCATGGATGACCCATGAGAGCACTTGGATGACCATACATTCTACACATCCCATTTGGGTCTTTCCAGTGCATGAATTATCATCCACCTCAGCATAAAAGTTAAGGTCCCTTTCGGATGTCAAAAATAATCAATGGCATGATTTCAAAGAAAACTCCATTTTGATGTTTGGTCTACTGTCTTTATATATTCTACTTATTATATGGAGAAATGTCAGTCGTCCAAACTTCTAAAAGAAAAGATGGGACACTCACTAAATCCCCAAATAGTCAAAAGCATCTGTTTCAGCCAATGGTGCCAAAAACCAATGTTGCTCTTTATAAAGTGCATTGAGATGGCCACTTGGGAGTAAAAGAATTCCAGTGTGGCAGGCTAGAGCGTTCATCAGGTGGGCCCCACATCAGGTGGCAGGCTGATTTTTTGGCCGTCCATTTTTAGATATACATGGTCCTGATTTTCGTGTCAGAGCACATACATGGTGGGGCCCACCAGTGCACGATCATGATCTCACTGCACGCATTACTTTTTCATGTATGGCAAGATGCATTGAAGAAAACACCTCTTTGCTTTTTCCTATTTACGGTGGGAACTTATTCCCTTATATCTGCACGACTGCACCTCACTTCTTTACTCGGGGTATCGCAGAAAAGACAGAACAGCTACCGTTCATATTCAACGAAAGATAGGCCAAATATTCAATGGCTAGGATCTTCTAATCACCAACTTTTTTCTGAATGCCACATCCACGTCGATACCCACTGTATCAACGGTTTGGATTACTCAACTGTGAGATCCACTTATGCAAACTGAAAACTGAAAACTCAAAGGAAATGGACAGTCTCCACCAAGCACAGATGGACTATAGTTACGGTCCAACCATTGCATAATATTTCCAACTTTTCAAGTCCTTGCAACATCCAAATCGTTCAATATGGTGGCCCCTACCATAAGGATCAGTTGTGAAAAATTCAGCCATTTAGACCTACCCAATGGATCACACTTGTATTTTTCTATTTATCAACCACTAGAAATTGTTTCCTATGGTGTGGCCCACCTAGTAGAGAAGATATGGAAGATTTTGCACAAGCTGATCCTCATGGTAGGTCCAACCTACTGGAAGGGTTGGATGTAAAGTACACTTAACAAATTATCCACTGGGTAGATCTTTTCATATATAATCATTCAATCCTTGATGTTACATACCCCCAGTTTTTTAACTATTTGAACCTGATTCTTTTTTCACAAAAATATAATAATAATAAATAAATAAATAAATAATAATTCCAAAACATGTAAGAGAGTAAAACCTCCCAAATGTTGCAGCACAAAGCATATCCTTCTATGGATTTCTTAGTGTTTAAGGCAAGATCGAGTAGCATATATGTGTGTATATGTGCACGACAAGTTGCATTTTCTGGCTTTTCTTTTGATTCTTTTCTCCTCTTCAAGCACAAGAGTTCTTTATTTTTATAAACAATGGGAAGCCCATCAGCACGCTGGCACACGTGTAAGATGTAATATGCATCACATGTGTAAGATATAACTTTTTCATGAAACCATGCCAAATTTTATTTTTTTAAAATTAAATTACAAGATTGTCTAGCTGAACAATTGAGAAATTTCACTCCATTGATGAGTTGTTATATAAGGTACACAGACCATTTAAATGCATGCAATGTAAATATCAGCTGTCTAAGTCATGTTATCTCGGATAGACTATTCAAGTCATCTTAGACTAACCTTTCTATGCATTGTTGATCAAATTGACTGAAAGAGGAACTTAATGTGGACGGTGACGTGTAACATTTATAGCATATGCGCACATTTTCAATGCTCGAAGATTGATGGTGGCTTATGTGAACACAGGGAGTGATTAAATTCACATATCAAACATGTGATATATGTGCATGAAATATTGTATTCTCATGTGCACCGAATTAAGAAAAAAAAAAAAACTCTAGCTTTGTTATCACTTTTTTTTTTTTTTTTTCTTTTTTTCCAAAAAACCCTTTCTATCTTTGCCAACCATCAAATTTTGGATTGTCTGTATTTTCATAGCTCCCATCAAAGCTCAAAAACCCCTAAAACCCAACTCGACTTGATGTCCAATTGGGTCAGGTTGACTCGAAGGAGTCTTTACTTGACTCGACTCAATAGATTAAATAATATGTAAATTCACATATTCACATTAATAATATATAGGGATAGATTAAATTCACATATCGAACATGTGATATATGTGCATGGAATATTGTGTTCGCATGTTCACTGAATTAACAAAAAAAAAAAAAAAAAAACCTTTGGCGTTGTTACCACTTGTTTTAATCACAAAGCCTGCTTCTTTGCTAACCATCAAATTTCGGACATGTTGTCTGTATTTTCGTAGCTCCCGTCAAAGCTCAAAATCCTGAAAACTCGACTCGACCTGATGTCCAATTGGGTCAGGTCAACTCGAAGGAGTCTTTACTTGACTCGAGTCATACATTAATAAATAATATATTAATTAGCTAGGTTGGAGCGTATTTAATGTAGCCCACCAAAGGTAGAAGGGGCTTGGCTGTTTGACCTAAGGGGTGTTTGATTTCTTCAAATCACTTTATAAATACTCGTAAATAAGCAATTATGATGTTTCTAACATCTGTTTGTCAAAAAAAATATAATAATAGAGTATTTTCTCCTTGAAAATCGATCCTGGAAGGACTGACTTAAATTTGTAGGCCCCATAATTATGTATATGACTCTGCACCGATAGAAACATTTGATTTTTCACACATGTTTCGTACCAGAGGAGACTATATGCATGTGGATGGGAAGGGCACTCATGTGAGTTTGAATTTCTTGAAATGCATTACTTTTGTACTATTTTTATTCTGAAATGAAAAACAGTCTATGTAAAGGGAAGCGGATTGGCTGGTGTGGGTACTTGTCGTGCGAAAGACGAACACCCATGTTCCTTGAGCTCAGAGTGATATGAACGGTCCAAAAGGATATCAAAGTTACATGGGCCCACAATGATGTATTTATTATATCTACACTGTTCATCCATTTGGAGAGATCATTTTAGAACATGATCACAAAAATGAGTCATATCCAAAGCTTAAGTGGACCACACCACAAATTGTAGTGAGATAATGATTTTCACTGATAAAACATTCAAAGGGCCTACTATAACATTTTTTTTTTCAATCCAATCCAATCTGTTCATAAGGTCAACCAGAATTGGATGAAGAGGAAAAACAAATATCATATAGATCCAAAACTTCCGTGACCCTCAAAAGGGTTTTAATGGTACATGCTCAATCCCTACTGATTTTTACAGTGTGGTCCACTTGATCTTTGGATCTGTCTTATTTTTCGGCTCAAACATTATGACGAACTCACCAAATTTGCAAACAATTTGAATATAACACATACCTCACGATTGGACCACAAAACTTGGTGACATCAGTGTGTGGTACACCAGCCAATCCGTGTGTGGTTACATGTCATGTGATGACGAGTGTTTATGCTCCTCAAGCTCTGAGTTGTACGAACGGTTTAAAGGAGATCAAAATTACATGCCCCCACAATAATGCATTTATTATATTCACACCTTTTATCCATTTGGCGAGATCATTTTAGAGCATGAGAGAGAAAATGAGTCATATCCAAAGCTCAAGTGGACCACATTACAAATAACGATGGGGACAATAATTCTCACCATTAAAACATTTGTACAACCCACCATCACGTTTATTTTTCATCCTGTCCGTAAGGTCACACAAACCTGAATGAAGAAGAAAAACAAATATCATATTGATCCAAAAGTCTTGTAACCCTAAAAGGGTTTCAAAAGTAGACATTTAATCCTCCACTGTTTTTTGCAGTGTGGTCCACTTGATCTTTAGATCCGTCTTATTTTTCGGCTCTAAGTCTTAAGATGAGCTCATCGCAAAATTGCAAAATGGATAGACGGGATATAACAAATACCTCATGATGGGACCCACAAAATATGGTGACATAAACACAATAGGGATGTCGGTGGTGTGTGGTACACCAGCCAATCCGCTTCCTATGTAAAGTTGGTGTAAGTAAATCTTATGGATTCAGATCTAGTACTTCATGTACTGTCTTTCATATTGAGATTGGACAACTGATATACTTACTAGAGTTGGAAATAGGTACATTTTGTTGGGGGCCTTGCATAAAACCTTAGGATCTAGCCTCCCGAAACAAACCAGAATTATGGAATAATAAAGCAATGAAATAAATCAAAGCATAAACCACACACCACATAAGAGATTTTTACATGGAATACCCTCAAAGAGGTAAAAACCACGGGACCTCGTCCAAATCAACAATCCACTATGAAGTAGAACGTTACAACCTTCTTCACTCACGCAGGAGTGGATAGACAATAAGAGAAACAAAGAAAATGGAGAGATCTAACCGATTACGAGGACGTGGAAGCGCTGAGATATTAAAGGCACAGTAGATCACCTCTACGAGCAGAACCTCCCTTCCACAAGCTTCCTCTCTCTCTTTCTCTTATCATTTTGATAGCCCTAAACGCTTTAGCAAACCCTTGTAAAGCTTTAGGAAACCCTTTTGTATCTTTTCCATACCCTAGAAAACCCTAGGGACTTCCTATTTATAGTTTTAGGAAACTCCCTTCAAAATCCTTGTTGCGAAAGGACTAATAAATCTACAATCCGCAGAAAATTGCAGAACGAATCTGCGTAACCTCGACTGGTCGAGTGGATCCCTCGACCGGTCGAGCACATCCCACGACCGGTCGAGTACCTCAGAAATTCAAAAACCTCAACTCGCCGGACTTTGAGTCGAACCCTGCTCAACTGGTCGTGCACCAGCCCTTGATCAGTCGAGCGAAGCTCACGACCGGTCGAGCACGGGGAAAAACCCCATCAAATCTCTCCCTTTTTTACCCAGGAGGGATTTACCTCCTTCAAGCCAGCCTGGTTTCTACAAACCTCAAACTTGCCCTTGAGCAAAGCCTTGATCATCATGTTTGACCCATTATCGTCCGTGTGGACCTTCTCAAGCTGTAACACCTTCTGTTCCAAAGTATCTCTGATCCAGTGATACCGAATCTCTATGTGTTTTGACTTGGAATGCTGACTTGGATTCTTGCTCAAGTGTATAACACTCTGACTATCGCAATAGACCATGTACTCCTCCTACTTCAGGCTAAGTTCCTGTAGGAACCTCTTCATCCAAAACATTTCTTTACATGCCTCTATGACTGCAATGTACTCGGCCTCTATCGTCGACAATGCTACGACCTTCTGTAGCTTGTTCTGTCAAAAAACTGCTCCCCCTGCAAACGTGAACATGAACCCCAAGGTAGACTTCCTGGAGTCTATGTCACCTGTCATATCTACATCTGTGTAGCCCTCTAACACAAGTTTACTGTCACCATAGCATAAACTCAACCTGAATGAGCCTCTTAGATACTGCAGTATCCATTTCACCGTTGTTCAATGCTCTTTGCCAAGATTTGCAAGATACCGGCTGACAACACCAACCGCATATGCTATGTCTGGGCGTATACACATCATAGTATACATCAAACTTCCTACAGCTGACGTGTAGGGTATCTTATGCATCTCTTCCACCTCTGCCTTCGTCTTGAGATACTGCCTGTCGTTCAATCTGAAGTGACCATCCAGTGGAGTACTGACCGACTTCGTTGCATTCAATTGAACCACTATAAGACTTTCTCAATATACCGCTCTTGTGACAGGTAAAGCTTCCTGTTGCTTCTGTCACAGGTCATTTCCATTCCTAGGATCTGTTTAGCCGGGCCCAAGTCTTTCATCGCAAACGACTTGTCCAACTCCTGTTTCAGCCTGTCGATCTTCTTGATGTTTTTTCCCATGATGAGCATGTCATCAAGATATAATAGCAGAACCAAGACATCACCATCTGAGAACTTACGCGTGAACACATAGTGGTCTGACTTTGTTCTATCATACTCATGCTTCAACATAAACGAGTCGAACTTCTTGTACCATTGCCGTGGAGCTTGTTTCAGCCCATACAAGTTCTTCCTCAGCTTACACACCATATGCTCTTTACCATTGACTTCGAACCCCTCTGGTTGGTGCATGTAGATCTCTTCTTCCAGGTCACCATGGAGGAAGACAGTTTTAACATCTAACTGCTCTATCTTCAAATCCATGCTAGCCGCCAACCCAAGCAACACCCTTATGGATGTCATCTTCACCACTGGTGAGAATATCTCCTCGAAGTCTATACCTTTCCTCTGACCGAACCCTTTCACTACAAGTTTGGCGTTGAACCTCGTCTGTGAATTCTTCTGCTCAATCTTCTTTCTGAACACTCACTTGTTGCTCAGAGCTTGCTTGCCCTTAGGCAGTTTCACCATGTCATAGGTGTGGTTCTTATGCAAGGATTTCATCTCATCTTGCATAGCTTTCAACCACTCCCCCTTATGCTCGTTGGCTAGGGCCTCAGAATAATCTTCTGCCTCTCCCCCATCAGTCAGCATAATGAACTCATGTGGCAAGTACCTCTTGGACGGCTGTCTGTCCCTAGATGACCTCCTCACCTGTGACTCAACCGGTGGATCAAGTGAGGATTGCTCCCCTGGTCCATCTTCTGAAGGAACTCCATCGTCCTCTACACCTTGCTGTACTCCCCCGTCATCAGGCACCACGGGAGGAATAATTCGATCCATGTCCTCTAGCTCACCTGAACTAGGCTGGTTCTTCTCTGGCTTACCAATGTCTTCTATACACTGATCTTTAAAGAAAACCACATCTCTGCTCCTGACGAGCTTCTTCTCGGTCGAATCCCACAATCTGTAACCGAACTTTTTATCACCGTACCCTAAGAACACACATGATCTGATCTTCATATCGAGCTTGGACCTCTCGTTCTTTGGTACGTGAACGGATGCCCTGCATCCAAACACCCTGAGATGACTGTACGATGGATCCTGTTCAGTCCACACCTTTTCAGGTACTTCTCTATTCAACAGGGCAGATGGAAACTTGTTTATCAAATACACCTCTGTGTACATTGCTTCTCCCCAGAACGTCTTGGACAATTTCGCATGGGATAACATGCATTTGATTCTCTCAACAATGGTGCGATTCGTTCGCTCAGCTACACCATTATGGTGGGGGGTCTTGGGAACCGTCTGTTCATGCCATATACTTAGGGACTTGCAGTACCCATGAAAGTCGCCTATGTATTCACCACCATTATCAGTGCGTATGCACTTTAATGATCTACCTGTCACTCTCTTGACCATAGCATGAAACAATTTAAACACACTAAAAACCTCGTTCTTGAATTTCAAAGCATAAACCCAAACCCTCCTAGATGCATCATTTATAAAAATAACAAAATACAAAGCCCTGCCCAAAGTTTTCATCCTCATAGGACCACAAACATCAGAATAAACCAAATCTAATGCATGCACTTTATTAACATGAGACAATGTCCAAAGTTTTCATCCTCATAGGACCACAAACATCAGAATAAACCAAATCTAATGCATGCACTTTAATGATCTACTTGTCACTCTCTTGACCATAGCATGAAACAATTTAAACACACTAAAGACCTCGTCCTTAGATTTCAAAGCATAAACCTAAAGCCTCCTAGATGCATCATTTATAAAAATAACAAAATACAATGCCCCGCCCAAAGTTTTCATCCTCATAGGACCACAAACATCAGAATAAACCAAATCTAATGCATGCACTTTATTAACATGAGAAGCAGATTTAATAAATGAAACTCTATGTTGTTTCCTTGATAAACAATCAAGACAGGTTTTGAGAAGTGTACCTATCACGTCTGGAAGGAGCAGCTTCCTCGCTAGTAGCTAAAGCCGTTTTTCACTCATGTGGCCTAGACGCCTATGCCACATGTCAATAGCTGAATCTTCCGCTGCATTCAACCCACTCTTGCACACACTGACACTTGCCTTGTAAAAGGTGCAACACTTCTTTCCTCTGGCTGTGATCAACGAACCCTTGATGAGCTTCCATCGCCCACCAGCAAACCGGCTTTCATAGCCATTATCATCCAACCTTCCCGTCGACATCAAGTTGATGCAAAGTTCTGGGATATGCCTCACATCCCTAAGAACTAACGTGCAGCCCACATCGGTCTTCACACAAATATCACTGACTCCTACGATCTTCGATACGCCATAATTTTTCATTTTCACGGTCCCATAGTCACCTGACTTGTAGCTTATGAAGAAGTCCCTGCATGGAGTCGCATGAAACGAGGCTCTCGATTCTATCACCCAGTTGGTGTCCTGACTCATAGCCGTGAGACATACATCATGATCTGCTGAAAGAATAACTACAATATCGTCATCTGAAGCGACCACAGTGGAATCTAATTCATCTTCCTTCTCCTTTCCTTTCCTTTCCTGTCGTTCTTCTTACCATGACATTCATGCTTATAGTGATCATTCTTGCCACAATTCCAGCAATTAACATCCTTTCTGTTACTCAACTTGCCTCTTGATTTATCTCGGGCCTTCCCGCCCTTCCTGTTCTTTCCTCTCCCCCGTTCTTGTGTCACAAGGGCCTCTTACTGAGTAGACCCCTGAGACTTCCTCCTTGTCTCCTCATTGAAGAGACTGCTAGTTGCCTGTTCCATGTATATATTTCTGTCTGGCGCGAAATTACTTAGAGAAACCACCAATGTCTCCCAACTGTTAGGCAATGAACTAAGCAATAGTAAAGTCTGCAATTCATCATCCAGGACCATCTTCATAGCGGAGAGCTGGTTCACTATACTGCTAACCTCATTCATGTGCTCAGCCACAGAACCATCATATTTGAACTTGAAATTCACAAATCGTCTTATCAGAAAGATTTTATTACTGGCTGTCTTCCTCTCATACAGCCCTTCCAATTTCAGCCATAGGCTAGCGGCTGAGGTTTCCGCAGACACATGGTGGAATACGGAATCGTCCAACCATTGTCTAATAAACCCCACCGCCTTTCGGTCCATCTTCTTCCAATCATCATCAGACATATCCTTGGATTTTGCTGATATGCCTAAAATTGGAGAATATATGTCCTTGCAATAAAGTAAGTCCTCCATCTTAGCCTTCCATATGGTCCAGTTAGAACCATTGAGGCTGATCACCCTTGATGAGCCACCTTCCATAATTCAAAACCGATCCTACCCGTTCAATGAACTTAGCTCTGATATCACTTTGTTGGGGGCCTTGCACAAAACCTTAGGATTTAGCCTCCCGAAACAAATCAGAATTATGGAATAATAAAGCAATGAAATAAATCAAAGCATAAACCACACACCACACAAGAGATTTTTACGTGGAAAACCCTCAAAGAGGTAAAAACCACGGGACCTCGTCCATATCAAAAATCCATTATGAAGTAGAACGTTACAACCTTCTTCACTCACGTAGGAGTGGATAAACAATAAGAGAAACAAAGAAAACGAAGAGATCTAACCGATTACGAGGACGTGGAAGTGCTGAGATATCAAAGGCACAGTAGATCACCTTTACAAGCAGAACCTCCCTTCCACAAGCTTCCTCTCTCTGTCTTTCTCTCTTTCTCTCTTTCTCTTACCACTTTGATAGCCCTAAACACTTTAGCAAACTCTTGTAAAGCTTTAGGAAACCCTCTTGTATCTTTTCCATACCCTATAAAACCCTAGGGACTTCCTATTTATAGTTTTAGGAAACTCCCTTCCGCATCCTTGTTGCGAAAGGACTCAAAAGTCCGCAATCCGCACAAAATCGTGGAACGAATCTGCGTAACCTCGACTGGTTGAGTGGATCCCTCGACCGGTCGAGCACATCCCATGACCGGTTGAGTACCTCGGAAATCCAAAAACCTCAACTCACTGGACTTTGAGTCGAGCCCTACTTGACTGGTCGTGCACCAGCCCTCGACCAGTCGAGCGAAGCTCACGACCGATCGAGCACAGGTTAAAAACCCCATCACATTTGTGTCGCCATGTATGGACTACGTCTTTAAAATTTCATGGATTGGACAATCCAATCTATATCTCTTGATTTGTGGTCTACCAAAGAAGCTAATATGACAATGGTCCACAATTAAGAGAAGGTGGTTATTATCTTCCAACCATGGGCCCATGAGAGGTTAAAACCTCACTACATTGCAAAAGCCTCTACTATATGATCTTATAAATCTTATTATAGGATCCTTCAACTTTGAATATTGTGGTCAATTTTCAATTTTGAAAAGTAGTGTTATATTTTTAATTAATCTAAATTAGATGGTTGGGATCTTTAAATAAATAAATAAAAACAACTCATTAACCTTTTGATTTGTGGTTAGGAAGACAATAGGTTGAGGAGGGCGGGCCCTTACAGCCTGCCCTTGTAGGTCCAAGGCTTGGCCCCTAATCTTGGCCCTAGGGCTGAGCCCGTGCTTGAAATCTAGGACAGGTGTATAGGCCAAGGCCAATGATGAAGGCCTGTCTAGGCTCGGCTTGCCCTATCAACTCGATCCAATCATCAAATGGGTCACTTTTATACAAAACAAATGGTTTCAAGATAGGTGTTAGATTTTTATTTACCTTAATACATTTTAAAAGCTTTTTTAGATTCGAAGTCATGTTTATATAATAAAAATTATTTATACGATGATGCGATATCCTTTTTAAGATTTAGGGGGTATTTGGTTTTTCAATTACAGTGGGAAATGACTACACCTGGGCAATTGTGTGGTGATATTACTTATATTTGACTACATATTACTTACATTTGACTACAATGATGAGATTCCTACCATTGTTTGTTTCACTCAGAAATCATGGTAAAAATATTTGTTTTATTTACTTTTTTTATGAGTGTATTGAATTTTTGATTTATGAGTTATAATTCTTGTTTAAATAAATATATTACTATTGTAAATAAAAAACCCAACATGACCGTTGTTTTAACCCTAGGGCCAACCGTGGTCAGCCAGTTGGCCATATACCAGCCATTGCCTTGCCATCCATTATTTGTGGACTATAAGTAGATGGTTGAGAATTACACTCTAAGCAGGTGTAGAGAATGGGAAGATCATTTTGAGAGATTTGCTACCTGAACTAGCTAAAAATATAGAGAAGCAAACCTGGTGGCTGTCATTTTAACCACGTGGGCAGCTTTAGATTATAGTGAATGGATGGATAGGTATCCGAATTTTCTTTTGGATGTCGTAAGCGTACAGCTATCAGCGCATTCCTTTGATTATCGTAAGGCTGTGTTTGGTTGCATTGAATATCACAAAATTTCATGATTTTTGTAGTACAAGGATGCATTAGGTTCCCACCAAACGCACCTTTAGTTTTAATGGTTTATGGTGTATTTGCTTCCACCAAGTATCATGAAATTTCATAGCTAATTAGCTTAATTTGATGACAAAGTTATGATATTTCATGAAATGTTGTCCAACCAAACACACCATCAACGAGATTTTTTTTTTAAAAGGACGACTAGGGTATGTGAGCTGGTAAAAAAGAGTAGTAGATTGTTTCCTGCCCTCCTTAATGTATGCGTTTTATCCACGCCGTTCATCCATTTTTTCAGATCATTTTAGGGCATAAACCCAAAAATGAGGCAGATCTAAAGCTCAAGTGGACCACACCACAGGAAGCAGTGGTGATATTGACACCCACCATTGAAACCTTCCCAATGGCCACCGTGATGTTTATTTGACACTCAACCTGTTCATAAGTTCATATAGACCTGGATGAAGGAAAAACACATATATGAGCTTGATCCGAAACTTATGTGGCTCCCAAGAAGTTTTTAATGGTGGAAGTTCAATCCCCAGTGTGTGGTCCACTCGAGTCTTGGATCTTCCTTATTTTCGGGCTCATATCCTAAAATAATCTGTAAAAACAGATGGACGGCGTGGATAAAACTCATACATCACGGTGGGCCTCACAGGGCCCTACGTGGACGGATTATCGTCCGGAGGTCAGTACGCAATCCGCATCGTAGAAAAAGGAAACACTTGCGTTAATGGCCTTACGAGGATTTATATATCTTCAAACCCATGGGCCCCACTTGTAGAAATCTAAAACCCGAGCATCTTTCCGTATACTCGGGTCATATCATTGCTTGCAGTGTTCCCCGGAGGAATTATATGCGTAGACGCTTCCAATTGAAAAACTAAATAAAGTGGGCCCCACCCACATGTCATCAATTCTTTTGGTCGCACTGGGCCATGACTGACAGGACGTTTGAATATTTTCCCTTGGATGAGGTTTTCCTACATTCCACACGTGTGTGGGAGCCGTACACATCCATACGTGTGAGGATGTGTCCCGATGGGATGCTTGTGTGAGACCGTTAGCTTTCCATCAGGTCTGCTACACTGTTTAGATATTCTGCCACGAGCATCAAAATCAGGCCATTGAATACCTCAGGTGGGACACAGGCCCACAACATATCAAAGCAAATGAATGGCTAGAAAAATAAGAGTCTGTTTAGTCTGTACGTTGTGGCCCACCCGAAAAGTGTAATTTTCTAGTTTTTTAGGCAGAAGATCTGAGCATTATTTCTAATCTCAATGGACAGCTCAGATCTCAGTCACGTGTTCCTTATTTGCACGTGTGCCTGCGTGTAGATGTGTACTGATCTACACGCGTGTGGTATTAGCAAACCTCGTCTCACCAGATCTTGCCAGACCTAACTAGCAGCCTAGCCGCAAAACACAATGAAGTGGCCCGGTCATCAAGGGGCCCACCCACATGTTGCCAACACAGCTGGCATCACGAGATTCTCCTACAAGCCATTAAGGTACTCGCTCGAGTAGAATTAGAAGCCGAAACTCGAGCACTCGTGCAAGCATTCAGGGTTCACGAAGATCTCGTTCGTTGATCAGTGTGTATCTGCCCTGGATTGAAAATCGGATCCATCCTCTCAACAAATGGGCCACCAGAAAAAACCAATGGTTTATTTTAATCTACAATATATGGCCCACTTAATTATCATGTCATTCTGATTTTTTACTCAAGAATCAAACACAGTTGGGTCTTCACGATGAACGGTCCAGATCTTGCAGTAATCATACAGGTACCACCGTTACACGCAGGGCAACCGCGAGTAGCCTTTCTATTTCTCTGGGCCCTCCTATCCTAGTAAAAGCAGGAGTATATCTGCTTTGCTTTTACAGTCGGGTAAGTGACGTAAGTCCATTCCCGTCGGCCGTAAGGGAGGCAATAAGGTAGAGCCGGTACAACCAGAATGTGGTAGAGCCATCTCTCCACTGTACACGTGGCAGTTTGATTTATCAATCGGAACCGTCCGTCGGGTGGGACATATTATGGATGGTCCATGCTTCAAGAATAACACCTTTCTGATAACTTTTTCTTGACTTCTTAGCACTGAATATCAACCGTTACGTCGTTTTTTTTCTTCCGTTCTTTTTGAAGGAAGCTGATCAGATGTCTCATATCGTCCGATCTTCAGGTATTTGGGACCATAAACAATCGATAGTTGGAGGAACAAAACGGATGGTCACAAATGAAAGGCCACACTGCCACGTGTACTGACGAGAGATTGTTATGCCATACAGCGGCCCTACCGTATATTTCCCCATCACATCATTAATCTTATGGTAGTTGTTGCCCTACAACATGACACGTGTAGTGGGCCATTATCTAAGACTTACAAGGACAGCATTCAATCAGTAATGGAGGAAGCACAGAGTAGCCGAACGGCTATCATGCTTGGAGCCGTTGCATTAAAAAAAAACATTCGTGCGTAGAGCATCATTGTGCTAATTCCACACGCTGCGGGAACCCTGACCATCCACACTCGGTCACACGTGCCAATATGGGTCACTTGTGGGACATCATATCTTTACATCAGATGGGCTATGCTAGACCTAAAACTTAGGAAATCTCAAATCTCATGCGAGCGAAGCACAAAAAGAAAATGGACGGCTAGGAAAAAGACTTAACCGTTTATCTGCATTGTATATAAAGGCCTACCTGAGAAGAGAACCTGCCTGATTTTTTGACAATGAAGATCTAGCCTTTGTTTACAACCAGATGGAAAGCTCTGATCTTTCACACGTATTCCAATTACCACGGGTGCTTGCGTGTGGATGAGAAGAGATCCGCGCGCGCATGGAGTTAGCAAACCTTATGAGTCATGACTAGGTTGACTGGTTTGTTTAGATTATCCGAATCCCCAGCTAACCTTAAACGGTTTAAAAGAAAGGAGAGAAGAATGCTGTAATACATAAAGCGAGAGTAAAAACCTTCGGTGCTCACGCTCTCAGAAATTGTACACGTCATAGAATATTAACTCAAATCAAACCGTCAAAATCATTTCTACTACTTTAGATATGTGATTAGATTGATCTGATCTCATATCCATCAGATTGGTGGACATCCAATGAACGGTGATTTGACGGTCATAATTTAATAAGAAAATGTAAATTAACTAGAGGTTAAAAGGCTCGAATCAGTCCGATTTCAGCGTTGTAATCTATCTAGTTTGAGATCCATGATTTGGACGGTTTGATTTCATTTCATTAGTCCACATGTACGGTTTTCTGAGTGCATGCATATCGACCATAACACGATGATGGTATCAAATGGCCACTCAAAGAAAGCAGGCCAGAGATTCTCTGGTGTTCCCAGAGAATCTCTAAGTTATAGTGCTCCTAGTTGCATTGGGACACGTAGGGAGTCCAATCAATTGATCTGGACTGTTAATCAGGTCCACTGCATATCTCATGGGCTATGATGCAAACATCACACAGATACGAAAAATATCAACATTTCATCAATGGAATTTAATGGACGGCCAAGATCGTTTACACAAAATAACTCAAATCAACAATATGATCCGTATATTAGTTAGGAACCATCATGGATTGCTTATGATTCTAAAGAGTTGCTTTCTTTATATAATCATAACCATCACATCCATCATCTATAAAAAGGATGGCCATAGGAAAAAAAGACCAAATATAAAAAGTAAATTGGATAATCTGATCAGTGATTTTATTTTTCATGGTTGGCTAAAAATATTTTAAAACATAGTGGACGGTTCAAAATAATAGATTGGACTATTTAATTGAAAAAATGCAACTAAAAACACTATACATTATTATGCTATAAAAGCATTGGAGCATTTCTCTTGTTTAAATAAGCTTGATTGACAGAAATTAGAAATTAGACTACAAAACAAAGAAAGTGGGTTAAAAGGGTATAAAATAAGAACAAAGACAAGTTGCAAGCGTTGACAATTTTGGTGATTGAAGGCATCAGTATAATACTATTTTTGTCGTTTGTTGAATTTCATTTTTCAATTGAGACATTGGGGCTAGTCGTGATGAAGGGCCCTTGTTTCATGGCCACACCTTTCAACAGATCGGGTTCAGGTCTGTTCCTAGAGTTCCTGGACCCGAATATGAATCGATCGGGTTTGGGTTCCTATTGGGTCTTTGGAGTATGTACCTTAGTTCCAAGTCGGTTCAGGTCAGGTCAAGTTTGCCTGGTCAGGCCCACCTGAACAGATGGATAGGTCACTGTGTGCTTTCAGGCCAGCTGCGGTTCGGCTGGTGACCTGAACACTAGCCAGATAGCTGGTGTCAAAGCTCTGTGGGCCCCACTAATATGTAAGTGTTCTATCATGTTGTCTATTCATTTTGTCAAATAATTTTAACACATCAGTATAAAAATGAGGCAGTTCCAAAGCTCAAGTGAACCATACAGGAAATAGTGGGGAGAATAATGTCTACTGTTGAAACATTCATAGGGCCACAGTAATATCTATTTATCATTCAACCTATACACGAGACTATACAAATACCAATGAAAGGAAAATGCAAATATCATGTTGATTAAAAACTTAGAAGGCCTTTAAGAAAATTTTAATTATAAGTATTCAATCTCTATTATTTCATATGATATGGCTTACTTGGGATTTGGATCTACCTCATTTTTTTTTTTTCTCATGCCTTAAAATTAGCTGACAAAATCAATAAACTACATGGGCCCACAAAACTTTGACACTAGCTAGCTGGCTGGTGTTCAGGTAACCACCTATACCGTGTCCCTTCAAGTCGCCTTAAGTTTGCATGATCAGGCCCACCTGAATAGATGGATAGATCACCTTGTGCTACCTTTTCTCATTTACATGCGCGTGACTTAGCCAACCTTTTTCTTTGCTGGATTGATTGACATCCACTTGAGAAGATCTCGAATCTGACAGGTCAGATTATAAGTTTCTTGAACTATGATTGGGTACTGCCTGGTACGGATCTCGGTGCAGTCAAGATGTGGCAGGACTAACTCACTATAAGCTGGTAAGCTGCTGTCAAAAAATGGGGTGGAAAAAGCACATTTTAAAGTTGTTTGGTTGTAGTCAAGTAGGTCTATTTATGATAACATCCCATCATCCAATCAAACCTTACCATGTTAGCCGAGAGATTGATACAAAACAGAGCAGTACCTAATAATATTCAAACCTGTCACATTGTGTGCAACATTCCACCACTCCAATGGGTTGCCGTGTCATGGTGGCCACCTTGTCTAAAAATTAGATGCTTATATTTTGTTAATTTATATGGTTATAAAACTTATATTTTATTCATTGACAAGGTTATAAATTATTTTTTATGGAGTGGCCTACCTAATAAGTCTATCAGACTTATTTTAAAACTCACTATGGTTCGATTGTTGATCAAGTGCTTTTAATCTAGTGCAGTTCGGTCTTGGTTTGACCATTGTCTCTTTCGGTTCAACCAAATTAGGGGTGAATTCACGAATTGCTCGTGTCCCATTTCACACAATTTCAGTTCGACCTGGTATGCATAAGTGTGAATTTTTATTTTCTAATCTTCTACCGAAGTGTATAAATACCCTTTTAATTGTGATTAGGGTTAGTAGAACATAAAGAGCTTGAGAGCCAAAGGGTTTTGAAGGGAAAGATAGAATTTCTATTGTAAAGACTGGGTTTATGACTGGTTCCAAATGTTGGGAAGAGAGTTGGCGGATCGGGGGACCACACATTTGAGAAAAATGCATTGTAGGAAGATGATCTGTTGTCCATGGCTTGCAGCTTACTTGATGAGTGGAGTCAACTTGTTTTGTAATCATATAAACATTGGTATATGTACCCTAACACAGACTATTCAAATGACTCCACCATGGATGGGGCATTCCTTGAAACTCACACGGGCTGGAAGACCTGAAACTCCCGTTACTGGAAGATTCTAAAAATCAGATTTCACCCACTGAATCTGGAGGTCGGTCACCTTCTTTGGAACAATCCATTTGGTCATTGAAAATTGGGCTATGATCCATCCATTTGGACCCACGATGTGGACCTCTTGTGCTATCATACTTTTGTGTCATATATAAAGTGGATGAATCACCCCCTTTTAATACAAAAAGGCTTTGTTTTGTTAAGAGTTTTAATTAGACTATAATTTTATTTTGATTTTACAAGTAAAGTGTACATATATAACTTCTTAATTTTGTTAAGATGTTATGAGTAACGAAAATCACATGTCGGCTACTCAAAGGCATCCTATTGGACGAAAATATCAATGATGGACAAGAATGTTTAAGAGAATTGGAAAGAGAATTTGCAGGAAGGAGATTAAAGTATTAAAGGAAGATATTATAAATGAATTTAAAGAACTCAAGGAGTTGGTGAGAACTTACTTTGAGCCAATGATTGAACATGAAAAGTTTTATAGGCTTCAATCTATTTTAACGAGTGTTCTAAGGAATGACATGGTTATAAATAGTGTGGCAACCCAAAAGAAATCCTCATTTAGATTAGTTGATGGATCAATAATCAGAATGGAGGAAATTACTTTTGAGGTTAAACGAATTTTACTTTTGCAAACTAGATCGATTAAGGCTATTGAAAATATTAATACATACATATTTTTTTCAAAATCATTAGCAATAAAATCAAATCATCTATTTGATCCGGCAACTTAGGTAAGTCTTACAAATTACCATCACCATGTGATAATATACAATCTTTCTCTAATCTATCCCCATGACCTAATCTTACTTCATCATACATGGCCTTGAGAATGCACACAATAGTAGTATAAACTTATCACAACATGGCCACATAACATAGAGTAATAGGGACGGATCCTTACTCTTGCTCTAGTGGTAAACTCTCAGGATTTTCAACACCCTGTCAAGGGTTCGAGTATCCATGGGTGATGAAATCCCACTATGGCGTGAGTGTGTGGGGTGTGTGTGCTTGTGGAAAAAAATAATAAAGTAATAAGGACACTAGAGTCATGTAGGAGACTACCATACTTGAACAACAGCTAGATTGAATTTGATTCATTACATATAGATAATTAGTCTCACAACACTTATGATTCAATTTACACATCATGAATGATCAAATATTTGTTTACATGATTATCATGCGGGAAATATTCAATCAATGAATGAGCCATTGCCACTACAATAGGCCTACACAAATATTTGACCAGATACGGAGTCAATTGCGTCGATGCCCATGAGATCTCATCTCAATCATCTCATGAATTAGGGCGGCAGTACATCTCATATATACAAGCATTTTAATATGCATGCCTCACAATGGTCCATGTCATGCAAGAATCAAACCAAGTATTTTTATTCAATGATTATTGGACACATCTCATCATGATGTTGATCAATCCAAACATGGCCATGCATACATCACCATGAATCAATCACATCTACACATATAAACACAAACATCAAGAAAGCTCATTATAATTTAATGAATAAATATGTGAGCATGTTAAGATTATCAATGAGCCACACCAAATCAAACAACTTAGCTCTAATTCTTTAATTTGAGTTTGGAATTCATTTACTTAACCTAGTTTATATAAATGAAATAAATCAATCCAAAGAAGAGAAGGAGAGGGACAGATCTATAAAGAGAGAGAGAAAAGATGAAGAAAGAAAAAAGAATTAATTTTTTAAAATCAAAAAATAATTTTATTATGTTTTATAATAATAAAATATATATATTTTTATCTGACCAATATGCCCTGTCTCAAAGCCACCAACTGAGTCAGGCAACCCACCAAGTCAGAAAACGAGTCATGATTTGAAAATCATGTAGCATGTCCCACCCTAATTACCCAAACTGTAGGTAACTTGGTGACAGGTAAGCCCTGCCGCATGGGTATCACCTGACACTATGTGGCCCAAGCATTGTGGGGCCCACAGTGATGTGTGTGTTTTATCCACACCGTCCATCCGTTTTATCAGCTCATTTTATTGCATGATCCCAAACGTGATGCAGATCCAAAGCCCAAGTAGACTACATCATAAAAAACGGTGAGGATTGAACACCAACCGTTGAAAACTTCGTGGGGCTCACCATGACGTTTTATTTCCCATCCAACCTGTTCATAAGGTCACACAGACCTAGATGATGAGAAAACACAAATATAAGCTTGATCCAAAACTTCTGTAACTCCCATGAAGTTTTCAACGGTGTACATTCAATACCCACTGTTTTTTGTAGTGTGGTCCACATGAGCTTGAGATCTATATCATTTTCAGGATCATGAACTAAAATCAGCTGAAAACCCGGATGGACGGCGTGGATAAAACATATACATCACGGTGAGCCCCAAAGAGCTTGGCCCACGTCGTTCCACAGATATAATATCCATGTGCCACAGGCCCACAGGCAATTCGTTTCCCTCAAAGGTAGGCAATGTAGTACAAAACCCAGCACGAGTCCAAAGGTCGCCTTCCTCATT
The DNA here is from genome assembly GCA_021015155.1 of Magnolia officinalis. Classification (NCBI taxonomy): domain Eukaryota; kingdom Viridiplantae; phylum Streptophyta; class Magnoliopsida; order Magnoliales; family Magnoliaceae; genus Magnolia; species Magnolia officinalis. Next base: position 52,646,759 of record JAJHSJ010000016.1, read on the forward strand.
AATACAAACAGCCGTCCAAATCCAAGATATTTCAACCGACATCATGATATTTCTTTCCCTTTATAAAATCCAAAGTATATTATTTATAATTCGCATGGATTCACTCCCATCTGGACCGTCAAAACCATGTGCCCCATCGTGGATGGACCATGGCCCAAAGATTAGGCTGCGTGCCCCTTCTTAAAATCTGATCTGGTCCATCGAATTTGGACGGCTGAAATTATCCGTTATCTCATCTTTCCCTTGGTGGGAAGCAATTGGATGGTTTACACTTATATCTGAGATAAGTCTGTTTATGGGCGGTGGCGTTATGTTACATCAACGATGAGTGACACGATTTTGGCGGTCCGTATTGGGCCCCACATGATGGGCGGTCTGTATTGGGTCCCACTTTGGCAGCCGATTTCAACTTTGCCCTTAAGAGGATTTTTGGACATGTACCACACGTGCGAACCGGTATATCTGATGAAATGGTCCATCGTAGGAGGACACGGGTTGCGTACTATACCCCCTTCCCTAGCTGGGACATGCTGGGGCTCTGAGGGGCCGCTGTGATGTGTGGATTTTATCCACACCGTCCAAAAAATTAGGCAGATCCAAGCTCAAATCTTACCGTTGAAACCTTCTTGGGGCCCACAGAATTTTTGGATCAATCTGATAATATTATTTTCCATTTATCTAGGTTCATATGACCTTATGAATAGGTTTTTTTATTTTTATTTTTAAATTTTTTACACACGCACGAACACCCCACACACTCACACTAGCGGAATTTCACCACCTATGGTACTCGAACCCTTGACCCGGTGTTGAAACTCCTGAGAGTCTACCACCTGAGCAAGAGTAAGGACCCAACCTTATGAATAGGTTGGATGGAAAATAAGCATCACGGTAAGCCCCGTAAAGGTTTCAACGATAAGCATATTAGCACCAGTGCTTCCTGTGGTGTGGTCCACTTGATCCTCTGATCTACCTCATTTTTGGGTTTGTAACCTGAAAAAATATATGAAAAAAATGGATGGACGGTGTGGATAAAATCCATAAATTACGGTGGCCCCTCAGAGGCCCAACCTGTGCTGAGGTCGGAACAGGCAGGGTAGTACCCAATCCGCGTACATCGTAGGATTACGGGTAAAAAGGAAAACCGCTTGCGTACACTGGGTAGGTACCATCCGGGTCAGTTCTTCTAACTTGGACGAAACAACTTCACATGAATAAGATCTGCACCGTCCATCATGTGAATCACCTTTTTTAACGTTGATTCAAAATCCCAGTATGTTCATACGAGCTTTGAAATGCTGTGATTTTTAGCTAATTCTTTCTCTTCACGAGGAAAATCTAGTGAATGGATTGGATAGCATGTAAACACCACGGTGCCCAGCCCTACACAAAACTAATAATAGGTGTTCCATCCCTCTTTTTTACTTAAGATGTGGTCTACTTGAATTCTCGATGGTCATGAATTTTGGGATCCATGGTGAAAATGAGGCAACGTACCGGATGTACCGGTTGGATCTCACTCAGCAGCTGAAAATGTAGAAACAAAATACCAAAAAATAAACAAAAACAAAATGAACGAGAACCGTTAGAGCATGACTTCGATGCGCGCTGTGAGCACTGGGAATTCGCACGCACATTAGTCAAAGATGATTAGCAGGAATCTAGCAACACTTCAATGACTTATTTTACTCGAATTCATGTACAAATCAAAGGGTGAGATCATCACTGAAGTGTGATCATGGGAAAATAGCTTATTTAAGATAGTAACTAGAATATGGACGGTTCAAATCATCGGATCATCTTATCATGTGGGCCCGAATAGGTGGCAACACACGTTGTTTTGTGAGCCGCGACGGAGGCAATATAGTGTCTTGATCTGACGTCTGGTGCAGGTGGCGTGTAGCATCAGTGTGGTGATTCAGACCGTCCATCCTTTGCACCCGGTATTCACGGGGGATGACCCAAAAATCTTCCACATTTGAAGATCGTAACGGTTCATCCACGTTCTTAAAATTGACGGTTGAGATTAATTATAAAAATGATCAATAAAAAAGTCAAAGTTTGGATGGCTACTATCTTCCAATGTTGAATATTTCTTTCACCATTTACCGTCGCAATCGGACGCAGATTGCCTGCGGCGCCCGGCTGCAGGAAGATTCGTGCAACCCTAAGTTCTGGGATGCCCACCGTGATGTATGTGTTATATCGGAGCCGTCCATCTGTTTTCTCAGCTCACTTTAGTGCCTGATCCGAAACATGAGCCGTCCGTTTCTTTCTCCATATCGGACGTGGATTGCCTGCCGCGCCCGGCTGCAGGAATAAGATTCCTGCAGTCCTTAGTTCTGGGGGGGCCACCTTGATGTATGTTGTATATCTGAGCCGTCCATCTGTTTCTTCAGCTAACTTTAATGCATGATCCCAAACATGAGGCAGATCGCCCACCATTGAAAACTTCCTAAGCCCACCGTGATGTCTATTTGCCATCCAACCCGTTCATAAGGTGGTTCCAACCTCGAAAATCAAAATCAAGGAAAAGTACAAATATCGGCATGATGGAAACGGATTGGCTACTCCCCCTGACACCAGCTCCGTGGCTGGTGTTCGGTGCTCTGTGGGCCCCATCATGATGTATGTGTTTAATCCATTCTGTTCATCCATTTTTAAAGATCATTTTATTGCTTGATCTCAAAATTTAGAGGGATATAAATCTCAGGTAGACCACACCACATGAAAACAATGGTGATTGGATATCAACCATTAAAATCCTCCTATAGCCCACTAAACTGTTTATTTGACATCCAATCTGTTGATTAGGTCATACAGGCCCAGATGAAGAGAAAAAACAAATATCAGCTTGATCCAAAACTTTTATGGTCCCCAAAATGTTTTTAATGGTCCACCCTCATTCAACACTGTTTCCTGCTATGTGGTCCACTTGAGATTTGTATATACCTTATTTTTCGACATATACCGTAAAATGATCTGTAAAAACAGATAGATGGCATGGATTAAACACATACATCATGGTGTGGCCCACATAGCACCGACCACCGGCCATTGGCTGATGTCAGGGGGAGTAGCCAATCCGTTCCATGCATGATGCGCCAGGAAGCTTTAACGGTGGGCGTTCAACGCCCACTGTTTTCTGTGGTGTGGTACACGTGGCTTTGTATGTCTCCCATGTTAGAGCTTGGCGAAACGGATGAACGGAGTGGATATAAGGAATTTCTGCAGCCCCCAGCATGGAAGCGGCGTCCGTCGCCATCAGATGGACTAGATGCTTCGTGGGCCCCACCATGATGTATGTGTTTCATCCATGCTGTTCATCTAATTTTTTAGATTATTTTAAGGTATGAGACCAAAAATGAGGTATATCTCAATCTCAAGTGGACCACATTACAGAAACAGTGTTGAATTAATGTTGACCATTAAAAACTTTTTGGTAGCCATAAAAGTTTTGAATTAAGCTGATATTTGTTTTTTTCCATTCATCTATATCTTTATGACATAAACAACATATTGGATGTCAATAAATAGTACAATGGGCCTTACTAGGAATTTAACGGTGGATATCCAATCTATATTATTTTCCTGTGGTGTGGTCCACCTGAGATTTATATCTCTCTCATTTTATAAATAAATTATAAAATGATATGTGAAAATGGATGAACGGCATGGATGAAACACATACATCATTGTGGAGCCCATGGAGCACCGACCACTAGCCCGGTGGCTAGTGGAAGGGGGAGTTGCCAATCCGTTTCCGAGATGGACCGTCCAGATCAGTCCGAGACCCGCTTGTACGAACTACAGTCACCTACACGTGCCGATGACAAGGACCCCACCAAAGTTCCTTGGTTTCCGTGTCCATGCACTGAATACCATGCCCCAGTAGTGCCCACACAGCGGAGCAAGACCTCCCGATGAAGGAATTCCGAGCGGACTCGCACGTGAGATGGAGTTGGGAGGCTTCCCAACACAGATGACTTCCTAAAAAACATGTTTAGAATCCAAACCATTCATACGATAGATCGTCTAATATCTCATACGAAAGATAAAATCTAGACCCTAGATTCAAGGACAGGCCATAAAAATACATTAAAAAGGACCAGTAAACCAATCTAACTGTATGTTTCTCATATAATTTCAGCCTACGTGATAATTAAACCAACCTAACTTTATACTTAGGAAAATAGTAACTCCTTTCCTACCAAATGAACGTCCCAGATCTCTAGCATGTGGGATATATTGGCAAGTGGATCGAGAATCCCTCCTCTATCTCACGCGAGCAATCCCCCAAAAAAATTCCCTGGACTCACGAAACCTGGCTATCGGTATCGATGCAACACCTGTTGTACACAGCGGGTAAAACACTCAAGTTCTATGAGGCCTACTGTATTGAAAATTTAAAATCCACTCCGTCCATCAGGTTTATATACTATAATTCACCGTAAATAAAAAATAAAATAGTGATAAAACCCTAAATTGACTACACTAAGGGTTATAATCTAAAATTACACGTAAAAATATTAAATTCACATGATGTAGCTCTTTTTAGATTTTAATCATAATTATAGTTTACTTACCTATAAATTATCACAATTTGAAACTCATGAACGGTTTGGATGGAATATAGAAACCATATTGGCCCCAAAACCAAGCCTACGCTTGGTATTCCCTCCCTATTATTTCTCGTACTATAGCCAATAGAAACATGTATATAGAGGATGTTAGGTCCAAGATCATACTTCTGATGAAGTGATGAACGGATTAGATGGTAGAATTAAAAAATTGGGTCCCACAGAAGTGGGTGTCGTACATACTGCATAAAAGAGGTGTTTTCATAGGAGTTTCGTCCCAAAACTACTTAAAACCCACCACCTCCTTCCTTCCAACCTCCCAAAAACCCTTTCCTCCGGCCTCTCCAGGAGGGCGAGAATCCATTAGAAAAAAGCCATGGAACTCGCTCCTCAACTCAACTATCCCGACTCAGTCGACTCGTCCCCGCACTCAATCAACACCGATTCCTGGGATGAGCCCAACTCCTTCAACCTCCTGCCCTCCGCTAAAATACGCCTGATGTGCAGCTACGGCGGCCACATCGTACCGCGCCCTCACGACAAATCCCTCTGCTATCTCGGCGGCCATACCCGCATCATATCCTTCGATCGCACCACAACCAATCTCTCCTGTCTTTCTTCTACTCTCTCCTCCTCTCTCCTTCAAACCTGCCCTTTCACTCTCAAATACCAGCTCCCAAACGAAGATCTCGATTCCCTCATCTCGATCTCCACCGACGAAGATCTCGATAACATGATCGACGAGTACGATCGTGCCACAACCGCTTCATCTGGTGTGCCCAACAGGCCTACCCGCGTCCGTCTCTTCATCTTCCCTTCCAAGCCCGATTCGGTATCTGCCCCGTCTTCGATCGGGTCCGACACCAAGTCCGAGTCGTGGTTCGTTGACGCGCTGAACGGCGCTGATGTCTCCGTGACCCGAGGGATTTCTGCGGATGTGAATTCTCTGCTGGGGCTTGATGTGAGCGGAGACGTCGATCGGAACGTTGGAAAGAACGGGACAGCGGCTGCGCCGGATGTTCAGTCCGTGCCCGATTCGCCGCTCGTGGAGAACACGCCGTCGTTATTCGGGTCCGGGTCATCCGCACCGTCGGTTTCTAGGTTCGGCGCTGATGATGGCGTGGGCCGGTTTCCCGACATGCCGATCGGGTTGGAAGAGCAATTCGCCCGGATGGGCATCGGAGTCGGTGTTGGGAATAAGCAAGGTGAGGGTTTTCTTCCTCATTCCGGTTTTTCGCCTAAGCAGGCAGCGGCGGGAGGGATTTCTCCGTCGGAAGCTGAGAGGGTAGAACAGGGGTCGCCGGCAGCGAGGAATCTGAAATCGCCACCAGTGACGCCGATCCATTCACAGCAGAAAGAGAGTACTCTGGATTTTCCAACAGAGACATTTGGGAGGTGTAATTCGATTTCTCTGAATTGGGTTCCATTCTTTTGTTGGAATTTTGTACTTGTTTCCATTGAATTTGAATTGGGTTTTTTCTATTTTGCAGGGAAAGCAATCCAGGAGCTGCTGTTTCTCGCCCAAAGCCCCTGTTTTATCAAGATCCTCCTGCGGGTGGCCCCATTCAAGACAGGGTTTCTGCATCTGCGACAGTGAATCCTGTTACGGATCCAAGACGGGAATTTTCCAATCGGAATTATCAAATTCCAGTTCAATTTCAGGACCCAGGTTTTATGTCATCACCACAGCAAGAGCAGCAGCAGCAGCAGCAACAGCAGCAGCAGCAGCAGCAGCAGCAGCAGCAGCAATTCTTCCATGCGATGGGTCCCCAGTACATGCAGCATCCTGCAACGGGGCAGCTGGTGCCCATCTCTTCCTACTACCAGATGCATTCGATGCAGCAAAACCCACCGCCGCAGCAGCAGCAGATCGATCAGCAGTACTCGATGTACTACATGCCCGTCAGACAGAACCAAGCTTACAATCTAGCCTTTCAGTCGAATTTGGGTGACGCCCATTCAATCCATTCCCGCAAGCCGGCCGGCCAGTTCTCTAATCCTGCAACCATCCCCACTGCATCCGTCTATCCACCAAGACCCGAACCGCCTCAAAGAACAGCGGCTGGTGCTAGCCAACAGATCATACATGATCAATATCAGCAGCATCAGCAGCAGCAGCATGATCAATATCAGCAGCATCAGCAGCATCAGCAGCAGCAGCATGATCAATATCAGCAGCATCAGCAGCAGCAGTACATGGGCTATCAACAGCTGCACAATCCGCCAGCACCATCGCAGGTTGCTGCATCTAATTTCATGTATGAATTCGCAGACCCGTCGCTCTCCCAAATGTACTATAATCAGCCGGCAGCAGCTGCCATGGCTCAATATCAGACCGTCAATTCGGAGACTTTGAGGCCACCACAGTTTGCTGAAGCTAAGCAGAGCGGAACATCACAGCTGCTGTAAATGCAATTTTGGAGTTGGAGGTGTTTGGGCTACAATCATCTTGGTATGTTTACATGAGGAATGCTATAATGCAGCTCCCTCCTCACAGTACATGTGACAAACATGTTGGAGACCGGGACTGTTGATCAGGTGGGCCACTGATGGGCTGTTGGGCGAATTTTGCTGTGGTTGGAGGACTCTGACCATCCAGCTTTAGTGGTTTGAAGTGAACAGTTGGTCTGTTTTGATCTAACCGTTCTTTGTGCAGGTCACTGATCAGATGGTTACCACAAGACCAATCCCCTTCTTCTTGGGGATATGGCCTGTGTAGCCGGTGGCCCACAGGATCAATGGTCCCGATGGAAACACGTATGACACATGTAAATATGAGGAGGGAGACGCATGTAACTTCTGTGAGGCGCTTTGTATTATAGTCGCATTCCTCTAATTGGCATAGCATTTTCTTGTGTTTGGGTTATTGTATTGTATTGTATTTGCTTTTTGTGATAGAAATAAAGTTCTTCTTTTCGTCTTGTATGGGATAAGTGTACATTTGATGGCCCATTTATTGGATGTTTGGGATTATCCGGCAAATGTGATTTTTGGGGTGTGATATATTTTACAGTGGGGCATATTTTTTGGACTAGTGTGCCTACGTTTGAATGGATGGAAATGATTCAAAGGAAGCTAGTAGACTAGCTTACGAAATAGGGGTAGAAACTTCACATATTTACATGTGTGAAATTGGGACGGTCCTGTCTAAGGCTCTTTGGGGCCCACCGAGTGAAGTACATGTTTTATCCACCATTCATCTATTTCGACGGATCATTTCAGGGCATGAACCCAAAAAAGAGGTAGATTGAATGCTGAAGTGGACCACACCATAGGAAGCAGAAAACTCGCACCCACCACACACCCACGCATGCCATAGTGAGATTTCACCACGTATGAGTTCGAACCCAAGACCTCGTGTTGAAACTCCTCAGAGTCTACCACTCGGGCAAGGACTGGAACCCTACCGGGACATTTGGTTGCCATCAAAGGTCACATAAATCTGGCTTGAAGAAAAACACGAATATAAGCTTGATCCCAAACTTCTATCGCCCAAGGATGTTTTCCATCTGCCTTCTTTTTGAGCTCATGCTCTAAAATAATTTATCAAAATAGATGGACGGCATGGCTCATGGTGGGCCCCACAGAGCCCTTGACACTACAAAAAATATAGCTATTAGGGGCGTTTTTATCACAGGCGGCCACAACAAACCGCCACTGTAAGTGAAATGAGGGGCGTTTTGATGTGGCCGCCCGTGTACAAAATGGGCCACTACCGCTGTTTTGAAATTTAAAAAAAAAAAACCCAAATTAAAGCCCAATCCCGCGCGGCGCCCTATCCCCAAATATCCAAAACCGCGTACGCGCGCTTATCCCAAATCCATCGCGCGTCTTCTTCTCCTACCTCTTTTCTACCCAAACCCATCTCCCCTTTTCTCTCCTCCCTGCAATATCCTACCGAAAGTCTCTCTCTCTCTCTCTCTCTCTCTCTCTCTCTCTCTTCGTCTCTTGATCTCAGGTGCTGCCGGTTATGATAATGGGAGCCTTCTCTCTCTCGCCTCTGGTTTTTGGATTTTCAAGTTCTCTGTTGTCTTGAAAAAAGAAGAAATGGGTGAAAAGCTTTGATCCTTGGCATCCATGGCTGATATTTTGAGCAAAAGCAGCCTCTTTTCGCCATGTCCCCATCTCTGCACCTCTCTTTCTCCCAAGAAATCCTCATCCGCTTTTGGGTTTCCTTCTATTCAGTTCCCATCCCTGAAATCTTCTTCTAGTAGCGATTTTCATGGCTGGAAGATGGTTCTACCAGAAACTCAAATGATACCCAAGAGAGGAAATCTCCAAGCTTGTCAAGCACAGGTGTAATCTCTATCCATTCCTTGTTATTGTACATTCCAAAAAAAAAAAAAAAAAAAAAAAAAAAAAAACAGATTTCAAGAGAAGAATTTTGTTTGTTGGTTCCTTCTATACTCTAGTTTCTTTGATTCTTCTGAAATTTAAAGCATTACAAGTTATATTTTTTTATGGCTTTTGTTGGGTTTTTCATGTTATAGACTATATATATATATGTGTGTGTGTGTGTGGGGGGGGGAAAAGGTACTATGCGCTCGAGCTCATTTTAATGTCCCATGAGGTCGAGCTGTGTGGGCCCCACCGTGATGCGTTTCGAACATCAACACCATCAGTCAGATGCACCATTCCATCGTGGACCTAGGTCTCAAAAATCAAGTCAATCCGTGACTTGTGTGGACCACACCACATACAGAAGTTGAGAGGGGCCGTGCATCATTAAAACATTCATAACCATTTTTTTGGGCCCATCGAGATGTGGTTTGCAAATCCAGCCCATCCATTATGTGTGTCCCACTTGGATGAGGGTTCAAACCAAGTTTCAGCAGTATTCAAAACTCAGGTGGGCCCCACCAAGTGCTTTTATATGTTTTTGGCATGTCTTCACATGATTTTAAATGGTATGGCCCACCTGAGTTCCGTATACGGCTGATTTTTGGGATATCCCATAATTTAAAGGGGACGCATCAAATGCACGGTGTTGATGTTCGAAACGCCATCACGGTGGGGCCCACACAGCTCGACCTCATGGGATGTTAAAATCAGCTCGAGCGCATAGTACCTTTTCCCTATATATATATATATATATATATATATATATATATATATATATATATATATATAAAATCAAAGGGGGATTTTTGGAATCTCCATCTGTTTCTAAATTCTGCTAAGATATTCTGATTTTTGTAGAGTTATTGTTCCCTTTTCATCAATGTATGATTTCTACCAAAGTTCAAGGCTTTCAAGATGAAATTGAAACGGATTTGATTTCTTCGGGCTGTTTTTCCATTCCCTGATTCTATGGTTTTTCTTTTTCTTTTGTGGTTTTTATTGTTGCTTTTATTTCCATATGATTCTTTAATTATCAGATTTTTGTTATTTTTAGGGGCTTTAATCCACATATCTGTACTATTAATGCTTCAATCCCTTCAAAGATCAGACTTTGTATGGGTTTTTTTGTGTATGCTTATCTTTTTAATGGAATTGCATATGAGCCTTTGTATTAGCAAAGCTCTAAGATGGTGGGAGAAAGAGATATTTAGATTTTTTGCTAATGGTTTGTGTTTTATGTCTTTATATATGCAGCCCTGTGTGAAGATTCGATTTAGAGTCTCATCTTTTGCAATTCACTTACTTGAGAAGGGAACACAAGTTAGTTTCTTCTTCTATATCACATGATTCTACCGATAAAAAATCAAAAAAAAAAAAAGAAAGAAAGAAAGAAAAGAAGACAAACTGATACAGATGCACTCAGAAATTGTATGTGTCATATGTAGGCCCAAATAAAACCAACTAATTGTGCAGCCCACTGTTCTCAAGTCACAAGACCAAGATCAAATTAGTTGAACAATCCTTACCACTTTATACATTTTCTTAGACTTTGTATTCCAGTTTTTTAGGTGATAGCATCTTAACAGTTCCTTAAAACAGGTTTCTTTTTTCTTTTTTTTTTTGTTTTTTTTTTTTTTTGTTAATTTAAGGCCATGGCAACTTGATCAGGTGAGCATTTCTGTTTTGGGAGGATGTAATTTTGAGATGACAAAGAAAAAGTACAGATTTGGCAATTTAGGCAACTATGTGTGAAATAGTTTGAGGACACGTCTGCATATAAAGACAAAGTCATTGCAACGTGGTTGCACGTGGCTGGGGAAAATGTTGTGTTTCTGGATGCTCAGAGATCCGTGTAAATGATACAGACAAGGTAAGATGATGACATGATTTTTTGTATACTATACTCATACTTGTAGAGAGAAATGTATCGTTCCTCAGGCCTTAACATGAATTGGGTTGTCCTGATAGGTTATGGCAAATGCTGACAAGGGATCAGACTTTGTAGGACAGAGCACATGGTAAATAGAAAATATATTTGTTCATTTTCACAATATTTACATTGACTTTTGTTGGTGTATAAAATTTCACAATGTGTGTAAGTTAGATGGCTTTCCTTCATAAATGCCAGTTGGAATGCATTATATTTAATTGCATGACCAATGGTAACCAGACCTAAAAATCCAAAGATCCCAATCATGTTAACCTCATAAAGATGGCTATACCAGGATTCTGATCATGCTACTCTCACAAAGATAGCTGTGAATTGCCCTGTAGTGAGAATATTACAACTATAACGTGGGATTTAGAGTCCCATGGGATTTATATGAATGGTTTGGATTGTGCCACACGACGCTTGCCTAATGCCTACACAACTTTCATACATCTCTAAGGTTTTGATGGAAAATGGTGCCAATCATACCACGGCTACCATGCAGGGCTGAATCATCTTAGATAATCATTTGAATTTAGATTCTAATGCTGCAGGGGCCTTCTGAAGAAGCATTCCTTTGTGCCCTTTTGAGTCTTCGGTCTTCCACATATTTGAAATCCTTAATAGTCTTTTAGACTATTTTTAAAAATAAAATAAAATTAGTTAATGCATTAGTACACATATCCCCACTGTTAGCCACACCCTACTTGGGAATTGAGGTTATTTTCATTCAGTCTACCACTTGAGGTATGGATTGGTGTGTAAATTAGTCCTGAAAGTAGCTATTAATCCTGAAAGCTATGGTATTGTAGACTTAGAAAGTAGCAGTTGGTCTTGAAAGCTGAAATTTTATTTGCTTAATTAAAAGAACGTTGGTTCGTTTTCGAACTATGTTGATTAAAATAACTATTACTTTTTTCATGTCCACATTTTAAATTGCTAAATTCATATACCATGTTTAGATGGGTAGAATTTGTGGGGGTTTTTCTTCTTCTTCTTCTTCTTCTTTTTTTAATTGCCATGCACCTAAAATGATTTCTTTCATTAGTTGTAATTGTTGTTTTCAAGAATCTAGCTCACGGCTGAAATTGCTGAACTTTCAGGGATGTGCTAGGTATACTGTGCACCCACATTTGAAACCAGCCCTCTAGGAGGATCATTAGATAACCTTTTTACATGTGTCGAATGTGATGAACAGATATGCATGTAACACTTGCCATGGATAAAATGAAGAAAGTAAATTCGTAACCCTCCAGCTCGGGTGACTGCCCATACAAATTGTGGCCCAAACAAACTGATGACAGGATCATTAAAACCATAGGCCCCACTGCTCAAACTGTTCGTGGAATCAGTGCATGGAATTTTAATATGGAGGATTTGAAAGCTCAAGCTGCCATTGTAAGGAGGTTCAATTTTAGTTAGATATTAATGCTTAAAACCATGAAAAATGTCTAGAAATGGTTCATTTTGGTAGTACATGGAAGTACCTCAAATTGACGATGATTGTCTATGTGGTGATGATTGTCTATGTGGTGATTTCATGGGATACCACGGAAAATGAATCCTGAATGGTGAATTCTGTTTTCCTTTTCCCTGCCCTGGAATATTATTCCTTTAAGTTTCAAGGTACTTGAAGCGAACAAAAGATTATGTTGACAGAAAAGCATTCTATAAAACCATTCTATAAAAGTATATGAAGGACAAAGAGGGTGCATGATTGGTGTAAAAATAGGCAGTGACTTAGACGAGTTGATTTATCAAGGCATGTACTAGCAATGGTAAGAGACATCATTATTATAATTTTTTTTTTTGATAGATTGTTACAGCTTATTTTTCTATTTTATTTTTTTTATTGTTTCCCTTTCTTTGTTTATTGAATGGTGGGAGATATGTCCAGCCGACTCCCACTGCATCCTGTGCTCACACAATGTTTTACCTATTTTATCAGAATCCTTTATTGAAAGGAAAGAAATGGAAACAAATGCATCTGGTAGTAGCTAGCGGTATACTCTAATTAATCTTCTAGAATTGAATGGCAGAGTAAGATTTGTGTAGCTGACCCCAATTAGTTGGGATAAGGCATAGATGATGATATATTACAACGTTCTGTTATTATTATTATTTTTCTATGGAATTTCTGTTATTGAAATGAAAAATGCTTACAGTTTCTTTGATTTTATTAGAATTTCTATCCATGTTTTGTGTTGCTTGAGTCAAGCCGATGTTCAACTCAATCAATTTATATCCATATATCGATTTATATCAAGTTGAACATCGACTTCCAGTTTTTTTTTTTAAGAATTTATATCCATGTTTTCTGTTCAGTAATCTGCTAGCTGATAGCTGTGTTGACTATGGTACAGTCAGCAAGTGTAAAGTTTTGTGTAACGAGGAAGCTTATTCTTCCCTATGTCGTGTCTGATACCAGTGGTGCATGGACACTAGTCTCAGGGTACATGTTGACTCAGCTATTAGGAAAAGAATATTTCAATTATTTATTATATTGGCTGCTTGTTTTGTGGACTGCAAAATTTTTGTTTGATATGAATTGCAAGTGGGCTGTGCCACCTGTGTGGGGTTCATAATGTGTAGCATTTGAACTTTGGGTGTCTTCAATCTGCCATGGGTAATTTGTAATATTTTCTAGACATTTTAAATGTAAGCCTGTTTTCATGGAGATGAAGGATGATAAGATAAAAAGTATTTCATGGTCAGGTGTATACAAATGTTTTATTAGGGTGTGTTTGGTAGTTTGGCATTTGGTGTATTTGAAGGGATTTCAGTTTGAAGGTGCATTTGGCAATTGGAATTTGGTGTATTTGGATTTTAATCTAATCTAAACCCCCATTTTGGAGGGTTTTTGAAAATGCAGTCTTGAGGTGAGTCTCTTTTTGCAATGTTCTCTGTTCCAATCCTGGACTGCCATTGCCTTCTGCAACTCCTTTCTGCAAGTGTCAAATGTATTATTGATTCTGGCAGCATTAGCATTAGCCTAATGATGGCATTAGCATTTGTGTGGCTTTCTCTTTATGTGGTGGAACTGATTATACCAAAAGCTTGGTGGGTGTGCATGTGTTGATCTCCTATTTTACGTGTGTGAATTTTAGGTGCATTCCTTTTGTAATTAATCTCATGTTGCTGTGAATGCAGATGGGGATTCCGATTCAAACTTCATCAAAATCAAGCCCATGGAGAAAGGTAAATTTTGGAGTTGTACTTATATGTTCTTACCCTGACAATTTTGGGCTTACAGTTCTTATGATCATTGCTAGTTTTACATGAGGCAGTTTTATTGTTGTTTTATATGCTGAACTATGTTCAGCCTGCATGAACTCTCCACATGCACCATACACAGTTGTGGGACACCACGCTACAAATCAAAGATCTATTTGATTGCTATTGTACCTTTTCTCTTGATGTATCTACCTACGGACTGAATTCTGGTTAGTCAATCTTTCTTTTAGACCTTTCTTAGGCATTAGACCTATCTGCTAGTTGGATTTTGATTAACTCGAAGAGATCATTGTTTCCCTAGATAATATCCAAGATTATTGTCTTTCTTGGAAGGTTAGAAGCCATATCACTGCCTTTGGGTATGGCCACAAAGCAGGGCTGAACTCATGGTACCCACTTCCTATGATCTGTACTAATGCTCTGGGCTAGCCTAGTTATTTGTTGGTTTTTAACTAAAGAAGCATGAAAATATATTAATAAATAAATAAATGCAATTTGCAGATTGTGAATATCCTAAACCCAACAATATTTTCAATTTGTTGGAGGTTAGAGTAAACTAGGAAGGATTAGTTTTTACCCCAACATGAGTGTGCGTGTGTTGTAACTGACTGCCGTTGTTTGGGTATAGACTGATTTTGATTGCAATAATTAAGTTGCAACATGATTATTTAGCTGAAATGAAGTTGCACACTTCATTTCAGATTTACCAAATAATGTTTGCACCTTTTTCATCAATTTACCAAATAACAATTAGTGCAACCACTTCATGTCTGCATGTGTCTCATTTTACATTTGGCTGATTTAGAAGTTTGACAAATTAGAGATTTTTATTTTGTTTATTTATTTGCTGTTTCATTTTGTATTTCTTGACCAAGTCACCTCTAATATGTATGAACAATTCCTACAGAGTGTCGAAAGTGCCACTTTATTTTTATTTTTTATGAAAATATATTATCTCAAATACACAAATTTGTCCTTTTAAAAAAAGTCGAAATTGGGAATCTGTGTGAAATTGGGTTGGCGCATTAGGGGGCTAGCTTCTAATTGAATTCCCATGATCTGCCTTCAATTCAACAAAGGGGTAGCTTTGATGCATTCAGATTCTAATTGTCAAACATCGTTTATTGAATATTGAATATTGCTTTTTTTTTTTTTTTTTTTTTTTTTTTTGTTTTTTGTTTTTGTTTAGGAAGAGTAGGACTTAAGCTGAAATTTGTGCAGGCTGCATTTAAATCACTTGTTGGTGTGGGTTATCAAACATTGCAGAGTTTACTTTTGGTCTTGCAATAAACTACATTCAGTGAAAGTCTTGTGGGAACTGGATATTATATACATACTCATATATTTTTATTGGGGATCCAGTCTTTGCATTTCTTTTTTCCTTTTTCTTTTCTTCTTCTTCTTCTTCTTCTTCTTCTTCTTCTTCTTCTTCTTTTTGTTTATTTGTTTGTTTTTATTTTCCTCTTTATAGGGTTTTTGCTCCTTTTGGCAGTTTTTCTGCCCTTTAATAAAGTTGCTTATCTTTCAAAAAAAAAAAAAATGATTTCTTCTGGCTATCCATCTAGTAAGCTCTACTATTTTTTTTTGTAATGTATTTTCCGCAGCAAGTTGCATTATTGATTAACTTTCATATGGCACTCGCATAATTCATCTTCTCTTTGGAAAATCCACTTCGACTATTCGTATTAAATAAAGAATACAAGACTACAGAGAAATTGGATTACCAAATTTGTCAGTAGTGGGTTGAACACGAGGAATCGAAGAATTATAGATCGATTTTCTTTCATGGCCCTTGGATTTAAGAGTTGAGTCATTTGTACAATCCAGTTAGTGGTTTGGTTTTCCATCTTTATATGAGGTTTACTCCCCAAAGGAAGTGCCCAAATCTATGTTGTTCCTGAGCTATCTCGAATTGAGTTTTTTTTTTTTTTTTTTTTACAAATGCATGTGTTCCTTAGGACATATAGATAGTTCTTCATGTTTGATTCACTTCAAAATGGTTTTTGAAGCCAGGAACATTCTATGCTTTACCCCAAAGTCCTCAACTATTTAAGCAAATGCTGACGGTTTCTTCAATTGACAAATATTATCAAATAGCAAGGTATCTTTTCTGTTACTAGTTCTTTGAACTAATTCTGCAATACCAAGGGTTTATGTGTATTTATGCATATATACATAAATAGAAAAGCGAACGCACATTCAGATTTTTCAAATGAGCTCATGGACATTCGAATATTTTCTTTATTTATTTATTTTTTGTGAAGTAATGGACATGTTGATATTCAAGTTCCTTCTACACGATTGAGATCCTTGAGCAAGGTATTCCGTAACGGTAATGGTGGCCGTAATAGCTGTTAAACCCTTTACAGTCTCTCTCTCTTTTTATTGAAAAAAAAAAAAAACCTGGATTAGTCAGTGAGTGGTGCATGCTTTTCAGACAATCATGCCATATGGGATATCTACAAGTTAGTAATATATCCCTTTCTTAACTAATATGGGGATGCAAATGCCTGGATTATTGATCTTTGCTAATCTTAGATGCTTTAGTTTTTAGTTCAGGCTCTTTCATGAGTAGAATATACTCTCCTTTTCATATTTTCATCAAGGGATACCAAAATATTACGGTTTAATTTGTGACAGGAATACTTCTCATGATCTGTTTCCATGCAGAATTTGCTTGATGTTGATGCCCATAGAAAAATCCACATTTGTGATGACATTATGTTGGTTGAGCTTGTGTCTGTGACCAAAATTGGAGCTTTTGATTACAGGCCCATCTTCTTTTAAGTTTATGGATTGTGTTTGGAACTTTCAGCATATATTTAAGCGTTTTTTCTTTTATTCGCTTGTGACTTCTTTTTTTCCCAAGTTCTGAGGTTGTTCATGGTGATGTGGTGTTGCCAGATCAATAAAGTCACATTCAGCTTGACTCTAGAGATCATTCATCAGGTGGGTGATTTCTCATGTCATTGCTACTTTAATTGCCACTTCATTTGTTTGCTTAGAAGGTAATCATGTGGATGCATCTCTGATTTGAGTGCCAGCATCGAGCTCCCCCTGTCACATTTTCCTTTGTATCATTAGCAAGAATCTCAGTTACAACACAGATTTCTTTCAGCCTTGAAAACTTAGCATATTGAGTGCATGTGGTGTGGCATAAATAAGTGCATTGGCATCTATTGTTAAATGGTGAATGCATTGGCTTGGATTAGCTCTTCCTTGCAGAGATGATGACCTAAAGAAACCCTGCCTTTTGTTTGATAAATGTCATTTCCTGTATGAGTAGAAACTGGAAACAATCTCTACTGCCACAGATCCAACCTGATTTATTTTTTCTTTCTTTTTGGCACAGATAATCAACTTCAACAGAACACAGGGGAGGACTTGTAGCTGCAAATTCTCCAAGATGGAAGAGGATACTTCTTCGATTCTTCTCTGAGCGAAAAGGGCATCAAGGTGAGTTGTGTCATTTTCTTTTCTTTTACATTGTTAGGCATTGACCGATATTCACATAGGTCTTTTCTTTTACATTGCTAGGCTTTTGTGAGTGAGTATGCTGTGACTGGAAAAGATGCTAACACTGGAAGTCTTTTGGCAGCACTGGCAGAAGCTGGATTCCTCATTGGATTGGAATGGAACAGGTCTGTATATTCATGTTTTTTACCATCATGAAGGGCTTGTCTTGTGTAAGATTTTTGTGTGTGCATGTGTGTGTGAGTGTATATTCATGAATTGATAGTTTTTGGTCATTTCTTCCTTCATTGCTCGTCCATGATGGGTGGTTTTATGAGCATTATGCTTCCATTCTATAGATTTCTCCTCATGGTGTTTATTTCCTCATGCTTGCAGATAGGATCCACAGCAAAATGGGTGAAAGTTAGTTTCTGCAACCAACATAATCTCAAGTGATAAATATTTTGTTTGTTTTATGTGATATTTAAAGCATATTGTAAGTTTTCCTGTCCATGCATAGGCCTTGCATGATAGCAAACACAGTGGGCTTTTATCTCTTAAAGTTAGTGCCTTGACTAGAGAAATTCTTCAGATGTTCTTAGATTGGGATTAGAAAAACCCTGTTAGCAGAAATACTAGTTATTATCCTGCATTGAGCTATCTATTTTTTGCCGTCTCTCTTCATCACTAGAGTAATTATACCCTTAAAAGAGTATTGAAATCCTTGTCATGCTATTTAGGTTCCCTTTTTGCAGGTGCAAGCTGGTCTTTCTGCACTTGAAGATGCAATGGAGGCAGCAGGATATGAAGATTTCGAGGTAATCAACCCAATTTCTCAAGAGGTTGGGTAATCCCATATGCTTGTAAAAGGCAGCCCAACATGCATTGCATCTTACCAATGAGGTGCACGGGTGCCAATCCTTTGTATGTTGCTTACCATGATCAAGAATGGGGAGTTCCCATCCACGACGACAAGTGAGTCTCTCTCTCACTCTCCTTCTCATATATATAAGATTGGAGTGAGCCTGATTAGGCATTTCAATGTGTTACAGAATATTGTTTGAATTGCTTGTCCTAACATGTGCACAAGTTGGGATGGATTGGACTTCTATCTTGAGAAAACGCCATGATTTCAGGTAGTTATTGTAATGGAAAGTTAAAAAATTAAAAGAGAGAGATAATGAATTCATGGAAAGAAATGTTCTTTATCATCAGGGCTACTTTCGCTGGGTTTGATGCAGAAATCGTCGCCAACTTCACAGAAAGACATAGCATCAGTGGCTACAGATTACAACTTGAATTTAAACAAGGTTCGAGGTGACGTCAACGTTGCTAACAGAATCCTCCAAGTCAGAAACATAATCATCTTCCTCTTCTTTCTCTACTCATCATTTTCAAAAGTTTGTTCACCATAATCTAATGAGAAAATTTGAACATTTCAGCACAGCAAGTTTGATGTTTTATATGCAGACAGAGATTGGATAGTTAGACCAATGGAGATTTGATTGTAGGACACAGCAGTTATAGGAAAGGAGTAGTTAGAATCAATAGGAATTTGTGTGAAAGGATTAGTAAAGAATTAGTAGGAATTTCTATTATCGGCACTTTTAGCAGCGTTGTCTATAGCTTTAAGCGAACAAACGACACTTGTTACAGCTTTTAGCGGCGTTTCTTATAAATTTTACAGCGTTTCTCATCACTTTGACGGCGTTTTTCATAAGTTTAGCGGCAGTCACTAGAAGCGCCGCTAAAACATAACAAACGCCGCAAAAGATACGACCGCCGGTAAAAGATAGAGACCGGCCGCTGGTAATACCTTTACCAGCGAGGTTTGGGATTTTAGGGGCAGTTTTAGCCGCCGGTAAAGGCCTATTTTCTTGTAGTGTGACAGGACCGTCGGTATCTATGTACTGACCATCCGAGTCAAAAACTAAGGGCCCCAACTCGGCCCCACCCTAAAGAGCCCAAGCTTGGGCCATTAAAATTAACCTAAGGGTTGGGTTCACCCCCGGTGTCCTGTCTCGACCAAGGCCAGTGATGAATAGCCTGACGGGCTTAAAATAATTTGTCAAAATAGATGGACGGCATGGCTCATGGTCGTCCTCACAGAGCCCTTGACAGGACCATTCGTCTCTAGCTAGGTCTTGACTAGATTGACTGTCCGCATCAGAAACTAGTGGCCACAACCTGGCTCCACCCTGAAGAGCCCAGGCTTTGGGCCACTAAACTTAACCCAAGGGTTAGGCTCGGCCCATGTCCACGCTCGACCAACCAACGCCAATGAGGAATAGCTCGGACCGGCCTAGTGCCCTAACCCAAAAATTGATCAGGCCAAGTCTACACTATAACTGAGGCCCAAACCCAACCAAATGGCAGGTCGAGCTGGCTACCTGGCCCACTACCGACCTTTAGTTTCAAGTCTACACTATAACTGGGTCCAAAATATAGCCAAGCTGAGTTAACTTGGCCAAATTTCGAGCCAAATAACTAAGTATTAAAAAGATGGACCATTTAACGATTTTTCTTTGAACATGGACCCTTTTACAAATAAACATTGTCCCAACTCACTGAGCCAGTTCTAGTCGACCTAGTCCAAAGCTGATTATATAGGACAACTCAGCTCAGAACATAGCTGAGTCGAGTCGCCGAGTTTGAGAACCTTGGATAATTTAACTGTTTTTCTTTGAATTTGGACCTTGAAGATATGTGAATGAGCTACCATCAGTTGCCTACCTAGTCAGATCAATGGTTTGGATGAGGTTGGGCCCACATGTAAGGCATAACAACCGTCAAGTGTACAATTTGCTGATGAGACCCTATGATTCTCCATTTCATTAATTAATGGAATAAAGAAAGAGTTAGTTGAGCGAGGCATTTACGTTAAGAATCCTCTCGTCGTATGTCTGTCTTTGTTCGATGTTTGTCCTTGAATGCAGAAATGTATGCTGACTTGCCAGATGAATAGAAAGAAGTGGGGCACACGTACTAGCCTACCATCTTCTTATCAGATCAGAGCCGTTCATATCGTAGGAAATCCATAAACACGTCCTATTAAAAAATAGTCCGGTAGTAGATCAAGAGCGTCAGATCAAAATGAACGGTCAGGACAGAACATGAAGGAAAATCTATATTCAATGTAGATGTGTGAGTCAGATGAAGTTCAAGATGCACAGAACCTGATGAATGGATCTGATATGCCACATGTGTGTCGGATTACTACATGCTCCGCGACTCGCCTCCTCAATATATCCTCGCGCATGTAAAGATTACAAGTTTAGATGACGCTCTTCTGTTAGTTTCGCACAATTTAAAAAATGGCTGAGACCATTCAAAGGTATACATGGCGTAGCTGCAAGGCAATCAGATACATGACGTATTCAAACGTATAGGTGGTGAAATCCCACTACACACGTGAGTGTGTGGGGGTGTGTGCGCGTGTGTTTAAAAATAAAAGAGAAATTTTTCGTTTTCAAAGTGACATCAATCATCTGATTTTTAACTTTGTATTTGGACCACTCGCTATTTCACTTTTGACCATTCAATCAATAGCCATTAATTGGATGGTTAGGATTAATTACTCAATCTGATTTTATAGATTTTGCTACATTTACAAACGAACCTACAATTAGAAGGGCCTGGATAGCTGTACATCAGTGCACGTGTGCAGAGATGAGTCACCACCATTTTCAAGCGAACGGAGAATACATTCGGCGTATTGTATAAAAGAATCCGTTCGGTACATTAGCCGTTGGATTAGGGTCCTTTGAATGACCCAAAACCGTATAAATGATGGGTCATAATCTGGATGAGGAACATTCATTAAAAAAATAGAAGATTGCAATATTTTAAACCTTTGATGATCCCAAGATTAGTTGAACGGTCCATTTTCAAAGTAAAAAAGTCCAATAATCAAAAGGTTTTAAACGATAATCATTGAAAGATGACCCAAAATTCAAAAGCTAAATCTCCACGTATCCTATTGCAAAAGCTACTGATTTTCCATGCACCTCCCTACTGGAGACGGATTGGCTACTCCCCCTGACACCAGCCAATGGCTGATGGTCAGTGCTTTGTGGGCCCCACCATGATGTATGTGTTTCATCCATGCCGTCCATCTATTTTTATAGATCATTTTACGTTATGAGAAAAAAAAATGAGGTATATCGAAATCTCAAGTGGAACACATTACAGGAACCAGTGTTGAATGAACGGTGACCATTAAAAACGTTTTGAGGCCATAAAAGTTTTGGATCAAGCTGATAATTATTTTTTCCCTTCATCTGGGTCTTTATGACCCAATCAATGAATGTTACATCTGGACTATTGGCCCTTCTTTTACCGTCCATTTTCTTCTTCTTCTTCTTCTTTGTCTTCTTGTTTTCTAAATTACTCGTTGAGCTATATGGATGGGTCGATCAGACCGATTTTCAGGTCCGATCATTTATATGGTGGGGCCCAATTAATGAGCTGCTTAGATGTCGCATGTGTGCCTATTTGCAGGTGTGCGTGTCGCTTTAGTGGGGCGCGTATGAGGTGAGTTGGGGGAGGTGAGTCACTGACCGTGAGGCCCACCTCGATGTATGTGTTGTATATCCAGGCTTTTCGTTCATTTTTATAGATCATTTTAGGGCATGGTAACAAAAATGAAGTTGAAATAACTGTCCACTTGACCACACCATAGAAAACAGTGGTTATTGAACCTTGAACATTAAAAACTTCCTAGGGTATACCATAATTTTTATTTTCCATCCAACCTGTTGATAAGGTCATAAAGACATTGATGAAGAGAAAAAAAAATATATCATCTTGATCAAAAATTTCTATGGCCCACAAAAAAAATTAATGGTCAATCACCTTTGTTTCCTGTGGTATGGTCTACTTGATATTTTTATCTTCTTCATTTTTTGACTCGTGACCTAAAATGATATGGAAAAATGGATGGACGGCATGGATATAGCACATATATTGAAGTGGCCCCTGCGATTAGGGACTTACCCACTAAGCTGTTACCCCTACTTCGCGCCTGCTAAGTAAGGCTGTATATAGAGCCGAGTTGAGTCGAGGTGGGCCAAGCTTAGCTCAATTCATCCATGCTATACTCGAGTTCGAGCTCACCCTCGAGTTCAACATTGAAGCTTGGCTTGTTTGCTAAAGTTTTCGAGTCGAGCTAATGGTTCGAGTCGATTTGAGTTTACCTCGAGTCGAGTCAAGCTTGTTCATATGTCGATGACCAGCCGGCAGCAATATGCTAAGTGTGGCAGTGCAGGTAACGACGTGCTGGGTGGACTAAGGGAAAGAAAGAGAGAGAGGGTAGGATTGAGTAGGGTTTGTTTTAACTTTTAAAATTTTAACTTTTTTTAAAAAAAGTAAATATATATTATGTATATTTAATATTAATATAATATATAATATTAAAATTTTAAAAAATATTACTCGAGCTGAGTCAAGTTGAATCTTCGAGTCGAGTTGAAATACACCATGCTCGAACTCAATTCAAACTTTTGAAAATGATCTTGACTCGCCTCGAGTTAGCCTTTCAAGCCGAGTCAATCCGAGCTGACGACCCGGCTTTCGAGCTAACTTGACTCGTGTACAACCCTACCTCTAAGAGATGCTCTAGCGACACATGAACCGCTCATCTGATGCGCCTAAAGGGCTATATCCTCAATATAAAAAAGTAATCAAACAATCCCGACCACTCCTTTGGAGGATTTTCGTCCGTTGAAGTGTACCATTTGCTGACTTTTCGTCCCATTGATGAATGGCTCTGACTGGACATGTGTGCTTCTTGTGAGAGAGTCACATATAAGACGTGGAATGCTGAGGCGATTCATGCGAGGAGAGATGGAAGAGACCATTCTGCAGTGGACCCCACTCACCATTGGAATTTCTCATAAAACGTGTGCTCCACCTGATAGCGGTCCAGCTTTCCTGCGGGACCCACCTGATGAGTGGGTGGCCCTAACACGTATTCCCTAATTGGATCCAATGGATCCTCTTCCATCCCGAAAAAGTCCAGATCTTATCTGACGTTCCAGATCTTGTTTGATGTAACGTCATGTCTGAATGATATAATCGACGGTCCATATTCAACGTTCAAAGTTAGTGCCCACCACTACCAGCGCAGCCTCGAGTTTCGTACATGATTCCATATTCAAGATTCTATTTTTCCAGGAATTCGTTTTGCCCGTCGCAACTCATGATCCACCGTGCGTCGTCACCCGCTAGCCCACATGCTGAGTCTTATGATAATCCGAACCGGCGATATCATGGAATCCATGGTATATGGGCCACAGATATAAAATTAGACCGAACGGACAGTTTTAAAAATTGCAACTGTAAATGAATTTAGAACAATGAAAAGAAATTTTCCAATGGATTCTATTCAACTAAAGATCAAAGGTTATGATCATCAATGAAGGGTTTTTACGAGGGAATAGATACCTATGGTAGTAAGAAAAAATGGACGGTTCAAATCATCAGAATATTTTAGCATGTGGGCCCATAAGGTTAGCAACAGGTTGGACGATTTTGGCAGTTGGGGATTTTATATTGAGCAGTGCAAGCTGGGCTTGATACAGCTTGGCCCAGCTCCAGCCTGCGGTTGGCACCCCTATGACTGACCCAACCTGATGGTTGCGGGGTTTCGGGTTACATTAGGTTTGGAAACTCCAACCCATTTGAAATCAGGTTAGGTCGGAGTTAAGCAGATTTGAGTCAGCTAGGTCTGTTGGCTTTTAGTTTGTGTTATGGGTAAAAAAGAATTGACTAGATGAACAAACTCGGAAACTATGGATTGCTTAAGGGTCGAAAAATCACCCCGACCTTGGCCCTCGACCGAAGAACTCGACCTCATTTACCAACTTCATCGGAGGGTCCTTGCATGAGCCAAGGTCTTTCTTGTCCGTTCCTTGTGTAGGTACACAGGTCCAAAAAGGACTAATCAGATTTTTACATCAACAGTTTATTTTTTATCAAGCCAAGACAATCCCAGCCCATTTGCCATCCTGGGAGTTGTGTCATCATTCATTTGTATTTTCAAGTGGGATCCACGTTTAAATGTTGACACGGTGGGCCTCAAGATGGATGGACTATACACACCGATGTTTTAGATTAGCCCCATTATATCAATCCGAAGTGAATATTATTTCATGCCTTTTTTTTTTAGCCAATTTCTCATAGATTGTTGTGTTGGGTGCACAACATGAACGGTGGGGATTGCTTGACAATTGAAATCAATGGACGACATTGAGAACCAAAACACCTTAACATTATGGCCCACTCAAATCAACCGCACATTCAACTCTCCTGATTTATTGGTGATGATATTATGTCAAAGGAGAGATCTTGAACAATCACAAAAAAGGACCCACTGGCCCAGTATTTCCTATCCTTATCTTATGTCCTTTTCTTTTCTTTTCTCTCATTTTCTCTATCATTATATCTTAGTTGTATATGATTGCATGATGGGGTAGAGAGGTAGAGAGAGAGGGGAAGGTAAGACCCTCTCTCCCAAGATATAGTAAGCCCCTCACCATGGGCCCACCTTGATGTATTTATTTTGTATCCCCATCCATCCATTTTTCCATATTATTTTAGGTCATTATTCTAAAAATAAACAAATCCAATTATCACCAGCAAGTTGACACATCCACGTGTATTGAATCCGAGGCCGGATCCTTACTGTTGCTTGGGTGGTAGACTCTAAGGAGTTTCAACACCCAGTCAAGGGTTCGAGTATCCATAGGTGGTGAAATTCCACTAGCGTGCGTATGTGGGGTGTGTGTGCATGTAATAAAAAATAAAAAAAAAAAAATCCGAGGCCACTCATCATGTGAATGTCACCATGAACAAGTTGTAATAAAAATAATAATAATAAAAATAAATAAATAAATAGAAGGGCCCCACATAATATACATGGTGGGCCATCTTTTTCCAAACAGCCAATGACTATGCTCCTCTTTCATCCATATTGGTGGGCATTTTTATCGTTTTATTAAAAAATTAGACTTAATTTGGCTAAATTTAGAGAAAGCTGAAGGAAGGTACCCTTTGATGATTAATTTAGTTAATGAGGTGGGCTAATAAAAAGTTAATTTAAATAGGTACCAATATGTAAATACCATATAAATGATGTAGTATTTTGTAAAATTCCATTAATATAATTATTAATAATGTTTTTTTTAGCCGTCTAAAGTATGATGAAGATAAAAATTATTATTTTCCAAATGAGAGGGTCATGGATTGGAATCCATAAAATGAGATGGCTACCCTATTTGCATGATACAAGAGAATGCAAGATAAAACACAACAAAAATCAACACATACTCCTCATTTAAGTGTCATTGGCTTATATTTATAAATATAAGAAGAAAACTCGTTTGTTTTTCTAATTTCTTGTGTAGTTACAAGTAAATGAATTGTTATTATCTTTGAAAGGTATTTGTTAACACAAGAATTATAGCACAAAAATTGGTATATATTCAAATGCATTAAAAAAATTTATAATCATTATAATTTTATATTATATAATTATCTTATTTAGAAGAAAACATACATCATCCTCTTAGGCATCTTTACAATTAAATTATATGGTAAGTGATCATTACTCATTTATAGTCAATTATTGTTGTAATTACAATAATAATAATAATAATAATAATAATAATAATAATAATAATAAAAAAAAACTAACAAAATAGACCCAGGTTCAAGTTCAAAGTACAGATCCTTGTTGGGCACATGAAATGTGGGACTCGAGAATTCAAGATACAATGAACACTTTTTTGTCCATAACTAATAATTCAAGGGAGAAATTGTGTGCAGTGAGAGTTGATGTTCACATATCTCCCAATTCCACTTCTTTGTCCATAACTAATAATTCAAGGGAGAAACCAATAATTCAAAGGGGAAATCGTGTGCACGGAGAGTTGATGTTTATCTCCCAATTCTCCCACCATCCAACAATCATGAGTGGGAATTAACATGCATTTCAAAAAAAAAAAAAAAATTAATGGAATGGAATTTCCAAAATTCAATTTTATTTTTTTTATTCATGCCAACCATCTTTAAATAGTCCAGTGACACTTCATGCTTTTAAGGTGTATCAAAGTGGTGTTCGTAATATTCTCGAGATAACATTTGGGGAAGGTTAAAGAGGTTGCAATTGAAAAAAAAAAAAAACCACTGTTCTTTTAAAGATATAAAGAGGTATTTTCATGATTTTACTTATTTTTTATTATTATTATTTTAATGGCATTTCTTCAATGTGGCATGACATCTCCAAACATTAAAGGACAAAAACTCATTTCAAATAATTAATTATGAGAAACCTATTTTGAAATGCATGTTACTCCACTCATCATGTGAGCAACGACTCTTATTGCATGCTATGTGTGCACAAATCTATTGTTCTATTTTAAATAGTGGAGCAAATGTGCAAACAAACTTCTTATATGCTTTAGTCACATCAAAGTTACGTATAGAAGCATTTGTTTATGGTAGAAGCAAAATAAAATTAAATCAAACCTGCTTCAAATAAAATCATAAAAAAAATGCTCGTATTAATAAGGGTTGAAAGAGGAAGAGAAGGATATCAGCGTGGCACTTTTGCTCCTTTGTGATATCCCTATAATATTCCCATCTCCTAGTTCATTCTTCATGCGCCGTTCCTTAGAACACAGAATTTCATGCCGCTTTTTAGGCAACTCTCTATATTTATAGGCTTCTTGACTATGCTGCCTAGCTTTCTCTTGTCACAGGGTTACCCACATGAAACAGCTTAAGTTTTGGAATGAGATCAATCAAAGGATAGTGCACTTGATGTACAATGTGGATTTCGTGTATGTTAAGTAATTTCTCCCGCTTTGGTGAATGTAGCCCTAGGTATTTAATTAGGTGCAAAGCACAAGTATTTTACTTATCTCTCTATACATTTGTCACATGTGCCACTTTCCTTAGTATATTTGTGGTATTTGCTGTCTATGTTAGACTCGTCACATTTGGTGCCCATGTGTGAACCATCAAAATTCAGTATTGTATTAAAGTTCTTATTTCATTTGTCATTATGTTTACACTTAATTTGATCGTGACAGATATAACGACACAAATGATGCCACATGATAGCAAAATCTCAATAGATGATAAATAGAAGATCTTCTCAACTGCTCTAACAGTTAAATTTCATCAGAGTTTAAGACATCATGAGCATCCCAAAATGGATAAATCTACTTAGCTACCGTGATGGAACATATCTCACTCACATGACAAAGTCCGCTAGTCACTTTGACGGCCCCATGGTCGATGACATATAACGGCTGAAATACGATCAAGATAGTAATAAGTTCGACAGATGAGATATAGCTTCATACAAAGAAGACCTCTATGGCCAAAACTGCTCGGTAAAAAAGAGATCTAGAGAAGCATAACAACAATGCCAAGTTAACCGATTTTCATGACACACGTGGCAACATATAGAGAATTCTCACCCACGTAGTGGGATGAAGACGTGCACACAACCAATGGCCAACCCACAACAAACAATCTATATATGTGGCAACACATGATATGCTATTATTGTTTATAGGCCCGGACAATTATTTACATCTCATCAAATGTAGAAATTGGCTACACAGGTTTCTCTCTAGAAACTGCTTAAACATTCTATAAATATGAGGAAGATTGAAGAGCTATGATCCCTTACCAACCCAACACAACACAACAATGCATCGCAACATTGTTTACTTAGCTTACTTTATCCAATATGTATACACGACCATGTTGGACCGACTTTATTTTAGTTTTAGTGCAATCTTATCTATTTCCCTACCATGTTGGACCAACTTTAATTTTGGTGTAATCCTATATGTCTACACTACTATGTTGGACCAACATTTAATGTAATTCGCTTTGTCTACACCTCACTCGTTGGACCAAGGACGGCACTAGCTTTCAGACCTTGCCATCTACGCTATAGTCACTGGATCATCGGAGATTTTTCTACAATTTGTAAGTTTTTATTTTGATAACATTTATAAATGCAATTTCTTTTTATTTTGATTACTCTCGTGCTATATTATTAATTAACCATTTTTATCGCACAGGGAGAAAAGTCATTTCGACTGAAAGGCAAAAAGAACTCATTAGAATGACAAACCCTCTCCTTTGTAAATCGCTTGATTTCTATTATATATAGCTAATAGATGGCCGAACCACCAGGTTCTCGATCTCTCAGTCTATCTCGACACTCAGGGTCAAAGGCGTTCGGTTGGATTGAGTTGCATCATGCTCTAACATGCCCCGACATAACACACATGTATCGCACGACCGAATTTAAGACAAACAGCTTCGTTCGAATTTTCCTTTTATTCCATGACCTTCGCTCCTACGGGCCTCACTAGAGTGCCCTATTAGAGCCATCAAATCATTCACTCGGTAGTTGATGGCCATGATCATCATCTAACTTTTATTCCAATTAACTAGGGTCAAGTTATAGCACCTTGTACCTTTTCAGTACTCGAGTGTTATCATGTAGACCTATTAAAAAAACCAATAAACGGAATATATTGATCAAAATCACTAGTATAAACCCCACCCTATGTGACACATGTGCACATACTCCACTTAAACTCAAAAATAGTGAAATCTAAACACGAAACCCTATAGTTAGAAATCCAAACGTGATTGAACTTCATTGGACTCATCAATTATAAATCTAAACCGTACAAAGTCAATATCACGACTTAAAATAACATATCTAATCACCAGATCACATAAGATTGTCTTTGAGACGTCCAAATAAGAAATAGTGGGCCACCCAAGCTTCGGATATGCCTCATCCCCACTCAAATGACCCAAGGAGGCCCCGTAGTAATGAATGGTTGGAGGGGATTGGATCACGCGTCGTTGTCGACCCCACTCTTTACATTGGGTGTACAACGAGGGTGTGCACAACCGCGGAGCACCAGACCCAGATGTTAGGTCAAAGCGGGCTTGACCCGACGACCGAAGAGGAAGTTTCCTCTTCGCCTTTTACAAAACCTGCTCGATTGGTATTTAAATGTACGACGTCCAATCTCACCAACCATGGTCCACAGTGATCATGCATGCAGGTAATCCTAATCATCTAATTGATGGCGCTCGGAATTCTGATGAAACCCCACCTGGTTTCGATAGTCGAAAATCGATAACACACACGATCATCTGGCAATAGGGTCACGCGTGCGATGAACATGGAAAGTTGGATCTGTTACAATCGTGCCGCGTTGGCAATCCAATCCGCTCTCGCGGAAATCCAAACCATTCATCTTGCACAAATCTCCGCCTTACATTAAAACATTGAACCATTTTAGGGTTTCCACCGCTGGGAGGAGAGATGACGAAGGGGATCTTTCCCTTAGAAGGGTGATATGATCTCAACCACCAGATTGCTTCCCGAGGTGATCTCTAGCATTCGTCTTAGGGCAATCCTCAGCCTCCTCCACGTCAGATACAAGATCTCGCAGAAGATCTCATTATCTCGAGAGATAGTAGTAGAAGTGGGAGATCTCGACACCCACGAGATTTTTTGAAACAATCTGATGATTGGTGGGTCCCATAGTGATCAGTGGACCCATCCGGTCCATCTAGAGGCCACAAATCGTCAGATAGGACCATAGATAAAAAAAAACCACCAGGAGCGGCCTCGTCATCTTCTCCATTTAACGGTGAAACCCATCATCATGTGGTGGACCGTATTCAGTGATCGAGTACGTCCTTTTGGTGGACCCTAATGTCAGAAGAAGGTATGTAATGAGAGATTGTGGTCATGCAACCCTAATTGGGTGGAATTGTCTCTAAACTTTCCTCGGTTAGAAGAGAATGTATAAATAAACTCTTAATTAGTTTCGTTCAAAACATCTAGAAGGGGTATTAGGAGGACTATATATGTGTGACCCTCTTTCCATTTTAGGAAAAGAGCCCTAAAATCTAGAAGCAAAGAGAGAGCAGGAAGCGAGTCTAAGTTCGATGCCGCACCAGGCTACCGAGTCGCGACCATGACTCAGGCTCGAGTCAAGACCCTCTGAGTTACCTGATCAAGCCCTGGCCCTATTGGAAGTAAGAGAGTGAGAGGGAGAGAAAGAAAGAGGGAGAAAACGAGCCAAGCCACCATTGCCGGGTCGGGCTGAGTCACTTTTGCTCGACCACTCTTCGTTGTCGAATCTTTGATCGAGTTGGGCGAGTTCTGGCTCAGTCTTGTCCGAGTCCAGCCACATCCAGACACCTCATAAGGAGAAAGGAAGAAGAAACCAACTGAGCTCTAGAAGTCCGTTGTTTTTTGCTGTTAGGGCTAGTTCGAGTTAGTTAGGTGTCTTAACGCACTGACTTGATTGGACTCTAAGCTAATCAATGTTCAGTCGTCGTTGGGTTCTCTAATCTCTGTCCGTCCAGAGGTAGAAGGAAAAGGGAGAAAGAAGAAGAAAAAGAAAAAGAATGTGAGGAAGAAGAGGGGAAGAAACGGGAGGACCAAGTTGTGCCGAGTCAACTCAGCTGGCCTCCAAGTCTAGCCAATCCTAGCCAGTGGTGGGGTCATTTTTGTCTTACCAGCGAGGTTGGTTCGCATCCCCCCCCCCCCCCCCCCCCCCCCAATGTGTGGTTTTTGTCAAGTTTCATAGGAAACTCATTCTAGGCCAAGCCTTGTGCAACCGGCTTGCACAAAGTTGCTAACAAGCTGACTCAATGAGTTCCATTGAGCTGCTCTTGTTAATATGATTTCGTTCATTTTATTCTAGCAAGTATCGGTTGGTCTGAAATCGTGACTTACTCACTAGGTCATAGTCGAGTGGAGGTCAAACCAGGTTGCTTCAATCGAATCTGAGGCTAGCAAATCACTCATCAAGGTGAGTCAATCTCAGTTATAGTGGAATGTTAAATCATAGTTAAATTGAGATTAATTAGATTTAAATCCTTATTTAGATGTGAGAAATTTGAATCATCTAGGTGTAGATAGATCATCTTCAGTTATAACAAGTTGAGCTTGGATTTTGATATCGAGTTAGGATGACTCAAATATTAAGGCGAGTCATCCCCTTGGGCTCTTATTTAAATATTGAAATAAAGTTTAAACTATTTTTATTAATTTTAGCGTTGATTTAAGTATAGAGAGTTAGTCTCCCCAAATCTCCCTAGTTGAGTCTACATTCAATTGATTTGTGTCTGATTCTAGTAGAACCTAGTCGACTCTATACATTCGAGGCAAGAGGGTTCGATTTTAAGGGCGCGCGCATTTCTTAGCGGTATTAGAAGGCTATTCAACATGTAAGGTAATGACCTTTATGCTTGGACTTTTTGCTTTCATGTTAGCTTAAGTGATAGTTTTCCTTTTAAATTTATTTGATAATTGATAGTCTTATTTCATGATTACTCACATTAACTATTGGAATAAATCATATGCGTAACACTTATCTTGTATGAACCCTTACATGTTGCACATGAATATCTTCCCATACTTAAGAATTGCTTATGAAGTTTGAATTGCCTTAGCACTTGATGAAAAACTCCCCTCATATATGTATATCCAGGATTGGGGTGTAACCTAACTAATTGTTAATACAATGGAACCTCAAACTAGTAACCCTTTGTCTAATGGATCGAATGGGATTTGGTTGTGAACTTACCATTATGTGAATCATAGTTTCCCTATGTGGCTTTGATGGATCATTTTCATGTAATCCTGTGATGGTAAGTTTTGATTGCTAACCTATGATTGACCACTAGTTGATGAGGTTACCATTTGGACATCCTAGTGTTGGAGTCTCATTAGCCGGAGATGGTGGTATGGGACACTATACCCGATATGTCGGCCTATGCGGGGTGACGAACCCCCCACAGTGACTTTTGAGTTTTCTCAATACGGCTATTTGTAATTGGAATAATAATGGTTGGGTTAATCATGCATTCATGGCATACGGGCGATGTCGGGTGGCTAATTATGAATGTTGTAGCGCGTATCCGTTGTTGCGGTATGTTTCGCTAACTCCCAAACCATCGACTATCGACCTAATATGTGTGAGCTAATCACTACGCATGTACTCGATGTATTTTCATTGGTAACTGGCCACTCACATGTGGGTTTTGCCCCACTCGTGGGTTTTATTCAAAAGCCAACTAGATGAGCATCTACAGTTGATGTGCATTCATGCATCCATACATTTAAATAAGATCGTATCGTAGATTGTTTTTTACATTTTTATTTAAAATATGCTTAACTAATGTGTAGTGTGTAATCTTGAGAGGAAATTCTCACCGAGCTGCCCACTCATTCTTTGAATGTATAATTGTACAAATGATATAGGGATAACTCTGGATGGTGGAGCTTATGAAGCGGACCCCGATGCTAACCCCACTAGGGTGGGAGAGAATCTCTTCGAAGAGGAGTCCCGTTAAGACGTGGCTGGGTTCTATGGACTCAACCAGTAGATATTAGTATATTTCCTATTAGCATTTGTGTGGACTCGGATTTGATGATATTTGATGGCGTACCATGCTTAGTTTTTCTCCCTCATACTTTAATGTACACAGCTTGCATTATACATACATTTGTTTCTCCAAGCCAATACCTGGGTTTTCATGAATAGAGTTCTATACTCAGGTTATGAAAATCAGGGTGTTACACAATTACATGAATTGTGTCCCACTATTCTACTCGACGAGGATCATACTTTCAATTAGACCATAAGTCTATGTCCATATCAACCATGATAGAAAAGAAACGAAAATAAAAACCAACTGACACACCAAGGCATGGTTTGAATGGAGAAGGCTGTTGGATTTTCCCAACAACTCCCTCCACTGCACAAAGGTCCCAATTCCTCAAGTCGATCACACACACCATGGAAGGCCTTGACGACTAAAATTCCATGATTGAGTGGCAGGTCTCTCACATAGAGTTGAGCATCGAGTCGAGTCGAGCTGAGTTAGGGTTGACCTGACTTGACCCGGTTTTGAAATAGACCTGACCCGTACTCGACCCGACTCGGTACCGAGTCTAGCACGCTTGACCCGATCCGAATCTGAGTTTGACTCCGACCCGGCCACAGGTATCGAATTGGGTCGAGTCAGCACTGAGTCAGGTTAGGTGCAACGGGTATCTACGAGCTTAAATCACAGCTCAGAACCTAGGTGCACCTGCCAGAATTGCAGCCTCTCCATCAGCTACATGGCATCTCATATCTGAAATGTCAAATTTTGTTTATAATATATTATATATATATATATGTGTTGTGTGTGTGTGTGTGTGTTGTGTGTGTGTGTGTGTGTGTGTGCGCGAGTTGAGTTTCGGATCAGGTTGAGTTAGTATCGAGTTAGATTTCAGGTCGAGTTACTGGGTGACCCAAACTCAACTCGGTTTGAGTTTGGATTGGAAAAAGTCTACTCAGTTTGGATCAACTCACCCACTCAGTTTGGGTTGAGTCGAGTCTAAACGAGTTGGACAAGTCAAGTCATCCCATGCCCAGCTCTACTCTCCCTGTCTCACATGGGGCCATAGATATTACATTTATATCAACCAAATGTAAGAATTGTGGGCCATTCATTAGATTGAATATTGTGTCCGCATACCAAGGACCAAAAAATGTAATATAGTTTAGCCACTATGGTCAGGGCCGCACTGTCTTGGGTAAGGCGAGGGTCTCACCTAATCTGCTCCCATGGTGCATCACATTCCAGGTAAGGGAAGAAAATCAAAACTGTTGATATGTGGAACTTTTGTGGGGCCCATCACAATGTATTTATCAGATCCACACTGTCCATCCATTTTTCAATACCATTTAAGGGAATGGAACAGAAAATGAGGTAGATCCAAGGCTCAAGTAGGCCACACTACAGAAATAGTAGGTATTGTACGCCTCCTATTGAAATCTTTTTGAGGCCACGAAAGGCTCTGATCAAGCTGATATTTGTGTTTTCCCTTCATCCAGGTACGTACGTGTGACCTTATGAAGAGGTTAGATGGCAAATAAACCTTGCAGTGGACCCTAAGAAGGTTTTAACGGTAGTCATTTAATCCCTGTTACTTTTGTGGTGTGGTCCACTTTAGCTTTGGACGTGCCTCATTTTTGGGCTTATGCTTTAAAATGATCTATAAAAATTGATGGATGGTGTGGATCTAAAACATAAATCACTGTGGGGCCCCAAGAAGTTTGACACTCTAAAAGTCATGGTGTGTGGTAGGTAATCTATTTGGGAGAGAGAAATAGGGTGTATCTTGTTAGCCCAAGTCATCCACGATGACGTGGAACAGTGAGAAGCCATGGTACTAAATTTTCCTGTGCCTTCGACCCAGACCATCCACGTTCATTCTAATTTTATTATACTTTAGTTGTGTTCTATCAGAGATTTGGATATGCTTAAGTTTTAGAATAACATCATTAAATGATATAAAAAAAAAGGATGGGCGGTGTAGATATGAAAACACATATATCAAGGTGGGCCCACCATAGGCCACACCAAATCTGCCTGTATTTGCTTAATTTTTAATTTGCAAGAAATTCGCGTCCAGCTGTTCATCGATCCACTTCCAAAGATAACGTTTTATTAAAACTTACTCCTATGAAGTGACATCACCAAGTTCTGTGGCCCCCACCATGATGTGTGATGTATCCATAACGTCCATCCATTTGGAGAGATCATCTGGACCCCACGGAAGAAAATAGTGGGGATTGAACTGCTACCATTAAAAACTTCTTGGGGCCATAGAAGTTTTTGATCAAGCTGATATTTTTTTTTTCCCTTCGTTTATGTCTGTGTTAACATATGAACAGGTTGGTTCTCAAATAAGCATCATGGTGGGCCTAGGAAGGTTTCAACCATTGGTGTCACT
The DNA here is from genome assembly GCA_021015155.1 of Magnolia officinalis. Classification (NCBI taxonomy): domain Eukaryota; kingdom Viridiplantae; phylum Streptophyta; class Magnoliopsida; order Magnoliales; family Magnoliaceae; genus Magnolia; species Magnolia officinalis. The sequence goes on from JAJHSJ010000016.1 coordinate 52,682,154, forward strand.
ATCCCCACCGCTTTCTGTGGTGGGATCCACTTGAGCTTTGGATTTGACTCATTCTTTAAATCATACCCTAAAATGATCTCTCCAAATGGATATATAGACAGTGTGGATACAACACATACATCATTGTGGGGCCACAAACTTGGTGGCGTCACTTTCAACCTGTAGCTAATCTGCATCCGAGCGAAAGATGGAGTTGGAGAACCCCTGTCCTCGCCTGGAGAGATAGATAGAGAGAATCCCACAAGGTATGTATCGTCATTAATATATTATTCTCTCTTTCTCTTTACATCATACAAAGGTTGGTTTGATGGTTTCAATGGTCATTGTTTGGGTTTTTTAGTTTATTCAAGTGGGGTCATGTTTCAATGTTCCAAAGCCCAAATCATTGACATGCTGGGCCTCGCCCTACATGGTCTCTCATTATTCTTCTTCTTCTCCTTCTTCTTCCCCTGTAATTGTGATTGTTTTAAGTATCATATTAGGTGGGTGGTTTGGCCAGTTTGGACCGAACCGCCCATTCATTTCATGATCGGGATTGTTGATTTGGTAGACCACGTTGTAGATGGGATGTGGATTGAACAAGTTTGGTCATGAACCATTTTGTATGAGCTTGGCTGTTTGAATAATTTGGCCATCCATTTCGTAGATGAGTTATGGGCAGAAATTGCTATGATTGAATTAGTTTGGCCATCCATTTTGTATGAGCTCTGCGTGTTAATTGTGGACTACTACCACCCACTTTTCTGGTCATTGATAGGGTGGTTACCACAGTCAAATGATCCAATCCCATTGAGTTTTGGATATGGCCCATCTACTTATTTGACATGAATTCACGGTAATGATCATCATATGCGCACAACATATATAAAGATTTAGGTTTTTTTTTGGTTTTTTTTTTAAAAATTTTTAATAAGCATATCATAAAATATGAAATGCACATGATTAGTAGTATTCACGTTGGACATCTATTGTCCATTATTTTTTAGGACCCACCATATTTGAAAAGAAGTAGAGGAGTAAAGATACTCATAAGTAATATTTGATTTTGAATGTGGAAGTGTAATTTATATATGTACATACATGTTATTAAAGCTTTTAATACGATATTTTCAGAAAAGAAGTGGGGCCAAGGATGAAAGAGTCATTCTTCTTTAACACTTTAACAAAAATATAAAGGACTTGATGTATGTTCTTACCTTTCTAGTGTTTACTGTGTTTTCTTTTATATATGATATTATTTGAAAGTTGATATGCTGTTGATATTTGATAATGCTTGAAATTTGACATGCATGAATGTTAAAAGAGTAATTATCCTATATTTTAACTTGTTTATTTAGAAAAATGAAATTCTTTACAATAAATAACTACATATATAATTAATAAAATTATATGTACAAAAAATAAGACATGTATTGAAATATAATAAAATAATGAAAATATTAGTATCTATCTATCTGATTAATCCGACCAAGCCCACTTAGATTGAGAATTCTCAACCTAAGGTTGTGTTGGGTTGGATTAGGGTTTAGGTATAGGAACTTTGGGTTGGGCTAGGGTTGAGCACCTACCCAACCCAACCTGATGACTTTCCGCACTGTTCCACTCATCTACTAAGTACTTTACTACCATTTTAGAAATGGTGATGAACGTGACTCTCACACCGCCCAAGTGTAATTGTTTGAAAATCTTGTCCATCCGAATTCCTAACCGTGGATGGTGCATGAATCAAAATATACATATGAATAAACCATCTGTTTGACCCACAATTTGAACCGCTAACTATTTATTTTTATGCAAACCGGTTCTATAGTTGATGAAGTGTGAATCTAAACAGTCCATCTAGTGGGCGTCATCATGGTCTATATTTCAAAATATGAATAGGAAGATTCCATCACTTAAACTCATTTGACGTGAATTCCACGGTCATGAAACAGTCCATCTAGTGGGCCTAACAATTGTTCTTTATATATTTTGTAATAACAATAAAATAAAAAATTAATTTCTTGACCCAACTGATTGACCTACCGAATCAGGAGTCAAACCGAGACCCAGTCTGAGGATTTCTTGACCCAACTGTACATATGGGCTACATCATATAAAAAATCATATGGCTACATTAAACTTTCAAGTTTAAATAGTGGTCTTTTTGACTTTTGGGTAGGCTCATTTTTTATATTTACTTTTATCCACTATGAGTTGTATTATGTGAACTAGTACAATGAAATATACACACCATAGTGGTCCACACGCAAACCTATGTTTAGTGTCTTATCTCTGTCTTTCTTTGCAATATGGCCCACCAGAGTTGTTGATGCAGCCCAATTTTAGCCCCGAGATAAGGGCAGCCTACGGATGCAGATGACATATGTCGATCCCGTCACATCGACATCAATAACAGGCCTGTTTGTTTTTTCAAAGCCAGTGTATTTACACCGGAAATTGGTAATTATTACGGATTACCGTGTTTGAAAATTTATAGGTATTTGTGCCATTGAAACTAGTTCAAAAGAGATAATTTTAATTTTTGAATGGTACGGTAGTGTATATGATATATTCATTCCGTCCATCTATTTTACTACAATATTTTGAAGCATAAAATAAAAAACGAAGCAGATACAACACTCAGGTGGCCCACACCAAAAGAAACAGTGGCCTCACAAAGTTTTTAATAGTAAGTATTCGATTCCCTTTTTCGTATAGTGTGGTCCACTTGAGTTTTGGATATACCTCATTTTTTTGCTCATACTATAAATTCAAATGGTATAATAGATGAACGGTGTAGATAAGTGAAATGCATCACAGTGGGACCATATATATTTTGTAATATTTTCAATTTTCGTGTCAAAAAAAGTAAGTACTCAAAAAAGATAGGTTCTAAATACATAGGGAACTAATTATTACTTTTTCACCTGGTATTTACTAGTGCACTGGAAAATCAAACAGGCCTTGAATGTAATAGAATTTGATTGGACTGTGTTGCTGATATGATAAACATATTAGGTAAGTGAGCATGTCCCAAAACCAGTGATGTGAGTGGGAACCTGGGGGGAAATGTTAATGTATATGTTGTGTATCACACCATCATTCTATTTGGCCAAACTATTTTTGTATCTGGTCTCAAAATTGAAGCAATAAAAATTTAAGCTGGCACACAACATAGGAAGCAATGTTATTAATCATTAAAAATATTTTATAAGCCATAAAAGCTTTTAATTAAGTTGATATTTTTTTTTCATTGGTGTCTTTTTTACCTTATCAATAAGTTGGATGGTTAAAATACATTAGGACAGACTTTAGAAAGTTTGTAATAGTGGATGTTCTCTAAAAGCTCGAACTGTTAGAGTACGGCGAATTAATCCTTTTATCTCATAGCTCAGGCCCCACATCTCGTGAGTTAGGACCTCGGCCGAACCTCCCTCGTGGGCCTCAAATCACATAGACCGCCCACCCCAAGTGTGTTTCTGCATCTCACAGGCTACGCCACTGGAGCCCGATATGAAATGCGCATTAATCACCCCTGGTAAGGAGTTTACCTCACTCAAGGCCGGTATTAAAATGCCCTGCATTAGAAACTCCTGTGAGTCTACCACCAAGGCATGAGTGAGTACATTACTTACAAAGGCACTCACGCCCCACCACCCATGCATTCAAACCACGGTGATTTTTCACCACAGTCGATGCTTAAACTCATGACCGTGTGAAGGAGGCATGAGACGCACCTTGATAAAAGGAAAACCCAAATATCAATCCAAAACTTTCGTAGCTTACAAAAGTTTTTTAATGGCCAATAATTACTGTTTTACGTGGTGTCATTCAACTGAAATTAGTATCTACTTCAAATAAGCTGGAAAAATAATTGAACCGCATGGATTTTCAATGCATACATTGAAGTGGGCTGAAGTGGTCTTATGGGCTGGTTTCGGGTCGCAGCAGTCGCTATCACTGCCTCTCACAATGGGACGCGGATTAGCTACTGACAGGTTGGGTAGCGAGACTGGCTACTGAAGTGACGTCACCCCGAAGTATGTTCTGTATCCACACCGTCCATCCATTTTTAGAGCATGATATCACAAGTGAGTTAGATCCAAAGCTCGAGTGGACCCCACTACAGAAAACAGTTGAGAGAGTAACGCCCACCATTAAAAAATTTGAAGGGCCACAAAAGTTTTCGATCGAGCTGATATTTGTGTTTTTCTTTCTTTCATGTCTGTGTTAACCAATCAACAGGTTAGATCTCAAATAAACGTTAAGGTGGACCTTAGGAAGGTTTCAACCGGTGGGCGTCACTCTATCTCCCACTGTTTTCTGTGGTGGGTCAACTACAGCTTTGGATCTACGTCATTTTTTTGATCATGCTCTGAAATGATCCCTCGAAATGGATGGACGTTGTGGATACAACAAATACATCATAGTGGGGCCCACAGAACTTGGTGACGTCACTTCAGTAGCGAGTCTCGCTACTCAACCTCAGAGTGGCACATGGCTCCATAATCCTGCAGTGTGGCTAACGGGTGATGGTGGGGTCATCATGCAATCCTCATTCCTTTCAAACCTGCTTTTGCATGGCCCCATCTGCGTTCTAGCGAGTTGCCACGTCCTAGGGCCCACATTCTGAGATGATCCTGAGCCTTTGATTTTGAAAGGTGCACGGGAGCTATTAGAAACATTATTTTCATTGATGCTCATAATCATCCATTCAGGGACATTTTTTTTTATTTTTTATTTTTTACGGTCGTCCATGTAGCACAGATTTCACAACTTGGACGGCGCAGATCATCGAATTACTCATCATGTGGGTCCCATGGGAATCGACAGGCTCTAGATCATGAGACGCCGCCAGAGGCAAAACAGGCTCGGACTACGTAACAAACCTTCTCTCGTCTCTGATGCTTTGCTAGAACAGTCTCTCTCTAAAACACAAATGCACGTGCGGAAGCAGACCTCCACCAGCTCCCATGGCTGCTACTACCACTCTCCTCTCTCTCCATCTTTACCCACATCGTTCAGCAAAATCACGAACGTGCCCCTATCTCCTTCCCATCTCTCCCTCAACGACAGTTACACGGCAGGTATTCTTTCCTCTCTCTTGTCCAATTTACGAAAATGCCCTTCCCCTTCTCTTCGTACTCTCACTCTCTACTTTCTCTTGCTGCATACACTAGAAGCTCTCCTGCTGCCTATCCCTAGATCCAACGGACCAGAATCACTCCTCATCAACTACTGCACCCGATGATCTCCGTATCGTCTTCGCTGCCGGCGGTACCGGTGGCCACATCTACCCCGCCATCGCCATCGCCGATGACATCAAGCTCAAGGACCCAACCGTCAAGATCCTCTTCGCTGGGACCCAATCCGGCATGGAATCCGTCTCTGTTCCGTCCGCCGGATACGACTTTGTCGCGGTCCCTGCTGTCGCACTAGCCCGCCCCCTCCTCTCCCTCCAGAACCTCCTCTTCCCGTTCTACCTTCTTAAATGCATCGCTGCCAGTTACAAGTTGCTGCGCGACGTCCGCCCGGCCATCGTTATAGGGACCGGCGGGTACGTCTCGGCCCCCACGTGCCTGGCTGCTGCCCTCCAAGGCATCAAGATCGTGATCCAAGAGCAGAACTCCGTGCCTGGGATCGCGAACCGGCTTCTTGGGCTCTTTGCTGACACCATATTTATAGCGTTCAACATGTGTTCGTCGTATTTCCCCACAGAGAAGTGTGTGCTGAGTGGGAACCCAGTGCGGGCGTCACTGCGTACTTACACATCGAAAGCGGTGGCGAGGCTGCATTTCTTCACGCGGGCTGCGGTGGCTGGGGCAGAGGTGGTGCTGGTGTTGGGTGGGTCTTTGGGGGCGAATTCGATCAACATTGCGGTTCTGAACATGTATTGTCAGATGTTGACAGAGAATGAGAAGAGGTTCTTGATATGGCAGACCGGTGTGGAAGCATTTAATGAGATGGAGAGCTTGGTGAGGTGCCATCCTCGGCTGCTGTTGACGCCGTAAGTCAAGGTCTTTTGTTTTCCTTTTGTTATCTGTTTGTGTTGCTAATGGGAGCCACTATCTAGACCCAGCATATTGATAGATATGCCCTTCTCTATCTATTTTGCACTGTTTTATCACCAAAATTTGAAAGATAAGGTTGCATCAGTCAACCAAAGTTGGCCAATGTTTTAAATAGCTACGCTATGTAGCTTAAGCTACGTAGCGTAGCTTAGCCTTAACACTATGTAGCTCATGAAAATAGCTTAAAGTCACATAGCCTACGCTACATGATAATGTGTGTACACTACATGCTACATAGACTACGCTACACGCTACGTAGCTCACATTAAAAGTTATTTTTTACTACAACATGAAAGTCAATGTTTTCAATGATTGGTTACAAATTCCTGTTTTCAATATAAATTACTTAATCTTTTCAATGCTTGTAGCAAAATAATATAAGTAACAATATTAAATCAATTTCATTGCTATTTCTTTACCTTTACATTTAATCATCGCCCTTTCCTATTACTTTAGGCCGCATTTGGTTACACCAAATATGATGAAATTTTGTTAATTTCATTATAAATCAGTATAATTTGGTGCAGAATATCATGAATTGGTGCAACCACATGCAACCTTGATTAAAAATCTAGAAGTAACTTGTAGCTTATGCTACATGCTATGTAGCTTACACCTCACGCTTCAAAGAGGTGAACGCTATGCTACAAGCTATTCGCTATTTAAAACACTGGTCGGCGTTGCCCTTTTATTTTGTGTGGAACTTTTGAAAGTGAAGATACAATATAGGTTTTGAATCAGTGAGCATGGAACATAAGTTTTAGGGGTTGTTTGGATGCCCATAAAGTCCTTTAGTTGTAAGGGGTTTACAGGTGAAAATTTTGGGGGCTGTTTGGATTCCTGAAGTTGCCTGTAAACCTGTTACAAGCTCTAAAAGCTCGAACTGTTAGAGCATGGCGAATCAATTCCTTTATCTCATAGCTCAGGCCCCACATCTCATGGGTTAGAACCTCGGCCAAACCCTCCTCGTGGGCTCCAAATCACATGGGTACCACTTCACATGAGTCACCCGCCTCACACGGGACCCCGATTATGCCCCTGCATCCCACAAGCAACCCCACTTGAGCCCGGTGTGAAAATGCCCTTGCATTAATCACCCCCGGTGAGGAGTCTCAAACACGAGACCTCCCACTCTGATATCAATTTGATGCAGGACAATTAACCACTTGCTCTAAAAGCTCGAACTGTTAAAGCATGACAAATCAATCCCTTTATCTTATAGCCCAGCCCTCACATCTCATAGGTTAGGACCTTGGTCGAACCCTCCTCGTGGGCCCCAAATCACATGGGTACTGCCTCACACGGGTGGGGCCCGCCTCACATAGGCTGCCCACCCCGAGTGTGCCCCTGCATCCCACAAGCAACCCCACTCAAGCCCGGTGTGCAAATGCCCCTACATTACGCTCTCCCTCAAATTGGAGCATGGATATTACGCATGCTCAACTTGAATACAATATTAGACAAGTGTATCCCAACAATGTCTTTAGTGAAAATATCGGGGAGTTATCCTTAGAAGAAAGGTGTGGAGTACTGATAAAACCAATTGGTAGTTTCTCTCGAAGAAGTGACGATCAACTTTTATTTGTTTAGAATGCTCATGAAATATAAGAGTTGAGACAATATGGATAGATTGCATAGTAGGACGTTGGATTGACTCGTCTACATGCACTACAATATGAAGCTAAGATTGTGGAATGCAAGGCATATGGGGAATCTACTTGACGGTGGTGACTTCCGCCCAATAAACTTAGACAACATTTATGATAAGTAGGACTCTCTTTTGCCTTAGTTGAAACTAAGGGAAAAACAAGTATAAGAGGACATTGAAGAAGTCGAGGTGGAGACCTAGTAATGCACATGACACAACGAGTCGTGTTACTTTCTTGGACCCAAAGAGGGGTAGATTTGGCTTAGGGCCAGCAAAAGTGTGCGTGCAGCAGCGAAACTAAGACGGATGATCATGGCAGCGAAAAGTCGAAAAATTTACATGAGTTGATAGATCAGCCGACTCTTATTATTATATTAAAAATTGGGCCCTCAATTAGTTATTATGGGCAAGAAAATGGGGATAATCAGATTTCCTCAATTCCCCCAATTTCTCCCCATTTCGACTCTCAAATCTCTTGCTTTTTCACTCAAATCCATGTTAGTGCATGAGAATCATGCATAAACATGGATTCGTAGTTAAAATCCATGCAAAAGAAAGATACTTTTTTCTTCAATTTTCTTACCTTAGGTGTTCTGGTCCACTGAGCTTTCCAGCTTCTGTTTCTCACTCAAATGAAAAATTCGAACCACAATGCTTCAAGAGGAGTGGTGGAAATTCTCCCCCACAAAAAATAATAATAATAATAATAATAATAATAATAATCAATTGCAAACCATCTAAGCTCTATTAGAGAACCACCATTTCGCCAGACCTTGCTTGTGCTCTCCATCACCAGCGCCACCAAGATCCAAATTCGTATCCAGGCCCAAATCCCGAAGTAAGGCACGGATGCAGTGACAAGGATTAGAATTGTTGTTTTTGCCTTTTCTTGTGGTGCTTTGCAGGTCATTGACATGTGCACAGGAAAAAAAAAAAAAAACATACAGCTTCTTCTCGTCCTACAGCTTTGTCATCTTTGGCAAAACCTAATCTTCATCTCTAATTATGCCAGACCTAACCTGCGCATCGCATTCGACAACTACGTCAAAACCCATCTAAGCCTGCTGTTAGATCTGTACTGCTATCACCTCTATTTTATGGTGCTCTCAAGATAGCACTCAAGCTTACCTTTTTTGTTCATCGTTTATTAAGCCATGGTTATCAATTGGTGGTGTAGTTCACTCACATGTCGTGTAGTGTTGCACACGTGCCTTCACATGCCATTATGGATGTAGTTCTATCTCAACCATTGTGGGTGTAGTTCACTCGTTGTGTAGTGTTGCATGTTGCATGTGAGTGGCCAATTGGTGGCTCAGTGGTTGTCGAGTTTAGATGGCCTACTACATGAAGGGAAGATTCAACGGACGACGAAAACTTAATCCACTGACAAGTAATACTTGAAGATCTTGTATATAGACATGTTGTATGTGAGAGGAAGAGGTTTCATGTGCTGATCATCGTTGTCTTTTTCGTATGTATTCCAAGCTAGCATGATTAATATCCATGCTCCAGCTTGAGGGGGAGTGTTAGAGTATGGGATACGTGTGTATGACTGTACATACTATAGATATGTATATGGATAGACTTATGTAAATCTGTTAAGAACTCCCATTTTTTCTATATATTCTTGCCATACTCAATGAAATAAACACAGTGCAGCTTCCACAATGTACTCTCAAAGACCCTAAGAATGTGAAGTGCCTGAAAAGAGGATGAGGTAAAGATGAAAAGGACTTGGATTGGGGTGGTGAGAAGGGATATGATTCTTGTTCACTTCCTAGCGGTAGGGCTTTAGATAGGAATGATCAGTGACAAGGCAAAGAGGATGATGATAATGATGATCTTATTATTATTTTTTATAGGTAAAGTGAAATATTGTTGAGGGAGGGGATGGAACACAATAGTGACACATTAAGGCCAGGTCATTCATCATTTTTGCATATAAATTACCATATGAATTTGTTTATATGACTGTATTGTGTATTCCAGACATGATCCCACTCACCCACTATCTGAATTATATGAGTCATTATAGGAAAATCCTAGTGTTCCCTCATTCTGTTGAACAAATCCTAGTCCTAAATCTGAACAGCTACATCCTTACTCTCCAGATTCCATTTGAATAGCTGTCTAGCTCCGCTTTCTGCAATGCTTGGAAATCTGTCTGTGGAAGTTGGATTTAATTTCCAATACTTCATTAGCTCCCTTTAGGTGCGTTGAGTTCAATCCCTTTTTCTTTTCTCCCTTTTTTTTTTTTTTTTTTTTTGTTCTGTGTTTGAGTATCCCTGTATCCCACCGACAGATCAGTTTTATTGTGCAAGTGGTATTGTTTAGGCCTTTTCTGCTTGTAAGTTCTAAGTGATTCTCTTACAGTTGTAAAATGGTATAAGTTGGGTGGGACCCTTGTTTTAGGGTGATCAGCTTGTTTCTCTGATGTTCTATCAGGTCACTATTGAATGCTCTATCAGCATTTAATTATGTCCATAAAGAGGCTAATAGATGATATAGACTCACATTTATGGGGTTGTTGGTTTGTCTATTTTAACTGTCTTTCTATACTTGCAAGCTTAGCTCATGAGTCACGCTATGTGCTTCAACTTCCTTTTGGCATGTTGCTATGTCTATCCATTATTTGTTTTTTTGGCTCAAGTATTCATTAGAAGTACAATGATGGGGGTTCTTTTTTCTTTTTCTTTTTCTTTTTTGTCTATCTTCACATCATTTCTATTTCAAAATGTTACAATTTTATATCTTCAGAGGACTGTTTACTTCTAGATCTTTTAAAAGTGTGGAATTAGGAGAGAACTTTTGTTCTATAAACATTGATTGTATACTTCACCTTGGTTAAAAATGATTGAGGTTCATCTCTTGTATTCAGTAGCGGATCTGTTTCTTTTGGTAGTTTTGCAACTTTCCATTTTAGAAGAATATCTTAATTTACTTTCTAATTGTGAAGGTTCTTGCACACAATGGATCTGGCGTATGCAGCTGCAGACCTTGTTGTTTCTAGAGCTGGTGCAATGACTTGCTCCGAGATCTTGGCCACTGGGAAGCCATCTATTCTGGTAGTCTGTGCATTCCATAAACAACACTTACTTTTTATCCTTTTCTTCCTATTCTAGAGCATGTGGATGACTGGTGTTTTTAGTGCTAATAATAAATTCAAGATATTTTGAGTCCTTACTCATGCCTCAGTGGCAAGACTCACAAGAGTTTCAACATGAGCTCATGGGTTCGAGTACCCATTGTGGTGAAATCCCACTGTGGTGTGAGTGTGTGTGGGGTGTGAGTGCATGTGTAAAAAAAAAAAAAAAAAAAAAAAAAAAAAAAAAAGGTATGATGAATTGTATATGTGAGCAGATTTTGATTTTGATTTGAGCATAATGTTGTAGGCTGTTTATAGTTTATGCCATTTAAGTGGCATGGAACTGTCCTTTTTAAGAAATCATGTGGATTAGATATGCTCATTTGAGCTTCTTTTGGATTGTTCCACTCGAGGTTTTAAATAATGTTATTGGTCGGCATATTGCAGGCACCTAAAATGATATAATATGGGGCGTATTGGACTCAAATCTGATGATACAGACTCATATTGGCCAAAAAAAAAATCCTTTGCCCAAATTTAAAATTTTATTAAGAAAATAGGAAAAACATGTAGAAACTGAATCTATCCTTTTTATTTTATTTTATTTTATTATGTTTGTAACATGTATTCAGTGGTGCGTCAGACCATTCTTTGATAAGAATGTTGTTTGTCGTCTTAACCTGAGGAAAGTCAACCCAATAGGCCGAAATCGAACAAAAATCAAGCATGGTTGTATAGATTGGGATAGATTAGGGCCCGTTATATTGAAATACAACAAAAGAAGATGAAAACAACAATAGTTTTCTTACTCTTCTAAATTTTCCCAAATTGTTTCATTTTGCTTCAATTCATAGTATCACTCAAATCTTGTGTTTTGATTGCTAAAATAAACCTGGATCTAGTACAAAATGAGTTCTAAAGCTTCCTTCACGGTTGAAATGAACAAAAGAAAAAGGAGAAAAGTTGATTTTTTTTAGATGAGCCCTTTATGGTTGTAGCAGCCATATTGGTGCCGATATGAGGTGTATCGGCCTGTATTTGTCTTTACAGCCCCTTTGTAATAAATAAACTGGTGAACCATATCGCATAACCTAGGTGGTTGATGTAGTCATGATATGGCCGATAAAATAAGAGGCTTGGCGATCAAATGGGTGGTGCAATCTCTGAGAACTAGTGGGGTATCTGCTCTGCTAGTGAGATAGGGATCGAGTAGCGCAATCTGGTGCAGTAATCCTTGTGCCTCTCCTTTGGCTAAACACTTCTTTTAACTAGGGCATGCTGGTGTTCCCATGTTTCCAGTTGTTCTCATTGGAACCTGGGCCTTGGGCCTTCTTTCAATTAATTTTCGCACCCACTCAAAAAAACAAATAACAAAATAAACAAAAAATAAAAAATAAAAAAAAAAATAAAAAAAAAAAAAAAAACAAAGAAGGATAAAGGAAAAAAGATGCGGCCGATTTAGCCTTCATTTTGAATATCAGTATCAAGAGGCATATCGGCCCAACCAGAAAACGATATTGTACAAGAGTCACATATCCATATCGGTCCTTATCACTGTATTTCCCGTATCAGTGAACATTTTTTAAGCCAATAATTAAAGAAAAATATTAGAAAAGGGGGGAGAAATGAGATATTCAACTATTTATCGTTTTTGTATCTTAGACATGTGTACAATGTTATATCAAACAATTCTTTGTTAAGAATGTTGTATGTTTGCTTGACCTATGGAAAGTCAACCAAATGGACTTTAATTGAACATAAATCAAGCATGATTTGGTGAATTAACGTCCATTACATTGGAAGACAACAAGTTTTGATCCCAAAAAATGACCTAGATGTAGTCTAAAATGATTTTCTAAGCTTCCTCCAAGGTCGATTTTTTTTTTTTTTTTTTAATTTTTTTAAGAATTTAATTTGGGCCTTTATGGCCATATTGGGCTTTTTTCGCTGCCAATGTGACCCAAGATTTTTTGGGGTGGGCTGACTTGACCCAGTATCCCATATTGTTTATGATAGTACAGGATTATGAAAAAAAATAAAATAGTAATTAATTAATTTGGGTCATCATGGCCATATTGAGCTTTTTTCAGTGCCAATATGACCCAAGCTTTTTTGGGGTGAGCTGACTTGACCCATTATCCCATATTGTTTCTGATAGTACAGGATACTATATGATACCAATATCAAATCTATGAATACAGCTGTATCGTAAATGATTTTCAAAACCATGGTTACGTTATTCACCAGAAAGCATATGGCTAGCTTCCCAAAATAGCATATGTTTAACCATTAGTTAAACCAAGCCCTTATGGACAGTTCTCGGTAGGGCAGAGAAGTGGTGAGCAGGCAGTCCACAAGGTACCAAATTTGCAACCTAGGCACCCCATCATTTGTGGAAGCATTTGATGATCCACAAATTGCACAAATTGCCATTAATTGTTGTTGGGAAAATTTGAAATAAATTCATAGGGAAGGAGGGTACCTAAATGCCCCATCCTTTGTGTTGTGGCACCATTTGAGCCACCCAAATGCTCCATCTATTGTGGCACCATTCGAGCACTAAGTTAAAGGGCTCATCAAATGGAAAAGGTTATTTTCTCTCCAACAAAAAAGTGTTGGAAATGTCAAAATCAGATATTTCCAATAAATCCCAATATATATTCTTATTTCATCACTGATAATTTGCACTTGCTTTTTGACACTTGACTTTATTGCATGGATTAGATCATTTTGAAATTGAAATAACATATGAAAATGTGCTTTAGTTTTGTAGTTAGTGAAATACGTTGTCGGCAATAGAGCCACTAAATTGACCTTGTCTACTTGACGCAAGACCGATGCATGAACCGAATAAGATGTGAGATTAAGTAGCAGAATTAAGATAATTATAAAAAAAACACAAGTATTGCCATAATCATCATGAATCCCCTGAAAACCAAAAGAACATTATGCATGATCCTAGCCTAAGTTACCAACATCATCACACAAGATCATTAAATAAAACGAAACTAGCATCTAATGGATTTAGGGACATTCAATTAGCATAGGATATAGTCTATTTCAAAGTAAAAGGCCTAATACAACCTATGGTAAAAATTAAGGTTTGGGTAATTTGGGAAAGTAGGAAAATTAGGGATTTTAGGTTTAGAGTTAGGGTTTTGGGAATGGAATAAAGGTAAAGGAAAGATAGATTTATGAAAGGATGAAGGCTTAAGATGGGAGAATCAAAGAATTCGAAGAAAATACCTTGATGGAGGAGAAGAGAGAAGATGTAGGGATAGATGGAGACCTCACACCTCCGTTGATGAAGATTAGCCTCACACCGATCTCCCTTCCAAATCGCATGGAAGTATCTTCAAATCGCATGAAGATGGAAGAAGAAAGCAAAAGTTTTTTTCTTCTTCGTTTTTATCACAAAATCCAATGAGGGAGAGGTCACACGCCCACCCTCTTTTATAGCTTCAAGAAAGTTCAAAAATTACAATAAACACACTGTTTTGTGAAATTTGATGAAAATAACCCTAATCTAACTAAAATCAACTAAAAACATTCATAATGGTGTCAAAACATAACATAAACAAAACTAAATCCTATAAGCTGATAAAATCTAAGAAAAACTAGTGTGGATGCTCCATAATCAATGACCCGGTCACGTGATCCAACGGCCTGATCGTCACATCCCTCCGATCCAACAATCTGGATCACTCCATAAAGTAGCCCATGTGCATCTTCCCAATGTGGGGTCTTCCAGATGCCCGCACATGCACATGGGGTCTTCAGCACGATCACGGATACTCGTCTAGCCACAGGGAAATCGGTATAGCCCGCCTCCTCCTCTGATATGTATGCAAAAGTGTACGTGAAGTGATGTCCTCATCACTACTCTAGCAAGAATGACAATTTGAATAGAGCTAAACTCATGTTGATCAAAACTGGTGTGGAAATCTTCTCCACTCAAGTTGGTGGGCATTCATTAAGGTGATTCATGAAATGCAATTGCTTGGTTGTCTAGTAGTTACACAGTTGTGGGTTTTAGTGTTAATTTTAAATGATTTAAGATTGCACACCTCATCCTCGTAGAGCTTTTAACCATGCTTTAAGGGAAGTCAATTTTGTAGCTCATTCCTTAGCCGAGTTGTACTAGAATTTTGCTTTGTATTGGTGACTCTTATCCATTGTCTTGATGGCTCATTCTATCCCATCTCTTTTTCGGTAAAATATGTGTTGTTGCTGATATAAAGAAAAGATAGCGTAAAACTAGTCTACTATTTAAGTGTTGTGTGTAATAGATGAAATGAAATAACCATTTTACACTAAATCTTGTAGTGCAAGCTGTTTCTCTCTAATTGGATACAAGTTCTTTTTTTCTAATTGGTCTTTTTTCTCTATGTGGGGGTCATTATTTGTGTAATCTAATTATTAGATTTCTTATAATCATTGTAGATACCATCACCAAATGTCACAGAAGGTCATCAAACAAGAAATGCATCTATTATGGCAAGCATAGCAGGTTCAAGGGTTCTAACAGAAGATGAACTTGACTCAACTACTCTTTTAAATGCAATTGATGAGATCTTAGGTATGTGAAATCTCTTGCTTCTCTCAACAAGTGTTGATTGTGTCTGAAAGTTGACTACCTGAGATTCTTAACTTTGTTTGGTGATATGTCAAATCTCATTCAAAGTTGTAGGACAAAAGGTTCTTAAAGTATGGACCTAAGTGCATCTTCTTTGTAATTCCTCTCTTCCTTGTATGTACCAATGGCCCACAAGTGAATGCCAACAGGACCTGTACAAGTGAGATGGAGAAGGGGCTGTATTGCACACTTGCAAACATGGATGCATGAGATGTTTGGCCACTCATCAAGTAGGGTTTGCGGTAAACACTCCACCGCCCAAAATTTAGGTGGTCCGCTCATCAGGTGGGCGACAAGCATACATTGAATTTGGTTCATTGCTCATTGTCTATTTTAGTATCATCAAATTGTGTCATACAAGTTTGATCAACCTCATGAGTGGATCAGTCCGACTCTTGGGCCAGGCATGTACAAGGTGGCCACCGCTTGATAAATGACCTGGATCTCTCACACTTTTTCTACTGCACGTGTGGGGAAGCCCCTTCACCATATCACTTGTGCAAGTCCCCTTATCAGGGCTCATAGCATGCATGTTCAAGCCCTCTAAAGTAGGCAACCTCAATTTCTGGAGAAGGGTGTCCTACTTAGCATAGCGATTATCATTTTCATTCATTTCATGAAATTTATTCTTGGAACTTCCTTTGCTTTCATCATCACCTTGTGTGACTCAATGCTGTGCTGAAATTTATACAAGATAATTTGTGTTACTTGAACCCTTAAGAAAATAAGAGTACTCAAGTTGGATACTTGGACACTCATATATGGGTAAGGATAAGGGACAACCCTTTATAAGACTTGAAATCCAGATTAATGAGAATTTTAAACTCTAGAGGTGTTAGTTATTTATAATTTATGGTGAATTGTACCAATTGGGCAACAAATTCAACTTGCCATATCCTAACATGATTATCCGTATGATTATTTGTTATGCAATGGGCTTGAGTTGTGTGGAACCATATGCTATAGACATCAGCTGTTCACAAAGTCCCCTTTGCGGGTAATGGGCAATAGTTGCACTATGGTGCAGCATGGGGGCCTGACCTTGTTGGTATGTGAATCATGTTGGTAGTCATGTATTGGTGGGTCTCTTGCTATTTTGAGTAGCCAACCACTTGAGCATGCCTTTTTGGTGTGTCAATGCTTCGTGCATAAGGGTTCACATGGCAGTTGCCCTTGCATGACCCTACTCTGCTTGCTCACCCTTTAGGTTATGCATGTAATAGTTGGGTTGGGATTAATACTAGGTGGAATTGCATTGGCATATGAGTTGTACAGTTTTAGAAACCAACCAGGCCCAGCCTTGGTTACAAGATTCCAAGAACCAACCAAACCCCTGGTTCTAGGAACCAACCAAGCTTGGTTCCGGCTTCCAGATTTGCCGCAACACATTTTCTCGTCTGTGCATGAACCTAGTTCCAGATCCTGATTCCAGCTCCTAGTTGACCCAATCAATAGAACCGGAACGTGCCACCTTCTCCGGGAAGTTGGAGACAATGGCCATGTTTGTTGCCATTTTTGCTCCTGCTTCCTCCAACCACAGATCTTCAAGAGGCTCTAAAAAGGCCACAATTCACACCTACAAGCGTGGACAAATAGAGATAATTAACAAGAATAAACAGTCTAGAGATCGAGCATTGAAGCGGAGAGGTTCAAGCATCCATCAATCCAGAACTATGAGCTTTTGCAAGGTTGCATCACGAGGAAACCGGAGAAGAAGCATGTGAAAGCACATCCTCATACGACAAACCTTTCTTGCCAAACCTTCTCCCTTCACATAATTTAAAAAAAATATTTGCTACACATTTTCTCGTTAAGGGTAGAGTGTGATCCTGATTTAAATCTATTATGATACGGTTGTATTGTCCCTCCTCGCTATGCAATAGATGGGTGAACCGGTATGTTTAGAAAAAGGAGTCACATTGACCGGTATCAGTGCCAACATGGCCAACACGACCGCTATGGCGCATACTACAAGAAAGTTTATTTGGATTTAATCATTGATAACAGATCTTGGTCAGAACTTCTCTCATGACCTTATTTCGTGACAGACAAGAAGCTATCCATATTGCTTGGAATCCAGTATTTCATGAAGAACTAATCACATTGAAGTAGATTCATAGCAAAAAAAAAAAAAAAATCAAATCCAAACTCAATATGTCAAAGTCCACATTGCTTCCCCCTTCTTATTTTAGTTCGGTCTTCGTTGTTCCCTAAATAATAAAAAAGAAGAAGAAAAATCCACTGATCAAGTTGCCAATACTTTACCAGAGCTATTTGCAGGTTTTGGCTCTTTGGTTTAGACAAGTTGGGAATTGTGATATCTATGCACCAGTTTATATGTCTATCTGTATATGGATGACAATACTTCCATGTATGGTGGTGCTTTAGTTGGTTTTTGGCAGTGTTTTAAATAGCTTATTCTATGGAGCATGTAGCTTACGCCATGTAGCATAGCTTAGCCTTCACACTATGTAGCTCACTTAGGTCACGTGCAGCCAATGCTACACACTAATTACATGCTATGTAGCTTACATTACAAGTTATTTTTCACAAAATGTTAAAATTAATTAATGTTTTCAATGATTTGTTACATTTGGTTTAATCAAGTGCAACCTTATATTAAAATTTTAGAAGTACCCTGTAGCTTATGCTACAAGTTATGTAACTTGTACTCGCACTTTAAAGGGGTGAATACCATGCTACACCGCATTGACTATTTAAAACACTGATTTCTATATATATACTGTGTGTGCGCCTGTGTGCGTGCGCGCGCCCGCGCATGCGATGATGAGGTTGCTTAAGGACATTTCTAACTTTGCTTTTGTTAGTAAAGTTGTGAATAGGGTTGTAACTTACACCTTAATCACTTCTCCCTCTTACAAGTTTCTCTCTCTTCTCTATTTTTTCTTCTTCATTCTTCTCCTTTCCTTAAGATTTATAAAATGATAGTGAAATGTAGCAAAAGCATTGACTTTTATGACCTTGTAAGTATTCTCTTTTTAAGAAGAACTTGAAATTAAGTTGTGGTGGTTGTCGCTGTCATCATAGCCATCATCAGCTATTTGTGGCTGGCTATCTAATGATTGCGTAGGAAAGTTCAATGTCCTGCTGCCTACCTAATGAGCTGGGAAAAATCAAGTCATTATAACACGAATGATATTGCCTATAATCTATTAACAAGGGATTTTTGGAATACTGTCAATTGCCTTTTTTTTATAAAGGAAACTATTGTTAAAATATGTTTGGTAATGTTTAAAGCAAAAGTCCAATGGTGGTATGTTCTCTACTCCCCCTTTTTAAGGTACTCAATGCGAGTCAAGTAATGAGGGATGCTACTGTGCCATGCATGTGCGTCGTGGAGTTCCATGGTATGCATAAGAAGGCATCTATGTTGTACAAGTGGCACTGATCTACGGTGTTCAGGACTATTGTGGTACACCACTTGGATGGGCCATATCCTGATATTAATTGGCTTAGACTACAGTAGCCGTTTGATTGGTGGCAACCCTGAAAAATGTTTGGCTTGCTTTAAACAGGCCAACTGTCCCCATTGAAAAATGAATGGTCAGACTTTTCCAATCACTTTGATTTTTTGTATAGCCCATCCACCTGCTTGCTCATATTATCAGCAGGTCCCAATTACCATACATGTTTACCACGTGTACGGTGAGGGAGTTCTGGATTTGAGTCAGAATGCAACACTGTCAATTTGAAAAGTCTAGCTGAAATTATTATAACTTCTCAATGATTTCTGGCTTTTCTCACCCTTGTGCAGGTGAAGATGTTCTGATGGCAGAGATGTCTGAGAAGGCTATGAAGGCTGCACGGCCGGATGCATCTACACATATCGCCCTACACATTCTTTCCCTCGTCAAGCTACCATCACAATAAATAAAAAAAGGGAAAAAGAAAGAAAGGAAGGAAGAAAAATGACACAAGGCATAGAATATAGCAGGTATGATTCTGTTGAAAATCTTATGCCATTTTTGGATGCCACTTAGAAATGATTTAATCTCATTTTAGTTAATACCAATAACATATTAGAGATCACAGTTTATATAGATTGTTGGTATCTTTTTAATCCATGCCCCCCGAAAAAAAGATATCTAATGCACAATTAGGATTAAATAAAATGAGATGAGCTCAAAAATTAAGTGGCAACCAAACTTGTCATTCCTGTTTTCATGATCAGTTTACGTCGCCTGTATTCAAATCATACATGAATAGCTTCCATAGCATGTAGGCAGAACAGATTGAAAACATACTGCAGAAGAACTTGAGATTATGGATGACATCATGTCGTTTGGGTACTTTGATATTGTATAGAGCTGTTTGATATACCTCCTTTAGTAGAGATAGCCGAGGCTATGCGGCGGTGGATTTGTTTCACATGTATGTTCACTGGATTTCTTTCATTATGTGAAAGGGGAGCCATCCCACTTTGACTGTGGATCAAACTTGACCGACCTGTCGGCTCAGAGTCACCAGGAGCCCAGCCCATTGACTAAATGGGCCGAGTATTCTGGCACAAACCCAACCTGTGACACCCATTACCCCGTGGCCAGACCAGACCTGACCTGACCCACTTAGAATTCATCAAACCCTAAAGCTGAACATGCCCTACTGATTTTATTTGTAATTGACTCAGGTGCAACGTAACTCGGCTTTATGATGGAACATGGGGCTAATTGTATGCCAGCCCTGTCTTATTAGCAGATACATACAAACATACAATATTTAATCTTATTCTCTATTAATCCATTAGGGCGTGTTTGGACGGGCCCATCCCATGGGATTGGATTGTATTAGGGTGGATGGCAAGTAATGATGGCTGTGTCAGTGGATTGTTGGCAATCCGATGGGATTGCTATATACAGGGAATTCACCACCGAGTGTGTTTGGCTCGCCTGGCCAATCCCGGGATTACGTCAGCCAATCCCGGGATTGCTCCGTCTAACCAAACATGTCCCAAGCAAAATAGATGGGATTAAGAGGGATTGGGTGGATTTCAAGGTAATGATGGTGATGTCAGTGGATTGCTGGCAATCCCATGGGATTGCTATATCCAACTTCTGCCTTTTTGGCACGCCCAGCCAAATCCCGGGATTGCTCCTTCCAATCCATCCTAATACAACCTAATCCCATCCACCCTGCCCGGCCAAACAGGCCCTTAGGGTTTAGGATGGGTCGGGTCGGGTCATCTAGCCGAGCCCATCGATAAGCTATATGGGGAAGCAATATGTGTGGATCAGGTGGGATAGTGTTCAACCCAAGCCTGACCCTTTATTTAAACGGGCCACATTTTTTAATGTGAGCTAACCGTTTATCTTGTTCTGAACCTGCCCCAGAAGTATGTCAGGCCGGTTGACCCACGGGCAACCGACCCACTGCCACCCCTAACCTGTGGCTAATGCATGCCAATGTGGCACATGCATGGCTGATCCCATCCGCCCAATCAGGTGGGCCCCGCTATCCAGATTATCCAGGCTGAAAATCAGGCTGTGCTGCTAATGCGGTAGGTCAACGTGCATCATTGAATGTGGACTTTTATAAGCGTAGCCCCTTGTGAGAGGCATCTACACAGCAGAGTCTACTTGCTGAGAAGCTTGGGTTGTGCGCGGGCGCGCGCACACACACTATATTGGACAATTTGTCCATGTCCTCAATGTTTGTTTCTAGTTAGATATTTTTCCTTGTAAAGCATTTTCGATCACTGATTGAAATGTAGCGGCTGAAACGGCACCAACAGTCCAGGCTGACAATTAAAATGTAGGGTCTGGAATGGGGCTGGCAGTCCACGCTGACACGCCTTCATTGTGTGTGTGTAAACCCTTGTTAACAGGTTGCACAGATTGAATTGTATACTTATGCCACACGTGATAACCCTTGTTAACAGGTTGCACAGATTGAATTGTATACTTATGCCACACATACAATAACCCTTGTTAACAGCTTGCACAGATTGAATTATACACGTGTGCCACACATGGGACAGTCCTTGTGTACGCATTATGCATATAGGTGGATGAATACATGTGATAAGCACGTAATTCAATTGACCTATTATATGACTAGCTCATCATACAACATGGACAACAAAACTGCAGCTAGGTTCCTCGTGAGTAACGAACGGCTTGTGCAAGTTGTGGTTCGCTTGTGTTGTACAACCAGTTGTATGCGAAGCCAACTCATAATACTTGTAAGTGATCAATTAAAGGTAGTCCCAACATGATAACCAACACAAACATGTGTATATACACAACACACATGGAAAATACATTGCTCAGGTTCAGGTCTAACTGAGTTCATGTCTTGCCAGGTTCAGGTCCTTTTGGTCCTAGATCTCATTCTTAAAAGGGCTTTGGATCTTAATGTACTTAAGTTACTCATGCCTTAAGTAGCTTATCTCTTATTCAACATATCAGCCAAAAAGTTAAAAAGGTATGTTTTGGTTCCCAACGTCACATTAGTACTTATCTTCAATTGTCTTATTCGGTCCATCCGTAATATCCACTGTCCATCATGTGGCTCAACCTTTGATGTGGACCGTTCATTCGATTGGGCCCACCTTAGCCCTGTCTTCAATGTGAACCACCCATCGATGGGGGCCTACCTTCAACATGACCCATCCACCTTGTGACGCCCACCTTCAATTTGGGCTATCCATCATGTGGGCCCACCTTGGCCCTATCTTCAATGTGAACCGTCCATCGATGGGGGCCTACCTTCAACATGGACCATCCACCTTATGAGGCCCACCTTCAATGGGGGCTATCCATCTTGTGGGCCCACTTTGAATGTGGTATGTCCATCATGCAGGGCCCACCTTGGATGCGGGTCATTCATCGTAGGAGCCAAACTTGGATGTGAATGTCCTCATATGGGGCTCACCTTGATATGGTTCATCAATCATGTGGCGCTCACCTTTGATGTGAGCCGTCCATCATGTGGGGCCCACCTTGAATGTGGGCCATTCATCATTGACACCTATGATGTGAACAGTCATTATGTGGGGCCCACCTTTGATGTAAACTGTCCATTGTGTGGGGCCCACCTTTTATGTGGTCCATGCATGGCCCACACTTTTATGTGGTTCATCCATCATGCAAGGTTTGCTTGGATGTGTGCCACTCATCATTAGGAGCTGACCTTTGATGTGGGCTGTCCAATATATAGGGCATACCTTCAATTGCCTGGGGCCACTTTCAATATCCACTGCAGCTCATGTGGAGCTGACCTTTGATATGGATCGTTCATCATGTGGGCCCCACCTTCAATGTGGGTCATCCATCATGTAGAGCCCACTTTAGAAGTGGACCATTCATTATCAGGGGCCTACCCTTGATGTAAACAATCCATTACATATGGTAATCCATAATACGGACCATCCATCACATGGAGAGAGAGAGAGAGGTACGGTTGAAAAGCAAAAAACAAGAAGCTCGGAGAAAAGTAACTTTTATAGTATAAGTTACTTTTACAACTGTACTTACCAACTTAGTTGAAAAGGTAACTTATTAAGTTAATATAAGTTTTATAATGGTACTTACCAACTAGTTTTGTTGAAAAAGTAACTTATTAAATTAAAAAGTTAATGGGTGGTATCAGAATGGGCTCTTAGGGTGCATTTGGATGATAAGTTACTTTTAAGTTAATTATGCCTCAGTGTATATTGGTTCATATATTGGTTTTTACTTAATCAGTGGATAAGCATATTTGGTAAGTATATTTTTTAAAATACCTTCACCGTAAAGCACATTTGGTTAGGAAACACCCAATCCGGCAATGCCGTGATAGTGAAGCCAACTTTAATATATGTGTTATATATTTATTCCATCCATCTATTTTACTAGCTCACTTCAAGGCATTGGCCCAAAAATGGGCTAGATCCAAATCTCTTGTGGATCACACCATAGAAAACATCGGTCATTGAACGCCCATGATTAAAAACTTCCTAAGGCCCACTATAATATATATTTCCTATCTAACCCGTTGATAAGGTCACATAGACAAACCTATTGATAAGATCGCATAGACCAGGATGAAGGGAAATCACAAATATCAGCTTGATCCAAAACTTTTGTGGTCCCCAAGAAATTTTTAATGGTAAGGGCATTCAATCATCATGTTTCCTATGGTGTGGTCCACCTGAGATTTGAATTTGCTTTATTTTTGGGCCCATGTCTTAAAATGAGTTGGCAAAATGGATGGTCACATGGATATTCAATACATACATCAAAGTGGGTCCACCCTCACCTCTTGACTGAAAATGCTGTTATCTGGTTTGTTGAAGGTCGGATGAACTAGGCGCCACCTACAAGTAATGTGATATGGACAATGCAAATCTTTGCTTTTCATTATTGGTGCTATATTTAATACATACGCATTCACCTTTTCATTAGGTCACATGGGGGGTTATACATGCTCCTTTAACCAAGGTTACTGGCAAATCGCGTCCCTTACACCCCCACATATGCAAAACAAACAATGTTGGCCACATGTGCCTTTGTCTATCTTTGATTACTCCATATATGCCCAATGTGCTAATGTGCACAAGTTCTGCCCTTTCGATTTCAGTGCCCACATGTTAAATATGCCAATGTGTTTCTCATGCCACATGTGGCACCGTGCAACTTTAAACACCTCACATGTGAGATTATGTGACACAATTAAAATTCGAGTGGCCCACATACATTGTGTATGAAACATGTGTAATTGTTCATTTTCTAGTGTCTAATACATGTAAAAAAAAATGTGTGCTAATCCCACCCATGCTAATAATTACTAGGAAACTTTTTTAAGAAAAAAAATATTTCGCCACACAACAAATTTGAAAATAAGTTCAAGATTTTTAAGAAAATCATGTGAAAAACAAACAAGCAAACAACCATTAAGGAACTAATTTTGAGATAATTTTATTTTGCCAAAAAATAAAATTAAAAATTTTAGGAAAATTTATCGACAAAGCAAACAAAATAAATTATATTTCCTTTCCCATAATTTGTTGACTTAATGTCTTCAATTTGCACAAAAATAAGGGGTTTTAATCGATCAAACAATCTGCTCCATCAATTGAGAGAACCTCGAATTAAATAGATTGGTCTGTGGATAGTTTTTGACAAGTTCGATCGATCGAACTTGGAGGATCAATTGATTGAAATCATTCAGAAAAATCAAGTTAGCTCTTTGGACACTTTTGAGCATGTTCAATTGATCAAACATAGAGGCTCGATCAATCAAGTGTTACTCGATTGATTGAAGCTTAGATCGACGACAAGTATGATTTGTTTTCTATTCCGGGTATAACATTATATATATGGGTGTAATGCGGGTTTAAAGTATGATTAAGTAATCGTAAGTGATTGGAGGCTTGTTTTAAAGAGAGGCTAGGGTTTTAAAGGGATTTGTCTAGGGAGACAATGATTGTTTGCATGTAAGATGCTTCTAATCTCTCGTAATTCAATTTCATAGTGGATTTGTTTGTCGCTTTGTGCCATGATTTTTTCCTACAATGGTTTTTCCACGTAAATTTGTGTGCTTTCTATGGTTCTTTGTTTGCATTTATCTTTCTTTTATGTGATTCCACCTGGGGTTTGCTTATGCGGCTCCCAACAAGTGGTATTAGAGCGTACGTTGGGATTTGAGTTTGAATTTAAAACATGACGATGAAATGATCTAATGTGAAGTATGAGACAGAAAAGTTCATCAGGTAGAATAACTTTGAATTATGGAGGTGAAGATGAGAGGACTTTTAGTTCAATGAGGATTGCGCAAATACTCCTTGGTATAACGAAGTGTCCTGCGATTATGAATGATGAAGAGTACAAAGAACTTTACTAGAGGGCGATAACCTCGATTCAATTATGATTGTCCAACGATATCCTCTATAATGTCCTTAAATGGACGACTACTGCATGCCTATGGATGAAGTTAGAGAGTCTGTACATGACAAAATTTCTATCAAATCGTCTATATCTCAATATGCAACTCTATGATCTAAAGATCGCAGAGGGTCGGATCTCGATGAGCACATCAGTGTCTTTAACAAATTAATTTGCAAACTGACGAACGTATAGGTTAAGATTGACGAAGAAGATAAAGTCATTATCCCGTTGACGTCCCTTTGAAATTCCTTCGAGAATTTAGTGGATACTTTACGCTATAGTAGAGATACCTTGGACCTTGACGTCGCTATCTCATCGCTTTAGTCAAAGCAATTGAGAAGGAATAACGGTGGAGGAATGTACATATATGAGAGCACTGGTTGCTAGGGAAAGAACATTTGAACAAGAGAAAGAAAAATCACGATTGACGTCTAAGTCGAAGAGCAATGAGAAGTTGAAGTGCTGGAATTATGAAAAGTTTGGGCATATGAAGAAGGATTGTTAGAACCCTAAAACTCAGGCGGGAGATAAATCAAATGATTCACCAAGGGAGGCCAATGCATCATAATCCAGTGAGGAAGCAAGTGGTTGTGACGTATTGATCGCATCTAAATTCAGATGTCTTAGTAGCTAGTGGATTTTGGATTTAAGGGCTTCATACCACATGACATCTCATCGAAATTGTTTTGCTAGTTACAACAAGTACAATGGTAGCTAGGTGTTTATAGGCAATGACATTACTTGTAGGTGCTTGGTATCGGATCGGTGCGCATCAAGATGTTTGATGGGATGGAGCGTATCCTGGCGGATGTAAGACACGTTCCTGATCTAAAGAAGAATATGATATCTCTAGAGGCTCTCGAGGCACTTGGATGCAAGTTCATCAGATTTTATCGTATCCTGAAAGTTTCAAAAGGACCACTCATTGTTATGAAAGCACAGTGGAGGGTAACCTTTACAAGCCGATCGGGAATACCTTATCGAGTGGAGTTGCAATGTCTTTAGAAGAGTCCACATCGGCGCGTTTATGGTATGCGCGCCTATGCCACATGAGCGAGCACGATATGAATCCATTTTGTGATCATTGTCTAATTGCTGAATTTAAACATGTTGATCTTAATATATGTGAGCATTGAATATATGACAAACAATCACGGTTGTCTTTTAAGTCTGAAAAATATGCAAGTAAAGGTATGCTTGATTATGTGCATTCGAATGTATGAGAGCCATCAATCGTTGTTTCTAGGGGAGGATCGTCATTCTTTGTGACATTAATTAATGATTTCTCCATAAATGTGTGGATTTATTTTCTGAAAATAAAATTCATATTTACGCCACCTTCAAGATGTGGAAGGTGATGGTAGAAAAACAATCAGGGTGGAAGTTAAAAATGTTGAGGACAAACAATGGTGGAGAATTTACTTATATAGAATTCATTAGTTTTGCAAATATGAGGGGATAGTGGGCATAATACAGTAAGGCATACATCGGAATAAAATGGTGTGATAGAATGAATGAATCGGACTATCTTGGAGAGAGCTCGAAGTATGTTAAGTAATGTTGTATTAGGGGGAGGAGCTTTAGACTGAGGCTGTCAATGCGACTTATTATTTAGTGAATCGGTCCCCATTTATAGCCATAATATGTAAATTTTTAAAAGAAGTGTAGAATGGTCATGATGTAGACTACTCAGGGCTGAGGGTATTCAGTTATGATGCTTACTCTCATGTACCGTCAATAAAGAGAGATAAGTTAGACCAAAGAGAGAATAAGTGTATTTTTGTTGGATATGGAAATGGTGTAAAGAGACACAGACTGTATGACCAAGCTATACGGAAAATCACAATGAGTCGTGACGTTAGGTTTGACAAGGATTCATTGTTCTGTAAGGATGAACACAATAAACAGAAAAGTCAGTGGTAATTAATGTTGAAATCGAAAAATGTGAGACATAGGTAGAATTGAGTCACGGAAAAAGGTACAAGAGTAGGTGGAGCAGGCACATGTGAGGAGAAATCCACCAAGAGACCATATATTACCAATGATATGTGGAGATGATTCAAATGTTGCATTCGCTCTTATTACGGATGAGGGGGATCCGTTTAACTTACAGAAAGTACTGGAAGACATAGATGCTGAGAAGTGGATGGCGATGATGCATGACGAGATGAATTTTTTATACAAGAATGAGATGTGAGAGTTGGTGGAGCTTCCCGTTGGGCGTAAAGTGATCGGATGTAAGTGGATCTATCAAAAGAAACATGATAGATATAAGGCCAGACTAGCATTAAAGGGTTATGCACAAGAGAATGTTGACTTCAGTGAGATTTCACACATGTTGTCAAGAAAGTATCTATCAAATTTGTATTGCCGCTGGTTGCTTAATACAATATGGAACTGGAAACTGGAACAAATGGATATGAAGACTATTTTCCTACATAAGAAATTGGAAGAACAAATTTACATAAAACAATCAAAAGGGTTTGAGATACATGAGTTATATAATAAGATTTGCAGGTTAAGGATGTCGTTATACGACATGAAATAGTTGTCTAAGTAGTTGTATAAGAAATTTGATTCTTTCATGATGAGTCAGCAGTTTACCAAAAGTTAATATAATCATTCCTACTTCAAGGGCACTGAGTGATGGAGAATTCATTGTCTTGGTAGTGTATGTTAATAGCATGCTAATCGCTAGTTATAGCATATATGAGATCAACATATTGAAGGTTTATTTATCAATGACATTCGAGATTAAAGATGTGAGAGCTGCAAAGAGAAATCTCGTCATTGATATATATAGAGATAGGGAGATGAGCAGACTACAGTTATCTCAAGCAGAATACCTTGAAAAAGTATTAGTCAAGTTTAGGATGGACAATGTTGAATTGGTTAGCACACCTCATGCTGTTCACTTCTGGCTTTCTTTATATAAATATCCTACTACAGGATGAAGAAAACAGTTTATGTCTTGTGTGTCCTACTTGAGCGTTGTTAGTAGTTTGATGTATGTCATTATCTCTACGAGATCGGATATTTCACATGCAGTGGGTGTTGTGAGCAAATAAATGTCAAATCCTATCATATAACATTGGGAGCAATGAATGGCTACCATATTACATATGAGTTACAAATGACTACATCTTGACATTTGAGAAATCATAGGAGAAACTGGTGGGCTATGTGGATTATGATTATGTATGAAACATGGATAATAGAATGTTGACTTTCGGTTACTCGTTTGTATTAGTGGATAGGTCAATCAGTTAGATATCGAAGACGAGTATATGACAATGATGAAGGAATTCGAGAAAAGTGTTTGGTTTTGAGGAATGATGAACGAGCTTGAGCTTTGATAGGAGGCCTTCCCAATTAATTATGACAATGAAAACGCGATCGATTTAGTAAATAATTCGATATATCATTCTCATACTAAACATATTAATGTTTGTCATCGTTTTATCCAATAGGTGCTTGAGAAAGGTGGTATTACTCTTGAGAAGATCTATACGAGCGTGAATCCAGTAAACATGCTTACAAAAGTGGTTCTGGCAAAGAAGTTCAGGATTTGTTCAACTTCTCGGGGCTTAGTGGAAGGATAAATGAAGACGGAGTATGCACGAAGAAAAACGATGACAATGTTGATACTATGATGAAAATTATCAGAGATGGAGCTTGTAGTTGTGGATCATAATGATTGAAGTCATGGTGGAAATTGTTACTTGTATATCTTCAATCTGTGCAGAAACCAGAGGGTTTCGATCGATCGTACAATTTGCTTAATCAATTGAGAGAATTCCAGATTAAACAGATTGGTCTCTGGACAGTTTTGGACAAGTTCAATCGGTCGAACTTAGAGAATCAATTGATTGAAATAATTTGAAAAAATTAAGTTAACTCTCTAGACACTTTTGAGTATGTTCAATTGATCAAACATCATGGCTTGATCGATTGAACCTAGATCAACGACGAGCACAATTTTGCATAATCGTACTATTTGTTTCCTATTTTGGGTATAACAATATATATATATATATATATATATATATATATATATATATATATATAATATGAGTGTAATGTGGGTTTAGTGTAAAGTTGGTTCTAATATCTTGTAATTCATTTTTATAATGAATTTGTTTGTCGTTTTGTGAAATTTTATCCGTTAAGGTTTTTTTTCATATAAATTCATGTATTTTCTATGGTTTTTTATTTGCGTTTATCTTTTGCGAATGTCATTATATTTAAGGTTTGCTTCAGCATCTCTCCACGTATTTTCTAGAAATAAGATGTACTGCCAAACACTATTTACACATGCTTTTTTTTTTTTTTTTCAAGAGAGAGATGGGAGGTGCATTCGTATTATTAGTTTTGCACTGTTTAGAAAACAGTGGTGATCCATCTTCCTCACTTGTGGGATTCATGCACATATCCAGATTACCCAAATTGTGGGTCCCACTGTGGATGGAGCGTATTTCTAAAATTACATTAAACTAATGACATGACAATCGAATTAATAGCCATCAAATGAATGATTAAAAGTAAAACAACGAGTGATCCCAGACGCTTGATATTTCCTTCTCAGTCCAATTTCTTGGTAACGCTTCATCTGCAGTTGAATAAGAGATTTGACGGTATGGATTGCTGCATAATCATGCCATGTGTAGGTTTAAAGAGTGACCGCCGTTTTTTAAACAGTACATAACTGAAACACAGTAGCCCAACTCATTATTAAGATGAAGACGATATCCCATCAAATGACCGGAATCGTATACACCACCTATTCCACGCAGCGCCTAAAACACCTAGACTCTTTGTGGCCCACCATATTGTAATTGTAAATCCACTCCGTCCATCAGGTGAGAAACCTTATTTTAACCCTACATAAAAAAAAAAATAATAATAAAAAAATAAATAAAAATTCAGGATGATATAAAACTCCAATTAACCACTGTAAAGATGTGAAATTACTCTTAAAACCTCAAAGTTGGCAAGTTTGGCATCCTTAGTGTTGGATCGAAAATTTTAGTCCATCACCTCATCCTGGCCATTTATACATGATTAATGAGTTTGATGAAAGATACACACCATGATGACTCCACGCAAAAACCTATGGCTGGCATCCCATCACCATTGTCCCATGCGGTGTGGCCCACGGGAGTTGTGGTTCTTGATATTCTTTAGCTCCATGATCTAAAATAGATTAGGTGAATTGAAATTTTAATCATAATTAGCATGGAGTTCATTTGAATTGAAATTTATAGTGGTGTTTGGTGTGAATATTGTTGGGATGCCTTGCACAAACCTTAGGATCTAGCCTCTCGAAACAAACCAGAATTATGGATAATAAAGCAATGAAATAAATCAAAGCATCAATCACACACCACACAAGAGATTTTTACGTGGAAAACCCTCAAAGAGGTAAAAACCACGGGACCTCGTCCAGATCAACAATTCACTATGAAGTAGAACGTTACAATCTTCTTCACTCACGCAGGAGTGGATAAACAATAAGAGAAATAGAGAAAACGGAGAGATCTAACTGATTATGAGGACATAGAAGCGCTGAGATATAGATTGCACAGTAGAGAACCTCCACGAGCAGAACCTCCCTTCTATAAGCTTCATTTCTCTCTTTCTCCCTCTCTCTGACCTTTGATAGCCCTAAACCTTTTAGCAAATCCCTTGTAAAGCTTTAGAAAACCCTCTTGTTATGCCTAGAAAAACCCTAGGCAACTCCTTTTATAGTTTAGGAAACTCCTTTTTGCATCCCTGTTGCGAAAGAACTCAAATCCACAGTTTCGCGCAAAATCGCGGAACAAATTGCGTAACCTTCGACTAGTCGTAGGTCCCCTTCGACTAGTCAAGACATTCCTTCGACTAGTCCTAGCTACAGTAAAAAACAACAAAACAACTCGCTGGACTTTGAGTCGAAGTTACGACTCGAATCTTCGTCTGGTCGACCACCAGCCTTCGACCAGTCGAGCAGGGCTCTCGACCGGTCGAAGATGGGTCAAAAAAACCATCAAATCTCCCCCTTTTTGACCCAAGAGGGATCCACCTTCTTCAAGCCAGCCAGGTTTCTACAAACCTCAAACTTGCCCTTGAGCAAAGCCTTGGTCATCATGTCTGACCCATTATCGTCCGTGTGGACCTTCTCAAGCTGTAACACCTTCTGTTCCAAAGTATCCCTTATCCAGTGATACCGAATCTCTATGTGTTTCGACTTGGAATGCTGACTTGGATTCTTGCTCAAGTGTATAGCACTCTAACTATCGCAATAGACCACGTGCTCCTCCTGCTTCAGGCTAAGTTCCTGTAGGAACATTTTCATCAAAAGCATCTCTTTATATGCCTCTGTGACTGCAATGTACTCGGCCTCTATCGTCGACAATGCTACGACCTTCTGTAGCTTGCTCTGCCAAGAAATCGCTTCCCCTGCAAACGTGAACATGAACCCCGATGTAGACTTCCTGGAGTCTATGTCACTTGTCATATCTGCATCTGTGTAGCCCTCTAACACAGGTTTACCGTCACCATAGCATTGGCTCAACCTGGATGAGCCTCTTAGATACCGTAATATCCATTTCACCGCTGCCCAATGCTCTTTGCCAGGATTGGAAAGGTACCGGCTAACAACACCAACCGCATATGCTATGTCTGGGCATTTACACACCATAGCATACATCAAACTTCCTACAGCTGACGCGTAGGGTATCTTCTGCATCTCTTCCACCTCTGCCTTCGTCTTGGGACATTGCCTATCTCTCAATCTGAAGTGACCATCCAGTGGAGTACTGACTAACTTCGCTGCATTCATATTGAACTGCTCTAGGACTTTCTCAATATACCGCTCTTGTGACAACCAAAGCTTCCTGCTGCTTCTGTCACGAGTTATCTCCATTCCTAGGATCTATCTAGCCGGGCCCAAGTCTTTCATTGCAAAAGACTTGCCCAACTCCTGTTTCAGCCTGTCGATCTTCTTGATGTCTTTTCCCATGATGAGCATGTCATCAACATATAACAGCAAAACTAAGAAATCACCATATGAGAACTTGCGCGTGAACACACAGTGGTCCGACTCCGTTCTGTCATATCCATGCTTTAACATAAACGAGTCGAACTTTTTGTACCATTGCCGTGGAGCTTGTTTCAGCCCATACAAGCTCTTCCTCAGCCTACACACCATATGCTCCTTGCCCTTGACTTCGAACCCCTCTGGTTGGTGCATGTAGATCTCTTCTTCCAGGTCACCATGGAGAAAGACAGTTTTAACATCTAACTACTCTATCTCCAGATCCATGCTAGCCGCCAACCCAAGCAACATCCGTATGGATGTCATGTTCACCACTGGTGAGAATATCTCCTCGAAGTCTATGCCTTTCCTTTGACCAAACCCTTTTACCACAAGTCTGGCCTTGAACCTCGTCTGTGAATTCTTCTGCTCAACCTTCTTTCTGAACACCCACTTGTTGCTCAGTGCCTTCTTACCCTTAGGCAATTTTACCATATCATACGTGTGGTTCTTATGCAAGGATTCCATCTCCTCTTGTATAGCTTTCAACCACTCCCCTTTATGCTCATCGGGTAGGGCCTCAGAATAATCTTCTGGCTCTCTCCCATCAGTCAGCATAATATACTCATGTGGCGAATACCTCTTGGACGGCTGTCTGTCCGTAGATGACCTCCTCACCTGTGGCTCAACAGGTGGATCAAGTGGGGGCTGCTCCCTTGGTCCATCTTTTGAAGGAACTCCCTTGTCTTCTGCACCTTGCTGTACTCCCCCGTCATCAGGCACCACGGGAGGAGTAATCGGATCCATGTCCTCTAGCTCACCTGAACTAAGGTGATTCTTCTCTAGCTTACCAATGTCTTCTATATACTGATCTTCAAAGAAAACCACATATCTGCTCCTGACGAGCTTCCTCTCGGTTGGATCCCACAATTTATAACCGAACTTTTCATCATTGTACCCTAAGAACACACATTGCCTAATCTTCATGTCGAGCTTGGACCTCTCGTCCTTTGGTATGTGAACGGATGTCCTGCATCCAAACACCCTGAGATGACTGTACGATGGATCATGTCCAGTCCACACCTTCTGAGGTACTTCTCCATTCAATGGGGCTGATGGAGACCTGTTTATCAAATACACCGCCGTGTGCATTGCTTCTCCCCAGAACGTCTTGGGCAATTTCGCATGGGATAACATGCATCTGATTCTCTCAACAATGGTGTGATTCATTCGCTCAGCTACACCATTATGCTGGGGGTCTTGGGAACCGTCTGTTTATGCCGTATACCCAGGGACTTGCAGTACTCATGAAAGTCGCCAATGTATTCACCACCATTGTCAGTGCGGATGCACTTCAATGGTCTACCTGTCTCTCTCTCGACCATAGTATGAAACAGTTTAAACACACCAAAGACCTCATCCTTGGATTTCAAAGCATAAACTCAAACCCTCCTAGATGCATCATCTATAAAAGTGACAAAATACAATGCCCCACCCAAGGTTTTTGTCCTCATAGGACCACAAACATCAGAATAAACCAAATCTAAAGCATGCACTTTATTAACATGAGAAGCAGTTTTAATGAATAAAACTCTATGTTGTTTCCCTGATAAACAATCAAGACAGGTTTTGAGAGGTGTACCTGTCACGTCTGGAAGGAGCCGCTTCCTTGCTAGTAGCTGAAGCCCTTTTTCACTCATGTGGCCTAGACGCCTGTGCCACATGTCAATAGCTGAATCTTCCGCTGCGTTCAATCCACCCTTGCACATACTGACACTTGCCTTGTAAAGGGTGCAACACTTCTTTCCTTTGGCCACGATCAATGAACCCTTGATGAGCTTCCATCGCCCACCAGCAAACCAGCTTTCATAGCCATTATCATCCAACCTTCCCGTCGACATCAAGTTGAGGCGAAGGTCTAGGATATGCCTCACATCCCTGAGAACCAATGTGCACCCTACATCAGTTTTCATACAAATATCACCGACTCCCACGATTTTTGATACGCCAGAATTTTTCATTTTCACAGTCCCATAGTCACCTGACTTATAGGTTGTGAAGGAGTCCCTGTGTGGAGTAGCATGAAAAGAAGCTCCCGAGTCTATCACCCAGTCGGTGCCTTGACTCGTAGCTGTGAGACATACATCATGATCTGCAGAAAGAATAACTACAACGTCGCCATCTGAAGCGACCGCAGTAGAATCTGATTCATCTTCCTTCCCTTTTCCTTTCTTGTCGTTTTTCTTACCACGACATTCATGCTTGTAATGACTCTTCTTGCCACAATTCCAACATTCAACATCTTTTCTGTTACTCGACTTGCCTCTTGATTTATCTCGGGCCTTTCCGCCCTTCCTGTTCTTTCCTCTCCCCCGTTCCTGTGTCACAAGGGCCTCTTGCTGAGTAGACCCCTGAGACTTCCTCCTTGTCTCCTCATTGAAGAGACAACTGGTTGCCTGTTCTATGGATATCTTTCCGTCTGGCGCGGAGTTACTTAGAGACACCACCAATGTCTCCCAACTGTCAGGCAATGAACTAAGCAATAGTAAAGCCTGCAATTCATCATCCAGGACCATCTTCATAGAGGTGAGTTGGTTCATTATATTGCTGACCTCAATCATGTGGTTGGCCACAGAACCACCATCCCTGAACTCAAGATTCACAAGTCTCCTTATCAGAAAAATTTTATTACCGGCTGTCTTCCTCTCATACAGCCCTTGTAATTTCAGCCATAGGCTTGCGACTGAGGTTTCCGTAGACACATGGTGGAACACAGAATCATCAAACCATTGTCTAATAAACCCCACCGCTTTTCGGTTCGTCTTCTTCCAATCATCATCAGTCATATCCTTGGATTTTGCTGATATGCCTAAGATTGGAGAATATAGGTCCTTGCAATAAAGCAAGTCCTCCATCTTAGCCTTCCATATGGTCCAGTTAGAACCATTGAGGCTGATCATCGTTGAGCCACCTTCCATAATTCAAAACCGATCCTACCCGTTCAATGAACTTATCTCTGATACCACTTTGTTGGGATGCCTTGCACAAACCTTAGGATCTAGCCTCCCGAAACAAACCAGAATTATGGATAATAAAGCAATGAAATAAATCAAAGCATCAATCACACACCACACAAGAGATTTTTACGTGGAAAACCCTCAAAGAGGTAAAAACCCCGGGACCTCGTCCAGATCAACAATCCACTATGAAGTAGAACGTTACAATCTTCTTCGCTCACGCAGGAGTGGATAAACAATAAAAGAAATAGAGAAAATAGAGAGATCTAACCGATTATGAGGACATAGAAGCGCTGAGAAATAGATTGCATAGTAGAAAAACCTCCACGAGCAGAACCTCCCTTCTATAAGCTTCCTCTCTCTCTCTCCCTCTCTCTCAACTTTGATAGCCCTAAACCCTTTAGCAAATCCCTTGTAAAGCTTTAGGAAACCCTCTTGCTGTGCCTAAAAAAACCCTAGGCAACTCCTTTTATAGTTTAGGAAACTCCTTTCCGCATCCCTGTTGCAAAAGGACTCAAATCCATAGTTTCGCGCAAAATCGCGGAACAAATTGCGTAATCTTCGACTAGTCGAACCTAGTCTTCGACTAGTCGTAGGTCCCCTTCGACTAGTCGAACCTAGTCTTCGACTAGTCGAGACATTCCTTCGACTAGTCCTAGCTACAGTAAAAAACAACAAAACAACTCGCTGGACTTTGAGTCGAAGTTACGACTCGAATCTTCGACTGGTCGACCACCAGCCTTCGACCAGTCGAGCAGGGCTCTCGACCGGTCAAAGATGGGTCGAAAAAACCCATCAAATATAAATTTTATGTGAATCTAAAAGTTTCATGTAGTGACATATATTTTATTAAATTTTTAATAGTGACTTACAACTTACAATAAAATTTATGTGAAATTAATGTTACCACTTTCCAAATACATTTACTTTATACCTCTATCATTAATTGTTACCTTTTACATTGTTTGTACGATGCCTAACAACCCCTTATAAAAACTGATAGACAGAATAGATGTTATACACAACATGTTGGGTCCTTCTCCCACTATCACTGCTGCTTCCTATGGTGTGGTCCACTTAAAGCCATGTATCTATATCAATTTCGAGCTCATATTTTTAAATGATAATGAAAAATTGAATGAACAGTGATAAAACCAATACTTCATGGTGGGCCCATAGAGGCATAGGCCTTGATGGACTCGATAAAGGCAGGGCCCACGGAAGTTTTGATTAAGATGATATTTGTGTTTTTCCTTCCTTACAAGTAGAGTTGTACACGAACCAAATTAGCTTGGTTAACTCACTCAACTCGACTCATAAAAGCTCGATTTGCCTTGGTTTGAAACTGAGTTTAAGCAGAGTTGAGTTGATTTTTGGAACTAAAAAAAATTTCAAGACGAGTTCGAGCTTGTTCGAGCTCAAATCAACTCCGATCGAACTTCAACTCGAATTGAACTCAGATCGAATCAGTTTACAGATTCAATTATTTTGATATTGATGTTACTTACCAAATGTTTGATGAAATGACTTAGTGAAGCGTTGTTTCGGGTGCATATATTCTCCACAAGATCAGCTGGTGGTGAGGAAGGTATGATTTCAAACAAATCACTACAAAAAAAAAACTTTATATGATAAAACTACTTTTGTATTTTGATTTTGATGTTGCCTACCAAGTATTCGATGAAATATATGTAAACTAATGCTGTTGTTTTGCATACTATAAGAAATTGAAGGTCCGCTCCATATTTAAGAAAATGTCGTCCATGCCTGAACTTGGCTCAAACTGCCCGAAGTTGTTGACCGAACCGACTTGAGCTGGCCCGTTAGGCTCGAAAACTGAGCCTAACGGGCCAGCTCAAGTCCGAGCTGGGGTCAGCTACTGGCCGAGCCAAGTCGAGCTTGGGTTCACTTTGTACGGCTCTATGTGTAAGTTTTTTTCACCTTAGGAACAGGTTAGATGACAAATAAATATAATGGTCGACTCAAGTAAGGTTTCAATGGTGGGAGTCATTATTACCTCTCATTCCTATGGTGTGGTCCACTTGAACGTTAGATGTGCCTCGTTTTAGGACTCATGCCCTGAAATGATCTGGAAAAATGGATGGACGGCGTGGATATAAAAGCCACACGTCAGGGCCCACAGATTCCCCGCCTGTACCGAGGTCCTCTAGGCGGGGGGCAGCACACAATCGCCTCCCTATAACAAAAGAGGAGAACGCATATCTGATTCGAGAAGAGGGAGAGAGAGAGGAAGGGGAAATGCTGCAAGCGGATTTACGCTCCGCCCTGCAATTTGCAGCGACCGTTTGTTATCTGAATCCGATCGTACCATTTGGGAGAGAACCGAATCTGAGGGCATCTTCCCCTTCCAATTCCCGCCATTATTTCCTGCCACGTGCGCCCTCCATCAGGCCAATCTCCTTGTTAAGTGCGGCCGTCGAGAAGAAGCAGCAGGAGAAGCCGTCCATCTGTACGGCCGACGAGCTTCACTACGTCGCCGTTCCCGCCACTGAATGGAAGCTCGCTCTCTGGCGATACACGCCTCCCCCCAATGTCTCTGTCTCTGTCTCTGTCTCTCTCTCTCTCTCTCTCTCTCTATCTCTCTCTCTCTCTATCTCTCTCTCTATGGCTTTTTCGTAATTGTTTTGATTTTATTGGCTTGTTTTGGGAAGATGCACGCCTTACTCCATGCTCTCTCTCTCTCTCTCTCTCTCTCTCTGGATGACATTTTCGTAAAATTTTTTAAAAAAATTCGATTGGCTGCAGCATGATGTCCTCTCCTGGCGATGGCGTTTTCGTAATTATTTTGATCTAATTGTCTTGTTCTGCAAACATTTGGGAATTGCAGGTGCCTCCGAGAAATCATCCTCTGTTGCTTTTGTCGGGGGTAGGAACGAACGCCATCGGATTCGATCTCGCTCCTGAGGTTGGTTTCTGTCTTTGTTTTTTTGTTTTTTTTTTGGTTGATTATGTTGAATTTTCTTTAATTTTGATTTCCTCACGTTTTGGCACTGGAATTATATATTACACGGCCTCCATCTATCAACAGGATATGCATGTTTTCAGTTCTGGCAAGTGGGCCCCATAGTTCAGTAATCTAGATCATTGTTCTGTTGGGTCCCACCGTTGATGGACCATTGAATGAAATTCTCCCTGCTTGGCAGATCTGGATGGCAAATTTGGAGACTTTTTAAAAAATGTGTATATGGACCATTGTTATATTTCTCTTCTAAACTGTCTTAGGCCATCGGTTGAAAGGTGAACGTTGTCTTATTGGGGGAATTTTGGGCCGTATTGTATATACAGTTGGTCACCATTCTTATGAAAAATCTGGAAGATGGAAAACACTTCACCTTTGGGGCTTCGTACGGTAGACCGGAGTATTTCAAGTCTGATCTTCAATGAATGACACATAATGTTTATACCCAAATGCAAATAGGCCGGAGAAGGGCCCCAAAATATTGAATGAATAAGATTAAAATGAGAAAGAGATTGTCCATTGGTAATTTGGTACTATTCGGTTAGGATGACCTACAATGTTCGATGACTTGATATGTTTTACATAATAACATATTCTCATTCTTCGGTTGAAATAGAAATGAAACAATAATCTCAAGTTACTCACCGGCATGTGTATAAGATGCCGATGCTAAAACATTAATCTATCTTTGTTCTAATTTTCTTGATTTGACTTCTGGAACGCAGATCCAATATCGTTTGACAGTTGAGGAGACGTAATCCATTGC
The DNA here is from genome assembly GCA_021015155.1 of Magnolia officinalis. Lineage (NCBI taxonomy): Eukaryota > Viridiplantae > Streptophyta > Magnoliopsida > Magnoliales > Magnoliaceae > Magnolia > Magnolia officinalis. Next base: position 52,721,238 of record JAJHSJ010000016.1, read on the forward strand.
GCTCATGGCTACCTCAATCCTTTGTCTAGTCACTAGGTCCTGAAAACACAACAGAAAGGAAAGAATGTAACACCACCGTTAAGAGACTTAGTAAGGCTACTAACAATAGTACTGAGTGTAAGACAAGATGAGGATAATGGAGACACATTAATAGTACTGATCCCCTAATCCTAAGTGCAGGAATCATTAGCAACCTGACACCGCTATGTGACAAAGATAAAGAGGAATAGGTTTGATATTGAGTGTTCTTACTAATATGATTGGAGGCTCCAAAATCAGTTATATGAGATGGACTAGTGGAGGATGTGGACACTAAGTGAGTGGATGTGGATATACTTAACTGATGAGTGGTAGGCTTATGAGAGGAGAACCCTTCTAAAATAGTCATGCGACGATGGAGATTGAGAATTTCATCCGTTGAAGACTTGGTAGAGCCACTTGGGAGTACTAGACTATGAGAATTAGCATGTGCACCATTATAAAATTCCATAGTAGTTATACATGACTTCTTTGACTGACGACCAACGAAATCCCAACATGTCAATCTCCTATGATGGGTATTTCTACAATGAACTCAATGCAATTTATCCTTCCCATCAATAGGTACACTACCACAACCATGACTAAAGTCATTACGGCCACAACCAATGTCAACTACTTTCTAACCATTATCAACATCCCCACAACCAACACCATATGTACCTGATTCAAATATACCACTCAGATCAGATTGTCCTAGAATAACATCATCTCTACCAAGTGTCCCATGTCCAACATTGTAGGAATGTGTGAGAGTAAAGCGCTTGTGAGTACTAGTTGTAGTATCTAACATAACCTTTTGTCTGCTTTCTTCCCATTGAAGGAGTGAAAAAACTGTCCCAAGAAGGGGAAGAGGTGATGTAGGCAGCTTGGGTCGACCTACCAACACGCATGGGCTGCCGGCAATAGAAGCGGCAACGGTGACAAAAGCCGCTGAAAGATGAACAAACTTCCAAAAAAAAGTTTGGGGACAATACGTGGCATTCCGTCTGGATTTTGGCATCCATTGAATGTCTCAGAAGTGGGGAACCCAAAACCGGAGAAATCGGGATTTCAATGTGGCAAGGAAATCACAATCTCGTATCACGTGTAGAGTGCAATATGATTTTCAGCAAAACCAAAGACTGGGGCTCTCTCATAAGGAGGCCTCTTTATTAAAAAGAAAGAAAGAAAAGAAATTCAATGAATCCTATCTACTACAACGGACAATAATGACTACTAAATCAAGTAAACAAATATCTAAATCTTCTACCAGTCAAACCTCAAAATCTATGAACCAGTCAAGAAGGGGGAAAAAAGAAAGAAAGAAAATGGAAACAACTAAGACAACAAGAAACAAACATAAGAAAGGGAGGTGGGAGGAAACATAAGTGATACTGTATTGGAGGATTCACTACGCGTGGGGTCTGTAGCTATCTTCCAACCATTCCCATCTTGACATGTGGCTAAAGTTGTGTTGGCAAGATATATTAGAAACAAAACGAATTCCAAAGGAAATAAATTGTAGAGGTGGGGATGCATGTGCATCGGTTTTCAAGGAAGGCAAGTAGCGGGTGAAGGACCATCGTCCCCAACTTGGCTTATCTAGACGAGTGGTCCAAATTCTCTAGTCTGACATAGGAAGGTAGTCTTCACTCATATGATCTGATGGGTCACCTTGAGACGTTGATCTGCTTTGTCTTTTCACTCTCTTTTTGTATTGCCCAACCGATGTGGTCGTGGTCCATTTGCTGGCAGACAGGATATCATAGTGTAGTAATCTCCTAAGGACTTCTCCCCCTAATGAAGTTGACAATTTCTCGTTTTAACTGAAATACCATATGTACCTTTCAAATACACACACACACACATACACACACACACACACACAATAGTTGAAACACTATAGGTACATTCTTCTTTTGGGGAATATGAAGCTGCAACAGAATCCCATATTTCTTTTGATTTTTTTTTTTGGCAATACATTAAAGTCCCACTGATTTCTGGCTTCATGGATAGAAGCAACCAAGACATAATGGTCATATTGTCCACTTCCCAATTGCATGAATGGGATCATCCTTGGAAGGCTACTGTTCGAACCATCCAAATACCCTAACTTCTTCTGACCGTCAATGAACATGTGAGCTGATTTGGACGAAGCTAAGTAGTTTCTACCATCAAATAAGGTGGTCGTGATATGCCATCCCGGGTTATCGCTCATCCAGGAACACCAACTCGCCTAGGTGTCATTGGCGGGCTAGAAACAATGCTGGTTCTTGAAGAAGTACCCTCCATGAAGCCTTAACACTAATCCTACTGCTTGCACACCACTACAATCGGCCCAAGTGCACACCGTTACATGACAACTACATGAGCACATCATCAGCATGAAGATACAACTTACTTCACAGCCCCACAGCTTCAGACCATGAAATCACAAGGAAATTTCAGCATAAAGAACCCAAACAAGGTTTATGCGGCAACTATACCTACAAAAAGAAAAACATCACCACACCCCCAAATCTCAATGGAATTCTGCGATTCTTGTTTATGGTGATGGTAAATGGCTGACCACACCTAATACATGTGAAAAATAGATATGGGTAGATAGAAAGGGGCAATAAGATATTGAGTTAGCCCATGGACCAACGCTCACTTTGTATATAGGATAGATATGATACTCCACAAGCTTACAATAGAGTCCACAGATGCACCACAAACAGACAACAAAACTCTCTACAGTTAGATCCTCCAATTGTGATTTTCGGGATATGCTTTATCCATTATCTGGACAGTTTGGATTGGGATGCATTTTTACCATGTTCATGTTGGATAAAAATGTGGAAAATGCATATAGCAGTCTGGGCCATGATCTATTTGTTTATTTTCATTCATTGCTAGCTATTTACTTTAATGGCAAGATATTGTCTTTGCTCTCTACTCTTTCTTCCAACTTTTAACTACAAGATATAGCAGATTTTTATTATTTATTTTTGAAAGGTAATGGTTTATATTAAAAGATAAGAGGAAACAAAAGCAGGAGTGAGAGACTGCTGAGAAAGCAGAAGCAACTACACTCCAAGGAAAATAAAATCAAAATCCTTAAGAGCATCTACTTGAGTAGCCCATTCAATCAACAAGCGTTTAGCTTTGGAGGACACCACATCAGCGGGATTGGACAAATTCCTAAAGCATCTACTGTTTCTTTCCTTCCAAACGGCCCACCAAATAGCAAGTATAGCCATTCTCCATAATCTAGTCTCTCTTTTTCCTATTCTGATGCCATGCCAGGCTTTTAGGAGAAGATCCGTCGAATCAGAGAAACACCAACTGATTCTAAAGCGCACTAGAAAATCTGCCCAAATATTAGCTATAAAAGGACAATGAATGAGGAGATGGTCAACCGATTCTTCTTTCCCCATACAGCAAATGCAAATATTTGTTAAAATCATCCCCTTTTTCTCAGGTTGTCAACCGTCAGGATTTTCTTTTCCCAACCAGCCATTCAAAGACCAAAGCCTTCGGAGGGGCTGAATAGTACCAGACATGGTGAGATATGAGATCTTCTGGAGGGCTGTGATTGTGAAGGAGCATCTTGTATAGAGATTTGACTGTAAACAGAAGGGATTTTTCCGATCTCCAGCTGATCCTGTCGGCCTTTAACTGATTTGGACTTGATTCGTACACGTAGCGAAGCAGATTCACATACTCCTCGATCTCCCAATCTTCGAGATTCCTTCTACATTGCAGGTTCCACACCGTCTTACCATTCATAACCGAGAAGCAGTCAGCAACACAGATATCCTGATTTGGAGCCAGCCGAAACATATTTGGAAATTTATCTTTAAGAGGGAGCTCTCCCATCCACTTATCTTTCCAAAAACGAATTCTATCTCCCTTACCTAGCTCAAAACTAATCCCTTGGATTGTCTTCTTTTTTTTTTTCCATCTGGAGAATAACTTTCCATATAGCAGAGGCCCTATATGAGGATGAATCTTTTGTCCACCAGTCCCCTGCAGAACTGCCATACTTATACTTGATAATCTTATTCCATAGACTTTCACTTTCCGTACCCAGTCTCCAAGACCATTTGCCAAGAAGAGCTTGATTCATCATCTTTAAATCTTTAATGCCCGCTCCGCCTTCTTTAAAGTGTTTACACACTTGTTTCCAATCCACTAAATGAAATCTCCTCTTATCCCCCTTTCCATGCCAGAGAAAGTTGCGTCTAAGCTTGTCTAAAGCAGCTAATACAGATGCTGGGCACCTATAAGGACATGAAATATAGGGGCAAGTTAGAGAGGGCGGCCTTTATAAGAGTTAGACGCCCCCCTATGGATAAGTATCGACATTTCCAACCTGGCAGGTATTTCTCAAACCGGTAGATGACCTTCTCCCATAGGACTTTAGGAGGCGGACCGATACTAGCAGATTTTTTAACCATGAAGTGAGGAAAAACTGTTGATTGTGTATCATTTGCTCTGGTTCTATTTCAATCGTTAATCTGCTTGGTAATTTTTTACAACAAGCAGCCCATCTTTACTAATAAATGTGATCTGCTTTGCAGTCTTCATTTGCACGTTACATGTCTAGCCAAGGATTTGATACATGGATTCTTGAAGTACGAGGTGCTGGATTGAGCACACAAGAAGGCGAGTCCAAAGCTATTGAGCAGTCCACCAATAGTTATGTTACATCTGAGCTGGTAAAGTCCATCAATAAGAGTGTCACTGGTGGTGCTTTTTCCTCAGAAACAAACACCACTGCTTTATCAGAGTCTGGAAACTCTATTGTCAAAGCGAACAAGACAACGACAGTGAGGGATGAATCACAACTGGCATCAAGGCTCACCGACACTTTATTGCGTTTGGCAGAACGACTCTCAGGCTTTCTCAGCGAAGGTCAATCAAGGGTTATGTCAGCTAAACTATTTGATCAAATATCGAAAATTTTAGAAGACGCCCAGTTATCTGAACGCTTTAATGAGATCAGAGGAAAACTTTCAGGTTTACTAGAAACAAGGCAAAACTCTGCTATTGCCAAGCAAATCAGAGAACTGAGTCAACGACTTGTAAATAGTATTGAGGAAGGTCAACGCTCCGTTTCACCACAGTTCTTTGACTTGCAAGAGCGTCTTCTTACAACCATTGAGGATTTCCAGAAGCAGCTTGACCTGATTGTGAAGTATGATTGGGACTTTGACAACTACCTGGAAGAGGATGTGCCTGCTGTGGTGAGGTGACATTTCCTCATGCTAAAAGGGCCATTTCTGTTCCTATTGTCTTGATTCGATTCGCCCTAATTTTGAAAAAAAATAATTATTACAATCCTTTGTTACTGTATAAAATAGTTTTCTTAATTATCAAAGCTATATTTTATAACACACCAATGTGATCAACATAGATGGACTATATAAGGGCTCAATGCAAGCCAAAGGATGGAAAGTTGCTTGCGATTGGTCACTCCATGGGGGGGATTTTGCTATACGCAATGCTGTCACGACGTGGTAAAGTGTTTTTGAACCTGATTGTATTTTTTCCCCTTGAATGAACTTTTGTTTCTAATAGCTTTCCCTTTAATGAACCTTCTTCTAAATTTTGAAACAAAGATCAATCCATAATTTCTTTTTCTTTCTTTTCTTTTTGCTTTTTGTGATTTACCCAAAATCTGTATTAATTTCTAGCGGTTTTCTTTATTTCATTTAATGATTTTTCCACTTGATAGTTGTTAATTGCTGCTTATTATTCTTTTCAAAATTTTCCTTTTTTTATTTTGCATCCTTTTGGCTTTAGAGATAGACATGGATGCTTGCCTTTATAATTTGCCATTGTACTAAATCACTAAAATTTGTAGAAAAATCAGTCAAAGCATGATATTTATTCATCATCCGTTCCCCATCCACATCCATCAATTAGAAAACAGGTATGAATGTCATCATATGAATACAATGAGCCACTTGGCTCGTGTTTAGAAAGAAGTACATAAATGAAAAAGCCTCTTGATGTGTGACATAAAGGGTGATGAATCCCATGTTATCATTTTGCCTCCACCTTCAATGCAGGATGATACGGAGAAAATATAATTTGGGCATGGGTGGAGGCCGTAAGAAAAAAAACTTGATGACCTAAGGTCTAACTGAACTGAACTTGTGGCCCTTGATAGAGTGGAATGGCAGAAAAGTATTCATGCAGCCGACCCCGGTTAGTTGGGATAAGGCTTAGATGATAATGATGATTGTCTGATTCAAATTGTGAATTGTGCAATTCTTAAAACATTGCTTCACATCGTCTTGGATTTTTGGTCCATAGTCTTTTCCATTAGAAGGGAGACTTATTCTAAAGTCTAAACACAGGTCTTTAAACTAGCAACTTCTTAGTGTGAAAACTTCTAGTTATTGACTTGGAGTAAAGAGTGCTCTATAAATACATGCTGTGCTGCTTTGTATGTATCTTAATAAAGCCTACATTTACTTGCTGGAAATATTTTGGTTGTATTATTTAGTTCTTTCCCTATCTCCTTTCTGGCTTCAGAGCTATAACCTAGGTTGTCTCTGCAAGGTTGGTTTCTTCATTTTGATTTCTATATTATTTATAGGATTTTTCTGATGGTAGCAAATGAATATTCAGCCTTATGACAAATCACATCTTGTCATTTCATTTATGAGAAATTATTGCTGAAATATTCAACTTCCCATCATCTTTTAAATTGCTTATCCGTTTTTGTCATTTTTTTTTTTTTAATTCAAAATTTGCATTTGTGGTGCCATGGAATTGCGGTCATGTTATCAGCACTAAGTTTTTTCATTTTTAAGATTAAACTGACCATGACTAATTTAAAAAATGCATGATGGGATAATCTATTGTCTCACTGAGGATTCTTACTTCCATGTGCTTATAAGTTTCTTTCGTGAAGGTTATGAAGGAGGACAATCTGGATTGGGCGCGGTTGTTACTTTAGGATCATCTCTTGACTATACTTCTTCAAAATCTTCACTCAAATTGTTATTGCCTCTTGTAAGTGATAGGAATCCATTTGAATGACTATTTAATATTCTTGTTGGACAATTTGCTACTCACTAACGTATTTGTACAAGTGCTAATGCAATTCGACTGCATCATGCAGGCTGATCCTGCGCAAGCTCTTAATGTTCCTGTTGTCCCCCTAGGAGCACTATTGGCGGCTGTTTACCCACTTTCAATTCGCCCTCCTTATGTTTTGTCTTGGCTTAATCCTCTGATTTCGGCTGAGGACATGATGCATCCTGAGTTGTTTGAAAAGCTTGTTTTGAACAACTTCTGTAAGTGCAGACTTCTGTTGCCCATTGATTTTCATTTGCCTATTTGGTTGCTTCATACTTGTTGAATGTACACGTTCACATCTGGATGGATTGAAGAGATTTACAGTAAATGTAATTGTAAGACATATCAGACAACAGCTGCTTTCATTTTATTTTAGTTCTGCCCTTCCGTAGTTTTTCATTAATGGCCTGTTTGGATATGAGGAATCATGGGAAAAACAATATGTTTTCCCCTGATTTGCCGTTTCTTTATGTTTGGATTGCAAATTTATCATCATCATCTTGTTCCAATAGCTCAAGAGCGATGCGAGAAGCTGTCCAAGGGGGGTGGATGCTTGTCCGGGGCATATGCGGGCGCCAGGTTCGGTGGCCATTGAGTAGGCTCAAGCAACGTGGTACAAGATGGCAGGTTCGGAGCAGGCGGATGCTTGTCCGGGGCATATGCGGGCGCCTGGTTTGGTGGCCGTTGAGTAGGCTCAAGCAACGTGGTACAAAATGGTAGGTTTGGAGGAGGTGGATGCTTTACTAGCTTCGGAGGCGTTTACACGTGAGATAGCAGGGGTTCATGTAGCAAGATTAGCATGTGATAACCCTCCCATGTGTGTGGATTTTCTTCTTGTGACACCTATGAGAGTCAAAGTAACATTTGGTGGAATGCTTGTCCAGGTGACATGCGGGCGCTAGGTTCAATGGCCATTGAGTAGGCTCAAGCAACATGGTACACAATGGTAGGTTTGGAGGAGGTGGATGCTTTACTAGCTTAGGAGGCGTTTACACATGAAAAGGGTTCATGTAGCAAGATTAACACGTGATAACTCTCCCACGTGTTTCGATTTTCTTCTTCTGACATGTATGAGAGTCGAAGTAACATCCAGTATGTGTGAGATTTCGTCTTGTCATTTCCAAGAGGCTTGCGACCGTGCTTTCACTATTTTGGAGACTGCTAGGAGCGAAGCTACAGGGAGAATGGAGACGGGGGCACTATGGCATGTCGCTTTCACTATTTTCCAAGTAACACCTCGCTTTCTCGAAGCCTGCTTCTCCATTGGCCGGCCCAAGCATCATGTTATAGTGCATCTTGCAATCTATAGTGGGATTTCACTCTAACCTGGGCAGTGTTCTTGTTCATGGTTCATCTAGTAGCGATGATTGCGGTTTGCGGGGAAGAAGTTATTGTTGAGGGGCTTAGTGCAGCTATTTGAGGCACTGAATGTTACTCCTATTCAAACTACAGGGGGTAAAGGTATCAAGGCCAACAAGGGGGGTGGATGCTTGTCCATTCGGTGGCCATTGAGTAGGCTCAAGCAACGTGGTACAAGATGGTAGGTTCGAAGGAGGTGGATGCTTTACTAGCTTTGGAGGCGTTTACACATGAGATAACAGGAGTTCATGTAGCAAGATTAGCACGTGATAACTCTCCCACGTGTGTGGAATTTCTTCGTGTGACACCTATGAGAGTCGATGTAACATTTGGTGGAATGCTTGTCCGGGTCATATGCGGGTGCCAGGTTTGGTGGCCGTTGAGTAGGCTCAAGCAATGTGGTACAATATGGTAGGTTTGGAGGAGCTGGATGCTTTACTAGCTTAGGAGGCATTTACACATGAGATAACAAGGGTTCATGTAGCAAGATTAACACGTGATCACTCTCCCACGTGTTTCGATTTTCTTCTTCTGACACGTATGAGAGTTGAAGTAACATCTGGTACATGTGAGAATTCGTCTTTTCATTTCCAAGAGGCTTGCGACCGTGCTTTCACTATTTCAGAGATTGCTAGGAGCGAAGCTATAGGGAGAGTGGAGACGGGGGCACTACGGCATCTCGCTTTCACTGTTTTCCAAGTAACACCTCGTTTTCTCGAAGCCTGCTTCTCCATTGGCTGACCCAAGCAGCAGGTTATAGTGCATCTCACCTTCTATGGCAAAATTTCACTTTAACTGGGGTGGTGTTCTTGTTCATGGTTCATCTAGTGGCTAGCGATGATTGCGATTTGTGGGGAAGAAGTTATTGTTGAGGGTAATTGTTGGGAGGCTCAATGCAATTGTCAGCATCTATTTGAGGCACTGAATGTTACTCCCATTCAAACTATAGGGGATAAAGGTATCAAAGCCGGCAATAGTATTGTCTGCTTTGGGAGCGAAGGTAAATATTTTATGGGGAAGGAGGTCATATTTCTATGCCGAGGGGCTTGAGGTGGATTAAGGAGGTTGTTAACCATGTGGGTAGGCTGGTAGGAGTCTCCTTCGGAGAGCAAAGACAACCTCCTTATGTTATTCCAGTTTTTGGAAGATCGTGGAGCACATCAACTGGTCAGTGGGGGAAGGTGCAAAAGTCTCCTAAAGGGCAACGAGAGCTAGTGAACCTCCTTTCCTCTATTAATTACGATGTCAGGGTGATTTCTCGATGTGAGAAAAAGGGTAGAGGGGCAAGAGTTGTGAACCCATGAAGCTGCTGAGTTGGAATGTTAGGGGTACGGGGTGTTGGTAAAATACATCACAGATTAAAGACATCTACAAGAGGTCTAAGGCTCAGATAGGCTTGCTGCAAGAGACCAAACTTCAAGTTGTCAATCAGAAGATGATTGAATTTCCTTGGGGTGGGAAGTCAAAGAATTGAGTTGTTCTTGATGTTGTTGGCGCAGTTGGAGTGATAATAATTATTTTAGATTTATTAGTGTGGATGAAGGAAGAGTGGTGTTGTGGTTCCTTTTCCCTTTCAGTGGTGTTAGTTCGGGTTCAAATGGGTGTTTAGGGCAGTCTATTGGCCAAACTAGCTTGCTCAGTGTTCCTTATTGTGACGAAGTTGAGTTTTGTCCATGGTGTTTGAGAGGTGACTTAAACGTGGTCAGATTTACGTTTGAAAATCAAATAGTACAACAATTTCATGAAGCATGAAGGACTTTCAAGATGGATGGATAGACATGAACTAGTGGATATTCCTTTGGGTGATGTGAAATTCACCTGGACTAATGGGCAACAAAGAGCGTTATATCTAGACTTGATAGATTCTTAGTGTCCCCTAATTGCGTGGAGAAGTTCCCCCTTGTGCATTAGAGGGACTTCTCGAGACCTGTGTCTAACCACTGCGCAATTCTCTTGAAAGTTGAGAAGGAAAACTAGGGTTTAAGGCCTTTCAGGTTCGATTTAATGTGGCTAGAAGTGGAGGGCCTTCTGAAGCTTATGAAGGGTTGGTGAATCCTTTGAGGGGGTGAGTTATGCAAGTTTCAAGTTGAACTAGAAACTAAAGCTTCTAAAAGGCAAAATTAATTGTTGAAAGAAGGTGGATTTTTATTTTTATTTTCAAGAGATAACAAAGCTTTATTAGAGAAGCGCCAAAAAGCCAAAAAGAATACAACCCAACTCTACAACTCCGACACAGAGGAGAGAATAGCAGAATCAACTGCCATTACAATAGAAGCCTAACTTGTAACATTGGATTTTATATCATTAATAACCTCATTGATCAAAGATCTTCTATTTTAAAAACATCTTCTTTTATGCTCACCCCAAATGGACGAAATTATTGCTATAAACAGAAGATGCCAAACGACTTTCCTATCCTTGCCCATCCCTCCTCCTTGCCACGCCCAAGACAGATCCGTGATCGAGCTCGACATCACCCGAGCAGGAAAGAAGATATGGATTAAGGAACCCCAAACCTTCCAGGCAAACATATAAGAGGGCTTGTTTGGTGCATGGTATTAGACGGGATTAGGTGGTATGGAATTGCATTTGGCCTCATGCAAATTCCATCCGGTGTTTGATAACAACAGGAAGGATTGGATTAATCTCGGTATCACATATCCCAATGCCAATTGTGGATATTGCAGGACTTCCGGTGGATTTCGAAATCCACTACAATTGTGGGGCCCACGTTAATGCACGTGTTTTATCCACACTGTCCATCCATACGTGCCTTTTACATGTGACATTCAAGCTGCATATGCACACAGGTGACCAAACTCAGTTGGGAAATGTGGTCTGTTCATTACAATTCCACGGTCCACCAAATGCAAACTTCACATAATACAATGTACTTCTCAAGGGATGAATTTGATCCCAAACATGGGATTGGACAGTGAAAATACCATGGTATTTCTAGACATGTAATCATTGTGCTATAAATGATGTTAATTCCATCTAATACAATTCCATCTGATTTAATACTGCAGTCCAAACAGGCCCCAGTGAATAAAGAGATGATCAATCGATTCCACATCTTCCATGCACATGAAGCAGAGATGTTAGGAAGGACGAGGGCTCTTCCTTGCAGATTATCGATAGTTAAAATTCTTTTCCTTCCCACAAGCCACGCAAATGCTGTCACTCTTGGAGCACAATATGCTGTCACTCTAGGGAGGTGGAAGTTGGTAATATCCTTGAAATTCAAGCTATCGACTAGAGAGTACTCGAATCAGCCTAGGGAGGAGATAAATGAAGGCGGCGATCTCAAGCTACGTGGTTAAAAGAAGGCGATAAGAATACAAAGCTCTTTCATAGCATTGCAAGTGCCCAGGCAAGGAAATAATAGGATTCAGTGTATTGATAGGCGGGAGAAGGGTAAACAATAACCCTTAAATCTATCCATCAAAGGATGGAAGTGGCCACGACTAGAGAATTTAGCATTTAACCAAACTTCGAAATTAGGTGTTGAATCTCTTGAAAAGCCATTTTTTGAAGAGGAAGTCAAAGTGGTAGTGATATCCTTGGTTAGGGACAAGGCCTTGGGTTCATATGGCTACCATTTGGCTTTCTTTGAAGTATTTTGGGAAGTGGTGAAGGGTGACTTGATGAACCTCGTATTCAAGATTTTCAAATGCCAGTTGTTGAGGGACCTTGGATCCTCATTTATAGCCATTATTCTGAAGATCGAAGGCGCGAAAAGTTTGCAAGGTTTTTAGGCCAATCAATCTTATTAGGGCCCTTTATGAGATCTTAGCCAAAATTCTTGCATCCAGGTTTCTGGTGGTCCTTGAAAGTGTTATTTCAAAAGGCTTAAGGCGCATTTGGGGTGGGAAGACAAATTCTTGACAGTGCTCTCATGGCTCATGACTGTATTGACGACTCTAGACATGGGAATGGTAAAAAAGGCATCATCTGCAAGCCAGATATCGAGAAAGCTTATGATCATGTTGATTGGGACATTCTCGACTACATGTCGGGATGTGGGCAAAAATGGAAGAAGTGGATAGTCTTTATTTGCTCTCCTCCTGCTTGATCCCGTTCATGTAGTCAAGAGATGGCACTTGTAGCTTTTTCCTCCTCAGACAAAAGACTCCCTTCTTCCTTGACATTAAGCGATTAATTGGCCACGAGGATTCTACCAACGTCAGCCTTCTTGTTCCCGAAGAAGTCCTTCCTTCAGTCAACAAGCTTCCCTTTTAACAGCTTAAGTTTTTGGCTTAAAACAAAACCCGCAAATCCTTCAATCTGGAAAGGCTCTCACCACCTCTTGATCTTGGTAGGAGAGGCTTTCTGTCTCGAGCTCGAACCTGAATGGTTTGGGCCCCAGATCTCTTCCTTGACTTCCAACAAGACTGGCCAATGGTCAAACATAGGGCGGGGGAGACCTCCTCTGCTTCACAAGGGGCAACTTCTCCAACCAGTTGCGGAGACGAAAAATCTATCAAACCGAGATAAGATGGACCACTCCCGGCTATTTGTCCATGTGAATCTTATGTCTCCAAGGAGCAAGTCCACCAGCTCATTCCTGACTACCCAATCAGAGTTCTTCATGCTACAGGAGATGTGGCCACCATTTGACTCGTTGTAGGTGAATTTGATGACATTGAAGTCACCTCCTAGGCACCACGGCTTCGACCATCTGGCTCGATGGAGTTGAGCTTGTACCACAGGAGGTGCTTTTAACAACCTGAGTCGGCTCGTAGACCACTGTGAAGAGCCACCTGAAACTTGAGGCGGATTCCTTAAGGACGACGGAAACAGAGGAGCCTAGCCACGAGTCCTTTTTAACCCAAGTTCTGGTATTCCCTGGCCACTAGACAAGCTAAAGGGTTGTAATCTCCTTTTCCTTGGAGTGTAGTCGATGCGCTATCTCAGCGGCCCCGCTCCCTTGTTTTGTTTTGTTTCTTGTTTTCTTTCCTTTTAATATAATTCTCGTGACTCTTCAAAAAAAAAATTCCCTGGCCACTAGAATACTTTCCACATGGCCTTCAACTTTGAGTAATAACCAGTTTTTGGAATTAGGCCCCAAGATCGGATCTATCACTTGCCAATTAATAGACTGGAGCTTAGTCTCCTTGAGGGAAATCAGTTGGGGCCATGCCACGAGGGCCCACACTTTAAGGCCGGACATCTTCAAATCTGACCCGGGCCGGGGGGGGGACCTGCGTCAAAGGAAGTTGCAGGGGTTTTGCATGTGGGGGAGCACATGATAGTCAGGCACAAATTGCCCGCAGCATGTGCAAATGAGGCTGGACTCATGCGTCATAGCTGACAGAGGGGAAGACACATGGCGGAGACTAGATCTACAATCGACACTCGTCTCAATGGCAGGCTCTATCAGGCCATGTGTAAGCAAAACCCTCTCATTTTTGACACTCGAGCCTGCCTTGCCGCTGTCTCTGACATCAATCAAGACTGCTGCAGTGATACATGGTGGGATCTCCACCTAGCTTCGGAGCAATGATAAGCATGTCCTTATCCGGTGGAGAAGCTCCATCAGAGCTTATTCAAGTAGGCAAGTGTCGAGGGCGGTGAGGCTCTGAAGACAACTGGCAAGGGAGAGGCGACATTGCCCACTGCTACTGTAGAGTAGCTGACAGCAACACCACGCATCAACCAAAGAGGCGGGGTCTTGCCACCTACCACTGTTTGTCCTTGTGGTGTTTCGCCAGGCCATTGAGAGGCGTGTGCACCATCATCACCATCCACCGCAACAATGCTTCTCTCAAGCGCTGCAGCATCCCCCAACCTTTGTCGGAGGTCCTTCCAGAAGGTGGCTTGGTCCCCTTTCGCCTCCCACACCATCCTGACCTGGTGGTGCTCTTCTCCCGGGCTATAGGAATAAGAGTGGGCTCGGGGATGAGCTTCCTCTTCCTTGCCCAACAATATCTGCAGGGTCAATGGCAAGTACCTCACCGATACAAGATCTGATTGCCAGGAACATATCATTGAACCACAGTTCTAGGGGAATCGCTCAAATCAGGAAGCAGGTGTCCTCGAGCTGTAGATCAACCTCCCCGACTATTTGCAGATGGAGACAATCTGGTCATCGTTGAAAAATGCACGGCAATGACTAAGTGATCGAGGTTCTTGTTGGGCCTAAGGGAGATCCAAAGTTCATTGCCCCAAGAGACTTTAGGATGCAGTCTTCCTCAAGGTTGTAGTAGTCTTCCGTCCACACCTTCAGATCTTTAGCTGAGGTCCCTCCGTCACCTGGGCAGGAAGACTCTATTGCAGTGCCTGTGCTAGTTTCTTCACAACCAACGGGTAGACTTTAACCTCTGGTCCCGATGCAGTCTCCTCCTTCCAGATCTAGGTCTCCTCGATGCACTTCTCTTCCCCTTCCTTTGAGCCAGCTTCCAAGGCCTAAGACGGTCAACGTCCCTGTATGATTGATGTCCGTTGGATTTAGCTTTGTCTCCTCCTGCCTTTTCTGGGGGCTCCCCTTCTCTCTAACCACCCTTCCTAGAGAGGGCCTTGCCTTTGCCTCTCTTCTCACTTTTCTTTGCTCACAACATGGCTAATCACCTCAGGCCTGTATTGGGCCTTCTTGAAGGAGAGTTTTTGACCTCGAAGCCAGTCCCGTTGAGGAGAGACAGAACTTGGTTCACATCCTCGACCATCTCCATACAAACGAAGGCAAAACCACAACTGGTTGGAGAGCCTTTCTTCTTGGGGATGACTGCCTCCTTCACCACCACAGCTCTTCCAAAGACCCTAGGGAATTGGTACTGCTAGTCACCCAGGAAGAAAACCACAAAGAGGGTGGGAAACTCCAGAAGCTTAGCTGTCCCATATCCTTCTGTCCTTTGATTGGTTGATTTGCATCGCCGACTGACAGATATGCATTCTCCATCCTCCTCTCACTCTGAGCTCGCGATTTCATTAGTCGGAGCTTTCCCCTTTGTGTCTTGAGGTTCCTCCACTGTGGATTTTCCCCGGCTAAGGGTTGTTCTTCTGCTTCTGCCTCACCTTGGAGACAGAGCCCTGGAGATGCTGGATGCCCAGTTGAGCTTGCTTCTGCCGAGTTGAGCCTCACCCTTGCTTCTAACTCTCCCCACGTCTTGAGCCAGAGATCTTGATGCGTGCCTTCCAGTAAATACCAGGCGTTATTGTATGGAGTTTGATTTGTCCTCATTCAGTAAACATTGACAGTTAGCTCAGTTTCTAAGAATATTCAATAATTTAACTACATGCAAATATCAAAATGTTGCAACTTGATAACTGTAAATGATAGCTGCTTTAAGGGGGGCCTTGTAAGCAACCTCAATGAGGCAAAATGTTGGGATGCTTGAATGGTATCAGCTAACCTTCACTGCATGCCATACTAGCATTGCTGCACTTCTGAATTTAGCAGGTCTATCATCAATAAGCATTGAACAAAGAAAGAGCAAAGTGGCGTGACACACATTGGAATCCTATTTCATTGAAATGTTTTAGGGCCTGTTTGGGTGTCACTTAAAAATGGGTTTTATCTTATTTTATTTGATAGTAATTATGTCTTTGAGAATTTTCCAGGGATAAAAAATAATCTTGATATTATACATAATTACTATTTACTAAAACGAGATGAACTTATTTTTAACTTTTACAATTTTATTTATTTATTTATTTATTATTATTATTATTTTTTTTTTTAAAAAAAAAAACAAGCTCATTTTTAACTGCAACCAAAAATGGCCTTAGTTTTTACTGATCTTGTGCTTTTCGTCCATTTTTTTTCTTCTTTAGTACGCATCCAATATTTATGTGTAGTTGTTGGTGATGATGTTGTGTTCTGTATTTTAACATGGTGGGTGTATAATATAATCGTTGGCAGGCACAGTACCCGCCAAGCTTCTCCTGCAGCTTACGACAGCATTTCGAGATGGGGGGTTACGTGACAGAAGTGGCACTTTCTGTTACAAGGATCATCTGCACAAAAGCCGTGTTCCAGTCTTAGCACTTGCTGGTGACCAAGATCTCATCTGCCCACCCGAAGCTGTATATGGTAAGCTAATTAATTATCACACCCATTTTCATATGGGAAATCAATGTTTAAAATAGCATATGCTATGTCTAGCAGAGTTGGTAAAGCAGAGTTGATAAAGACATCTCCCCTCTTAGGGAGTGACCAACGCTCAAGATTGCGCTGAAGCCCACTCTTTTGAGGGCTACCAAAAAATGGAAAATAAAAAAGCATACGCCACGTAGCATACATTTATCGGATAGTGTGGCCATCGTGCTAGTAACATATGAAAATAGCACAAGTT
Organism: Magnolia officinalis; assembly: GCA_021015155.1. Classification (NCBI taxonomy): domain Eukaryota; kingdom Viridiplantae; phylum Streptophyta; class Magnoliopsida; order Magnoliales; family Magnoliaceae; genus Magnolia; species Magnolia officinalis. Next base: position 52,737,989 of record JAJHSJ010000016.1, read on the forward strand.
GCATGTAGCATACGCTACAAGTAGCTTGTGCCTCATGCTTCAGAGGGATGAACACTAGACTATAAGCTATTCACTATTTCAAAACATGGAGGAAATCTAACCTATGTGTGGGACACCAATATCCTCACCCGGGCCGTTTGCACGAAACTGGATGTGGCACAACAGTCCATGATCATTCCGTGTGTAGATTAGATAGGGTTGTCTGATCATTGGTATTGCAGGTGGGATCCACCTGCTGAACATTCCACCTCATGGTTGGCTGTACCATGTGTTCAATTGATTGCAGTGCACCATTCATGGAAGTTGGCACACTGCTTAAAACCAAAACCATACTAATCCATATGATCATTTACTAATTATTTCCATCCTTGAAATGGGCAGAAACTGTCAAAGTCATTCCTCAACATTTGGTCCAGTACAAAGTCTTTGGAAAACCAGATGGCCCACACTATGGCCACTACGATTTAGTCGGAGGACGTTTGGTATGTGTGGTTCACATTTATGCATTTGTTGTAGGAATGTTAACACGCAAAGGCATTGAGAATGTTTTTTTTTTTTTTCCTTATGCATACAGGCCATTGATGAAGTGTATCCATGTATAATTGAGTTCCTCAGCCATCATGATGAACAATGACTCGGTCCTATGAATGAAGGATGACCTTTGGATTTTTTTACATGACAAGGGCCCCAGCTGGGAAAGATTGATGCTGGAAATATACAAATGTTAGCCATTGTTTGTAAATCAAACATTTTAGTTCTTTTTCTTTCTTTCTTTTTTAAATCTTTATCAATTGTTGTATTAATGATGTTTTACTAATCAATAGGAAACAAAAGGTTGAGTTTGGGGAGAATGGATTTGCAATGGTGTGAACACTGCATTTCCAATGGGTTGCATAACTCCTCACCCTTCATTTTTTATAATAAAATCTCGATCCTTTAGGACCCATTTGGATGTATTTCTATGAAATTGTGGAGATGAATTTTTCTTGGGAACTCTATTTGTTGCATTTCCAGGTCCAAGAAAATGTTCCATTTTCACAAAAATGGATTCATGTCCCATTTCTATCCTAATGGAGGAGCACTATTTACATTTCCATTTTATTAATCAAATACATCCATTTCTATTTTATGGGAAGGGTGTCAAGCTCACTAGATTTTAACATTTTCAAATTCATTTCCAGCTCATTAGATGTAAACATTTTCATGTGCTGCTATTCAAGCATGCCAACGTGCCTATATGTACCTTATGTGCCACCTGATTTCAAGTGACCCATGTGCCTCAGTGCGAATGTGCACATGTTCCACCTGCCACCGCCAACTTTGAGTGCTCACACACCATGTGTCACCGTCCATATCAGGAGCCAACATGTGCCATGTGTCCCGACATACAATTTCAAGTGGCTACATGTGAATGGAAATTTCTCTTTTTATTTAAAATCTTCCGTACATTTCAAACGAAAGTCACAATCATGCAATTTTTGAAGGAAAAATGGAAATGTTCCCAAGCCCTTTCTCCATTTTTTTACCCAAAAAAAATCACTTTGTTTAAAAAAACTATAATTTTTTTATGGTGATTTTAAACAGTGTTGCAGTTAGCGATTGATAGAATTGAGTACAAGGTGTGAATATTTTGATGAGAGATCAATTGTTTAGATTGATAGAATTGAGTACAAGGTGTGAATATTTAGATGAGAGATCAATTGCTTCCGAAGGAAAGACTTGAGGTGCAGTGAAGGATTTATTACCTCTGTTTTTAGTCCACATTAAAAATAAAATAAAAATAAAAATAAATAAATAAAAAAGAACTTCTGACCATTTTAATTGAAGTTCCATATATTAATTAATTGAATTCATATGTGATCATTGGGTCCCACCTGAATAGACAGTTATCACACTAATTGGCCAGTCAGGATGTGAACTCCCTTAGGACCTGTTTTGATTCATGGAAAGCATGAGAAAGTAAATAGTGTTTCCCATAAAACTTACTTTCGGTTATTTATTAAGCCTTTTTTTTTTTTTTTTTTTGTGAAAAATCATGGGAAACATTATTTGTCACTTTCTATCTTTCTTGGAAATTAAATTTATTTATTTTTTCATCTTCACCCCTAAGAAATACATTTTCCCACAATGAAAAACATTATTTTCTCAAGGCTTAAAGCCCAATGTGCTTTTGTGCATGTTCAATTGCCTCACATGTGCCACATGTGCGAAATAAGACATTGTCCATCTTGGATCATACCTCATACATGCCACTATGCCACATGTGCCATCATCCATCTTATCTTGTGCCCCCACATGTGATCTCACATGTGCCACTATGCCACTGCCGCCGTCCATTTTATCTTGTGCCTCACGTGTAAAGAGTTTCCAATATGCTAATGTGCCACATGTCATCATCTTTTCTCATGCACCCCACATGTACTATTGTGCTTGTGCCACATATCACCATTTATCTTGTACCCCACATGTGCACATCATCCAACTTTAGTGTCCACATGTCAAATTTACCAATGCATGTGGTGTGCATATAATTACCAATTTGTTCCTCAATCAGTATTTTTTTTTTTTTAAAAAAGAAAAGTGAATCAACATGGGCGCCAATCCTCAACCTTAGGTAGCTAGGTATGAGGTGAGAGATCCATACAACCATTGGTACAATGAGGCTCAGCATCACCTAAATAGAGCAATACTAACCCTTCCAATCAATGGCTTGTAAAAAAGACGCTGGTCCTTAGTCAAGTCAGGAGTGACCCTATCCTGCAGTAAAGGATCATATAATTCCTCAATCCAGGTTGGGTTTGGATACATATCCAACAGAATTTTAATAACTTGATTCAAAAGTGGAATTGACCAAATTGCAATAAACTTCTTTTGTATTAACCTAATTCATACAATGGTGGTCCATCCCATATTATAAATACATTGATTCCAAGTTTGGACATGGGAGGGAACGTACCTGCAACTTGAGAGAGCTAATTCCTGAATCCTGACTACAGGTACAAAGGAACATCACTGAAATAACTAATGACCTACAGGGAAGGTACCATTTGCGGTAGTGCACTATCTTTCGGCACAACATGCCACTTGTGAAGGACATCATGCCATGAAAATGTTTTGTCCCCACCCGAAAGATCACCTGGCACAAAAATCAGGTATGGTCACTTCATGATCTGATTGAAAATACAGGAATGGTCCACCTGGTGAGTGGATCAGCATGATCTTCAAGAAGGGTTATCTTCGGTGGTGGGGGGCTTATTGTTTTCATGGTAGTCATTTCTTAAACAAGTGAAATGTTGGCAGGAAAGATCTCTCGTTGTGCCATTGCCTGTAGGCCATCAATCATCCACTACAACTGGGCTAATATTCACATTTCAATTCAGTAGAACATCCAAATACAACCTCGATCACAGTTTTGAGTAGCAAATGGGGAGTTGGTTTGCTGCACTGGTGGATTCTGGCAAGAGCTTTCCTTGTCCTAGAAAAAGAACCATAATAGCCCAATCTTTCCAAAATGGAATAAAATAACATATTAATTGCATCCAAATGCTCCAATCAACGAATAGCGTACTGGCAAATAGCTGTTTACATTATTAGTGTCACGTACACAGAATAACAGAACTCTTCTTTCCAGGTGAAACATATCAAAGTAACAAACGCATGTATTCTCTTTTCTTTCAGAACTGAACCCATCAAAACCTCAAAAAAGGTGGTGGTGCACAAACACCGTCTTCCTAGCTTGAAGGGAGAGGCATAAGAGGCATGAAAAACAACAAATGCAAAATAACAAAAGCTTCAATAGACAATGGCAGAAGAAGCAGATCCTAACTTGAATGTTGCTGTGAGCTATCCTCCTGTGCTTTACCTTTGCCTCGGAGCATGTCACCGAAATTTCCCCTCATGATCCGCCTAAACCTTGTGTCCTCTTGAGGGAGCTGTGGGGTGGGCGACAGTGGAGCTGGAACCAGCTCGGAGGGCAATTCTCCACTGTCTTTCTTGCCAAGAAGCCCGCCCTCGCCAAATAAACTGCTCACTGATGATGCGATGCCAAGATGGGCACCCATCACCTTACTGATGGTCTCGAGCGTCCCGCCTGACCTTTCCTTCAATATAATTTCTAGGGCTTCTTTGTGCGCTGGATCGAGCGCATCTGTGTCTTTTAACATGTTCTGTATGGAGGGTAAGAGGAACTCCCGCACACTATTTGTGGGAACATCTGCAGGTAATCGCAGTTAGAGACTTAGAATCAGGCAGTGAGAACAGACGGGGCCCCTTTTAGACAGAGGAGCTATGCACAAGAATGCATGAAAGATGTGCTCATGGAGACCACCTACTCATCTCACATGGACACAGCAAAGAATTATGTATGTGGGTATTATATGATAAGAGAAGTGCAAAAGGACAGTTGCAGAGCACATGCAAAACCCGAACAGTTCATCAGGCATGCCCAGCTACGAACATACCCTGGCACAAAAATGAGCCTTGCATGCAGATCGGGTGGGCCACATGTTAGATCTGGTATGTTGGTAAATTCGTTCGGACTGTCCATTTCTATCACACATATGTTGGTGGGTTGTCTGATGAACATTAGGATCTTAAACACATGTACCCCTCTTGCACATCAGTCTCAGTCTCTTTGAACGAGTATCCTTTGCATTTGACTCATGTAATAGATACTAGCGATATCCAATAATACAACAAAGATGATTGTGCAGCAAACCTGTAGCATCCAGAGCGCGGATTGCTTCGCAGAACGCACTCGCTCTAGCACGGCGGCGTATTAAATCAGTTCCTTGTGTTGGCGAGTTTGTAAGTTGGAAGATCTTTGACAAAAGATGTGCTTATTGTCAAAGAAACAAACAATACAATAAGATATTAAAAAAATATGGTGTCAGAATATAATCATTTAAAAGCATGGAAATTTAAAAGTTAGAAATTGATTTTCACACCCTATGCATTTTATGCAAAGATCCCTTTCTAATATGCAATTTTAAAATTGGAAAGAGAAAAAAAAAAAAAAAACAAAGCGCACCATTCTAATAGCTAGGGCCTAGGGTAGAAAATGTGTGTGCATCAATAAAAAAGGGAGCTAATATCAGTTCCAAATTATTATTATTATTTTTGCAATTTTTTATTATTTCTTGAAAAGGCTGAGGATATAATCTCGCAATCTATCAGTTGTATGTGGTACAGCAACCAGCAAAGCACGGACAACAGCAACAGTGGCTTCATGAGATCCATCTTCCAAGAATGCATCCATCTGGACCCGTATCTTATCAACAATCTGAAAGATGAAATTTTGTCAGCCAGTCTACCTGTTGGCAGTGTTACTTCATCAAAATTACACAACAAAGAGGGCCCGTTTGGACGTATCCCAAAATGTGGACTGCTGAATGTGCACATCTACTACCGACATGCATTTTGGTGGAACAGAACTGTGACACATTGCCCAAAACCTAGAAGCCAGGACCATCTTTTCTGTCCCCAAATGAGAAACTAGGCAGCTGATGAGCTAGCCTTCCATATTTTGTGGGACATCCAAACAGCCCTAGAGTAGCTACAGAGTTCAGTACCGTATCATTTTTGAAATTACGGGCAACGGCTCCAAATGCATCAATGCTTGCATACTTCACATTCAGGTTTTGATCAGAGCCGAGAGTGACAAGGGCAGGCAAAACATGAGTTGAAGCAACTTTTTCATCAATATATGGAACCTGTGAAAGGAGTGGAGGAACAAGTTACGCATGCATCATTACATACATAATTCAGAACGTGAACTTCCAGAAATGGTAGTGCATACCAGGACTTTCAGCAGATTCGCGGCACTAATCTTCATATTTACATTGGAGCTGACAACCATTTCCCATAAAATATTAAAAATGATCCCATGATGATCTTCGAATGTACTGCATCAATAAAAGAACTCGTTAGCCTTTTGATGCCAACAAATAAAACGATCAGCAGGGAAAGGCAGGACTTGTGCAAGTGGGTCTCCCCAGGGACTCATGGCTCACATGTAGAAAAGCGGCACACATTTGAGATGCAAGATGCTCGTTTGATTGGCCCTACCAAATTGATGCACTGGTAAAGAAAAGAGCTAGTCCACTTGGTGGGGCACAAATGCAAATTGAATGGGCACTAACAGTAATTGAAATGTTGCAAACATAAGCCACCCAATGAATGAACTAGTGTGATTTTTGGGCCAGGGTATTTATAGGCCTGCCTGATGAATGCCTTGTATCATGCTCATGTGAGCTGTGAGTCCCTTGAAAATCGCTCAAGTGACCCATTTGCAAGGCTTAAATAAAAAAGCTATAAGAGAAATTTGGTCATAAGCTAATGCAATATAACGAAATACAAAATTGCACAAGCTACCAACCAAAGGAAGCGGACAGCGTCAATGTTCTCAGCAGTACGGTGTGTTGACCACGAACCATCCCTTGTTGTATTTTGAACCAACAGCTTCCTCAGGTATTCTGCTAGTTGTTCATGCCTACTTGGAGCCCCCAAAATCCCTGCCAGTAGAAGTGGAAGGACACACATGGTAGCAAGCTTCTCATCCATAGCATTTTTAGGTCGCAAACCTGTAATCAAACAAGATCAGAGATAAATCTATGCTTTAAAACTTCATACAAACATCTCCTAACGCTAGTAACAAAACAGGCAGCATTTTTAGTTCCTACCTTTGATTCTTGACTGGATAGTGGAGGGGAAAAGTGCCAAATCACCACCATCCCCTAATGCTATTAAGAAAATGGGCAGCATTATGTGTGTAAGATACTGATCCCCAAAGAGGTCAGATACATTCAACAGAAACTGCAACATAATATCCGAATTAGAAACAGCCAGTCAGAATAGGCAACACTGTTGACCTGCAGAATATGGTGAAAAGAGAGCTCTCGAGAAATAAACACTGAATAGACTCTTATACCTTTGTAATTAGATTCCTTAGATTGTCTTCCTTTTGAGGCAACAGGCAAGAAAGTTGAATCAAATCAGGAAAACAATCAATGTGCATCCAGTCAAATGCGGGCCACTCCACATGTCCCCTAATAAAATAAGTGAAAACAGTTCAGAAGCCCATAAAGGACTGATGCATCACGAACTTTTCAAGAACAATTTACTGAAACTATAGAGTGGCACTAAGCTCACATGCACCTCTACATGTGGCTGGCATCTTCCACATGTATGAGACATTCAAACTGTAATCAGGTGGACCACCATGTAGATATGGTGACCAAAAAGTCTAGCCTGCCAACTGGTCAACTCATCAAATGATTGACCTGAATGAAAAACATAGTTCATAAGATAATTGCCAGCCATCTGTATTCAGCATACATGAGAGTCCAGCCTCATGAGAGGGCCAGTGTATTCTTTGGGCCCGGAAATCTAAATGATGGGGCCCATGCAGTTCAGATGTCCAACACTCATGCCAGATTGGCAAAAATGGCCCCATGTGGAGGTGTGTGTGAGATTAGCAAAGCTCCAGCATTGGATGTTTCTTTCCACTATGACTGAAAAACAGCAGCAGAGAGATTAGCAAAGCTCCAGCACTAGATGTTGCTTCCACCAAGGATTGAAAAACTGCAGCAGTTTAGAACATCAAGCATTACCCTGCATATAGTTCAAGCAAGGAGGTAGTAAATATAGATCCTCCAGGTTCTGAACTTGTAGCAGAAGGAAATGGGCAGGTTTCAATTGCCTTCCGATGCATAAATGGAAGCAATTCTGTCAGCATGCGCAGCAAAACATCGATGTTCCAGCGCTCTCGTTCACCCAAAAGACGAAGATGAGAATCCACAGAACCTTCAACTCCTGACATAGGTGGACACCGCTGACAAATCATAAGAACAGTATCAGCAACCAGGTCCAGAGCAGTATCCAGAAAAAACCAAGGTTTACCAGTTAAAAGCATGCATACCTGGGCAGAACCCAAGATATGAGACAGCAAAACGCGAAGGATATGGTCCAATTTGTTCCCCCAAGTTATTACTGCCGGAACTAGTTTTTTCAGTGAAGTTTCAACTACCACTCCTGAGGGGTCGCACACCAGTTGGAACATCAACTCCTCAACCTATTCAACAAACAGAAACGTGTTTTGGAAAATCTACTTCGAGTGGTAATTGTGTTATGATCAGGGAAAAGACCTCTTGGCCATTCCCAAAACCATGCATTTCGACCTGTTCTAGAGCTTACATTTATTCTGTCAAGTCAGTTTCTGCTCCATGATTGCCTCTGAGCATATATAGTGAGGCTGACCTTGAAATATTTGTCCACATTAGGGAAGAGCGGAAGCAGCAACGCCAGGTTGTGAGCAGCAGCCTCTCGCACAACAGTTGCTGAATCCTCAATCAGTTGTTGCACAATGGATAAAATGAGAGAGTCACGTATCTCAGGGCGAACGAATTCTGCTAGTTCTCCACATGATTGGGCCACAAGAAGCCTGCGCTCCTCATACATGTGATTAATCTACATTTCAAGAAGGTGGCATTTTGTAACCATTAAATTTAAACTGCAATGAATTGTTCAGTTAAAGCATGCAAGTTACCTACAGAATGAAACTTGAAGCTCACCTGTTCCCAACACTGAGGAAGCAATTCTGATTCAGTTCTCATCTCTCCTACATTCTTTGCTAGAGTAACACAGGCCTGAAAGGATAAAGGATAACCTTCAGCTTGATGTTCCCTCTATATACAGTTGCTAACATGGTATCATTACACATAGTTTTATATGGAAAGCTGCATTGTCTGCATATATAATTGAGCTTGATGTTCCCTCTATATATAGTTGCTAACATGTTATCATTACACATAGTTTTACATGGAAAGCTGCATTGTCTGCATATAATTGGAGTACTTTAGATGGGATCATACATCCATAATAATTCGTCTCTGTTGTTCATCCGGCCGCTTAATCAGGTTAAATAATGTATGTGTCAAAGAATCCCGTACATTACCATCTGGATGCCGCTCAATAGCACACATTATTAGAGGAAGAAGCTCCTGTGGGCAGACAGAATCATGTTAGTGGAAGACTGACCACTCATGGCAGAGTATCAGAGAGGAGATGAATACTTCAGAAGCAAACCTCACGATGATTGATTAGAACATATGGAACAATCTTGGGCAAAGCATCTGAAAGGATCTGAATGGTTTCCAAACCCTGTCACAAAAACTCAATTTTGAATACCAAGTACAACAATTGTCAAAATTTCTACCATATGTTAAGAACTTGTCTACATGAATGCATGCACACCAGTAAGATCTTACCATCTTTTCAGATGTGGTTTCCCTCTGATTGTCTGCTTTAACAACCTGCCCATTGCCTTCAGATGGCAGCCCAGAGTCATGTCTGCAGACATTCTCATTATTTTCAACAGCAGCATTACCATTAAAAGAACTAACTAATGGCTGAGGTGCATCTTCCTTGGGCTTAGTCATGTTGTTCTCAAAGGTCTGACATTTGGCATCCTCAACATCTGGAGCTCCAGACATCAAATCTGCAGGGTGAGAGGTTACAGTCTTATCTTCATGTATCTCAACAATTTCCTCTTCTTTCTGTACATCCGCATTCTGGTGGTTGTTTAAATCTATAGTACTTCCAGCTATGGAGTTCATCTTTAAGCTTTCTATCTCCAATTTCAAAGATTTTATTTCTTCCTTGTAGTTGTCGACAGATGGTGCTTGCGTATTGTCACTATCTCCAACTACCCACGATCTAGCAGATCGAGATCCTTCTATGTGCATTTTTAGTGAAGTGATTTCAGCTCTACAGTCATTAAGTTCCTTTCTCTGAAGCTCCAGTGACTGCTTTAAATTTTGTATCTGCAAGACACCATGCATTCTGGTTCACATTTTCTATTGGCATATGACTATGATGATTTCAGATGCTACAACAGTTCAATAAAAGACAACTACCAGATTCTCCCTGTCTTTAAGGTCCTTCTGGACAGCTTCCCAGGACTTCGTTAATGCAGTTATCTGACCATCAGATAGGTCCTTGTTTTTCAGCAAGGACTCCTTTTCACGATTAAGCCTCTCATTTTCCTTTACTAACGAATCTCTTTCTCGGAGTATTGTGATCTTCTCCTGCAGAAAGACAAGCATGGGAGCATAGCTGTGTCATTTGATGTGTTATATAGCACAAGCAGCAGTTCATCTGTAACAATTATAGCAGTAATTTTTGGTGGAAAAATCAACCCCATAGACCTGATAGCCTTGGATGTTTGAGTTTCACTATGATTCTGCTGATGCATAAACAGGTATTCAACACGCTTGAAACATATTGCCACACACAAACTACATAAAACTACAGCTAGCACTTGGTGTCTCGACTTACCGCTTCATTTGGACCATGGTTCTGAATAACAATATCAACAGGGCAGTGTATTGGCCCAGCCAAAAAACAATACAATAGGGCATTGTGCATCGGTATCGGGCCATATCAGCCTGTATCAGTCTTTTTTTTTTTTTTTTTAACGCTAAAGAATTAAGGAAAATATCAGGGGGGAAATAGATATATGTGGGATATCTAAGAATCCTTCTTTTTTTCTTTTTTGTATTTTGGACATGCATATAATAGTATTTGACAAGAATGCTGTCTGTCAGTTTGACCTGTTGAAAGTCAACTAAATGGGGCCGAACTGATTTGGTGAATTAGGGTCCATGAGAGAGAGAGAGAAGGTTTACCCTTCCATCCATTTTTTCCCATAATGGTCCACTTCGCTTCGATTTGTTGAATCCCAATCAAATCATTTGTTTTGATCCCAAAATAGGTCTACAACTAGCCCAAAATGACTTTTTAAAGCTTCCTCCATGGTTTAAATGACAAGGGACAAGGAAACATGAGTGAAAATTTGAAAGCTAATTCTATTGTGAATTTGTGGTGAGCAAGGAAAGACCGAGCAGGGAGTAGGACTGATAACAATTTGTGGATCCCAGTTCTTCTATCCTTTTATGATAAAAGATATGTTGCGAACATGAAGGGAGAATGTTTCTCAAATCATTGAAGTATGCTCGTCCCAACTAACAGCCAAAGAAGTACAATTCTACTCATGCATGAAAATATAAAACTATAGGCATGAGACTAAACCTTGGTCAGCATTTATTTAGTGAGATTCTGAATTTCAGATGGAATTGGACAAAGTGAGGGGTGAGGACAAACCTGGTTTTATAGAGGAAATCAATACATTTGAAAGACATTATACAGTCTCCAACAAAAACTACTGTAAAGACAACAACATATCATGCAATGCATGGTGTGTATCATGTCAGATGTTTCACATGATACATCATTTATAAAAAGTGGGAAATATGTATAAGCCTAAAAGCACAGTGATGTGATAAACAAAGTTATGATTTCTGAAGAAGCACATTAGGATGTCTCCAATCCCCTATAAGAAATTCCTTTTAAGTGACACTCGCCAGTTCCTAGGGGGTTTGAGAATACCTCAGCAGCCTCTGCAGTGGTGGAAAGGTATTCATAATAATAATGACGCAGAGCATCTGGTACACATGCAGGTGTGCTCTCCCAAACATCTAGGTTTTGGTCTGTGACCTGCACAAAAGGTATTGATGAGATTATGATAAATGCTACTTCATCATTTTACTCACAATAATTGAGAAAAATATAAGATGGATTTTGCATGATGCAAGGGTATAGCTCTAGCTCCACTTATGAAGTAAACCTTCTCATGATAAATGCTTCATCATTAAAGAGAAATTTATAAGGAAAAGGGATTAATTTTACAGCAAAGGAGACCATTTCCAATAGGACAGACTATTAATACACCATTCTTAACAAGGCCATCTGCCTCGGAGTTGCATTCCTTAGTACATGAGGTAAGCCACTGATCCTACTTCTAATAAGTAATGCAGCTGAAAGTTCAAAAGTAGGTATGTTACCTAGAAGTCATATGAACACATTATGTGATTACTCAGAAGCTCCATAAACAAGCCAAAAAAAGCAACGGAGCCTGGAGCTTCTTTATAGTGCTAGTGCAGGTTCTATAGACATCCTAAAGGTTGTGTAGAATGAACCATCTATGCATAATGCATGTAACCCAGTGGCAATAAGTAAGAAAGAGCACTATTTCAATGCGCCAAGAGTGCACAAGGGAGTTGGTTCGCACATTATCACGCCATTTCAAAGTTTGAAGTTTCAAGTCCACTTTGAAGTACATGTTAAGTTCACATCCACGTGGATGGTGGAAGATATGTCTACACCAAATCTTTGTTCACATTGAGCACCCACAATCTTTTCCAAAAAATAAATTATTGAATATCCCCTCTATCCAATTTCGCTATACCTGAATCATTGATTTCTGTATTTGTAGTAGGGCTGCAACTTGTGTTCAGGTCAAACAGAGCCCAATTGATCTAACCAGAGTCCAGGTCAGGTTGGGTCAAGTATATACGAATTCAGGTTGGGTTCGGGTTGGACACCTCAGGTTGGAATTCGGGTTGGGTCAGTTTGCAGGTTGGGTCAGCTCAGCTTGACCCTCAACCCAACCCAACCTGCCCGAGTTGCAAACCCAATAGTCCATGCATAGTCGCATACCAAGTGAATAGATCTTCCATCTGACAGTAAGTAATTCATTAATCACTAGATGACCACCCAAAGTCCAAAATGTACATAGATGAAAAAGTACTTAACACTGCCTAACACATTGAAGACAGTTCATCGCCCTGTCTACCATTAGCTACGGGCTCGAGCTCTTTAACGGTATGTTATATAGTAATTATCAACTTGATCAGCATATATGGAATATATGAAAATACACCAAGTGCATGTGCGTCTGTGTATATACATTGCTGAACAGCTCTGTTTTGATAATTATAACATTATCACATTGCAGGCAACATAATTTACATTTCGTACTAAATAATTGTATCGTAATGTGTTTTATGTCCTAACTAAATCATTTATGCTGCACAACTAAAAATTTAGAAAATTAATTACAGACTATTTATAGGATAGCTATAAGACCAGCCATGCTTTATGGGACGGAATGTTGGGCAGTTAAGGACCAACATGTTCATAGGATGAGTTTAGCTTAAATGAGGATGTTGAGATGGATGAGTGGCAAGACGAGAAAGGATAGAAATAGAAATGAAAAATGCATTTGAGGGAACTTTGGTGTAGCACCAATAGGTAATAAGATGGGGTAAAGCAAACTTTGATGGTCAACAGTGACCAAGAAGCATGCCTGTGAGAAGTGAGTTGGTACAAGTAGAAGCCTCTGAAAGGGCAAGGGGAAAAAGGACGTGGATGGAGGTTCTACGAAAAGACGGAAACCTATGGTCTAACTGAAGGTTTGACCCTTGATAGAGTGGAATGGCGAGACAAGATTCATGTAGCTAACCCAATTAATTCAGATAAGGGTTCCAGTCCTTGCCCGAGTGGTAGACTCTAAGGATTTTCAACACAAGGTCTTGGGTTCGAAACCCATGGGTGGTGAAATCCCACTATGGCGTGCGTGGGTATGTGGCGGGTGCGTGTGTAAAAATAAAAATAAAAATAATTCAGACAAGGCTTAGATTTTGTCCTGGTGAGGTAGTCCATATTAAATAGTTATTTTTAGATGTTTCTTAAGTGGTTCAAGCCAGCACCTCCGTGACAAATCTTTGTCGTGAGTTAATGACTGCATCTAGCATCTGCACTGAAAAGGCGTGAATACATAGTAAAAGCAAAAATGGATGAGTCGTACTCCTAGCCCACCTCCTCATAAAATGTCATAGCAGTAAGCCGGTATCCTGCAAACAGCAGATATTCCTTTATAGCACAGTTAAGATGTCTGCGCTCGGAGTCTTTTAAAGGGCCCAAATCAGAGAATGAACCATCCTTCCGTTCCTTTCGACGAATGGGACCTTCACTTAAAGAAGCAGCTACTTCAGATCCTGTAAAATATGCCCACAGTGAAAACGGTTTTAATTTTTCATTGTTTCAAGCAGCTAACACCAATATGGCAAACATCACATGAATACACAAGTAAACCACGGTGGATATCCAAGCATAAGACATAGGGCAATATGATCATACTACTTTGGAAAGTCTGGGCATTGCAATGGTAGATTGATGTAGAGATCCCAGAAAATTTAATTTGCATGCATGACAGCGTGCTCTGTGTGCACGCGCGCTAGGCTGCTCGCTCGTGCGACATATGATATCAACTACAATTGCATTTTCAATGCTGATATAGGCCAACGGCCCACCGCAAGGCCCAACATGTGCTGATCTTGTGCAGAATTTGGGGCCTAAATGTCAGAGATCACATTTGCCATTTGTGGAAGATAAGGGGGCTTATGTGGAAGATATGATTGAAGATTTTGGGAAGATTTAGTAGATTTGTTTTTGCTACTTTTAGACCAAATCTTTGTTGATGCGTTTTTTTAATTACCTTAAATAAATTAAATTTGAAATCAATCTAAAAGGTGGGGTATTTTCATTAAAGATTCATACGAATTGTCTTTCTGGGGGGATGTAGGAGGTAAGCACTCCAGATTTCTAAGTTTATAAGTTTTTCAAGTCGTGGTAAGGAGAAATTTCAATTCCAATGAAGTTGTTCATTCCTCTCTACTTTAAACATTTTTGTGAGTGCACTTGTCCATTCTTGCAATTCAGCTATCAATATCTCATTAAATCAATAACCAGATTGCACCATTCTGGTATTAGAGTGGGTCGTTGGGGATTTTAGCTCTATATCTCTCCTAATGGCTTTGAAAGGGGTGACATGGGAAGAGTTTGTACAAGTAACCCAATTGATCATAGAATGAGCAAATCAACTCACATATGGTGAGCAATCTCACTAATCAAATGGGAGAGCTCCGGCATGGAACGAATCTGAAGACTAAAGTTGGAGCATGTGAATAAGAAGGGAGGGGAAAGTTCCCATCAAGGTCCTAACCAACAACATGATGCAGTCTGAATTGAGCCTAAAATGCATGGGTCCAGACCAGGCCTATTAGGCCCCACAGCTGGCCCATCAATAAGGAGGCCCAAGCCTCCTAATTAGGCAACTAACTATGCAAAATCAATCAACTAGCCATACAATAAAATTTCATTAGAAAAATTTTATCCATCAAGCATATTTGTTATTTACTTTTCCACTTTTACAATAAGTCATTAGTTGTTAATAAAATTAAGAACCTTCCATCTTTGTACGTTTCGAAAGCTTATTTAAGGGCCTATCTTGAGTAGTATCGAGGCACCTTGGAAATGAGTAAAAATTCTAGTTGTCGTTTCTACTTTGTTTGTGATTCTTCTGCTTAGTTTGGAGGTGCATACGTTTGGCGTATCCTTCCAAGTTCAGAGCAAGATTCCAATGGCTGGATTGAAGTATGGGATCAACAACAATTTTGATATTCAGTTTCCAAGTTCTTTAATCATTATTTTAAAATAAAAATAAAAAAATCTGCATCTTTTCTTCATTGCATCTCTATTCCTCCTACATCCCTCTTCACTTTTTTTCTTTTCGTTTACAAAGCCCAAACATGCAATTGACAAGGGGAGACTTTGCCAAAATTTAGGCAGCCATCTACTCTCCCAAAATCCAACCCATTAAAATACCGAAAAACCAATAATATTCTAGTCCAAATCCAGGCCCTATTACAGCCCATTAACAACCCAAAATCCAGCCCCTATTCCAGCCCATTAAAATCTCCTAAATCAGACTTGTTATAGTCTAAATCCAGCTCTATTGCAGCCCATTGAAAGCCCAAAATCTAGCTCAATAACAGCCCAAATTCAGCCATATTTCAGCCCATTAAAAGCCAAAAAAAAAAACCCAGCCATATTCCGGTTCAAATCCAGCCCCTATTACAACACATTAAAGTCCCAAATCCAGCTTGTACCTGATTCCGTCCAAGATTCTGATGGCAACCCAAATCCACAACCAGGGTTCCAGTCATAACCTTTAGTGAATCAAAATGATATAGACCATCGGGAGTTTGTTTATGACTTCATGTAACAGCTCTTTGCAGAGAGAGCCCATGACATCTCGATAGAGACGCCTAAGAAAGACGATGTCGCCAACAAAGTACGAGTTGAAGTTCTGGATTTTACAAGTCGCCTTGATGCAAAGGCTTTTGCCGATTAGATTGCAATGCTTGAAGATTATTTTGCATGACACAACATGGATGATGTCCAACAAAGTGGCCTTTGTTTAGGTCAAGCTAAAGGGCCTAACAAGAATCGGGTGGCAAAGCATTGATGACAACAACGTCATTACTAGGTAGGCTAACACGAGAGAAGCTGAAAAGTAAGTACTCACCTTCGGATTACATGGATACCCGTCTCCAGGAGCTCCTTGTGTTAAAACAAGGAGTGTTATCCGTGAATGATTACATTGAAAAGTTCAATAAGCTTTCAATCCCTTATAAGCCTACAGAGACAAACCGCGTAATAGCTAACCATCATGGGTCACCTTGCTATCACGAGGTAGGCTAACACGAGAGAGAAGTTGGAAAGTAAGTACTCACCTTCAAATTATATGGATACCCGTCTCCAGGAACTTCTTGCGTTCAAACAAGGAGCTTTATCCGTGAATGATTAGATTGAAAAGTTCAATGAGCTTTCTATCCCTTGTAAGGCTACAGAGACAAACCGTGTAACAGCTAACCATTATAGGGTAGGATTTTGCCAAGACATTCAACGCAAGATTGTCATGTATGATTTCGAGTCGGTCGACGACGTTCATTGGAAGGCTCAAACCAGTTGAACAGTAACTACGGTAGCATACTCTCCGACGCTTTTGCCTTCTAGCCAGAGAACCTTTTATGAGGAAAGGTTTGGATCCACATTTTAACTGGACTGTGTCGAAAGGCTACCAACCACCTTCCTAGTCTTTTCAGTTGCACCCACAAATGCAAACTCCACCTGTAAGGCAACCACAACCTTTGTAGCACCCTTTGTCGCAAAATTTATACTAGGGTCGACCAATGTTGCAAGGACATGACACCGGAGGGTGAGGTCCTAATTGTAATCTTCCCCTTAAGTGGGAGTGGCAAGATGTTAATTGTTACTGTTGTGGACAGAGAAGACACTTCCCTAATGAGTAATGAGTACTAGCAAGTTACGAACTTCCATTACTGTGGCAATGAAGACCCCTAATACCAGGGCAGCCCTGAATATTACAATGAGCACATTGAGAAGGAACAACCCTATGTAGAACCTGCATCATGGCCAGAGGGCCCTCCAACTGAAACCACAATCGAAGTGTACACTTTTTATCATACACCACCTCCTTATCACCACTGAGGAAGATGAAGACTAGCTAGGTTATGTAACATAATCATCGATGGCGGCAGTGCAATGGACATCATCTCACAAGAGGTAATTAATAAGCTTAGATTATCAACTGAAAGGCATCCAAAACTATACAAAGTTGTGTGGGTCAATGTCCCCATAACTCGAAGGTATTTGGTATCCTTGAAAATCAGTATCTATGAGGACGATATTTGATGTGATATAATCTGATGAATGTCACCCACATCCTTCTCGAGTGGCCTTGGCTCTTTAATCGAAAAGTACAAAGCAACGATGAAAAGATAACACGCATACTTTCCTATTGCGAGATCGTCGGATCCACCTTCACCCATTCCAACCTACGCCACCTTCTTCATCGACGACCTCATCATCAATGTTAGTTGCCCTTCCTAACTCTTATGTTCTCACCATGCGGAAGTTCAAAGAAGAGAGCAAAGAAAAAGGCGTTATGTTCACTCTAGTCACAAAATAGGTGCATAAGCCTATTACTCATCAGGATGAGCCTATTACTAATAAAGTCCAATATATGCTCCACAACTTCCAAGACTTGGTCCTTGATGATTTGCCTAACAAGATGCCTTTGTTGTAGGATATTTAGCATGTTATAGATTTAGTTTCTATAGCATCCATACCTAACTAACTAGTATGCTAAATGAGCCCAACCGAACTTGCCGAGTTGAAGCGTCAAGTTGATGAGTTGTTAAAATGGGTTACATCCTAGAAAGCCTACGCCCATATGTTGTGTCAGTCCTTCTTACCACCAAGAAGGATGGAAGTTGGAGTATGGATGTAAACAAATGAGCTAGTAATAAAATTACAGTGAAGTATCGCTTCCCCATTCCTTAGCTTGATGATTTGTTGGAATTGATGTCTAGGGTTAGCATCTTCTTTAAGATTGATCTTCGCAGTGAATACCACTAGATTCGCATACAATTTGGTGATAAAATGGAAGACGACATTTAAGACGAAGGACGGTCTCTATGAGCAATTGGTAAAGGACGTGGATGGAGGTGGTAAGAAAAGACTTGATGACCTATGGTTTAACTGAACATATGGCCCTTCACCGAGTGGAATGGGGGAACAAGATTCATGTAGTCAACTCCAATTAATTGTAATAAGGCTTAGATGATGATGATTCATTGATATTAGAGGATGGTTAGGTACTTTTTGTCTTTTTTTACTGTTTTAGAAATTTAGATCTGATGCTTTTTATTCGCTCGTTTCTAGTCTCAAGATTATCAAACATCTATGAAAATTTTAACCGATCAATGCATATTTGAGGCTGATTATTGAAGAAGCTAGCTGTCTAATGCATAACAGAAGCATTTTGAGTCATTTCTATCCATATTGGAGATGTTTATGAACCCTTTCATATGGATCCGAAGAAGCCTTTTTACAACCAAATAAAATGGGTTCAACACTCGTAGAAAGTGCAATTTATGTATGTAATACAGATTTTTCCTTGTATTTTCATTTTTCACTTCTACTTCAATTATGTATACTCATCAAATGGAAAGTGCAGTTCTACCATGCGAGATAGTACAGACCACCACAGAAGACCATTTATCATGTTTAATACAAGTATAAAATGCACATTGTGTACATAATCGTGATCAAAGAAGGGCATTCCTAACCACTTGGTTCACCGGAAGGGAATTCAATTCGCTTTTGTAACTCTGCTTTTAGCCTCAAAATGTCCTCGTGAGTTAAGCGAAGCTCATATTCACTGATTGCCAATTTTTCTTCCAATATTTCTTTCTCTTCTAGCAAACTCTGAGGATCTGCAACTGCAACAGTAAATAAAAGAAAGATTTTAATATTTCATTAATTTTTCAAGAGTAAATCACTGAAAAAACACAATCATAAGGCATGCTATATGATAAAGCTAGATATAGCTGATCAATCTGCATGAAAAGTTGAGGAAAAGACACAAGTCAATGTGATGTCCTAATATATTGCTTGCTAGCATGCAACTCCAGCACATAAAATCTGCAAACAGTCTCTCTTTACCTTATCACCTAGAAATACATGCAGAATATGAATGCAGACCAGTACCATAAAATAAGATTGAAACAGCTAAACCAACAATCTAGATGAACCCATGTCCAAAGAATCTGGGTCTATATCGGAAGTACTTCTAAATTGATTCTGCCAAACCAACAATCCAGATCCGAACTGTCCCGAAAGTGTATCAGAAATGCTTGTAAACTGGTTGCTCATCAAAAACAGACAGTTCTGCTCAGGTGAATAGTGTCCATGCATTTAAATCTTAGTTGCCAGATCCTTCCGACCAGGTGACGCTCCGACCCTCGGTCAGTTTCGACTCAAGCTCTTGCTTCCTAGCCGTTTATACTTGATAACATTTTGAAACACGCACTTCCCTACTCCTGCACCTGAATCTGCTGCCACTTTGATTCACACTCCATGCAACTATAGTATAAATTAAACAAGTAACTTCTTTCAGTAGATGCAACCAATTTTCCAAGCAGCCATTTCGAAAAGACTGCTGCTTCTGAAAATTCAAGCTGAAGTTATCAGATCATTTCTAGGTGACCTTTCATGTTTGTTAGAACTCAGAAGTACATTAAAACATCCCCATTTGTCGTGAAATGGTTAGCCCACATTATAGTTTCCAGGCCAATGAAAAGTCGGCTTAGAGAGTCGAACTCCTTTTAATGACATTTGAAGAACATAGAACACAGAAGTTACTTTTCCTCTGATATTGAGAGGTGGACTCCACATATAAGCTTCAAAAGTAATTGTCATAGGAACGAACAAGATGTCACCCGTCGTTGTTTGCTAAGCTTCTACTCTCCTATGCAATCTTCTATTCAAAGGTGGGCCCCACCTGAACAATGGTTTGAATCACTCTACACTCGTGCCACATGGACGGACGAGATGACTGAGAAGTTGAATTAATCATTCCTGCTGGTGATCGTTAGTAACGGCAATCAGATCATCAATGTTAATTACTTAATTTCAGTAGGTCACATTATTCGCATTATGCAATACATGAATGGATCAAATTTCTTTAAGAAAATAAAGAGAAGGGCGACGGAAGGAAAAGCTTGCGGAGATCGATTACCTCGGAGGCTGTTGAAGCGGGCGATCTGATCAGGAGGGAACTGGGAAGGATCTGCAAAGAACTCCTTGAGGCGGATCGCCTGGGCATCACGGCCATCATCGAGCAGCTCGTGGAGCAGCTCGAAGGCAGAAAGCAAGTAGTTCTCCTGGAGAAGGAAATTCACGACACAATTGCAGAGAGACGATTTCTCCACGTCCATCGATCAACTGACGATCAACAGTCGAAGATCGCCTTCCTTCGGTCTCCCTTCACTTCCGTCGGATCGATAAATAGATCAATGCGTGATAGAAAATTTTGAAACCCTAGCTTGGATTTTCTGCCCGAAATGGTATGTCAGGTGAGATCTGGAAAGGGAAGATGAAAGAAGGAAGGGGAGAGGGTTTTTATAAGGGGTATGGTGAAACGTTGATTTTCCAGGGAAGGCGGAGGGATTAATTCTAACGAAAGCGATGGGGTGTTTGTTTATTAACCTGCGCCCACTAGTTCCTTCTTCTTTTATCTACCTTGGACTTCGTTTTGCGTCTGTCGCGACTCAAAATTCTGCGTCTGTTGCCGCTCACCGGGGCCCACTTGCTGAGAAATCCCGTAATCGGAACCGTCCATGTTTTGGAATCTATCCACTAAGGTCTGTGAGAAGAAACATACCATCAACGTTAATTTCGACTATCACTTCTGTGGAAGAGTTCAGAACAATGAAATGAAATTTTTCAATGGCTCTCGTTCAAGTCTAATATTCAAAAGTTTATATCGTCGTTGAACCGTTATTTTGGAATAGTAGCTTATCTAAGTAGTAAAGATCACATGGACGGTTCTAATGATCGGATTATTTCAGCATGTGGACCCCGATGACTAGCGACACGCGATTGATCCTGAGTCGCGACAGAGGCAATTGGATCTTAGAAGTGGATCTTGGAAGTCGAGACGGTGAGGGCAGAGGCGATTCTCGCGATCAGATATTGAAGAAACGATTCGCGGCACGCGTGCTGATTCGGCATATTTGTGCGGGTTCTGAGCCGCCATCGAGTTGGTCCGACTGACATTTCCTGAGCCAGGTATTGGGTACTACCTCTGCTGGGACCTAACTAGAGACGGACGGTGATGTCGGGGGCTTTGTGAGGCTCACCGTGACGTATATGTTTTATTAACGCTGCTCACCTATTTTGAAATATCATTTTATGGCATAATCGAAGGCCCAGGTGAGCCACGCCACAGGAAGCTTTCTGGGGATTTAATGCCTACTGTTGGAAGTTTTTTAAGATTTGTAAGTTTACATAGACTTGTATAAATGAAGAACATAAATATTAACTTAATCGGGTGATAGACTCTAGGAGTTTCAATAACCGGTCAAGGGTTTGAGTACCCATGGGTGGTGAAATTTCACTACTGTGAGTGTGTGGGGGTGTGCGTGCATGTGTTGTAAAAAAAAAAAAAAAAAAAAAAAAAAAAAAAAAAAACTTAATCAATGGTTCAAAAGTTTTTAACAATAGGCTTTCAATTCCTACTGATTATTATGGTGTGGTACATTTGACTCTTTGGTACATCTAAATTTTTTGTCACATGGTTTAAAATCATCTTTCAAGATACATGGACATAAGGTTAGACCCTTATCAAGTGGGCTACAAATGATCATTAGTTCAAATCAAATCGTTAAATTATTTATATTGAGTAATTTAGCCGACCCCACTTCATTTGTGATCATTATAAATAGGTTTGAGGAATGCTTAAACCATAAGTCCTATTACATATCTTGGTCCATCATCAACTCAAGTGAAAAAATTCTAATTTCATATGAGGTTCTCTTAAAAATATAAGGTGTAGAAGATTAAGATTTCTGTCAACAAGATCAAAATATCCAAATGTCTTTCCAATCAAATACGTCTATTAGCTTATGGTTTTAAATATTCATTATTGGTGTATATACGATCCCCAACTCCGCAATTCAAATCTAACGAGTAATATATTTTATATATACATCCCGATGGATCCCATGAGTCACTGACACAACGGCCGTCCCTAGCTACGTCCTAGAGGGCTAGCACCCAACCCGCCCCACGAGTTCTGAAATTTAGGTGGCCCACGTCGTACATGTTGAATTAGGCCGCTCGTCATCTTCCATCTTTCTCACTTGCCTGATAAGCATACCTAATAAATGGATCCGATCTCGAACACGTGCTGATGTTGGTATGCGTGCGATCTTTGCGCGAATCGCTATAGCACTTCTCGGTTCTCACTCGGTGAGTGACTCGAAATGCACGAGTTTGACTTGACTTTAAAAGTGTAGATATTTTGTCAGCAATTTGCTAAGCTCTCGACCTCATCTACATTTGTACATATGACGCATAAGTACATCAATCTAAGCCGTCAAGATTGTCGACCCCACTGTTTAAGAAGCATTTCCCAACACTGATACTGATCGAATGGCCTTAACCAGCTGATTTTGCTCGATGAGCTTAAATCGTCAACCATTTCCTTTTAATCCATCTATTTCATGATAAACAAATGGACGGATAGAATTTCTTGATTGATGATACGCCACCAAGTTGGGGCCATGGTTCCAACGGTCTGGATTGGGATTTATATAAGCCACAGACCGAACGAGGACTATAACTTCAGCTTGCTAAATTGTATCAAAAGCACTGTGTAGGCGTATGGTCCTATGTCGAGACTTGACGATTAGTGCTGAGATATCTTTCCACGGCAATCCCTTCCAGGTCGGTGACGATCACGTGGCATTAGGAGGAAGAGGACCAGAATCATCTACGCCACCTTGGTGTATACATCGCATAAAACGTCCTAAGTTCTATGGGGTCCACCGTCATGTATATGTGAAATCCACTTCGTCCATCAGATGAGTGAGATTATGTTTACCGTACATACAGAAAATAAGCTTGATTAATAACTCACTTGGACCACAAAAATGATAGTAATGTCAAATTGCTACCAAAACTTGTAAGTTCAGGTAGTGTGGCCTTCATGAGTTTGAATCAAGGTGATTTGTGTTATTTTCTTCACTTATGAGGTAAGTGACATATTATTAACAGTTTTGATGAAATATACATACTATGATGTCCCACACATCAACCTATGGTTGACATCTCAACCCATTTTAACATATGGTATGGATCATTTGAGTTGTGGATCTAGTTAAATTTTTGCATCAGGACCTAAAATAGAGGATAGAATCTGATAGACGGAGTGGATTTTAAACATACAACATAGTGGGTCCCACAGATTTGGGTAAAGAGATTCCCGTCCATAGATGCCGTCCACCGCGTGGTAGCTTATTAGGTGCTACCCGGTAACTAAGGTCTTACCGTTACTGTGTACAGATCAGCTTGATGAAATTTTTGTATATCCAATCCGTCCACCTGTTTTCTCATATCATTTTAGGATGTGGTACAAAACTTTAAATAGATCCAATTCTCAGATGGACCACACCACTGGAAACAGTGGTGAGTGACCATTAAAATATTTTCGAGGGCCACAAAAGTTTTGGATCTAGCTGGTATTTATATATTTTTCCTTTATCCAGGTCTGGTTGACCTTATCAACGGGTTGGATGGTAAGGAAACATTAAGATGAGCATTACTGTAGTTAAGAAGATTGAGTGCGGCATGTGGATCACATGTAACGCACGTCGAGTTGCTCAGGTAGCAGATCTCTCTCTAGATATTTATAAATCTATAGAGGTGAAAGTCATTGCATTATGTCATGGCCTGCCTCCAACTTATGGCCATTACGCTATTACTATTTTAACATTGGGTGTTGATTCATCAGTACTGTTTTCTTAGGTATGGTCCACCTGAGATGTAGATCTGCCAAGTTCTTAAAGAACGTCCTAAACTAGCTGGAAAAATGGATCGACGGTGTGGATATACAACATGTCATTAAGGTAGACCCTAGGTAAGGGTAACACCGGTAGCGGATTAGGTGAGACCCGTCCACCCAATTGGGTGGGAACCAAACCGTGGGCCCAGTGTGATGTATTTTACAGAATCCACGATAAAAAATAAAAATAAAAATGAAGCAGATCCAAATCTCAGGTGGACCATAATACAGGAAACAATGACAATAGATCATTAAAAACTTCTGGCAGGGTACAAAAGTTTTGGATCAAGCTGATATTCCTGTAGTCTATTCATCTTGGTCTTTGTGACCTTATCAAGAGGTTGAAAGGAAAATTAATATTCTAGGGCCCCATGAAGTTTTTAATGGTGGGGATTCAATCATTACTGTTTCTTGTGGTATAGTCCACATGAATTTGGATCTGCTTCATTTTTTTTGGAATCATGTCCTAAATGAGCTTTCAAAACCATTGGACCGTATAGATTTAAGGCACGTACATCACTGTGAGTCCCACGGCCAGGGTCCCACCCACTTGGGTGGATCTGGGGTCTCACCCAATCGGCTCCCGGTAACACTTAACCCGTGGGAGAGTCTAGATGGTATTAGTGGCACGTGTGCCGAGGTAGTGCACGTGTGCATAACCTAGATCAGTCACCACAAAATAAGGGAAGCTAGGACTTCATGTAACTGACAGGGCAGAACTTTGAGGCATAGGAAGGTGAAAAATAAGTCATGGCCCACTTGTCCTTCCTCATTGGTGAATGGTGATTTAGATTATTGATGTAATGGGCCTATAGTCAATAGTGGGTGCATTAACAATTCAGTGGTACCTCATCAACTTGATCCAAAACTTCTGTGGCTCATTAGTGGTCAATCACCACTGTTTCCTAAGGTATGGTCCAGCTGATAATTAAATCTGCCTCATTTTTGGGACGGTAACCTAAAATGATATGGAAAAACACATGGACAGCATGGATGGATACATAATACATACATCAAGGCCCTATGGTAAGGGCCACACTGTCTTGGGTGAATCCAAGGTCTCACCTAATCCACTCCTGGCCTGTTTGGCCGGGCAGATTGGATGGGATTGGAAGGGATTAGAAGGGATTGGAAGATAGATCTTGGGATTGGCTAGGCGGGACTCGGGATCCTGGATCCCGGGATATAGCAATCCCATCGATCCACTGACATCACCATCATTACTTTAAGTCCCATCCAATCCACCCTAATCCCTTCAAAATTGCATGGGACGTGTTTGGTTTGAGGGATTGAAAGGTTTAATCCTAGGATTGGCCGGACGTGCCAAACATACGGGATATAGCAATCCCATAGATCTTGCACCAATCCACCAATGCAACTATCATTACCTTGAAATCCGTGCAATTCACTCTAATACCATCCAATCCCCTTGGCCAAACAGGCCCTAATGAACTGTCAATGTGAAAAGTAATCATGGTCCAAGTTCACTAAATGTCAGCATGGTTCAACAATCTGACTTTTGGGTTATGATCCATCCCAAGTTTTGGACCGTTTTAGCTTGAGTTATATGTGTGCCATATCTACTCTTTCTTCCTAAGACACTTATCTAATGCAGACAACGGTGACACAACTTTCATGTCTACATGCCGCTGGCGTAGAAAATCAGTACCGTTAAAATCGTTAGGCCCTATCTTGAGATCACCCTCCATGAAAATCAAGCTGATATATTCACTAGGTGGGTCACACCTGTATTTTGAGCCAAAATGTAGGTTGTCCGATATTTCCGACAACGTGGCCCACTAGTGGCCAGTCATGATTTTTATGGCAGGTGATCATTATGGTGGAGCGCATGTTTCCATGGTAGTGATTTGCTACGGAGAAGGTATGTTGGCCAAAAAGATGGCAAGTTCTCTTTACAGGGTGTAAAAGTAGCTTTACCAAAACTAGTGGCACACCCGGATCCAGCAAGGTGGGTGCGGCCCTGACCGTGGGGCCCACCTTTATTTATTTTCTGTACATCCACGCCGTCCATCGGTTTTGCCAGCTCATTTTAGGGTACGATCTGAAAATGAAGCAGAAGCAAATCTTTTGTGGACCGCACCACAGAAAACCCTGGTCGATGAAAACTTACTAGGGTCCAAAGTAATGTTTATTTGGCATCAACCTGTTGATAAGATCACATAGACCTGGAGGGAAAACACAATTAGCAGCTTGATCCAAAACATTTGTGGCTCCCAGGGAGTTTTGAATGGTCGGAATTCAATCCTTTGTTGTACACCTGAGATTTGTATCTACCTCATTTTTGGGACCATGCTCTAAAATGATCTTGCAAAACTGATGGACGGCATGGATATACAACACATGCATCAAGGTGGCTCCACTGTCAGGGCTGCACCCATCTGGTTAGATTTGAAGTCGCACTTACTCCACGTCTAGCAAGGGGATGGGCAGCCTATACAGGGTCTGGGGCCCTGGGCCCAGGTTTGAAATCTAAGCCTTGTGTTCAAACCATGCGGGCCCCCACCTATCATCCCTAGTGTATACTTTGTGGGGAGTTATTTGATAGAACTTTAAAATGGTACACCTCACATATTGTAATTGGAATTAAATTGACTAACTTAGGGCCTGTTTGGATTCGCGTATATCGTATTAAAAGTGAATATTCTCGAATATTCCAATTAAACAACTTTTGGATTGGAGCGTATAACGGACGGTATCCCATGTGCGCGAATTTAGTCCGTTTCCTGAAATTCAAAATCGCGGTATTGTGTTGTTAGTGTTCAGTCTTACCATCATTACAACCGACTGACCGCACTGCATTGTATTCTCTTCTCGAGAATTCGCGACTGATGGCTAAAGAGAACTTCAAGTAGTTTTATCGCGTGGGAGAAGAGAACTTCTCTACACTGTTCATTGATAAGCGTCACTGTGAAGGTTGCATGTCGCCATTGAATGTATTTTCGTCTTTTCCGAACCACTGATAACAACTACCCGTGGGCGGTATAACTGAATGACCACGTTGCTCTTCGAATCATGCTGGAGCACCCCACATCATTCGGCGGAAATTCATCCCTACAGGTATGAATCTCATTCCTCCAAATGAAAACATGCGGTACTTCTGGCCTGTAAGAGTTACCCCATCCAAGCAGACCTCTTGTATCGCTCTCCTCGAGTGCGATATTTCTGGAGGAGGATAGCGGGTATATATATATATATATATATCTTTTTGTGGGAACATATTATAATTCCGATTTCACCAGTGACTTTCATTCGGGTATGAAAAATCGGATCAGATGTGTGATGAGCGTTTTACTAACTCAATGAATATTTTGCTGTGATTTTTATTTTCAAATTATGCGTCATTTTTTTTTTCTTCTTGATGTATTGCACGAAGGTGGACCCCATATCAGGTTCCGTTAACTCCTACAACACCGATGGATGGTGTGGATGAGCGTTGACCTCATCGTGGGGTTCACAACTGGCCCCCTATTTTTCGGACGAAGTGGGCCTTCCTATCATGTTACTTTGTAAATCAAGGCCCTCCATCGGTTGTTTGATTTTGTTACACTCAATTTCAGCAGGTGGGCCTCACTAAGGTGAACCCTATGGATGGTTGAATAGGAATACCCAATAACGAAGATTTTGGATGGTGTTGATTAATGATAACAACTGACGATGTGTAGAATCGTTTGTATGAGATGGACGTTGAAATTCAAAAAAGTAGATCCGTACAGATTTGTATGATGATACAATACGTAGACTCAATACATCGTATCCAAACAATGCATAGTATAAGAAATCGTATACTTGCCCGGACGTATGAAAACTGTCAAATGCATACATGAACAGTGCCTAAATACAATACAATACAATACTATACGCGAATCCAAACAGGCTCTTATGGGATCCACTGTTGCTATGCTACAGTTCAAAAATCAGACTGGTTGATCAATCTTACTCTTCGATTGTTGGTCCTAGTCTGTTGAAATGAGACCATTGGATATTTTTCATTTTTTAACCATCTTACCATCTAATGGGTGTCCACCAATTTATGAGTCAAATGATAAAATAAGCTTAATTTTTTTTTGGTTCCTTGTACATTTGAACTGGTACAAATGATTTGTAATTTATAGGAATTACTGGTATGGCACTGGTGCGTGAGCGCATGCGCGTGCACACACACATATATACATATTAAATATATAAGATTTTTATTGTAAAATTCCTTACTAATTCTGATTTTACCAAATAATGCCTTCACCAATGGAAAATTTTACACTAAGGTGCTTTTCCAAGGGTCAAATGACGAAAATGCTCCCTTCACTTTTCATTAGAAAAGTGGTGAAGTTAAGAATTGTGGGGGCACATGATATGTGTATGACATCCAACCCATCTAACAATGCACCCCACTCTAATAATTAGAGAGAGCATAAATCTGGATGAACCAATCATAAAATGAGATAAGAATTTCAAAAAGAAACAAAGAGAGCGCAACCCAAAACATCCAAATTCACATAGCCCATCTCATGATTTAGTCAGCCTAGTACTTGGTTCGTCTAATCATCATGTTTTATATAGGCTGGATGTCATACATAGATCATGTGGCCCCACAATAATTGACTTTAACTAGTTAAAAAATAATTAAGAGCATTTTTGCCATTTCAACCCCCTCGAAAAGTATTTATCTGAATTTTCAATGTGTGGATACTGTTACAGTGAGTAATGTGAGGGTGGACCATATGTGTAGTCTGTAAACCATAATTATTTTATCCTTATCTTATTATTATAAATAAGAGAGGAAGAGGTAAAAACTCCAATACCTAATCTCCCATTATCTTAATATTAGAGCTAAGGTTTTTTAAACCCTAACCTATGCATGCATGACTTTTATGCTCTAGCTTAATGGGAAATATTAGAGTGAGTAGTGTAAATGTGTACCGTAGTGTGTGATCCTGCAAACCACTATATTATTTCATCATTATTTTGTTATTATAAGTAAGAGATGAGAGAGGAGCGATGAGAACCCTAAATCCTTCTTCTTCTTTTTTCTTTTTTCTTTTTTTTTTTTTTTTTTTTGTAAAATGAGAATTCCAAAAGAATTTTAGTACAAAAGTCCCTAATTTATGTCAAAGAGTTTCAAAGTTTTTCTCATACTTCATTTATTTTGGTAATAAAATATAGGACTTTTTAGTGCAAAATTATTCAAAGAGCTGATTTAACCAAATAATGTCTCCACCTACTTAAATTTACCAAGCAGTGATTTTTGGAAAATAAAATAATTAAATTACTCTCTATACTTTTTTCTTTGAAAACTTATAAAGTTGAGAATTGTAGGTCATGTGGCATGTGTATGACATCCGATCGACTTGTCTAACACCCCCATCATGATGATCACTCCAACAAAAAATCTAATCAACCAAATTACACATGAATCTCAATGTTTTTGGCCATTGTATAGTATTTTCTATGCTGTGGGCTCCCTTTCCGTTTTTTTTTTTTTTGGTTAGCTTGTAAGTACACCCTTTCAGTTGGATTAACTAGAATATTCATTTGTTTGATCTTTATGATAGGATTCATCTATTGAATGTCATACTTGTATAACTTAGAACCACATAATTCTTAGTAGTGTGGTCCATCTCATTGAAAAAGAAAAAAAAACCTCTAGTTCTCTACGCGTATACTGACCCATCAGATGGGAGGCCTAAGGCCTATTGTGGGGTATAAGTGCTTTTGAAATTCTTGTTATGGATGTTTTGTATTTTGCAGAATACTTAGTTTTCTTTGTTGCATCAGTTCGTTTCTTATATAAATCATCCACTAAATTAGCCTCACCATGTTGGGTTTAGGCACATAATTTCAGCCTGATATAAAACTTAGTTGTGTCACACAATCAATGGAAGAGGTTGAGGAGAGTGATGCCCACCATAGAAACCTGCAGACAAAATGAGGGGTCCACCTTGTTGTTCATATGCCATCAGACCTCATCATCATCTAGTGTGTCCCACCTGGATGAGGGAAGACACCAAAACTCAGACCATCCTAAAAATGGGTTGAACCAATAGTCGTGTTTTGTTCTTTATGTGATTATGCATTACTCCCTGACATGGACTGCCATGTAGGTGTAGGGACAGGTCCGATGCCTTTTTAATTGGCCTCTTGCCGCACCATTATCCATAGCTCAAGTGGTAGACAGAGTGAAAGATACCTCGTTTCAACACTGAGGTCTTGGTTTCAATCCCTGGTGAGGGTGGCTAACAACAAAGTGTCAACTGGCAGTGGGGTGTACTAACAAGCTAACAAAAAAAAAAAAAAACTAACTAACTGGCTTATCCATTAACCTGAGCCAGATGACCCCACGTGACCCAAACCCGAAATACTGTAATAATATAAAATAATATAAACACATGCGTATGATGTATGTTTATACGTGCGCGGTTTAGGTGTTACCCGTGTGACAGCTCGGTGGGTGTTACGCTTATCGTAGGGCCCAGTTTGATGATGTGTTGTATATCCACTCCGTCTATTCGTTTTCCAGCCCATTTTAGGATGCGGACTCAAAAAATAAGCCTATCCAAATCTCAGGTGGACCACACCACAAGAAACAGTAATGATTGAACCCTCACCATTAAAAACTACCCAAGGCCCATTGTAAGCAGATATGTCATATTTATCTATCATCCAAACCGTTGACAAGGTCAACAGAACTGGAGGAAGGGAAAAATACAAAGATTAGCTTCATCCAAAACTTTTTTGGCCTAAACAAATCTTTTAATGGTCAATTCACTACTTTTTCTGGTGGTGTGGTCCACCTGAGGTTTATATCTTGGTAATTTTTGGGATAACGTACTTAAATGAGCTGAAAAAGAAGATGGACAGCGTTGATATGAAAATATTCATCAAGATGGGCCCCACGTGGTAATGGTTACACCCACTAAGTGGTTACCCGGGTAACAGCCAATCCGCTCCCTGTTTATACATACGTACATGTGTATATGTGTATATGCATGTTTGCAGAGCATGGGCTGTGTTTACATACCTTTAGCCCCTTATTTCAGTGGGTTGGGTCAGTTCTGTTGAGTCCAAACCGATTACAATTGAATTGGTCCGGCTAGTCAAGGTCAGGTCCGGTTTGGGTTTGATGAATTTTAAGTGAACGGGGTTGGATGATTTGGTAACAGACTAACAGGTCGTGGTACAAGTTTGGGCCAAAATTCTTTGCCAGTTTAGTACATGAGCCAAGTTCAAGTTGGCCTTGACCCAACATGAGCTGAACCAATTGCTACAATGGTCCAGGTAGCCTGCCCAATCTGGCTATCCGCCGGGCATAGGCCTACTAGTATGTAGAGTTGAACATGAACTGAGCTAGCTCGGTTCACCTCGGATAAGCACGACTCAGCTCAACTCAAAGTTGGGTTCAGTACAAGCCAAGCTGATTTTTTTAGTTTGAAAGAATTTTGAGCCGAGCTTGAGCTAGCCAAACTTCAACTCAAGTTATAACTTAATTAATATATTATATTTTATATTAAATATAATATTAAAAAAAATTATGCTTCTATAAAAACTAAGAAGAAAATACTCGACTCGAAATCTTGAACTCAAACTCGGCTCAATAGCTCGAGCTTGAACTTGCCTTGAAATCGGCACAAGTTGACCCAAGCAACTGGCCGAACCAAGTTGAGCTGGCGAATTAGGCTTGAGGTCCGAGCCGAGCCAAACTCAAGCTAGAATAGGCTGCTGGGCGAGCTGAGCTGTGCCAATCTCGTCTTGTTTGGCTCGTGTAAAGCTCTACTTTCTTTATTCATATTGGTACTAGTTTGCGCCACACCTAGATTTTTGAAGAAATAATTGAAAGTCTTTTATAGAACTTAGGGGTGCACACGGTTCGGTTTCGGTTTTGAAACTGGAACCGAGTGGCCAAGTATGTAGATGAATTAGTCACGGTTCAGTCTCGGTTTTGAAACTGGAACCGAGTGGCAAGGATGTAGATGAATTGGTCCTGCCAGCTGTCGATATGGACCGTTAATGTGAAGGGGGCCACCTTCAGTTCTCAACCCTTTTGGAACTGAATCCGAACCGTGTGCACCCCTAATAGAACTCTTCCCCTGGATTCTTAAAATTAAGTATGGACAGTCTTAGCCTTTAACCTCTGATTCTATTAGGCAATAATTTGGCAAGTTTTATTAACTAGATAAGGGATTCCGAGTCTTTCCGAGTCTTTTGTTGATCAGGCGACACCTGGATTTGAACTAGGGAAAAAGGGATTTGCAGTCCCCAATAGCATGGGCTGTGGACTAGGCTCTTAGGCCAGTTGTGCTAATGCCCATGCAATCTTGGCTCAGTCTCTGGGTCAAGCATCCAGCTCAGGCCATGCCTAGCCTGGTCCAGCCCACTAAGTGTGCAGCTTAAGGTAACAAAATTAGTTTTTGCCATGTCACCCAAACACGACCATAGTGTGAAATGTGTAAAAATTCGCAACAGTGGGAATCAAGCAAATAACCAAATCACTGCAATATAAAGTTAAGAGGATTGGTAGCCTCACCTTTACCCTCAGAATATGTATCAACCAAGCAATTGTATTGTATGGTACAACTTGTAATGCAAAAGGTGGCCCACTACAAATTTCACCATCATCTGAACCTTTGTCCCAGCTATTTGAGATGGGCCCTACAGTAATTGGAAACAAGTTCAATAATCCTCAGCCCACTGGGCATTGAGCCACCCCTTTTTAGGTGCAGACACTAGCAGCAGGTAAACTGTTACTAGGCAGAAGATGATGATTTGTAAAAGCTATCCTGGCCTGCTAATTCTGTGGGCCGCCTCCTGTAAAAAAAGAATGGACGGTTATAAACTTGCTAATACGCCACATTCAACAGACGCATGTGGCCCACCTCATGAGCAGGCCGGCTTGATTTGGGTTTGGTCATCTTTGCGGTATGGCCACTTCAGGTACCGCTCAGATGTTCCACACGCTTGACATATTGGCACGTGTGTGATGGTTGTGTGGAGAGGAGTTCATATGAGTGATAAGGGAAATAAAGCAAGTGTGGTCACAAGGCTCTCCCATAGACTCTCTCAGTATCTAATCACCCCTTCTGCCCCACCAGGTGATGATCCGGACCGTTCATTTAGGTCCTGAATCTGCTCAATAGGGAAAAAAAAATCTTTCTAGTCTAGACCATGCAAAGGTGAGTTAGAAACTGCTTTTTGTAACCGTTGTTTCTAATTCATTTTGTATGAACGTTGAGATCTTCTACTAGTTAGATATTTCCGTACGTACCATCTAGCATCTGAACTTCTAGATGAACGGTCTGGATCATCACCTTGCTGTCAAAACTCTAAAGAAACAGGCACCATCCAATGACCATATCTTTCATTATACTTACAGGATGCCGTCAGTTTTTGATGTCCCCAGAACCCAAAATAGCTAAGACAAAAATCCTCCAACAAGACTATCGCAGCAGGCCGTTGATGAACGGTCCTGATCACCGACTGTGGACCCATGCAAATTTCTGATCGGCCCCTCTCGAATTTAGGCCCGCCTTTGGTTAATTCGATCTCTTTTGAGAGCCATCATCGAAATCAACGTCTGAGAATGACGATGAGGCAGCAATGGTCCCACGGCCGGATACAAAACTGGCAGAACGCAGCAGGGTCCGGGTAGCCCGCCACCCGACCTTGCAAGGCAGTTTGATGCAGCACCAAAGGATGGATAACGGGCAGCAAACGCACAGCACGCATACACTGCACATGCACTCGACTGTACCATTGCAGCATTCAGCGCCCTGCCTGTTGTGGGATGATGATGGGCCCTTTGTTTCCATCTACACCGATCACTGCCGTTCTTCTCTTCACCTTCAGTACTTCATGTTTTTGCGAAAGTTCGGATGTGGGGGACACGACTAATTTTCTGTAGATAGGACATGTATGAGGCTCCCATATGCATACATAGCATGTATCTCCAATCCAAACCGTCCAAATCGCAAATCCCACTGTAGATGGATTACAAACAGATAATTACTATTAAAGAAGTACGTAAGTTGGCTATTGATGATCATCTAATGGACGATTAAAAAAATCTAAATCTAATAAGGGAAATGTTTATTAATAAAGCGTATGGATTGTCTAATCGATATTATTTTTAGTATATGACTAATCTACAGTGGGTCCCACTATTTGGGCGGTCTGGATTCTTGTAAATGACACGTGCACATAACGGACACAATATGTAGCCTTACTAAAGCTTAAAAGCAGATCTCTACACGCACCCGCATCATATCACTACGTCAGGTGGGACCCATTGTCGCAAATGAACCCGGCTGGTGAACTCATCAGGTGGACCACATGTGTAGGAAAACATTGGACGGTTTAGAAAATTTCTAGTGGTCTGTATTCGATGAGTAAAGTGGCCCACCTCATGAATTGATCCACCTGGTTCTTGGACCAGATAATCTATACACTCGAATCCACTTGATGAATGGCTTGGATTTTCTGCACACTTGCTAAGGTGACACGTGAACCGCGTGTAGAAGATGCGTGTAGCTTTCCAAACTCATTAAAAAAAAAAAAAAACCCCAATTGCTAAGGTGGCACGTGCACCGGCCGGGTTTGGGCCGGGCAAAGGTCCGTCCAAAGCTCACCGTCTATTTTTCAACGTAGGCCCGAGTCCGGTCGGGCCCGTGATGGGCACAAATCGTCCAGCCCGAGCTCGAGTCCTTATCTGAGAGAGAGAGAGAGAGAGAGACGGACCTGTTTTAGGCTTCGTGCTGGTCCGGTTGGTTGGTATTTATAAGGTGGGAACCACGTCATATTCGGGGTGAATCCTGGCAAAAATCCGGCAGTTTGGTTGGAGGTGATAATTGAAAAAAGTTAGGAAGAGATGAGGAAGAGATCAGAGCTTGAAAGATGAGAAAAAAAGAAATAGGGAGCGGGTTAAAGCTTGAAGGAGGGGTGGGATGGAGGTTGGAAGATGAGGATGTTGAGGGTTGGAGTAAAGCAGTCTTCGGCTTGGGTGGGGCCACCATGACTATCCTTAATTCAGAACCACATGAGTAGAAACAGCGTATGGGAAAAAGCTTAATCTCCTGTGCTATGTTTCTAGATGAGGCCTGTATAAATCATGTATGGGGATTGGGTACAAGGCCTACTTTTGGTGTAGCGTCTAATGGTCGGAGTGGATTTAATATAATAATCACAATGAGCGTTACAGAAATAAAGGGGAGACATCTTTATCTTTCTCCCCGTTATTTTCTTTGATTCGACCCACATCAATCTAAGTTCATCATTAATTTTTGGCCCAGGCCTAAAGTATGGTTACACATCAAATGCTTAGAGTTGATGTCACATACACATCACATCAAGCTCCATCAAAAGTCAAGGGCGGGGCTCCTAAAATTTCCTCTTTCATACGTTACCTTGATTTCTCATGGGTGCACTTTAATGTATATTTGAAATTTACTTTGATCATTATGTGTAATCACACTTTAGGTTCGTGGCAAACCAAAATTAAGTTGATGTGATTCATGTGGGTTGTTGGAAAATATGTTAAAAAAATTGAAAATAAAATTATTTAAATTTTAGCATCGGCTGAATCATGTCTTATGGATTGCTGGCGGTGGTTGTAGGAGAATGTTTTTTAAGAGATCAGATTGAATTTTAATGAGATATATTGGAGACAATGATTCCGGAACATGATGGTAGTATTTAATTTGGAGCATTTCAGATTGTTAGATCTGTCTATTTTACATGCAAAGTGCATCATGAAGCACCACTACAGTCACATTGCATGAGTGGGCAGAACATGCAAACCAAGCATCTCATCTTCTATTTCTCAGAGTAAGAACACTACCTACTCAACTACTTATAAACTACAAATTTACTCTCACTCTTTCCAATGTGGGATTAAAGAAATTAAAACTTTTCATTTGAAAATTTCAACATTGTCTTTGACAGGAAAACAAAAATTTTAAAACATTTTAATTTTTTAAAACCAAAATTTCATCATAGGGCACAATAAAGGAAAAAATTGAGAAAGAGTCATCCACCCTTGATTTCTATAATACCCGTCGTAATAATTATATAAAATTCACTTCAATTATTAGATTCCAAACTAAAATTTATGCATAGTCCAAAATTCAAGTGGGCAACACTAAGAGAAACAATTTGGAGGGTGAGCTTCGAACTGTACACTATTTTCAATTGTGTGATACTCGGAATCATAGATGAGACTGATTTTTGGTCCCTTAATTTAACATACGATTATCCACTTGGTGGTATGGGTGGATTTTACCTAAATGTTATAGTAGATTTTACATAAATGTAACCATTAATAATTCTTATCCATCTATACCCAAATGGTACGGCCTTGCTTGTCGGACTTTGCCCGTGGGACTCGAGCCGGGGTTATTAGGTTGTTGTATATTGTGTAAGCCCAGCCAAAATAATAAGCCGGATAGAATTTTAAGCTCAAGCCAGGACCTTGGGCCTAATACTCCAATTGGTCTGAGGTTAGCCCAAAACCCCGGCGGGCTAGTCTGGCCTATTAACAGCCCTATTAATTAGAATACATCCCAACTATATTCCAATAGGAAATGTTGGGATTTTAGACTTTGGATCACGGTTCTTTTCAACTATCTAATGTTTATATTATATGATGGACCGAACTGTAAATTGTAAAAAATCTTTCATTTGAAATATTTCAACCCTATGATTTTCAACCCATAAAATAAAAAAGCCACAGAATCAATTGATCATAGGGTTAAAATATTCCATAGGGTTAAAATATTCCAATCTA
Organism: Magnolia officinalis; assembly: GCA_021015155.1. Classification (NCBI taxonomy): domain Eukaryota; kingdom Viridiplantae; phylum Streptophyta; class Magnoliopsida; order Magnoliales; family Magnoliaceae; genus Magnolia; species Magnolia officinalis. The sequence goes on from JAJHSJ010000016.1 coordinate 52,774,954, forward strand.
AGAGCTTTTATTTTTTATCGTTATCTGCTCTCCATACGTTCTGCATCCCTTTGCCTTCCTGCCCCTTTATTGCTACTCGCACAGTTCGATTAGAACACTCACCAGAACGAGTGCGACGTGTCTCACGTGTGAGATTCGGACCATTTATCTTCTAGACCACGCTATGAATATGCTCTCATCCAGAAGTTATGCTAATACTCTTATCAGGTGTGCCATACTTGAAAGAAGAAATGCTGTTAAGAAAATGACAAGCAACCCAATTTCAACGTACGAGTTTTAGCGAATTGATGAGTGGGCCACCCAGATTTTTTGGACGTGATACAAAATATGTGGTTCCCGTCGATGAATGGATCAGATCTTACACTCATAAGTTACATCAGGTGTACACGAACCGAGCTAGCTTGGTTAGCTCGCTCGACTCGACTCGAAAAAGCTTGATTCAACTCGGTTCGAAGCCGAGTTCGAGCCGAGTCAAGCTGATTTTTTTAGCTCGAAAATGAGTTTGAGCTGCACCAGCTTGATTCGACTTAGATCGAACCCAGTTCAAATCGAACTTAGATCGAACCAGTTCGGTGACTCGGTTACTTTGATATTGATGTTGCTCACCAAGTGTTTGATGAAATGACTCAACAAAGTGTGGCTAGTGGCAAGGCAGGTATGTATATGAAACCAATATCCTTTTTTTCTTGATTTTTATGTTACTTAGAAGGTGTTTGATGAAATACTTGTGAGACCATTGTTGTTGTCTCAAATATAATGAGATTTTGAAAGTGCAGTCCAGGTGTTTGTGAAAATGTTGCACAGGCGAACTCAGCTCAATCTTGGCTCGAACTCGACTCGAACTAGCCCAAGCCACTGATCAAACTGAGTCAAGTTGACCAATCAAGCTTGAAGATCGAGCCAAGCCGAGTACAAGATGAGGTCAACTAGCAGCAGATCCGAGTCGAGCTGAGGCCAACTGGACTTGGTTCGACTTGTTGTACAACCCTGGTTACTTATTCTAACTCATTGGAGAAGTATGGACTTTTCTTTTCCATTTGACTTTTTTCCAGGAGGTTGGCTTGAATAGATCATGATGTATTACAAAATAGTACATTGGGACTTTATTCTTTTTATGTGTATCATATTTCAGTGATCCAAACTGTTTATATGACGATTTTTACTTTTTATGATGAAAATTCAACAAATAAAATATCCCAATTGGCCTATTTCAACTTTTTGATAATTTAGCTCTATTTTGTAAATATGAACGGCCATCATAAGATTTTATAGTCAAAAGGTTGAAATGTTTGATACGTGATTTTCTGGAAGGAATTTCCCATCCGAAGGGATTCCCATCAGATGAACGGTCTGGATCATTAAAAATTTCAAATCCTACTGATAGAGTCCCAACGTACACATTGGGGTGTACGTGTACCACTATCTTAAAGCATGGCATGTGAGTCCCAACGTACACATTGGGGTGTACGTGTACCACTATCTTAAAGCATGGCATGTGAGTCCCAACGTACACGTGGGGGTTTACCTGAGCAAACGACTTTCTCCCCTATATGAAAGCATGGCATGTGATAGATGCCTCGCATTAGGGGGAAACGAATGGCTTTTAAGGGGCATATCATTAGAGGTGTACACGAACCGTGCTAGTTCGGTTAGCTCGCTCGACTCGACTCAAAAAAGCTCATTTCGACTCGGTTTGAAGTTGAGTTCGAGCCGAGTCAAGCCGATTTTTTTAGCTCAAACTTAGCTCAACTCGATTCGGATCGAACTCAGCTCGAATCGAACCAGTTCAGTGACTCAGTTACTTTGATATTGATGTTGCTCACCAAGTGTTTGATGAAATGACCCAATGAAGTGTGGCTGGTGGCAAGGAAGGTATGTATATGAAACCAATACCCTTTTTTTTTCTTAATTTTTATGTTGCTTAGAAGGTGTTTGATAAAATATCTGTAAAATCATTGTTGTTGTCTTAAATACAGTGAGATTTTGAATGCCCAGTCCAGGTGTTTGTAAAAATGTTCTACAGGCAAACTCGGCTTGATCTTGGCTCGAACCGGCCAGAGCTGCTGACCGAACTGAGCTGACCTGGCCAGTCAGCCTCGAGGACCGATCCAAGCCGAGTTCAAGCTGAGGTTAGCTAGTGGCCAAGCCGAGTCGAGCTAAGGCCAACTCGACTCGGTTTGACTCGATGTACACCCTTAGGCATATGGATCTTAGTTACTTTTGATAAACTACTCATGCCATGAGTAACTTATCTTGATTTCTACTTAATCAACAGGTACGTATATTTGGTAAATAACATACTTATCATCTAAAAAGAAAAAATATATATTTGATTTCCTACATCGTAAGTAATTATCATGAAAGTTTGTTTTGGTTCTCTCATGTCCACTGTCCATTATGTGGAGCCAATCGTTCATTGTGTGGGTCCCACTTTTGATGTGGGTCATCCATCATGCACGGCCTACCTTGGTTGTGGGCCATTCATCATTAGAGGCCGACCTTTAATGTGCACGGTTTATTAGGTATGACCCACATTTGATGTTAGTCATCCATCATGTGGAGCCCATCTTCAATATCTACTGCCCATCATGTGGAGCCCCACCTTTAAGGTGGCATCTCACGGGCTACCCCACTTGGGCCTGGTGTGAAATGCGCATTAATCACCCCCGGTGAGGAGTCTCGAACACGATACCTCCTCCGTAAGTCGCACCCACCCCGAGTGTGCCCCTGCATCCCACAAGCGACCCCACTCGAGCCCGGTGTGAAAATGCTCCTGCATTAATCACCCCCAGTGAGGAGTCTCGAACACGAGACCTCCTGCTCTGATACCAATTTGATGCAGGACAACTAACCACTTGCTCTAAAAGCTCGAACTTTTAGAGTATAGCGAATTAATCCCTTTATCTCATAGCCCAGGCCCCACATCTCATGGGTTTTTAGGACCTCGGCCGAACCCCCTTCGTGGGCCCCAAATCACATGGGCGGCCCACCCCGAGTGTGTCCCCGCATCTCACGGGCTACCCCACTTGGGCCTGGTGTGAAATGCGCATTAATCACCCCCGGTGAGGAGTCTCGAACACGATACTTCCTCCGTAAGCCGCACCCACCTCGAGTGTGCCCCTGCATCCCACAAGCGACCCCACTCGAGCCCGGTGTGAAAATGCTCCTGCATTAAATAGGCTATCGTTCTTCTCATATTTTGGTTATATATGGTCAAGTCTAATGTATTTGTGTATCTTGTTGCTTTGCATCAAAGTTGTTTGATTGGAATCGAGTCGCACCGTTAGTTTTAACACGACCACAGATAGCACAGTGACCGAATTTTGAAATTGAGAGGCTAAATAACTCCACATTGACTATTACGGATGAAAGTGGGTCAGCTATCCTAGGCTTGGGCATGTCCAGCTCACTTCAGGCTAGACTCAATCTGATGCTAAAAACTTGCCGATATATGCTTGTGGCCCAATATGTAATTAGATGGGCTTGGGTTTGAATAGGCATAAAGGCTCATTCAATACCTATTGATTTCTTGGCTATTGGGTTGGGCTGCACGTATTCGACCAATTTCGGTCTAGATATTGTTCGACACTTTTTCAGTTTGGATGTCTTTGTCACATGTGGTGCGTGCTGACATGCTAGAACTGACTATGCAGCTCAATTTCAAGCGACCGACTTGACCCCAAGCTCCAATATAAGTAAATACGATGACTGCGACTGTATATGACCAAGATATGAATAGATTGGTCTCTTATTCAACCACTTACAAATTGTTTTATAAAGTGATCAAGCAATATTCAGAGGGTGACGTTCTTCCTCCAAAAATAGGTTCCACTTTTACCTTTCGTACGAAAGGTCTTTTCTGATACTTAGCTGTCGTCGAATGAAAAGGAAATACTTATAGTCAAACCAAAAGAAAATACTTACAGTCGGCCAAGGTGGAGCTGTAAAAATCCTTTCTAAATGAAGAACTGCTTGTATTGAGATAAAAGTCTAGTGTATGTGCGTATATTGAGATTATGGCTAATTGATTACGACAACTCCTAAGAAAGAGCTAAATTATGATTTAAAAAAAAATAAATTGTACGATAATTGAAAGATATTTTGATTAATTTATTTGGTTAATATGAGATGACTTGCTCCATTGATTTGTCTCATTCTATTTATAGATTTCTTTGCTACTTAGATAATCTGCATACACTTCTTTCTTTTCTTCAACTGCTATGGTAATTGAATCATTGCCACATCATTTATGGCCCAAATTTTATCAAGATCAATGTGGGCCCAAAGTTCATTATTTACTATAGATATTTAATGTTCACTAAGTCATACTTTTTTGCTTACTTTTTTGCAGTAAAATGGTGTCCAAATGATATTATTCAAAATCCATTTGAAATTTCATTAAATTAACTTTCCAACGAGCATAAGATCATCCAAGTAGGTCAGGTAACAAGGGAGTTATGGTCATTTTCGTCGGATAGGTACCCCACGGTTATTATCAACGATCCATAGTAATCTTGATGAACTTTGGGCCCAGTTTTGGGCAATCAAATGGTTTCCAAATGATATAATTCTAAATCCATTAGAAATTTCATCAAATTACCTTTCTAATAAGTACAAGATCATCCAAATCGGACATGTAACAAGAGAGTTATGATCATTTTCGTTAGACCGGTAACCCATAGTGAATATTTATGATCACCGTGGAAATATCAGCGGTTTGCTTTTAATATCAATGGTCCACTCTTAATATCAGCGGTCCACGAAGAATATCGACGATCTACACTGAATATCGGCGATTTACAATGAAAATATCGGTGATCCACGGTGAATATGAGTGATTTACAGTAAATGTTGATGATCCACCATATAACATTCATCCATTATAACATACTTTTATCTTAGCATTTTTCTATTACAAAAATGTATCAATTACAAAAGTTATTCATTCCAATGTTCATCACATTTATCCATTACAACATTATTCAATTACAAAATTAATACATTACAATATTTTTTTTATTACAAAATTTATTCCTTACAATATCATTCTATTATAAAAAGTCACCTATAACAAGTTTTTTTACACTCTATTTCCTTTCACAAATTTCCACAATTTATACCATTTTTTAAAAAGAACTAATTAAAAACGACTATAAAGGAAACCAAGGAAGTGAGATGGAAGGAAGGAAGATTGAAAGGCAAAGCAGCCAAAAAATACCCTCCTCCCCTCCCGTAAAAAAAAAAAAACTCATTACAGATGGACCACAAAGAAAAGTTCAGAATTAATGCACAGTATTAATATAATTGTAGGCCATATATAAATTCAAACATAAAACTAAAAAAATATTTTCGTGGGTTCATAATCGTCATATTAAAATGAACAGATTAAATCTACTATGGGCAAGCAAATTTTAATTTTAGGTGTAGCCGGCATTCATTTTATATTTATATATATATATATAAAGGCCTTTCACCTCATTAATGTGAGAGCATGCGGTACCAAGGACAATTATAGTATGGGGCCATTTTTGTCATCTGAAAAATAAAAAAGTTGATTAAGGATAGGATTCCTTATCCTCAACTGTATAGAGCTCTTGATACAACCAGTCACCTTATGGGCCACGTAGACCGAAAACCCTGATCAGACGGGTAAATCAGAAGATAAAATAAACCATCTGATGGACGCGGATTACCTGTGCCCAAGGGCATTGAAAGTTTTTGTAGTTGAAAGCTGTGTGGGGCCTACGGTGACGCAGGTGACAAATCCATTCCCTATCTCAGTTCTCTGATACCATATTAGGATTTAGGACATGAATTTTCTAAGACCACATTAGGAAAGGAATTTAAAAATCAGGAGTATACACAACTCATGTGAGCCATAGAATAGGAAACAACGAGTATTGAACACCCACCATTTGCAACTTTGTGGGGCTACATATGTTTTGTATCAGAACACCCAGATCCATAGCTCAATTGGCAGACTGAGTGAAGATACCTCGTTTCAACACTCGAGGACTTGGTATCGGTCCTAGTGGGGGTGGCTAACATGAAGTGTGTGTACACACATGGGTTTGTACTAACAAGCTAACCAAATAATAATAATAAAAAAGAAAAAGAAAAAGAAAAAGATGATATTTGTGCCTACACTTTATTTAAGTGGTAATAATCATATAAACGGTTTGGATGGCATATAATCATCATGGTAAGCTCCAAGAAAGTTTCAACGGTGGATGTTTCCGTTCCCACTGTTTCGTTTGGTATGACCCACAAGAGTTTTGGATCTGCCTGATTCTTAGGTTCCTGTCCTATTGTCATCCTGTAAAACTGATGGACGGAGTGGATTTGCGACGGGCATCTCTTTGGGCAGGCGCACAGGCACTCGGCGTCGTGAGCTTTGTGGACGTGGGTGGGCCTGTGTAGCAAGAGCCCGATCAGATGGCCCCTCTTCTACTATCTGACCAGAAAGCGCCCGTGTGTCTGACAAAAATAAAATTAAAAAACATAAAAAAGAAAACGAATTGCCTTGTCGGTGAAATATGGTGGACCCCATACACTTGCAAGGAAAGAGAGGTCACGTGGAAGCCACGTGTCAACAGTAGCGAAGGTGCATCTGTTTCATTTGGGTCGGTGGAGTACGAAATTAGTAACTCTAAACAGTTATTGTCGGCGGAAGGGGGGGAAAGGGATTTTGCGTTGTATAGACCCAACGTACCACCCACGTTTTTTCATTGGACTCAAGAAAACATTAAGCACCAAAGTAGACCTCTAATCGCGTTGCCTAACTCATAAAGACAAAAATACCCCTACTTTTTCCAATTGCTTTACCGTAAGAGGTAGGAGTATTTTCGTTAAAAAACCAACTTCCGTATCTTAAAAATCGCCTTTGGTGAGATAAGTTTCCAGGCGGCGAAAAAAAAAGGCATTGTACGGACTCATCAACAATGCTAATTTTTTCAACGAAAAATGTTCCACCGGATTCAGATTCGGATTCGGATGCAGTGGTGATCACTCCAGTACTAGGTTAGTACCAGTCGGTGCTGGAAAAGCTATGGGCCCCACATCCTGACAGTTGAAAAACTTTCTAAAGGGCGCCCACCGTAATGTTTATTTGCCATCCAACATGTTGATTAGGTTATACAAACATGGATGAAAGGAAAACAAAAATGAATGAAAAACATAAAAATTAGGTTGATTCAAGAGTTTTGCAAGCTTAAGAAGTTTTTAATGGTGGGTGAGCCTTCAATCACCACATTTTCCTGTGGCATGGTCTATTTGAGAAATTGAATCTGCCTCATTCCATGAATTGAGGGGTAAAAATGGTCTTACAACATGGATAAAACATTTACATTTTGGTGGGGCCCACAGAGCACTATCCAGTGGCTAGTCTATGCTAGTAGCGTCAGTCATGTGCAATCCACATCCCCAATGTTTCACATAGGTGGGCCCGATCACAATGCCACGTAGACTTGACCTTTTCATTTTTTAGGGTAAGATTGGTGGGTGTTTTTTAACTATTGAAAATGAAAAATATCTAATGGTCCTCTTTTTGTTAGCACTCATTTGTAGAGGTGTACACGGGTCGATCCGGGTTGAACTGGGCTCAACCTGGCCCGGCCCGGTCACCAGCCACACCCAACCCGAACCCGGCCCGACAACAATCGGTCGAGTTTGGGTCGAGTTCGGGCCAGTTTCGAACCTTCGAGTTCGGGCCAATTTCGAACCTGAGTTCGGGCCGGTTTCTGACATTATATGCTGATTCACCATGATAGTATTCCACTAATAAAAATTAAACTCATTTGCATCCAAAATAAGATTGAATGGAACATGTGCCAAAATGGATATAACAAATCAAAGAAAACCCATGTTTAAGGTTAAGCAGTTCAATGGTAAGCTTCACCGTTAAGGTAAATTAATCTATGGAGATGTAATAGGCTCCACCCAAAAGCATGTATCCATCATATATCTTTTCTAGAAGACCGTTTTGTAAGAATAACAACTCAGGTCACCAGCATGCATCACTTAATGGGGCCACATGCAAAGATTTTTAGATAATTGGAACTATCCATCTTATTAGTGTCACTGTAAATAAGACTATATATCAATGCAATCAAACTTTGATCCTAATCATTGATTCGTGAAGCTGAATGTAATCATGAAAAAAATAAAAAAAATTCCTTTACAATAGTTCACATTTTTCGACCAATGTGTTACATGTGTAGAACATCCTATCCATCCAGAAGGCCAGGTCGCCGTGGATATCACACTGCATGAAAATTAGCTGATCAAAGTGTCAGGTGGGCCACACCATCAAAATGAATTAACATGTACAGGTTTCAGGTATAGCATGAGCAGGTATGTGATCTTAGCTAAGGGGCCGACTGTTTGGACATATAGGATGTCCTAAACATGTGACATATGAGTGCTAAAAAATGCGCTGTGCAACAAGCTAAGGTATTGTGGGCAGTACTGATCATTTCTCCATATGTAAATGATGTCTCAGTTGGGCCCATTAGATCAACCGTTTGAGTCGCCACCATGAGATGGAACCTACTGTGGTAGAGGCCCCGACAAACTCATCCAGATTTGGTGGGGTCGGGCTGTCGGGCTGGGAGAGAGGGAGATTAGAGAAGAGAGAGAGAGATATTAGAGAGATTTGGTGGGGTCGGGTCGTCGGGCGGGGAGAGAGGGAGATTAGAAAAGAGAGAGAGAGAGAGAGAGAGAGAGAGAGAGAGAGAGAGAGAGAGAGAGGAGAGAGAGAGAGAGAGAGAGAGAGACTTGATGGGGTCGGGCCGTCGGGCAGGGAGAGAGGGAGGAGGGTTTGGTAGGGTTGGGCGCTGTTGCTGGGGTCGAGCGATCTCAAAAGGGGAAAGGTGAAGGGACGGGTAGGGTTAGGTTATGATATATATATATATATACACACACACACACACACACACACTCGACCGGGTCGGGTCGGGTCGAGTTGGGTTTCGGATCGAGTCGGCCCGAACTCAGTTTCGGACTGAGAAAAATGGCCTGTCCCGACCCGAACTCAGTTTTGGGTACGAGTCGAGCGAGCTAATCGAGCTAGCCCAGTTCGTGTGCACCCCTACTCGTTTGTTCTCTATCGCATACAGCGTGGAGTGCTAGAATTGATATAATAGCTCGATTCAAATTGGTCAACTTTGACCCCACACATAAAAATAAGCATGTGTATATGACTATGATAGAAGGAGATCAGTAGCATCTCAATCACTTGCAAAATATTTGTAATGATCAGATAATATGAATTATGTATTGACTTTCATAATAAGGGCAGCTTGCGCCATTAGATATGATCTAGTGGGATTGAATTGCAAAATTCACTTATTCAAATGTAGCCTTTGTTTGATAACTTTTTTTTTTTTTTTGGTTAACGTTGGTAGAAGGTTGTGGAAACTATGTTGGATACAAATTTGAATAGGGGGAATTCTCCCAATTCCACTTGATTTACGACTACCGGATGGAATCCCTCAGACAAATTTGATCGGGAGAAAAAATGGGAGCGGATTACTTGGTAGGGTATTGGTGTCACCAAGTTCCGTGGGCCTATCATATATGTATTATATCCACACCGTCCATCCATTTTTCGAGATCACATTAGATGATGAGCCAAAAAATGAGATAGATCCAAAGCTCAAGTGGACCTCACCATAGAAAGCAGTGGAGACCATGTTTCCCATCGTTGAAACCTTCCTAGGCCCATCATAATGTTTGTTTATCATCCAATATGTTCATGAGGTCATACAAACTTGGATGAAGGGAGAAAACAAATGTCAAATTGATCCAAAACATCTGTGGCCATACAAATGTTTCAATGGTGGTCATAGAATCCCCAATCTTCCCTCTCGTGTGGTCCACTTGACTCTTAGATCCAAATAATTTTTTTGTTTCTTATCCCAAAATGAGCTCTCGAAATGAATAGATGGAGTGGATTTCTCACAAACATAACAGTGGGCTCCACCTGCCATCCTTGCGCACCAACTTTTGTGAGGAACTTAATCGGCATCGGCGTCTTTATTGTAACTAACTCCTCCTCCTCCAAGTAGGTTTCCAAACTTGGAAGGCCCATTCACATAGGATATACATGGAGATTTTTTACATTCCAAACTTGGAATGAAGTGGAATGGAAAGTGATTAAAACCATTAAATAACTCAACAATCCTTGACATTCTCTAATAATTATTTTAAAATAATACTATCCCACTTAATCCCACCTAATTCCATGAGCCAAATAGGCTCTAAAATACTTTTAAAATATCGATGTAATTAAACAAAAAGAAAAACTTATACTCAATCACTAAAAAGAACTATAAGAAGGTTTCTTATGAAAGAACTACTTGTATTAGATAAGGACCAAGTCTAACGTATGAGCATAAAATTAGATTACAATTAAGAGATTACCGCTATTATATTATCACTACTTACAAGATATACTTAATTGGATTATAATTGAGAGATTACAACTACTAGATTAACACTGTTTATAAGATAGATTGAACTAAGATAAAATGATAGATTTAATCGCCAAATAGATGGATGGTTTGGATATAACACATACCTCATAATGGGACCCACAAAAATCAGTGGGGATTACAACATGAAGGAAGGAAAAAAAAAAAAAAGCCAGCGAGTTGGGGTCGACCGGGTTGGGACTCGGTCGACTGGGTTAGAGCTAGGCCTATCGCTACGGATTATAACCGTAGCCATAACTGTAGTGCTATGCACTTTTTTCTCTTTTTTATTTTTATTGTTTTTATTTTTATTTTTTACATGGAGAACATTTTTCCCCTTACATTTTTCTATATTACATAATTATATAAATATGTATATATAAGTATATAAAAATATTTTTCTATCTTTTAATTCATTTCTTTATCTATATATTTAACAAGCATATCTCCTAAACTAGAATGAACTATTATTTTTTTATTTACACACCCCCACACACTCACACTAGTGGAATTTCACCACCTATGGATACTCGAACGCTTGACCGGGTGTTGAAACTCCTAATAGTCTACCACCCGAGCGAGGCAAACATGAAAATGAGCGGGGCAAACTAAAAAATCAGTGGGGCAAACTGAAATATGAGCGGAGCAAACTAGGAAAACAGCGGGGCAAACAAGAAAAATAGCGGGGCAAACTGAAATATATATGAGCGGGATAAACTAGAAAAACAGTGGGGCAAACTGAAATATGAGAGGGGCAAACTAGAAAAACAGTAGGGCAAACTGAAATATGAGCGAGCCAAACTAGAAAAACAGCGGGGCAAACTGAAATATGAGCGGGGCAAACTAGAAAAACAGTAGGGCAAACTGAAATATGAGCGAGCCAAACTAGAAAAACAGCGGGGCAAACTGAAATATGAGCGGAGCAAACTAGAAAAACAGCGGGGCAAACTGAAATATGAGTGAAGCAAACTAGAAAAACAGCGGGGCAAACTGAAATATAAGCGGGGCAAACAAGAAAAACAGCGGGGCAAACTGAAATATGACCATTTTAAGATGATAACCACCTTAGGGCAGTAACGATGCCGACTACTCATCTCTCGATTTCAAGAAAGTGTGTAATTGAAGCGATAGAAATCATTAACTAGCAAATGTTTCACATTTATCACCCCACCAAATGGGTGGTTCTTATTTGTAGGAAAAGTAATGATCACATACAATCCATTGTTGCTTAGCTTAAGATACAACTAATCACATGTGCCAATATGTCACGTATAGGATATTTGAACCATGAAGAAATGTGACCTACCATGTAGGTCAGCTGGCACAAAAATCAGCCCTACTCATTTATCAGGTGGGCCAAATGAGTACATGGAAGCACACCATCAGCATCTCTAATTTAAACTCTCTGTTTTTTTCCATGCACAATAGCCTGATTTTTTCACCAAATGATTCTTCAAGGTGAGTCCCTCCTTTAGCATGACCCTCATGTCCCAGGCAGATGATAGGTTTACAGGTTAGATGGACTGTATTGTAAGCTATCCAACAACTGGTTGTAGGAGATCATTACTCTAAAAAAAAAGATGTTCAAAGTTCCAAATTCATCAGCAAAATCAGAGTTTGCCCCGCTGTTTGCTTGCCTCCAAGTGCAGAGATTCATAAGTAGTATCCCGTGAATACAGGGTTGATCCCACAGGGAGATGAATTGTGAGAAGAAAAAAATCAAACGTAAAATAAACTAAGTAATAAAAATTAATCTGATGATTTGATTTTGGGATTTTTGAATGGATGTAATTCAATTGAATAAAATAACACCCAAGCTTCAAAGTTTCACACATACGTTAATGTTCCAAAATCATGATGACTTGGATAACACAACTAAGATCTGAGCACTATGGTCAGCCTAGTCGGAAAATAAAACAGTTTAAGTATTTTAATAAATGATATAAAATATTAGAAAATTATGGATTTGCACCATTGACATATATTCTCAAGCGTCAGTGCTTTTAAGTATTCAATATCTATAGGATAATGAATATCAAAGAAATATAACAGGTTGAGAACCTCTCCTATCTAGGAAATCTGATTGATCTAAGGTAAGCCTATCCATCAATGTGGATCTCATATGATGGAAACATATGAATCTCACAAGAGGATAAAAAAGAAAACCTAAATAATAGATAACATGCATACACCATTCTTCTCATCATTAAAATAATCAATCATCATAATCTAAAGAAACATTAAACCATGTGCTTCCTTCTAGCTTGGGCTTAGAAGGAACTTAGAAAAACATAATTAAATTGCAGAAATAAAAAGCAACAAGAAATAAAGAAAGAAAATGCAAATAGAAAAGATCTTAAAAAAAAACAACTTATAAAGTTTTAATAAAACTAAAAACTCTTTAAAAACCCTAAACTTTGCTCTTGAATGCCTTGAATAATGTTTTAGAATGCCCTAGGAAGCCCTATTTATAAGTAGGGACCTCCAATTTTCGTATAAATTTGAAAAATCCTAGAAAACGCATCAAATATACGTATTTTTTCAAAATAGACTTCTCGCTGCATAGTTCATTTAAAACAATCTTCCTGCTGCGTAGTTTTCCAAAATAAACTTCATAGCTTCAGAATATACTTTTTCAGGACGATTTCAGGATTCTTCACTTCAAATCTTAGATTTTCTTTATTCTTCACTCGGTTTTCTTAGCTCTTTGGCATGTGAATTCTTCAATCTTGATCTCCTAAGATTAATCCCTTGCCTTGGTAATTCTTGAGCATCAAAATCATGCTTTTAACACCATTTTTCAATCCAAACACTTAAATTCACCTTGTAACACATACATGAGTAAAATAGAATATTAAGCGGATTCATGTTCATAAAACCAAGATATAAATGGAAAAAATTATGCAATATTTAAGTCTCAACACCCGCTCATATTTCAGTTTGCCCCGCTGTTTTTCTTGTTTGCCCCGCTCATATTTCAGTTTATCCCGCTGTTTTTCTAGTCTGCCCCGCTGTTTTTCTAGTTTGCCCCACTCATATTTCAGTTTGTTCCATTGTTTTCTTAGTTTGCCCCGCTGTTTTTCTAGTTTGTCCCGCTCATATTTCAATTTGCCCCGTTGTTTTTCTTGTTTGCCCCGCTGTTTTTCTAATTTGTTCCGCTCATATTTCAGTTTGCCCCGCTGTTTTTCTTATTTGTCCGCTCATATTTCAGTTTGCCCAGCTGTTTTTCTAGTTTTCCACGCTCATATTTCAGTTTGCCCTGCTGTTTTTCTAGTTTGCCCTGCTGGTTTTTTAGTTTGCCTCGCTCGGGTGGTAAAATATTAGGAGTTCAACACTCGGTCAAGCGTTCGAGTATCCATAAGTGGTGAAATTCCACTAGTGTGAGTGTGTGGGGGTGTGTGTGCGTGTGTAAAAAAAGAAAAATCATTCTAGTTTAGGAGATATGCTTGTTAAATAAATAGACAAAGAAATGAATTAAAAGATAGAAAAATATTTTTATATACTTATATATACATATTTACATAATTATATACTATAGAAAAATGTAAGGGGGAAAATGTTCTCCATGTAAAAAATAAAAATAAAAATAATAAAAATAAAAAAGAGAAAAAAGTGCATAACACTATAATTATGGCTACGGTTATAATCCGTAGCGATAGGCCTAGCTCTGACCCGGTCGACCGAGTCCCGACCCGGTCGACCCCAACTCGCTGGCTTCGTTTTTAAGTAAGCCAGCCTATGGCTACGGATTTGGCGGTCTCTATGGCTACGGGTTATAACCGTAGCCATAGGTACCGGTAATCCGTAGCCATAGGTACCTTGGTCCAGGGACCCGACAAACTAGGTCAGCTAGTTACCTGGTCGACTGGGTTGTGACCCGGTCGACCCCATTTAGATAAATTTCACCTAAATGGGGTCGACCGGGTCACAACCCAGTCGACCGGGTAACTGTCCAGCGAGTTGGGGTCGAACGGATCAAACCCGGTCGACCCCGTCTGTTTTCCATTTTGTCAGATTTCAATCTGCACTGTTTTCTATCACGTGGCCCACTTGAGCTTCTCATTTTGAAGCGAATTTGGAGACATCATTTTCATCAATAGAGAAAAGGCCAGTTTCATCATCTGGTGGAGGATCTGAAGTGGAAGAGGTGGGCCACAGAAGTTTTGGATCAAGCTTATAATTGTGTTTTTTTGTCTTAATCCATGTCTGTATGATTTTATGAATAGGTTTAATAACAAACAAACATCACTATTGGGCCGACTATGGTTTCAACAGTGGAAATCATTATGCCCATTGTTTCCCATGGTATGATCTACTTGATCTTTTGATATGCTTCAATTTGGGGCTAAATCGCTAAAATTAGATGAATTATGAGCGGGGCAAACTAGAAAATCAGCGGGGCAAACTAGGAAATCAGTGGGGCAAATATGCAAATCAGCGGGGGACACTAGAAAATCAGCGGGGGAAACATGAAAATGAGCAGGAAACATGAAAATGAGCGGGGAAAACTAGAAAATCAGCGGGGGAGACATGAAAATGAGCAGGGCAAACATGAAAATGAGAGGGGGACACTAGAAAAACAACGGGGCAAACTAAAAATTCAGTGGGGCAAACTGGAAAATCATTATGCCCACTGTTTCCTGTGGTATGGTCCACTTAATCTTTTGATATGCTTCAATTTGGGGCTCAACCCCTCATATACTACAAAGCTACGCCACAAGGTTGCGTAGCTTTGTCAGTACAAAAGATAGGGAACACTTGCCTTTATTCGGCCAGCATAGGCATATGGCCGTATGACAGGGAGTCAAGGCATGTATCTGTTTAAGTTTGTAGCTTTAACAGTGTTGGACTCCACATCATGTTATATACAAGGAGACATAGACATACCTTGGCACATGCCCTTAATTACATTCAAAGGAAATCAGCGGGGCAAACTAGATATTCAGCGAGGCAAACTAGAAATTCAGCTGGTCAAACTCGAAAATCAGCGGGGCAAACATGAAATAGAGCGGGGGAAACTAGAAAATCAGTGGGACAAAGTAGAAAATCAGCGGGGCAAACATGAAAATGAGTGGGGTAAATTAGACAATTAGCGAGGCAAACTTAACAAATAATTTCATGGCTTGAGTCGATAAATATAAACGTATCCAATGTTCAAATGGAACACACCAAATGAAATTTGGAATTGAACTTCTAATGTTGATCATTTCTTAGGGGCCACAGAAGTTTTGGATCAAGCTTATAATTCTCTTTAAAGTATTGATCCATGTCTGTATGATCTTATGAATAGGTTTGATAACAAACAAACATCACTGTTGGGCCCACTATGGTTTCAACGGTGAAAATCATTATGCCCCGCTATTTCCCATGGTATGATCCAATTGATCTTTTGATATGCTTCAATTTGGGGCTAAACCGCTAAAATTAGTTGGAAAAATGGATGGACGACGTGGATATACTACATACATTCAATGTGGGCCCAACTGAGTTTACTTAGTACAATGGTAGTACGCAATCCGATTACGCTTGTTACGCCCCACAATGCTGTTTTATTTATAATACATCATGTTCATCGGATTATGTAATACCTCTCTGTTTTCATCGCAATATGTACACACCAAAACCCCATATGTGAAAGGGAACCTAGATATTGAGGGATGGAACCTAGACATTCAGCGGGACAAACATGAAATTGAACGAGGCAAACATGAAATTCAGCGGGGGAGACATTAAATTCAGCGGGAAAAACATGAAATTTAGTGGGGAAAACATGAAATTGACCGGGGTAAACTTGATATTCAGCTGGGGAAACATGAGATTCAGCAGGGCAAATCATTAAATTCAGCGGGGCAAACTAGAAAATCAGCGGGGCAAACTGGAAAATCAGCGGGGCAAACTAGAAACTCAACGAGGCTAATTGAAAAATCAATGGGGCTAACTGGAAAATCAGCGGGGCTAACTGGAAAATTAGCGGGGGAAACTAGAAACTCAGCGGGGGCAAACTGAAAAATCAGCGGGAAAACTAGAAAATCAGCGGGGGAAACTAGAAAATCAGTGGGGCAAACTAGAATCAGCTGGGCAAACTGAAAGATCAGCGGGGCAAACTAGAAAATGAGCGGGGCAAACATGAAAATGAGCGGGGCAAACTTAACAAATAATTTCGTGGGTTGTGCCAAAAAATCTAAACATATCCAATGTTCAAATGGAGCACACCATATGAAATTTTGAATTGAACTTCTAATGTTGATCATTTCTTAGGGGCCACATAAGTTTTGGATAAGCTTATAATTGTGTTTTCTATTAATCCATATGTGTATTATCTTATGAATAGGTTTGATAACAAACAAACATCACTGTTGGGCCCACTATGGTTTCAACAGTGGAAATCATTATGCCCCGCTATTTCCCGTGGTATGATTCACTTGATCTTTTGATATGCTTCAATTTGGGGCTAAACTGCTAAAATTAGATGGAAAAACAGATGGACAACATGGATATACAACATACATTCAATGTGGGCGGCCCAACTGAGTTTACTTAGTACAATGAGAGTGTACTAAAAAATCAGCGGGGCAAACATGAAATTCGGCAGGGTAAACTAGACAATCAGTGGGGCAAACATGAAATTGAGCGGGGCAAGCTAGAAAGTCAGCGGGGCAAACTAGAAAATTAGCGGGGCAAGCATGAAATTGAGCGGGGCAAACTAGATAATCAGCGGGGCAAACTAGAAATTCAGTGGGGCAAACTGGAAAATCATTATGACCACTGTTTCCCGTGGTATGGTCCACTTGATCTTTTGATATGCTTCAATTTGGGGCTCAACGCCATGCATGCACATGTGTAGTGTGTATATATACGTTGTGTGGGAAAATGTTCTATACGGTCGAGCTCATGTGAACTACCAATTAGGTCGAGCTGTGTGGGCCCTATCGTGAAGTATGTCAAACATCTACCCCATCAGTCAGATGCACCATTCCATGGTGGGCCTAAAGGTTACAAATCAAGTTAATTCATGACTTTTGTAGGCCACACCACGTACAAAACTTGAGAGGGGTTACCTTCCATTAAAACATTCATATTTATTTTTTGGGCCCACTGAGATGTGTTTCACAAATCCAGCCCATCCATAATGTGTGTCCCACTTGGATGAGGGGTTAGACCAAGTTTTAGACACATCCAAATTTCAGGTGGGCCCCACCAAGTAATTTTATATGTTTTAGGCATGTCTTCACATGATTTTAGATGGTATGGCCCACTTGAGTTCCGTATACGACTGATTTTTCTGCTATCCCATAATTTAAAGGAGACCCATCAAGTTTACGGTGTTGATGTTCGACATACATCATGGTGGGTCCCACACAGCTCGACCTCATGAGGAGTTCCTATGAGCTCGATTGTATAGAACCTTTTCCTCTAGTAAAAAAATAGAAAAGAAACGACATACATTCAATGTGGGGCCAACTGAGTTTAAAATATACCTTTACTGCGTGCTTTCTTCTCTGGACCAACCATTTTGAGAAGAAGACAAAATGCGATTGAGAGGGGCCCACAAAAAAAGTTTTTTGGGGTCTTTCTACCAGAAACATAGTGAGAAAAGGGGATGAAAACAACGGCAGTGAAAGCAACAGTGGAAAGGGAGAGAAAAAGCAAGCAGTGAAAATGGGAAAGGAAAAAAACAAGTTGTGGATATGGGAGAGGAAAAGCCACAACCGTGAAAGGAGGGGTATTTTTGTCCTGAAATTTGGAGTTCGAACGAGGAGGTCCATGTGCGTATTCTAAGTTTGTATTGCTTCCAAAAAACCGCTGGATAAAAGTTGGGGTCAACGGTCGTAAATTTCTCATCTTAGTATTGGCTTCGAAAAGCTTTGGTACTCTGGATGATACGCAGTCAATTAAAAACTACTTAGAAATTGCATAAGTAGCATTTATTAAGTCTAATCAAACTGTCCAAAAGTTACACTTATGTAATTATCTTACCATCACATTGGTCGACCCTTATTAGACAGTTAAAAATGAAAAAATATCCAATGGTTCTATTTCAACAAACAAGTGTCCATGAATCAAAGATTACTATTATCCAAAAAATCTAATTTTTGGAATTTAATTTATTAACAGTGATTTACACAATTTAGACGGTTTATTTTCAGTTAAAATAGGTCAAGTGTACTACTTCTTAGTACCTGCGTATCAAGCGTCATACGCTGCCCGACTATCAAATAATTCCGAGTTATATGATGCTCAGGCTGCGTACGACACTTTATACGCAGTCATTAAAAAGGGGCTATGTGGGGTCCTTATATATGTCCGTGACAAATCCACTCCGTCAATCTGATTTTCAAGACCACAATAATACAGGGTTCTAAAAATAAGGTAGATCCAAAACTCATGTGGTCCATACAAACTAAACAGCCGGGATTGAACGACCGTTGGTGACGGAAGTTTTGTATAAGGATAATATTTCTTCCTACAGTTTATCTGAGTGGTAATAATTCTACGAACGGTTTTGATAGCATATAAGCATCATAGTCAACTCTAGAAAGGTTTCAACGGTAGATGCTGTTGTTCCCACTGTTTTGTTGGTGTGGCCACCTGAGTTTTGTATCTTCCTGATTTTAGAATCTCGTCCTAAGGGCGTGTTTGGACGGGCAAGGTGGACTGTATTAGGGTGGATTGGAAGGAGCAATCCCGGTATTTGACCGGGCGTGCCAAACAGGCAGAAGTTGGATATAGGGATTGCCAGCAATCCACTGACATTACCATCGTTACCTTAAAATCCACCCAATCCCACTCACTCCCACCTAATCCCATCTATTTTGCCTGATACATGTTTGGATAGCCAGAGCAATCCCAGGATTTGTGACAGAGATAGACCTCACACAGCTCCGGGCACAGAGATATCTATATGACCAAGGTCACAGACTCGCAGGCAATCCTCTGCACTCTGAAACTGTACACGTGGAATCTATTAACAGCTACTGTCTTCAAGTCAACAGTCCCAAGATAAGATTGGCAGAACAAACCCAATCTCTGATCCGGGGATTCTTGTTTGTGGAAATAGAACCGTTGGATTTTATCTTTTTTTTTATTTTTGACCGTTCAATAAATATCACAAATCCGATATTCAGATAATCGAATAAGCTTAATTGTTGGTTCATAATACACCTAAACTACTTAACATAATTCGTACGGTTTGATTTGACTATTTTTATGCCACGTATGCAATTTCTACAGAATATCTAAGTGCCTGTGTATCATCCGCACTATTCAGAGTATTAAAATTTTTATCTCCCTCTAAGCTTAGTATCTATCATTCTACCTTCTTCACAAAACCAACCGCAACCACTCTCTGCTGTGGTTAAAACCACCTACATGCATTCCGCACAATAATTCCACCAGAGAATTGAGCAGAGACTCCATCCAAACACTCCTCCCTCAGTTGGGTTTCTTGCATTTCTCCGTAACGATCTCTTCCAACGGTCATATTCCATTTTGAAACCTCACCCATGGTTTTTCTCTCCCTCTTTTGTATGGTTTTTCTCTTCTCCATCTCCAACCCTCCTGCACTCTGCTTGAATCAGGAAGGGTTTGCTCTTCTCTCATTCAAGACATTAATCCAAGAAGACCCAGAAGCTTCTCTAAGCAATTGGGATTTTTCCGACGAGAATCCATGTTCATGGAATGGAATAACATGCAAAGATTTCAAGGTAATTTCTATCAGCATTCCCCAGAAAAGGCTATTGGGTTTTCTTCCTTCTGTTATTGGGTCTCTTTCTAACCTCAGACACATCAATCTGAGGAGTAACAAGCTCCATGGAAGCTTGCCCGCCGAGCTTTTCGATGGCCAGAGCACCCAAAGCTTGGTGTTTTATGGGAATTCCTCAAATGGGTCTCTTCCGACTGGTGTTGGGAAGCTCAGTTACCTCCAAACATTAGATCTATCGGAGAATTTCTTCAACGGTTCAATACCCATTTCGATACTCCAATGCAGGAGGCTGAAGACCCTTGATCTTAGTCGCAACAACTTCACGGGTCCTCTGCCTGTTGGGTTTGGCACTAGTTTAATTGTGTTGGAAAAACTCGATCTTTCATATAATCAGTTGAATGGGTCTGTTCCAAGCGATTTCGGTAATCTGTCGAGTCTTCAAGGAACAGTCGATCTTTCACACAATCTATTCACCGGCCCAATCCCAGCAGGCCTTGGGAACCTACCGGAGAAGGTCTATATCGATCTCACATACAACAATCTCAGTGGGCCCATACCACAGAGTGGGGCATTGGTGAATAGAGGCCCCACAGCATTTGTTGGGAACCTGGGGTTATGCGGCCCTCCATTGAAGAACCCATGTTCGTCCGACAGGAATGCAGGTATTCCAACCACATTACCCTATATACCAAAGAATCAGCTGCCTGTGATATCAGATGACAATAGCAGAGGTGATAGTAGCAAGGGCAGAAGAAGCTTGAGTAGAGATGCAGTGATTGCAATTGTCATGAGCGACATCGTTGGGATCGGTCTCATTGCTTTGGTGTTCCTTTCATGTTACTGGAGAGCAGTTCGTCGTAATGGTAAGGACGACAGTGGTAATTCAGAGAAGGGGAAAACAGGGCAGAAGGCATGTTCTTGTTTTAGAAAAGACTCGTCGGAGGCCATATCAGAGAATGTTGAGCAGCTCGACCTTGTACCATTGGATTCGCATGTGGGTTTCGATTTGGATGAACTTCTGAAATCACCTGCTTTTGTTTTGGGCAAGAGCAGGATCGGGATCATGTATAAAGTTGTTCTTGATGATGGTCGCACCCTGGCAGTGAGGAGATTGGGGGAAGGAGGTTTGCAAAGGTTCAAAGAGTTCCGGGTGGAAGTAGAAACAATTGGGAAGGTCAGGCACCCGAATATCGTAACGCTTAGAGCTTATTACTGGTCTGCTGATGAGAAGCTGATAGTCTATGATTACATGACTAATGGCAACCTCGCTGCTGCAATTCATGGTAAGTAATTAAACCTTTTGTTTTGGATGCATGGTTTGGATTGGAAATTCGGTAATTGCTTTCACTATTGTTTGGCTCCTACGAATTGAACTCCTGAGATATGGATTCCATTAGCGATGGGCTGAATGTGTTAAGGTCGTGGGAAAGGGTGGGATTTCATTAGAGAGGGCTGATAGAGTATGGTGAATTAATCCCTTTATCTCATAGCCCGGGCCCCACAACGCATGTGTTAGGACCTCGGCCGAACCCCCCTCATGGGCCCACTTCACATGAGTCATCTGCTTCACATGGATGGGGCCCGTCGCACATGAGCCACCCACCCCGAGTATGCCCCTCATCCCACAGGCCACACCACTTGAGCCCCGTGTGAAAATGCCAATGCATTAATTTCGGATCTATCGTGCCATGTTTGCACATATGTGTCATGTACTTGAACTTTATCGCACACCCGTGTGCACTTAGCAAAGCTCTATGATTCCAGTTTGTAAAGGATGAAAGGTCCCTAACAACTATCTTCCAAACACAAAAACTTGATTCCTGAGAATAGCTTTCCTAGCACCTAGAGAATAGGTTTCCTAGCACCCAAACACCATAGACAAAATCACTTTTACTAGAAATTTGTTTCCTAGAAACACATTCACAATCACTTTTAAGATTCCAGGGAGCCAAACAACCCCTAAAGGATGGTAAATGGCCAAAGTGTGGTAGCCACCCTCCATTCATAACAGGGGATTTTCCCCCAAATTGCAATTACTTCTGTTGAAAGTTAGACTTGAAAAGCATGGAATTACAATTAGCAACATGATTGCCATGAACTAAAATGATGCCTGCCAGCCCGACTTTGGTCATTTCCCATGATTGAAATTCAGGTAAGTTCAGCTGAGCATCGAAACACACTCTATAACTCTAATTGCTCCATAGAAAGGATGATCCGAAGGTGAGGTTTAACTGAAAGTGATTTTTTGTTCGAACTAATCTTTCTTTATTGATCTAGAGAATATCACGATGTTTTTATATTATGTTTGGATGCTTAATTTAAATGAATTGCATTTGTTTATTGTTCATTAAATCGTTATAGAGGAAATGACCAAAGTGGGGGGGTGACACCTCCTTAATTCGTAATGATAATCAAACCACAAATTGCAGTTCTTTGTATTTCAGGTTGCACTGGTAACACGATTACTTGCAACTTGGGGGCTAGTTCCTCATTACGAATGGAGAGGGGCTAGTGCTACTTTGCACTTTTTCCTCTTTATCGAATTGAATTTTTGCAAATCAGTTCTATTGAACATCCAAACACAGCCTCAGATACTTTTTTTTTTCAGTGAAACATGAATATAATACCATGTCTGAAGTGAAAGCTTGATATTTATTTGATTTTCTAGCCATCTTCCATCTGAGTTTCTTTGCTTTCATCCTTTCTTAGTTTTTTTTTTTGGGTGTCTGATTTCAGGAAAGGCTGGGATGGCGTCCTTTTCACCCATGCCGTGGCTTGTCCGACTGGAAATCATGAAAGGAATTGCAAAGGGATTGGCTTATTTGCATGAATTCAGCCCGAAGAAATATGTTCATGGAGATCTGAAATCCACTAACATACTCCTGGGACCAAACATGGAACCACACATATCTGATTTCGGACTGGGCCGGCTTGCGAAGATAGCTGGAGAATCTCCAGCTCCTCAATCCAATCGGATTTCTGCTGAGAAATGGCCTACTCAACCATTGGAAGTCTCCGTGAAATCACCCACGAAGCTCGAACATTGTTATCAAGCCCCTGAAGCACCGAAACTTCTAAAACCATCACAGAAATGGGACGTGTACTCATTCGGGGTGATTTTACTTGAACTAATATCCGGACGATCGCCAATGGTTGTTTTGGGCACTCCAGATATGGATTTAGTAACATGGGTTCGAACCCATATCGAGGAAAAGAAGCTGCTTTCGGAAGTTTTAGACCCTTGTTTGACTCAGGAACTGGATAGTGAAGAAGAGATGGTTTCTGTGATGAAAATTGCTCTTTCTTGTGTTCATGCCAATGCAGAAAGAAGACCGTCGATGCGGCATGTTTCAGATGCTCTGGACGGGTTAAGCACCAATAGCCAAGAAAGACCCACGGAATGATCGAGCTTGAAGTTTGAGATCAACAGCCTAACTGCTGCCTTTTCGACGATCGGCGGCCTAATCTCAGCATAATCCATGCTTTTAAACCTGTGAAAGAGCTTCCACAATGTTGTAAGTAATGCATACTTCTTACAAGCATCAGTCAGCTTTGCTAAGCCCACACACACTTTCATGATAGTTCCTAGTGGTGTATTAGGTGGACCCCACTGCATGGATGACCTGGACTGAAAATGAGGCTGATCAACTCATGTATGATGATTGATAACAATGGGCGGTTCATATAAAAATTTTCAGTGGCCCACATTCAATCCACACAGTTGGCGACAACTCAACGTTTGATATTTTGGCCAGATCATCAACAGGTGGGGCAAACCCGAGTATGATTAGAGGTTTGTGTGGGCTTAATGAAACTATTGCATCAATAGAGCTAATTGTTTCTGTGGTATTAAGTGAAGCATGTGTTCTCTAGCTTAGCTTGTTTTTCTGTTGTGGTAGACATTAGAGATAAAGCTCTTCAGTGCAAGCTGTTTGTCTGTGTTCTTCTTATCTTGAGCTTTTAGATTGTGTGGGAATTGTAGTGGCCAAAGTAATCAATGGATATGATTTGTCTACTCTACTGTTTGATAGCTTGTTGAATTTTGAAAAAAGAAAAGAAAAGATGTTTGTTCACATGCGGAATAAAATGCCAACAAGGCCAGTGTATTGGACATCTGAACTGGCCACACATCACATGGACAGTTTAGTGAATTGGCCAATTGTCCACATTCATCATAGGCATGTGACTTGCCTGATTAGTGGATGGCCATCTTCTTGGTGGGGGCCACCTTATGCACTGCTCAAATGTCCCGCACGCTTTCCAGGTTACAGGTGCAATAGAACTGTGTTGGGGTCGCAAATGTCATGGGTGGATTTCTGTGTCCACACGCAGATTGCGATGACTAAAAGACCGAAAAGAAGATAGAAAAAAAAGATAAAGAAAAAGAAAGAATGGAGTTTATATCGAACAGGATTGGGTCCTACCAATTCTGAGTCGACTCGGACAAGTCTTAACACCATGGAAGACAATCCATGTCCACTGTTTCTTGGGAACTCGTGTGCAGGTACATAGCTTTAATACTGAGCTAGTGGCTGGATAGTCATGTAGGAAACTTTAGGGCCTGTTTGGCCGGGCAGGGTGGATGGGATTAGGTTGTATTAGGATGGATTGGAAGGAACAATCCCGGGATTTGGCCGGGCGTGCCAAACAGGCTGAAGTTGGATATAGCAATCCACTGACATCATCATCATTACCTTGAAATCCACCCAATCCCTCTTAATCCCATCTATTTTGCTTGGACATGTTTGGTTAGACGGAGCAATCCCGGGATTGGCTGACGTAATCCCGGGATTGGCCAGGCGAGCCAAACATACTCGGTGGTGAATTCCCTGGATATAGCAATCCCATGGGATTGCCAGCAATCCACTGACACAGCCATCATTACATGCCATCCACCCTAATACAATCCAATCCCATGGGATGGGCTCGTCCAAACACGTCCATACAATCCAATCCCATGGGATATAGCAATCCCATGGGATTGCCAACAATCCACTGACACAGCCATCATTACATGCCATCCACTCTAATACAATCCAATCCCTCTTAGGGCGTGTTTGGACGGGCCAATCCGGCGGGATTGGATTGTATTAGGGTGGATGGAAAGTAATGATGGCTCTGTCAGTGGATTGGCACCAATCCAGTGGGATTGCTATATCCAGGGAACTCACCACGAGTATGTTTGGCTCACCTGGCCAATCCTGGGATTACACCGGTCAATCCTGGGATTGCTCCGGCTATCCAAACATGTCCAGGCAAAATAGCTGGGATTAGGAGGGATTGGGTGGGATTGGGTGGATTTCAAGGCAATGATGGTGATGTCAGTGGATTGCTGGCAATCCCAGGGGATTGCTATATCCAACTTCTGCCTGTTTGGCACGCCCGGCCAAATCCCGGGATTACTCCTTCCAATCCACCCTAATACAACCTAATACAATCCACCTTGCCCGTCCAAACACGCCCTTAATGGATGTGCATGGAACAACCATTTTAGACTTACCTACTTAGACTAACTTAGTCCGTCCTGAGTTGAGTCGTGAGTCAAGCCATGTCGCCATGTTTTCAATGTTGACTCATAGGACGTGCTATAGATGCATTCTTAGCATGGCTTGACCAAAAGAAGTTCAAACGAAAGAGGAAGTAGTCCATCAGAATTAGACTCAATCCTACGTAGGGCATGACGTGACTGGGTCTCGGGCCCGTGCGTTTCGAAGAAATTCATTCCAAATAGAGAGAAATTGTGGTTCAGAGTGTGAACCGTAAATCAGTCGTAATTTCTAATTTGGGCATCCTTACAAAATGCACGTCCTATCCATCCTTCGTGTAACAATGCTTTTAGGCCAAGCGACCTGCAAGAAAACGCACCCCTCCGGTTCAACATTGTAATTTTAGGAAAAATTACTTAAAAAATTATGTTTTCTTTGTATCTGTTCGTTATTACAGTTTTAGGATTTCTGTCTTTTTAGAAATTACTTGTAATAATGTCGGAAATGTTCTAGTAATGCTTATTTCGACATTTCATTTTTTTGGCAAATTAAGCGTGTGATAGAGATTTTAACTATTTTAGGTAATTTTAAATTAAGGTTTGGGGGTTTTTTTTTTTTTTAAAAAATAAAAAATAAAAAATTAGTGGTGTTATTTGGAAATCATCCCAACATTATTCAATAAAAATTACCCGAGTTCTCTCATAATTTTTTTAGACCTAAAAACTACCCTTGTGGATTCAAGGCCTTGATCACTTGAGAAAGACGGTGGTGATCTTGTTCATCGATGATGTTTCGTGCTCTTCCTTGCGTCAGGTGCCAAACTGACTCGAGACTCAAGTGAGTCCGAGTCAACTTGGACGAGTCTGCATTCGACTCAAACGGGCTCTCAATCAGGGTAAGCATGCAGTGCAGGTGTGGTCCATCTGCGTGCATGTGGGCAGGGGAGCACAGTTCGTGTGCATACCACCACACACAAGAAGTCATACGGCGTCCTGGTGAGTCACCCATGTGAGATGTCCCCATAGTCAATCTTTTCTAGATTTTGTTTCTTTGCATTTCCATGTGAAGACAGTTTTCTCTCATGTATGGAAGCAGCCTTCCCTTTCTTGGGTATTTATTGCATCCTGTCACTTCTTGTTGTGTTTTTTTTTATTTTTTTATCAAGGGTTCTCTAGGTCCACAAAACTGTGGATACCAGGTCATCCACATGTGTCTGCATGTTTGCAAAATCCAAGCCGTCCATTGGGCGGATATGCCCTGTTCTGAGAATCAGGCAGTTGCAATCACCAGCTGCAGACTATTAGCCCACTGTTTTCTAAGCCATCCTCCATTGGCCCACCCCACCAGCTTGATTTCTGGGTCAGGTTGTATCAACATCGCGGGTCCACTAGATGATTTTGGTACGTGTGGGTAAGCTGGGACCCACATACCTGTGGTTATTATATCTAAATATCGTCGTCGTCATCGTCATCCTAACCGTGTCCAGCTAATTTGGCTTAGCTAAATCAGAATAAGAATACCTTTGATCGTCTGGTAAAGCACTTCAACACCCCCGCACGTGTGGGGTGATAACTCTGCACGGGAACATACCGGCGATGGGTGGAATTTCCCGGTCCCTAGGCCGGACCTGATTTTCCTGACCCCCGTGGACAATAATATATTAGCGAGGCATATTTACTGCTCTCGAGATTCGAACATAGAACCTTCCGCTCTGATACCATGTCAAACAACCATTTACTCTAAAAGCTTAAGCGGTCAGAGTGTGGTGTATCAATGTATATCAAGGGACTTTATCACTTCAACAATCTGCACCTCCCATTATATGTAATCTCCCCTTAAGGCTCAATATAAATCACAATTACATTGGAATGAAAGCGATTTATTAGCTTGTAAATGGAAAGACTCGTTTGGAAACTTATATTTAAAATACATTAGAATGTAAATCATAATTACATAAGAATTAAGGTGATTTTGAATTCTTAGTTGTATTTGTCGATTTGTAATTGAAATGTATTGGAATCCAAAAATTATGTAAGCCCATTGAAATACATACTTTGATAAAAAAAAATAAAAATAAAATTATAAACCTTATATAATTCATAAATGTAAACATCATGGATTCACAAACTAGCAACTCATTAACATATTTTATTCATATTATGAACTTTAGATAGGCCACAGAAGTTTTGAATGAAGCCAATATTTATATTTTCCCTTCATCCATGTCTATGTGATCTTATGAACAGGTTTGAATGACAAATAAACATCAATGTGAGCCCTAGAAAGGTTTCAACTGTGGAAATCATTATTTCCACTGTTTCCTATGGTGTGGTCCACTTGAGCTTTTAGATATGCTTCAATTTTGGCTTCAACCTTTAAAATGAGTTGGAAAAGCAGATGAATGGTGTGGATAAACCACATACATTCACAATGGGCCCAACAGAGTTTACTCAATACGATTTTATGATAGACTTGTGTATTTCAAATTCCATCAATTCCATTTTTTATATCTCCAAAATCTGACTTGCTGCGAGGAATCCATTCACCACGAATACATCCAAAAGGAAGCTGCCGAACGACCTGTTAGGAAATATTGGTAATTGAGTGTTAGTCCGAATGACTACGGTTTGGAATATAAAACTTTGATACTCTGGCAGAGTGCGATGGACAATACGCATACATGGCATGAAAGTTAGTCAAATCAGACTGTCCAAATTATGGCTTGGTATAAATGTATCGTGAAAAAAAATAAAGAGGCTCATTTAATCTTCTGACTATCAGTTCGGTGAACAATTATTAGATGGTTAAAAATGAAAAACATCCAACGGTCCTATTTTAACAAACAAGTGTCAGTGAATCAGAAATTATTATTGTTAAACCAACTTGATGTTGAGAGTATAACTTATATGCATTAAGTTCCATAATTTAGTTGGTTTAATTTCAGTTAATGTATGTACGTGTCTGATATCTTTGGGCCTGCGTATCAAGGGTCATACGCAGCTCGAGTATCAAATACCTCCCTCAAAACGGGAATGCAACGGGGCATAAGTCAATGCAGTTGGTGCCTGGCCTGGGTTTGCAGAGATGGTACATTAGCTTGTCAAATCATCCAAAAGGACATGTTGGTGCTCTGCAGCTTTTTAACCTTTTCCAACTGTGAAATGAAAAGAACTTTGATGCTCTGCCAGACTGAAGGATGATACACAGGCACTTAAAATGTTCAAATCATGGGTCCCAGTTGCCATTTGTTGGATGGTAGACAATGAAAAATATTCAACGGTTCTATTTCAACAAACGTTTCTTGATAAGGGTATGGATTGCTCAACTGATCTGATTTTGAGGCTGTGATTCAGCAACAATGGCTTCCATAATTTGGCCAGTTTAATTGGAGTTAATGCATGCCACGTGTATGATCTTTAAGTGCCTACATATCAAGCATCGTACACTTCGAGAGTATCAAATAACTCTACAGTGGATTTATCACGAGAACTGAATCAACTGATCACCGACAGAGCCGTACCGCAACTTGTTATAAGGCACAATCACTAGTAATGTACGTTCGTCCTTTAAAAGCTATGGGGGCCACCATGATGTATGTGTTTTATCCGCTCCTTCCTCGATTTTGCCAACGAGGCAGATCCGTAGCTCGTGCGGGTGTACCGATTCTAACCGAGTACGGCTGGCTTCTGCTTGGCTCGGCTCCGCCACTAGCTGACCCCACCTCAAACTCAGCTTGGCTTCGCTCAGCTGAATCTTTGAGCTTGACTGTCTAGCATAGCTTGATTCAGTCAGTGACTCAGGCAATTCCACCCAAGTTCGAGATAAAATTGAGCCTATGCGACATTTTCACAAACACATGCACTACCCTCTCAATTTCTCATTGTATATAAAATATCAACAATTATGTCTAAGTATTTCATCAAACACCTTACATCTAACATCAAAATCAGGAAAAATAGTATTCATTTCATATATATACCTTCTTTGCCAGTGGCCTACATTTCGTTGAGTCATTTTATCAAACACGGAGCAATATCAATATTAGAGTAACCAAGTCACCAAACTAGTTCAATACGAATTCAATTCGAGTTGGGGTTCCATCCGAGTCGAGTCGAACTCGAGCAAGCTCGAATTCGGTTTGAAATTTTTTCGAGCTCAAAAAATGAACTCGACTTGGCTTGAACTTAGCTTTGAACCAAGTCAAATCGATCTTTTTCTAGTCGAGTTGAGCGAGCTAACCGAGCTAACTCAGTTTGTGTACACTCCTAACACAGGCTGAGCACTTAGTAACTCATTAGGGAGTAACGAGAAAACTTTGTGGGGCCACCATGGATGTTCGTCTCTTATCACTCATTTTACAGATCATTTTATATCATGAGCTCAAAATTAAAGTATATCCTAATCTCAAGTGAACCACACGACAGGACATAGTGTGGAAAGAATGAATGTCTGCCGTTGAAAACTTCATGACAGCCAAAAAAGTTTTGGATCAAGTTGATATTTGTGTTTACTCTCCTTTCATATTTATTTGACCTTATGAGCAAGTTGATTATCCCCACTACTTTGAATGGTATGGTTTACTATGCTTCAATTCAATTTTGGACTAATATTATAAAATGAGCTTATAAAATAGATGGATAGCATGAATAAGACACATACATCACTATAAGCCCCACAGAGTTTACTAAGTACACTATAGCCTATTGAGTTACTAAGCATGCAATCCGCTTCTATATCTCAGGTGAATTTACATGTTTTTAATAATGGGCGTCTAGTGAACACTATATCATGTGAGGTTTGCTTGAGATTTGGATCTCTCTAAAAAATGAGCTGAAAAAATGGATGGACAACGTGGCTAAAACACATGCATCATGTTGGAGTTCTTAAAGTATTGGAATAAAACACATACGTTATGCTGGGTTTTTTAAAGCTTTTCCAACACTGACCCCATAGGGATAAATACTAAATCTAAGTACATCCAAATTAGGTGCAGTGGTTCTCTGATTGTGGGGCCCACAATGATGTATATGTATTGCATCCATGCCGTACATCTATTTTGACATATCATTTTAGGGCATGATATAAAAAATGAAACGGATCCAAATCTCAGGTGGACCATACCACAAGAAATAGTGGTGATTGACCATTAAAAACTTCTTGTGGGCCACGAAATTTTGGATCAAGCTGACATTTTTGTGGTCCCTTCATCTAGGTTTTTCTGACCTTATCAACCAGTTGAATGACAAATACATATTCTGGTGGCCCCAAGAAATTTTTAATGGT
Organism: Magnolia officinalis; assembly: GCA_021015155.1. Lineage (NCBI taxonomy): Eukaryota > Viridiplantae > Streptophyta > Magnoliopsida > Magnoliales > Magnoliaceae > Magnolia > Magnolia officinalis. Next base: position 52,805,898 of record JAJHSJ010000016.1, read on the forward strand.
GAATATTCAATCACCACTTTTTTATGTGGGTGGGTCCACCTGAGATCATGCCCTAAAATGAGCTTTCAAAACAGATGGACGGTGTGGATGTAAGGAGCATACATCAAGGTGGGTGGGATCCCTAACTGTGGGGCCAACTGTGATGTATTTGCCTTATATCCACGCTGTTTATACGTTTGGACCACTCATTTTAGGGGAGGATCCTAAAAATGAAGTATCTTAGGTGGAGCAGACTGCATGAAATAGTGGTAATTGAATCACCACCATTAAAAACTTTTTGGAGGCAACCTGAATGTTTATTTGCCATCCAACCGTTTTGACAGGTTCACAAAGACCTGGACAAGGAACCACATAAATATTAGCTTGATCCAAAACTTTTGGCTCACAGAAAGTTTTTAATGATCAATCACCACGGTTTCCTATGGTGTGGTCCACCTGAGGTTTGAATCTTCTTCATTTTTGGGATCCTGTCCTAAAATGATCTGTAAAAACGGATTGATGGAGTGGATGTAAGGAAAATACATCATAATGAGCCCTACAGTCAAGGATCCTACCCACATTGGTTGATCTGCTCCCTCAGTGGGCCGCACCTGTATGTTGAGTTAGAACACCGCTGTTTGTTGATTCAAACGGTGTGATCCACTTGATGAGCAGATCACCCTGATTTCTGTCCAACATTATCTTCGCAAAGAATACAATATTGATGGTACCGATGTCCTACAAAAGTTGAAAGTTGGAGGGAAAAGTGGTATAGTACCACAAGGTGTGTGACACAGCCGGTAGGCAAGCAGTTATCTACGGCCACGGTTTTTGGCATAGTTAGCCAGTGGTTCCCTCTTGAAAAAGAGTTGTGATCTAATATGTGGAATATGAGAACGATCTATATACATCGATTGTGGAAATCGAAATAATCATATCCGAAGTTGCATACCTATTTAAGAAGCCATACGATAAGTTGGATGAATCAAATCTTTTGCAACTTATACCTTTGGAGGACACCGAGGGATGGAAAAGATTTGTGTCCCTATTGTATGTAGGTGTGGGAACCAGTCACTATTTATAACAAACCAAATGTAAGAGTTTTTTATTTTTATTTATTTATTTGTGAAAAAATCCAAAAATCAATTGAAACTCCGTTACATCTATGACTCCACACTTAATATCACATATCTATTAATATGGTGTACTTAAGCATGACACCTATAACATGTTTTCAATATGACCATAACTTAAGTAGGGCTCATCAGTATAGTTGAGCAAATTATCCATCTTTATATAGATTCGAACCATTGTTCGAGTAAGTCCACCTTAATAAGTCTTACATTATCTCACTTGAGCCATAATGATCAATGTCTAAGATTTATTTTGAAATATTTTACAAAATATATTTTATCATTTTAAAAGAAAATATTTGAATGGTCAACTAATGTATCTGTCGGATAATACGAGCAATGCTTGTACGATCCGGTTCATCAAGACTAGTAGCATTGGATTGTGGTAGTTATCATAACTTTTAATCTTTGCGAAGTGAAGCGAATCATGATTACAAATACTATCGGTCTTAACGCATTGATCAAATGTACCTATCTTCAAGATGTAATGGAGCTTTATATGTCTCCAATAAGACAAGGCTTAAATTTCACTTTCTCAAACTAAAATTATGCATACTTAATGAGAAGTAGAAATAAATTCAATAAAAAAAAAATCATCAAAGTTGTATAATGGGATCTTTATAAATGTTTGTGCGTAATTAATCAAACAAAACTCCCATTAACTGAATACATCTGTGGGATCAATAACTCCTATAGAAGTTGCATGCTCTTGAAATAGTGTAATAATGAGTTCTTTAATAAGTGGATTCGCTATCATCTGTTTAGTGCCGATGAGCTCCACAGACACTTGACGATTCTAAATTTTTTCATTCACAAAAAGATACTTAATGTTGATGTACTTCAACCTTTATTACTTGAGAAGTTTACCACAATTGAGTTGTCACAAAATATTTTTAATGATTTCAGAATATGCTCCAATACTCACAAACCTGAGAAGAAGCTATGTAATTATATTGTCTGATTCGTAGCTTCATGATATGTAATGTACTCAACTTATATGGTGGATGAGGTTGTTGTTATCTGTTTCACACTCTTCCAAGATAGAGCCCACCAACCATCATAAAAATATAGTCAAAAGTGGACTTCTTAGTGTCGATGTAGCCAGAAAAATATGCGTCCGAGTATCCAACCAACTCCAAATGGTCATGCCTTCTATATGTGACTACGAAGTCCTTTGTCCACTTTAGGAAGTGTAACCCATTCTTTACAGCTATCCAATGTTGCATCCCTGAGTTGAAAAGATACGTGCTCAATATTCCAACAACAAAAGCAATATATGGTTGCATACACACTTGAGCATACATAATGCTCCTTACAGCTGACGCATATGAAAAAACGTTAATACGATTCTTTTCTAGATCATTCTTTGGACATTGGAATTGGCTGAATTTATCGCCCTTTACAGTAGGCAACTGGCCATTAACACAGCTTTGCATGTCGAACCTTTCGAGTACCCTATCGATATAAGCCCTCTATGATAAGCTAAGAAGTCTACGTGATTTGTCACAGTGTATCTTAATGCTAATGATAAAGGAAGCGTCACCAAGATTCTTCATCTCAAATCTTTGAAATAAAAAGTTCTTAATATTGCCTAACATTTTAATACCACTGTTAGCTAATAAAATGTCGTGAACATACAAAACCAATATAATGGAATTGCTCTCACTGATCTTAACATAGATACACTTATCTACAATATTCTTTACAAAGCCATATGAGGATACCACTTGTGAAATTTTAGGTATCACTATTTTTAAGTTTACAAACTATATATTCTGAGCCATCGACTGCGAAATCTTTTAGTTATATCATATATACGTTCTCTTCCATATTTTCATTGAAAAACACAGTTTTGACATCTATAAGGCTCTCATGCTAGAGTGGTCAAATGCCTTAATGGGCTCATGGATAGCAGAGAAAGAAAAAAAAAAAAAAAAAAAAACTTAAATAAAACAAAATGAAAATAGAACAATTGGTCCCAATGTCTAAAGTGGGCCCAAAAATACCAAAGAAAAGATGGCAAAATAAGGCCTAAGATTTGGGCTATCAGATCCGATCATCGATATGTAAGAATTGATGGCCTAGATCTGACTATGAAAATCCATGAATGGATAACTTAGATCTGACCAATAAGAACGGTGATTAGATTCAGTAATTTGCATTGATCCGCCACAATTGATGCATAGTGGGTCTAATACCAACATTGATTGTGGGAATTGAAATAATTAAATCTGAAGTTGCATACCTATTTGAGAAGCTATAGGATAAGTTGGACGGACCGAATCTTCCGCACCTTACACTTTCAGGGCATGTTTGGGGCATCAATTAAAAGGGGATTGGATGGGATGGAATTGCTTACAAGTCATCCCACCGTCCTATCAGGGTTTGTCGTGGGATGTTTCAAATCCAAGGGATATGGGATGCCATATTTGGATCCCCGAGTTAGATCCAACGTTCTTGAGAATGCTCCACGGACACATTTGGAAAGATTTGTGTCTACGGTTGTGTATAGACATGGGGACGCAGTCACTGTTTATAACAAATCGGATGCGAGAGTTTTTTTATTTATATTTATTTATTTATTAAAAAACTCAACGGAACTCCCTTACATTCATGACTCCACACTTAATATCCCATGTCCATTAATATGATGTAAAGAGGCCTTCGATAAAATTATCCACCATCCACAGCAGGCCTTCGAAAGCCTTCCGCGGGAAGTTCCTACGCTGGAAACCTAGGTGGGGGCAAACGTGATGTTTGTCTGAAATCTATTCGATCCATCCGTTTTTTAAGCTCATTTTAGACTTGATACAAAAATTGAATAGGACCCAAGACTCAAGTGGGCTACACAAATGGAAAAGGTGTTTAGGGAAGTTTCAACCGTTGAAACCTCCCAGGGGTCAACAGTGATGTTTACAGGCCATCCATACCGTTTCATAATGTCATTCCTAATGGGATGAACTGAAAAACAAATATTATCCTGATTCAAAACTTACTTGGCCCCACGAATATTTCAACTGTGGACGTTCAATCCTCACGTTTTCGGATCACTTGAGTCTTGGATCAGGTTCATTTTTGGCCCCATGTCGTAAAATGAGCTTTAAAAACGAATGGACGAAGTAGATTTATCATAAACATCACGGTGGGGCCCACCTAAGTTTACACCGCAGGAACTTTATGCGACATTCGCCGGAAATCCGCGTCCAATGGAAAAGTCACCATAATCTAATCCCATGTCGGCGCATCCAGTCCAAACTTGCGAAAAGGTAAATAGTGGTGAACTATCACTCATTATCTTCCTCCTCTTACATACTCCCGTATTAAAATATGCAAACATGTAAAAGGTGGGCCACAATCAGTTCATTTCACATCAACGTCATTGTACAAATGAAGTTACCCAAAAGTCTAGATTCCGATAAAATAACCTTACATGCTCCAATACCACATCTTCCATGAGAGAGAGAGAGAGAGTATGATCCTCACAAGTGGAGCCCATGATTTAGTGATCCACACCATTGGTCTTTTGGCCCGCCATAGATGTACCGTACCCTAAAAATTCCCTTAAAGGAGCAATCCTAAACATTTAAATTTGTGACCTGCAAATAGACGGTTGGGAATAGAAATGGATCCATGGTCCACGTTCATCCGAAAAATGGCCAAGATTAGTTGGATCTTCAGATCCAGGAGATTTATTAAATGGGCATGGTCTGGATGACTGAACCACTGGTTCAATTCAGCAAATTAAAAGGCCCAAAATCTCACTGCGAGATATGCAGCAATGGTGGTCACTCAACTGAAAGAAAGGACAGACTGATGGCCAGGATGATCCAATCTTGGAGATCTTCATCGTACAGCGAACTAGTAACGGGTCCCAACAGACCAACCATCTGGATCACTAAGCCATGGGCCCCACTTGTACCAATTGAAGACGCGAGTAGGATCATAGTTAGTAAAAGATGGAAGGTCCAGAGGAAAGGAGAGGCTGATACTTGGGTGCAATCTTTAGTCGCTTGACGCAATCTACGAACTCCCTGCACCGTTCAAATTCCAAAATCAGCTTTCTCAAACAAGGGAAAGGTTAGATGTGCTGGATACCACACATCATGTGAAGTGGCCCACCGGAGAAGTGACAAGGCCATTCGCCCATGGATTCATTGAACGTGGACCAGTCCACACTCATGACGTGCACTTCCTATGGGGCCCACCAAGATGCATGTGACATCGACTCCATCCATTGCATCTGCCAGCTCATGTTAGGGCATAAGCCCAAAATTCTGGCTGATACATAAGTCAAAGTGAGCCACACCATAGATTGCAGTGTATGGGGAAGCCAACCATTGAAACCTTCCCGGGTCCACTATGATGTTTATAGGCCATCCAAACCATCCATAAGGTGATTCTGACCAATATGAAGTGGGAAAACTAAATATCAGCCAGATCTAGGGCCCAAGGTAGGTTTCAACGGTAGGCATCTCCATCCCCACCTTTTCTTGTTGTGTGGTCCACCTGAGTTTTGTATTGGGCCCTGTTCTGACATGAGCTGGCGCTAATGGACAGACAGTGGATGTCACACGCATCACTGCGGGCCCCACTGCTTGTTGTGGCCCGGGCTCAAATCTATAAATTTTTGGTCCCTGACGAGTGGTCCTTCTTGATCCTTCGGCTGGGGTGGGACACATGATGAGTGGCCAGGATCCTGCACATATGCCTCACCGTCCATTTGCTCAAACCTTCCACATCTCCTGCTGCCACCAACGGCCTCAGGATGCCTCATTCCATTAATTTAGAGGATCAACCCTATGATATGTGGAAGCGGATTGCGCCCTGCCCGTCCGTCCAAGCAGGGATCTGTGGGTCCCACTGATGTACGGGTTTCATCCACACCGTCCATCCGTTGTTTCCAGATCATTTTAGGCTTAAAAACCCAAAATTGAAGTAGATCCAACGGTCAAGTGGATCACACAGTGGGGACTGGACGCTCACCATTAAAAACTCGTTGGGAGCAGCAGAAGTTTTGGATCAAGCTGATACTTATGTTGTCCCATCATCCAGACCCTTTGAATAGGTTGGATAGCATATAAGCGGAAGTATCAATACTTAGAGGAAACAAATCAATGACCACCCAAGAGACATGCTGCACCGTACATTGGGATCCAACCAGGGATGTAGCGATTGCTGTTTGATTCCGTACAGCATGGCCCACCTCCCAGTGTATCGGCTATTTTGGTTGCTTGTGGTTGGCCCATGCTGCAAAAGGGCTAATCAATATCCACTGCATGTTGTGTTGTGCGGCTTGTCTCCCTACATCTTATGATCACTGCCTTGGGTCCATGTGGTACCAAGGCCCATCATCATCTCGGCTACATAAAGAGTTCGAAATTTTTTTTTTTTTAAAAGGAAGAAAAGGACCAACTGCCTTTATAAAAGAAATGGGCCCCACAAAATTGAAGGGACATGATGTCCTCTGTTCGTTCCCTGAGCAGCCAACAGGGCGGCATTTCATGTGGACAAATGAGATGTGATACCAGACATAAGTCTAGCCGTTGATCAGATCAAGAAGCACTTGCCTAAGATTTACAAGCTTAGGCTGGTTTTAATCCGGCTGTTGGCATGGCTTATAACAATTTGGTCCATTCATTTTCAAAATTGCCCCCGATCAGGCCATAAGCCCAATTGCAGATGAGGTCAAGGATGCAGTTGGATGGTTGAGGTGAGGATCATGCTGCAAATGTTCTTTCAGTCCGCAATGATGTTCAACGGTCATGATCGTAGATTTATGACAAGATTCTGCAAGAGCATACTAGTTGTGCCTTTTCAATCAGACATGGATTGCCTAGAGACATGGTGACCCAGCTGTGTGGGGTCTGTATATGTTCTGTTCACACCGTCCACCAGTTTTGCTAGATCATTGGGACTAAAAATTAGGCGGATCCAACCTCTTAGGGCCCACCATGGTGTTTATTTGCCATCCAACATGTCCATAGGGTCATGTAGATTTGGATGAAGGGAAAACACAAATATCAGCTTGATCCAAAACTTGTGGCCCCCAAGAAGTTTTCAATGGTAGGTGTTAAATCCCAACTGTTTCCTTTAACGTGGTGCACTTGAGCTTTGGATCTGCCTCATTTTTTGGGCTCTAGCTCTAAAATGATCTGGCAAAATGGATGGACTGGCGTGGATAAAAACACCTGCATCATGGTGAGCCCTACAGATGCGATCCGTGTCATTTTCAATCTAGCTCATGGCCACACTAGTGGTCCATCAGGCCCACCAGCATGGCAGGCACATGTGTGCAGGACCTCGAGCTCTGCCAATGGCTACACGTGTGTGTGGCCAGAAATCAGATGCCTTGCATTCTGCGCCCATGCTTAAGAGTGGCCAGACTGGCTAGACATGGACCTCACCACACGGCGCCAATCACGGAGTGTTTGGATTCCAAATCTTGGTTGAGGGAAAGAAGAAAATGACAGTTAGAACTTACTTCCATGGGACATCACCGACCGTCCTCCAATTCTCATTTCTGTCCTTGTAAAACAAGGAAAATGCTGACTCAGCTTCCAACAACCGCAACCCAGATCCACAATGCCGGCCTACAACAGAAAACCACTTTCAGTCCCACTATCATGGTCATCCCACCTAATCCAAGTCGACTTGGATTCAACAAGACCCGATCCAGTTCAAAACTGCAAGTCACCCCTGACTTGGCCAGTCGGACTGATTCAGCCCCAACTCGGGTGAGTCCAGACTCAACTTAAGACTGAACGAATCAATACGGGCCAGTGAGTCTTTTAACCATGACCCCTACATATAATGGGGAGTCATAGGATATTGGGCCTCAACAAACAAACATATAGGCACAAATTTCAGATCTCTAGACCATTGATCTGATGGGCCTCACCATGGATGGGGAATGCATCCAAATTCTACCAGATTGGAATATCCAAACCCTTCTGCCAGTTAACCTGTTTTCTATTGAATGTGGACTGTTGCTGTATTCTGGTGCTTAACTGTATGGTTATTATCTACCAATCTAGGAGATTTGGGGCATCCTGCATCGAAGGTGGGGCCCATCTATAACAGTTGGAAATCAGGGAGATCTGTGCACGTACCAAACATTTCTTCCAGTTCAAGTGCGAGGCTGGAGTAATTAGCATGGTCGAAGATGCAAACTTTCCGACCGATGACAATGCCTTCCATGTTAACCTTCACGTAAGACCACCGCTCCTTGCTCTGCACTCCTTGTGTTTCATCATCATCTTCTTCCGGAACGGCGGGAGGGCCGATATCAGAGCTTTTCAGGAATGGATGCAGCTGAGGCCAAGCCATCAGCTCCCCATATTCACTTGGATTTAGAACTAACAAAAACAACAACATAATAGATTTGATTCAGAGACACAAGGAGACTAAATCATAAGATATACATTGGTACGACCCATTGCATAAAAATCACACCGATTGGATGATCCTATCCCTAAGAACATTGGCCTTAATTTGTCAGATAAGCATGGGATAGTTAGGAGCATCTGATCAAAGTGCTTCCTAAGACCAGTCAATCCAAGGTGAGCCCACCCGAACAGATGGCTCAGATTGATGCTTGGGCTATTTCGTAGTAAAAGATCTGGACCTTCAAATTCTCAGGGCAGATGTGGTTTTCTCATGGTGGCCCGTGATGAGGGGGACCAAATAAACTGTCAAAGTCGATTCATTCAAAGTGGCCATGTAACAAAATGCAACTCATAGCAGTGGACCATTTCTCATAACTAATTATTAAATTAACGGTGATAATATGAAAATGCCAGAAGAGGACAGCGAATATTCAAAAGAATGAAAAGGACAATGAAATCATACGGCGTCCTGATGGGTGATGGAAAGATTCTTGTTGCAGAGAGGTGCTAAGGCTCAGACCGAGATCGATATCTTCTGCTTCTGACCGCTGATAAATGAAGTCCTGAGCCATGGTGTTATAATCCATATGAACAGCAAGAAAAGGACTACAGGTTAGTACAGGTACACTTGTACATGCATCTATGCCAGCCCACATATCTATATATATGGTTACAGTGAAAAGAATCAATATACATGCAAATGCAGGCAACTGACAGAAATGAAAAGGGTGGAACCCACCGATAAGAGACTGAGGACTTGTGCCCATCACCAATCATGGAGGTCTGCTTATCTTCTGCTACAAACAACATGCAGGAACCCCTACTTCTCCATAAATAACATGTGGCCACCAGAACAAGGGATGGCCTCCAACTCCACCCGAAAGAGAGTTTTGGCTCCTGCAACCAAACATGCCCTGACAAAGGATTAGCTTTTTGCTCCGAGTTATAGAAATGTAGTAGAAAAGAGAAAAAGAAAAAAGATAGGAATTTCTTCAACTGGGCATTAATGTTCAGTAGAGCCTCATTAGGTATGGATATTATTGTAAGGTTTTCGGTTTGTAAAAGTGGGATCCAATGGTTCAGTGGTCCAGACCGTTGATATGATGGGCCCCACAGTGGTTGGACAATGGCCTGACAGTTCTCTTGGTGGGACACTTCTAATCCGTCGATTGATTGACTGCAGATAGATACTTGAGACGAAATGCAGTAGTAGCTGTCCACATTCTACTGAAAAAGGCGAAAGATTGGATGGCGAGGATATTCCAATCCGGGCTGGGGAGACTTTTGGGGAACGGTCCATCCACAGAGGATCCCATCGTTCCAATTGTCTGGATCACTGAATCATGGACCCCTAATGTAGGATGCAATGCAAATTTTGTATACAGTCCTGACTTTGAACAAGCTAGTAATCCATTATCTCTAGCAGCCACTAAAATTACAATAAGATAACAGGAAACCACTTCAGTTTATCAGCCAACATCAGAAAAATCCATCTGCTGAAACTCTCAAGGGAATTCCCATTTTTCCATCAGAAACATCTGCAACAAATGTGGAACATTAAAAGAGTATATTTTAATAATTTTAGAAAATAGAAAAAGTACATGTCGAGACAAGCAACGCAAAACAACAGCCTGTTTAATAATATCAAGCAACGAGCCAAGAAGGCCCATGCCTAGAAATATTTCATCCTTACATTACAAAATCTGTGATTGACATGGAATCACTAACGGCTCTTTTTTTCATGAAAAAGGGACCCACTTAAAACAGGCCCATCACAACCCTCACAGCTAAGACTTGAAATATAACATCCTCCACTAACTAATTCTTTTTCATGGAAAAATGCCCATGTCAAACAGGCCCACCACAATCCCACAGCTAAGATCTTGAAACATATCATCTGCTGTCAATCCTTGAATAAATCTTAGGAAGGAGAGACAATATTAGATCCTCGCATTGTTGCAGCCTTTGCTCTTAACCTCTCCATGAATGCTGGATTAGCTTTGAGCCTCTCTTTGACAAAAGAAGCTCGCGTCTCCTCCACCAGCTTGTTTGCTTTCCCCGCATCCTCGATCAGGGAAAGCAGAGTCCTCAGGCAGTCCTTTCTGTTCTCTTCCCGATGTTCGAATCTTTGAAAAGAAAAAAAAAAAAAAAAAAAAAAAAAAAAAAAAAAAAAAAAAAAAAAAAAGGGAAAAAAGGATAAGAAATTAAGCCAAAATTAGGGGTACCAGAAAGAGAAAAAAAAAAAAAAAAACTAGGTTTGTATTGTTCTTTCCATTTCCAATAATAAAACTAAGCATGAGGATGATCTGAACTTATAAAAGAGGAATGGAAAAGACTCGGGTTTATATGGCCATGGTAAAGGAGAATTATATAGTCCTGATGCATTGGAGAATTATATAATCCTGATGCGTCGGGATGTAATGGTATACTTATGCATGATGTTGTATGAGCCAGGCTTGTGGCTCAATGATCCAGACCTTCATTAACAGGTTCTGCCAATCACAAGGTATACCCCAATGACATCTTTGGTTGGAAGATCCTAGCTGAACAATATCCAACAAATAGGCAGTTAAAAAAAATAAAAATGCAGCAACAGCACAAAAGAGAGACACATTGGATAGCTGGACCTTCCAATCTGGATGATTGTTGGGGCCTTCCCTGTCCATGGCAGAGCCAAACTGATAATCAACATTATGGATCAACAAACCATGGGACCCACTGGTTTGGACTAAGCACACTTGGATGCTACTCAAGATGCCACAACACTCAATAATTCCTACATTATGTCCTTCTGTCAGAAATCAGCATGTCACCCAATTTGAGAAAGTGCCGTGACGGGTATCACGTGCTTGTGCATTTGCATTCAACATACCTCTCACTGGTTATTGTAAGTTCATCTCTTCCAGGATGGTACCGCTTTCCAACCACTTCCCTTAGTCGGCGGAAAGCATGCTTCGAAAGCCCAAGCTCTTTCACAGTTACTGAAAGTTTCACCTTCCTGTTTTTCGGGTGCCATGCATCTCCACCAGGAGCAAAGACTACACGTGTTTGCCACCGCAAGATGGGCCCCTCACCAGGTGGGTCGTCTAGGTGCTTCTTCTTGGATGCCTCAGAAATCTCATCATTCTCAGGAGGCTGCTCTGCTGCCATCATCTCTCCGCATTCTAGCACCATCTTATCCTCGAACTCCTTGAACAATTCATAAGCTTTCTCGGGTTCAATCTCTCCTCTCTCACACATATCCCCGAGCTCATTGAACTTGGCTTCCACCTTTTCCTTGATCTCATCTGAAAACATGGTAAATTTTTTGAAAAATGAAAAAAAATATATATAATAATAATAAATAAACCACAACTCAACCATAAGAGGTAAACATGTGAATGCTGAGCTCTCACTTTTTTTTTTTTTTTTTGAAAAGTAATGCTGAGCTCTCACATTATCACAGCAATTAGCACACAAATACATGAATGGAACTGTCCAAGCTAAAAAGCGATGTTCAATAGCAGATATGGAGTCCAATTCTATTGTCTGTTTTTTATTTGAATTGGGAGAAGCCATCCGAAATCTTAATGGTCATTGAGGACAAGGGGCATGAAGAGGCAACTTAAGGTTCTGATGCATCAGGATGTGTAGCGTCTTGAATCTTGATGCACTGATCCATATGAGTGGAGCCATGGTTTTAGATAGTGGCTTTTGGAGTGCCACTCGTCTGGGAGACTGAAACTGGTTCGACTCACCCCCACATTCTGATTCTGTCCTTTTTATCGCCTGTTTCACTCTGGTGACCTGCCCTGGACCCGACCGAAACTGATACAACTCAGCTGAAGATATTTGGAACCTTCTTTGGAGGCCATTGTTCTGTGATCCAGACCATGATAGGCCCCACCATGGATGGGGATGCCCCAATAATATTCCAGATTGGAAGATCATAGCTATTCAGTCTTTCACATCTTTTCAAACCTGATGCAGGACAATTAACCACTTGCTCTAAAAGCTCGAACTGTTAGAGTATGGCGAATTAATCCTTTTATCTCATAGCCCAGGCCCCACATCTCATGGGTTTTTTAGGACCTCGGCCGAACCCCCTTCTTGGGCCCCAAATCACATGGGCCGCCCACCCCGAGTGTGTCCCCGCATCCCACGGGCTACCGCACTCGAGCCCGGTGTGAAATGCGCATTAATCACCCCTGGTGAGGAGTCTCGAACATGAGACCTCCTCCGTGGGCCGCACCCACCCCGAGTGTGCCCCTGCATCCCACAAGTGACCCCACTCGAGCCCAGTGTGAAAATGCCCCTGCATTAATCACTCACGGTGAGGAGTCTCGAACCCGAGACCTCCTGCTCTGATACCAATTTGATGTAGGACAATTAATCACTTGCTCTAAAAGCTCAAACTGTTAGAGTATGGCGAATTAATCCCTTTATCTCATAGCCCAGGCCCCACATCTCATGGGTTTTTTAGGACCTCGGCCGAACCCCCTTCGTGGGCCCCAAATCACATGGGTCGCCCACCCCGAGTGTGTCCCCGCATCCCACAGGCTACCGCACTCGAGCCCGGTGTGAAATGCACATTAATCACCCCTAGTGAGGAGTCTCGAACACGAGACCTCCTCCGTGGGCCGCACCCACCCCGAGTGTGCCCCTACATCCCACAAGTGACCCCACTTGAGCCCAGTGTGAAAATGCTCCTGCATTAAAACCTTTGCTCTATTTCGCTTAACCATATATTTGTTGGCTATTGATAAAAAAAGGTTAGGATCTTCCTATCTAGGAGATCTTGGGGCATCCACAAACCAATGTGTAGGTACCATCATGTACAGTTGTGGATCCCACTTACACATTGACTGGGAGCATCGGCACACCAATATCGGCCGATAGTATCAATATTTCGAACACTGGTCAAAGGCAACCCACGCCTAGGCATTTTAGGCTTGTTGCACCTTGGGTGGACCTCGGGTGTGCGCTTGGCACCTGGAAGTGCCTTGCGCTAGTTGCGCTTAAGTTACATTTCGTTTTCTACACAAAATAACATTATGTGTCACCTCATGCATATAGGTTTTTGGTGTTGTACCGCCCAATAGGGATGCAAATAGATAAGAAATGGCTTTTAAGCCCTATTTCAACAATTTTTCTCATTCCTTGATATTACAACTTGAGATACTCTTCGTCTCTTCCCCCAAATTTCAACAACTTCACTTTTTTCTTCTTCATTTCTTCTTCTAATAGGGTTTTGAGGTCATCACATTGGACATCTTAAAAGCAGTTTGAGCCTTTGTTGGTGTCGTAAAAGAGATTTAAGGTGAATTCAAGAATTAACATGATTGGAAATTTTAGGTTAGAGGATTTAGGGATGTTGAAAATTGTTGGGGTTTGGAAATTTTAAGGATTTGGGTAAAAAAAAAAAAAAAAAAAAAAAAAGGTTTTGGATTGGTGAATTTGGTGAAATCTAGAGTTGGAATTTGGGGAAATTAGGATTTAGAATTGGGTAGACTTCAAAGAAAATTAGGGTTGTGGGCTTTTGTGCCACAAGAGGAATTGGATGGTATTGACTTTGATTATTTACAAAATACACTTATATATGTATAGTTAAGCATTAATACTTTTTTCATAGAGATAACTACAATTTTATTAAGAACACCTGTTAAAAGACAGGAAAAGAATACAACCCGATGCTAAGCCAAAGACCAAGCTAAAATATTAGTACCCGCAACTGCTTTAACATAAGGAACCCATTCTAAACAACAAAATTCACTATGCATATGATCTCTTCGACGGAGGGATCCTTATCTTGAAAACATCGACTGTTCCAGCCTTTCCAAATAAACTAGAAAATCCCCATTGCAACAAGCCTCCATATGGCTTTCAGAGATTTACCCATTGTTGCTCAGTGCCAAGCGCATGACTGTTGGTTGATAGAAAACAGCACTACCCATGACATATGGAAAAGTGAAGGGGCAATGGATGAAGAGATGGTCGATCGACTCCGCATCACCCATACACATCAAGCATATGTTGGGAAAGACAAGGGATTGCCTTTAAAGGTTATCGATGGTTAGCACTCTTTTCCTTCCCATAAGCCAAACAAACACCGCATCCCGCAATCCTCGGACGGGCACCATAAGAGATAAGACCAAAGTGGGAAGGAAAGGAAGTTAAGCATTAATACTTACTATATAAAATTTAAAAGTTGCGATTATAATCTCCAGGCATGTGCAAATCCCTCCCTCCCTCCTTCTCATATGATTGGTGCATGCCCTAAATAAGCCCATTTGATGGCGTTGCCTTACATGTTTTTTTATAACAATAAAGGGGGTTTGTTAATAAGGTGTCAGGATGGCACCCAAAAGATTACAACCCTAAGTAGCAAAAAGCATAGAACTATCTTTCAAAAAAAAAAAACAAGAAGCCCATTCAGCAACAAGAAATTTCACAATACGGATAACAAAATCAGCATCCTTTTCAAGATCACTGAAACATCTCCCACTCCTCTCCCCCCAAATAGCCCAAAAGGAGGCTAAGATCACCAACCACCATTCCACATGAGCAAGCTTCAAAAGAGAAACCCCATGACCCACCTCTAAGAAACTATCCATCAAAACAGGCATGCACCCCTACACCTTGAACAAAGATAAGATAGAACCCCAAATCTTCCAAGAAAATGGGCAATGAATGAAATGGTGAACTATTATCTCCTTGCCAGCATTGCATAAAGCGCACATGTTCGGAATAACCATTCCGCACTGTCGAAGATTGTCAATCATTAGGACCCTCTTTCTACCAACAAGCCACCCAAATGTTGCCACTTTCGTGGGAGGCGGGCACCATACCACCAAAGCATTGCCATCAAAGTTTGACCCTCAAGCAGGGGAGAATGCAACAAATCATAGAAGGATGAGACTAAGAAATGACCCAAGCTTTCCAGCCTCCACACCAACCTATCTGCTCCCCATGCATTGAGCAAAACACTTGGATATGATGAAGGGCGACTATACCCCTGAGGATCCACTCGCCAACCAACAATCTACGCTGCCTTACATGTTTCGTCATGTCCAAATCTTATTTGTATGATGTGTTCATTGGGTTTTTAGGATCAACAAATCAGAGTTTCCTAGTATGATTACTAACTAGGAAAAGAAACAAAACCATGACTCTTGGGTCCACAGACCTATTAGACCACCACTACAGAGCCCAACTACTAATTGAGCCACCATGCTGCGCCCACTAACTGGTCGGACAACCATCTACATATTTCACCATCCCTATAAATAACCGTGCAAACAGTGGGTCCATAATGTTAACCAAACTAATCATGGACCCACCTCGTCCCTATGGTGATACATTTTGACAATAGGGGGGCGTTCATATCAGCCATCAGCGATGAGAAAATCATATCAACCTTTCGGATCACTAAACCACAGGCCCCACTCATACAAACCTCAAACCCAAACATACCTGATGAATTATCAACCCAAGCATTGGACAACATAATGCAGGTGATTTTTACACCGGGCTCGAGTGGGGTCGCATGTGGGATGCAGGGGCACACTCGGGGTGGGTGGCTCGTGTGAGGCGGATGACTCATGTGAGGCGGGTGGCTCGTGTAAAGCGGAACCCATGTGAAGTGAGGCCCACGAGGGGGGTTCGGGCAAGGTCCTAACACATGGGATGTGGGGCCCAGGCTATGAGATAAAGGGATTAATTCGTCGTGCTCTATTAGTTTGAGCTTTTAAAGCAAGTGGTTAGTTGTCCTGCGTCAAAGTAGTATCAGAGCGAGAGGTCTCATGTTCGAGACTCCACACCGGGGGTGATTAATGCAGGGGCATTTTCACACCAGGCTCGAGTGGGGTCCCTCGTGGGTGGGATGCAGTGTGCCCGAATGGGGTCCCTTGTGAGGCGGGTGGCTCGTGTGAAGCAGAACCCATGTGAAGTGGAGCCCATGAGGGGACGTGGTTTGCCCAAGTGGGGTCCCTTGTGGGAGGCAGGTGGCTTGTGTGATGCGGAATCCATGTGAAGTGGAGCCCACGAGGGGGGTTCGTCCGAAGTCCTAACCCATGGGATGTGGGGTCTGGGCTATGACATAAAGGGATTAATTCGCAACTGCATCGCAACACGTCGACCCAAAGCCCACCATTTTATCCAATCCATACAATGAGAAACTTTTTTTAATATATATAACAAATGAGAAACAGTTGAACCTAGATCCATTTCAAAGTCAGAGAAAATTCTGCATCACTAGAGAAGAAGAATGGATCAAAACCCGAATAATAATAAAAATATGAGACAGTAAGTACCTGGAAGCAAGTTATCCCATTTGAGCATATCTTCAAGAATCCGTTCACACTCGCCCGTGTCCTTCAAGAACCCTTTCTCCGTCGCCTCCTTTATCATCTCATCCCATTTCTGATCATCCATGTTGAAATACTCATCTTGTGCCATCTTCTTCTCAACATACTCCCGTGTATTGTACAGATTATCGATCTCCTCATCCGTCTCATAGATCTCATCAAAATCTGACTCAAACTCCCTGTCTGTGACATCGTCCAGTGGTGTCATCCGGAGTTTCTCCATCAACTCGTCATCAGTATCCTCGTGCTTCCCCGACAACCGGCGATGCAGGATCGCCTCAATGATCGATGGGAGAGCTTCCTCGTCACCCTCAAGGTACTTCTGGATCCGACCTTTGAGCTCTGCAACAGAAGAAAATGTGAGGAATTGTAGGGCCCCAATGCATCAGAATCTGTATGCTGTCCTGATGCGCCCCGTCCACATAAGTACGGTTGTGATTCATCCATCTGTGCCATGAGCCCCACCTTTGATGGACACACTGAAGATATCTTCATGATTGGAAAGATCATATCCATCTAATAATTGGCCCTTTATCAGGACGGTCTGTTTGCAGCCAGGATACTCCAAGACGGCAGAATCTTGGGCCATCCACCATTCATAGTGGGGCCAAACAGATCAACGGCCTGGACCAATATAAAATGTTCCCCAAATTGGAGAAGGGATCAACGCCAAAATCTTCTATATTAGAATATCCTAGCCATCCAACCATTCTCCCTTTACGCAGACCGTCTACTTTCAGCCTACATCTTCCAGCACCGGGAATCATCATTCATCGGCCGTCGCCCCATCCAAGGTGGGGCCAATCAGATCATCTATCTGGATAACTAGAAAATGGGCCCCACTTGAACGAACTAACGCATCAGGATCTGATGATTCCACATAAAATGCAAGGATTAAAATGGACGAGAGATAGAGAGAAGACGATACACTGAAGTAGGGTGTATAAGAGTGGGATTTCAGTACCTTTGGTTTCGATATCTTCGACGGTGGAGGGGAGGTTGGACGGTTGAGATTGGATGAGGGAGGATTCGGAGATAGGGCGGTCATTTTCGTTGTTGCTGTTGTCATTTTCGGAAGAGAAGAGTCTGACGATTCGAGGAGAAGTGAAGGGTTTGGGAGGAGAGATGAGACGGCGAGTGTAGAAATGGGCGTGTTTTAGGAAGGTTCGTCTCATGGCTTCTTTTTTAGGGTTTTTAGGGGTTTTAGCTCGAGAAATGGGAGCTGAAGGTAGACGGAGAAGTGAAATGAAACGAGAGGGAGAGGCATGCTCCGCCCACACGTGTGTAGAATCTCGCCCATTCGTACACGAGCGCAAGGGGCAGGTATGTGATAGATCCGAGCTTTTAAATGAGATGAGAGACAGTGATTGGCCAACCGGCCTAAAATCGGCCCATTTCATTCCTCGCATGGGCCACAATATTCGAAACCAATGAACGGCTAGGAATTTTGTTTTTGACCATTGGGTAGATGCATGAGAAATGTACGCGAATTGCCTGCTCCCGTGCATACAGGAACTTCTTTTAGGTGACGTCACGTGGGGCCCAACGCGATGTCTGTGTGACATCCATTCCATCCATCAGCTCCACTAGATTGTGTTTGATCATGATTTCAAAAATGAAGCATATCCAAAACTCAAATGCACCACGCCGGGGATTTAACGCCCACCACTGAAAACTTCTGAGTGAGGATGGAATAATCCTATGAACGGTTTGGATGGCATATAAACATCACGGTGGGCTTCAAGAAGGTTTCAACTCATGGTGTTTCCTTCCCATTTTTTTTTCCAATTTTGTGAGCTATAAATGGGCTGGGCTGGGCTGTCCAATCTAGCATTTGGCCCTGGCTTACCTCAGGCTGGGCTTGGGCTGCATTTCAAGCCAGATGACTGGGCTTGAGCTTAAAGCTCAAGCTTGATTATTAAACGGGCTGGGTTCGGACTACCCTCATTTTCTAACCTCCAACCCATGCCCACAAATCTTCCAAGCTCCAACTCATGCCCTGCATATTTCTTTTCTCTCATATTTAGATGCTCTTCCCATCATAGCTCTCACTAAACTGTCAAATTTTTTGCCGGAATCCGCCTCAAATCTACCGCCATTCTTGCCCATTGGATCAATTATATGACCTTGTGGCCGCTGCAGCGCGACCTTAGGTAGGTCCGTGCTAGCCCGTCACAGGCCCGGCATGGATCGAGCTTGGGTTGTATAATGCGGACCCAGCTTCTATAAAGCCTGACCAGGCCCTAACCTGGCCCATTGACAACCCTATTGACTTCATGGCGGCCACAAAGCTTTTGCCTGTGGCACTGCGGGGTATGCTTAAGTTTATATCCGTATATTAATTACTACTTAATAGTTTTCCAATTATATGTTTCCGGATAAAATTAATTACAGAAGATTTTCTAATTTCACATGTCCTCATACTTGTAAATAATTGCTTTCCTGGGTCTGCGTCAGGTCTGGGGAAGATCATTTTAGGGTGGTCCAAAATGGACTAATTTAAATATTTATGTCCAATTGACCAATATGAATATTTTGTCCAATTCAAGTTGGGCCAGGTTGATTTTGGAGATCCCAAACCTGACCAAACAGTATGCTGAACTTTTGGACTCAAACCCACTTCTTATAGGAACCATTTTTTTTAAAATGATCAATGGTTTGATATAGGGTTTTTTTTTTAATGTATGATGTGTCCCACCATATAAAGGGATTGGATCATTGAAACATGACACGAATTCAACATATATGGTGAATGGGAATCGCTATTGTTGCCAGTATTAATAGGTTGTGGAAGATCATCTCCCTTCATGTTGTTGAGACGGATGACATTTCCCATAAGAACTTCTCATATAATTAACGGTCTTTCTCATGAGGGTTTGAACTTTCTTGAAGATTTAGCAGGTGCAATGGTAGAATGTACTTCATGACCATGTTGCCCGCCTTGAAGCTTCTTTTCCAAACTCTCTTATTGTAATCCCGAGCGATCCTCTTCTGCTAACATTGGGAGTAGCTCGGCGCACACATGCACTTTTCGTTTATGAGATGCAGCTAATCATACATACCTCATTGTCATCCCCCTTGATCGACTTCGCTTTTCAATAATACTCATAGTGATGGGATCTCTACCTCGACTGGTAAAACTGTCTCCATTCTGTATGTAAGCTCGAAAGGAGTTGCGCTTGTAGCACATCGTATAAATATACAATAGGTCCAAAGTGCATATGGAAGCATCTCCGATCAATCTTGATATGTCTTGACCATCTTCTTGAATATTTTGATTAATGTCTTGTTGGCAGCTTCGACCCCTCAATTCATTTGAGGACGGTATGGCCTTGATTGATAGCGTTGAATTTTGAACCTTTCAAAGAAGTCTTTCATCTTCTTGTTGACGAAAGGTGACCCGTTGTCGGTGATGATGGCGTGCAGGACTCCATACTTATAGATAATGTTGTTCTTTATAAATTTCACCACATGAGACGTTGTTATAATGGTGTGGGATGTTGTTTTTACCTACTTGGTGAAGTAGTCAACTACCACAAGTATGTACTTGTGACCGTTTGAAGCCTTCGGGTTCACCTTCCCAATGATATGGAGTCCTCACACAGAGAATGGTCGAGGTGAGGTCAGATTGTATAGTTCAAAAGCAGGGGCATGGATTTGATTTGCATTTTCCTAACACTTGAAGCATGTCTTAACATGTTGGCAATATTTTGTCTTCATAGTTAGCCAATTTAGCCAAGTTGTAGAATCTTCTTTGTAATTATGTGCCTGTTCATATATGAGTCACATACTGCATCATGGATTTCTTTCAAGATTTTCGGTTTTATCCACGCAGTGAAGGACTTAATCGAATGATCGCTTGTATAGAACTTCATTGTTGATAGTGAATTGTCATAGCAAATGTTGGATGGTTCAACGGTCTATCATTGTCGCTTCTTTTGAGTATTCCTGGCTTTCTACGTATCGCTTAATAACGGCATACCAAGATTTGCTGTTAGGAGGGGTTTCATCCTCTTCAATTTGTAGTCAAAAGGCAAGTTCGTCTTATACTTTGACTTTGAGCTTCCATTCAAAAGCTCCCTTAGGGATCTCTAGCATTGAAGATAGGGTCATGAGCGCGTCTGCGAACTGATTCTTAGCTCGTGGGATGTATAAGAAGGTGATTTCTTTGAACAGATTTTTGAGACATACGTGATATGATATCAACTTTTCTTCTTTAGTTTTTCAGTCACCATTGGTCTGGTTGATAATAAGTTGTGAGTCTTCGAACACTCGTAGCTTCTTTACGCTTAAGATTATAGCTTCTTTCATACCAACAATGTAAGCTTCATATTTTTCCACGTAGTTGGTGCAACTGAATGCTAGTGGCCTTGAGATTTGGATAGGGGCGTCGTCAGAGAAGTAGAGGATGGCTCCAATCCCACTTTCCTTGGAGTTTTTTGCACCATCAAAGAAGAGCATCCATTCTCTTGTCTTCTTTTCTTCCTTTTTCTCGATGAGGAGGGGATCCTTATCAGGGGAGAAGGTCTTCAACATCCGGTAATTGGGCAAGGAATGGGTGGCTAGATAGTTGGCTAGTGTTTGTCCATTGATTGTTTTATGGGTTACCCAAGTGATGTCAAAATCGGGCAAAAGTAGTCACCACTTTGATATCCTTCCAGTAGGTGTTGGCTTCTCAAACAGGTACTTGAGCGGGTACATGCAAGCTAGGAGAAAGATAAAGAGCATGATCATGTATTGTCGGAGTCGCTAAGTTGCCTAAACTAGGGTGAGACACATCTTCTCAAGCATTGAATATCAGGTCTCATAGTCGATGAACTTACGACTCAGATAATACATTGCTTGTTCCTTCCTGTTTCATAATGTTGACTA